>PUFA01000018.1:15432601-16058902 GCA_003508835.1 Eonycteris spelaea | reverse complement strand
AACTTTTTAAATATTCATCAAGGTATATATAGTCTTCAATATTAAAATTGTGTTTCTGCAATAATGTAAACATTAGAGCTATCAACTCTAATGTTTAAAATTGTGATTACATTACTTTTCCTATAATTTTATTGTGCAAAATCTGTCTCAGTACTCCTTTGACCAAATCTCTGAATATAGAATCAAGGGAATCTGATCTCCCTGGCTTGAGTTAATTTTAATTCATGTGTAGTACATTTCTTCCATAATAATTAGTGATAGAATAAATTTCATTCAAATAGACTTAAGAAACCCTTGGAAAATTCTTATTATGCCAAATGTAAGCTAGAAAATTTGTCTTTTTCTCTTAATAGTACCAGATTTATTAATTCTTTATAAAAGTAAATAGAGTATTTTTCATGATAATCTTGCTTCCGTTATAGTTTTTATTTTACTATGTATTATATAAATATTCTCCTAAGGTTTATTTTCTAGTTACTTTTATCTACTCTATATTATCTAAGTATAAATAAAAATCCTCTTCTTCAACCATTCAATCATTTAATAATGATTAACTTAAAAGGCCTCAAAACTATTTGAATACAAAATAAAACACACTTATGTCAATAGGCCACAAGGTTAAATGTGGTGGAGTATAAACAAAATGAGAGAAAAAGAGGAAGAATCATGGAAATATGGAAAGTGGGAAAGGATGAAAGAAGCAGAAAAACCCAGAGAAGAAAGTAGAAACAGAATCAAGTATGAGATTATGTTCTTCAGTTGAGTTGGTTCCAAAACTCTATAATTCAAGAATTAAATAAAAATTAACTCCAAATGAATTCTATAATCCTAAATGTAAAACACAAAATTGAAAATTCCTAGAAAATAACATAGGAGAAAATCTAAATGACCTTTGGTATGATGATGCCTTTTTAGATACAATACCAAAAACCTGATCCATGAAAAAAATAAGCTGGATTTCATTAAAATTAAAAATTTTTTTGTGAAAGACAGTATTAAGAGAATGAGAAGAAAAAAATAGACTAGGGTAAAAATCTTAGCAAAAGACACATCTAATGAAGGACGGTTATCAAAAATATACAAAAAAAAAAAAACCTTCGAGATTCACAATCTGATTTTTAAATGGGCCAAATACCTTAACAGACAGACACCTGCCCAAAGAAGATATGGACATGGTAAATAAACATATGAAAAGATTATCCACATTATATGTCATCAAGAAAATATAAATTAAAACAATAATGTGATACCACTACATACCTATTAGAATGACCAATATCTGGAACACTAACTTCACCAATTGTTACAGAGAATGTGAAGCAACAGTAATTTGTATACACCTTAAATGCATAGTATTAATGGAAGAAGCCAATCTGAGAAGGCTACCTACAATATGATTCCAGCTAATGTATATGACATTCTGGAAAAAAAAAACTATGGAGACAATAAAAAGGGTTAGTGCCAGGGGTGGCAGAGATGAGATGAAGAAGAAATAAGAGGATTATTAGAGCTGTGAGGATACTCTGTGTGGTACTTTTATGGTAGATATATGTCATACATTTATCCATACTCAACAAATGTAAACCACCAAGTGAATTATAGACTTCAGCTAAGTATGATGTGTCTATTTAGGTTCATCCTTGGTAAAAAAAAAAAAAAAAAAAAAAAAAAAGTACCATTCTTGTTAGTGATGATGATAATGGCAGAGGCTATGCATGTGTGGGAGCAGGGTGCATATGGAAAATCTCTGTACTTTCCTCTTAATGTTATTGTAAATCCAAAACTGTGCTGAACAGAGTCTATAAAAATACAATATTCATAAGAGAGTTTTAAAAAGAGGTAAAAATCTGAGAAGAATAATAGGGGAAGTATCACATCAAAGGACACATAAGGACACATACATGTTTCCTTTTCAGCCCTCTAATGTCTTCATTCCTTACCCTCATCTTCATCCGTTGACTTTATTTCTTCTTTACCAAGAAAACTGAAGCAATCAGAAAATGACTTTTAGAGACAAATACTACTGTATCTGTCAACATTCCACATCTTTGCCCGTGCACTCTACCTTCCTCCTTATTTCTGTAGATAAGCTGAATATGTTTCTGGCCAAAGCTATTTACTCACTTGTGCAATAGCTCCCATGCCTCCTTTCTTATTTAAGGGTAAATGCTGTTCCAGTAATCCTCTCCTCATTCTTGCCTTTGTCAGTTCTTCATGTAGCATTGAAAATTGCTTGGCTGGTTGGTTGTAGCTACATAAAATTTGCTTTTATTACTCTCGTCATTAAAAAATAATCTCTTGTCCTCATATTTCCCTCTAGGACATTCCCATTTCTCTTTTCCATGACAGCAAAATTCCTTGAGAGATTTCTCTGTACCTTCTTAATTTCACCTTTTCTATTTGCTCATGTACCTACTTTTTTAGGATTTTACCTCATCACCCTTTACAACCTCTAAGTGTTGGCATGTCCCAGGGCTCATTCTCTTGGATGTCCTTTCTAATCTATCACTCTTTACACTTCCAATGATTACGTCTAACAATATATCTATATGCCCAAATTTATATTGCCAGCCTACCTTTCTCCTGAACACTATATATATACGTTTTCAAATACACACACACACACACACACACACACACACACACATATATATATATATATATATATATATATATATATATATATATATATATATATATATATATATACACACAACAATATACAGCTACCCATTGAAGCCTCTATTTGAATGTCATCTCAAACATAAAATAGCCAAAACTGAGCTTCTGAGATTGCCTCACAAACCAGCTCCTCTCGCCATGGCAACTTGATTCTTAAAATTGTTTTGATCAAATGTTTGATGTCATCTTTGATTCATTTACTTTTCTAAAAACTCCAAATCCAATACTTTAGTAACCACATCTGGTTGGTTCTGTCTTCAAAATTCAGAATTCTATTACTTCTCACCACCTCTAATTACACTCATTTGGACTAAGCCGCCAATATCTCCTATCTACAGCATAGAAATAGTTTTGTTTCAGGTGCTGTGTAATCTATTCTCAACACAAAAGGCAGAATGAACACATAAGAACTAATCCCAAATCATGTTGCTCTCCTGCTTTAAGCCTTCAAATGTCTTCTCATCTCATTTGTAGTAAAGACAAAGTTCTTAACAGCCATACGCCCTGCTCCCCCACGCACACGCCTAGTCTCTAAACTCATCCCAGCTTTCCTCCACCTTTCTCACTTGGATCTAGTCACATTGGCTTTTATGCTGCTTCTTGAACTTGCCAGGCATGATTCTCCCTCACACCTCTGCAGTAGGTCTTCTCCCTCAAGGAATGATTTTTTTTTTTTTTCTGATATCCTTATGATCTTCTCCCTTGCTTTTTTCAGGATTTACACAAATATCACTTCTCAGTATGTCCTTCCCTGGCCTTCTTATTTGAAGTATGAACTTTTTTTCGTACCTAACATTCTCAATTAATTTTTCTCTTTACTAATTAAACTATTAATTTACTAGATATTTCCCTTTTGTTATTTATGCCCCTCCCCTCTACAAAAATATAAAATCCATGAGAGCAAAAAGTTTTGTGTCTAAGGCCCAATACTATATGTTCAATACTGAAATAGAGCTTGAATCATAAAGGCTCATTTAATTAACAAATTAAAAATAAAGGTTATTATTTAAAACTTTTTTCTATGTGTTGTCTTTAGTCGTAGGCTGTAGATCCCTATTCATTATAATTTGTTCAATCTTTTAAAAAGACCACATATAAAAAAGTGACTTAATACTTCTGACTTGGAGAGTAATGCCTGGAAATCCTTTTCACTATTGTGTTTCTAAAAGTTTGAATAATTTTGTCCCATACCAAGTGCCATTGAATGCTGTATATGAATATTTCTCTAACAATGAAATTATGACCTATGAAAATACTATGTAGAAGGCTGTTTTTTAATATAAATGGATGCATTTATTTATGATATTGAATTTCTTCTAGTTCAAAATATAATCAAATTATGTAAAGTATGAGAATTACTGGTGTTACTGTTATTTCAGGAGTTGGACTAGAATGAGATAATTGGGCAGTTAGTGATTTTTCCCTTCACCTCAGGCTCCAATACAGATTATCATTTTATCTGTCTTTATTTCAAGTTTATATGTTTGTTCATCATGAATTTTTGCTTTACTCTTTATTTCTTAAATATTTCATTAAATATTATTTATCCTGATTTTTTTTTGGGGGGGAGGGATAATCTCTTAAATTTTATGCCCAAGTCAAGTGCCTCTCTTTTTGCACTGTCAATCCAGCTCTATTACATACCAGCTTTATCATAAGAGAATAGATAAAAACATCTCTCACGTCCCCTTGTTTGCTTAGCATAGCCCACTCAACAAAACTAGAACTATCTCTCTTACTGACCAGGATGTTTTCTGCCCTCATCCAAAAACTTTGGACTCATACTTAGCACCTATTTTAAATCTAAAAATCTATTTTAAGCCTGGGCTTAATTAGCAAGAAAATATTTATACAGAGCAAACATTAAGTATAAAGTTGCATATGAAAATTAAGAATCTCACTCAACATGAAAGATAATAAATTAAAAACTATTAGAATTATAAAAAGAGTTCAGTATAATGGCCATGTGAAAAAATGCATAAGTCAACAGCCTTTCTTCAGATTAGTACAAAGCAGTTAGTAATATAACAGGAAAATAGAAAACAACCAAACTTAATTGAGATATTTAATAAATGGATAGAAAAAATAAAGTATCATCATATATTCTAATGGAAAAGAGAATACTACAAATGTGAAGTCTTACAGCATTTGTGGGTTTAAGGTAATGCCAAATAAGGACTAATGGTACTTTCAAAGATTTGAAGGAATTTGACTTCAGAACACCAGAAGTGAAAATTCACTTCTCCATTAAGTAACTGCAATACTGGCAAAAATGTCAAAATCAAGTTTTTCTGAACTCAGGACATTAACTAAAGAATTGGAACAATATGAATATATTTATAAAAGGAAAAAGCCAAATCTCTGTAAGTCAGTGTCATTTGTGAAGTTTTAATTTGCTATCATCTCCCTGGTCCTCAGTTCCATTATAACCTTAAAAATCATGTCTTGCAAATATAATAGCTGGTAAAACCAGTGGTTTGGGTGGAATGACTTAAGAGTCCCACAAAGTCCCATTTATAGAGATTGTCACTGTTTTACCTTCCTGACAGCTTGCTAAAAAGCACCATTCTCGGGGTTATCTTTTTTTGGCCTTAGTCAAAACTGTCACTTAGAGTGAGGAGTCCTGTCCTCAGGTCATTTGTCAAGAACAATCAGTACCAACTGTTTAATTTCATATCTGTCTTAGGCTGCATTAGTTGTTGGGGTCACAAGAGGCTAAACAGAAAACTTAAAAGGAAAAACTAAAGACTGAGATGTTTTAAAGGACCTTTGAAAAGTTAAGATGTACTCCAGAAAACTAATAAGAAATCTAAAAGCACATGCTCAGGGGTTTGCACATACACAGGAAAGAACTGGAAGGACCATAATTTTTCAGCTTTGACTGACCTTGTGACTCTGTGCAAGCAGGAAGTGAAGGCTAATACAGAGTGGTAAACTGCGTTGAAATTGAGCCACAATGCACACAGACTAGCGCCTAAAAAAAAAAAAAAAAAAAGTAAGACTATTTGATCTAGAATTTAAGGAAATTTATGTCTAAATATTAGCTGACTACAAATTGAGCATAGATTTTAGTGACCACACGTGACAAGTAATACAATTTTAATAGGTAATCCAGAAAAATTACTAACAGCAACAATAAGAACAACAAAAACACTGGGGAGGAGGGAATCTAGTTGCCAAAATTGCCATACTATTTGGATTAAATGATTGATTTTAGCAGACTTATTGAGATGTGATATATAAAACACTGCACATATTTAATGCACACAATTTGATGAGTCTAGGCATAGACATACACCCATGAAACTATCAACACAAGATAATAAATATATCCATCACCTCCAAAAGTTTTTCATGTCCTTTTGGTGTTTTGATTTGCTTTGTGGTATTAAAACTTAAGTGGTCTACCCTCTTAACAAATTGTTTATAAGCACAAATCCCGTATTGTTAACTTTAGACCATATGTCATATAGCAGATCTCTAGAAATTATTCATCTTGCATGACTGAAACTTTATACCCATTTAACAATAATTCCTCATTTCCCCCTTCCCCTAACCCTTGGTAACCACCATTCTACTCCCTGCTTATACCAGTTTGACTATTTTAGATACCTTATGTAGGTAGAATCATGTAGTATGTGTCCTTCTGTGACTGGCTTATTTCACTTAGCCTAATGTCCTCTAGCTTCATCCAGTTGTCACGTATGGTAAGTTATTTTTTTTTTTTAAGGCCAAAAAATATTTCATTATATGTATACACCTTATTTTCTTTATCTCTTTACCTATGATGAACATTTAGGATTTATTCCATATCTTGGCTATTATGAATAATGCTATATTATTTAAAATGTCTTGTTTCTACCAACTAATTATGAGGCAGACAGATAAACAGCAAAGTATGAAGCATAGTCAGAAAAAAAAAAAAAGTGAATCGAAAATGCCCCTTAGGTGACCCAGATGTTAGAATTGCTAGACAGAGACTTTAATTTAACTATTATAAATTTATTCAAAGAGCTAAAGAGAATCATATCTGCAAAACTGAAATAAATGTATAAGGATGCCATCCATTGGATTTAAGGCCCACCTTAATTCATTGTAACCTGATCTTAATTAATTAAATCTACAAAAACTTATTTTACAAATAAGGTCACATTCTGATGTTCTGAATGGACATGAAATTTTGAGGGTTACTACTTGACTAAGTACATAGGTCAAATAAGATTATTCAATCTGAAGAATAGAAATAAAACGTGACAAAGAAAAACTATCAGAACTTTAGAGACTTATAGGACTCTATCATATATACAAACATAGGTCTAGTAGGAGTCCAGTCAAGAGAAGTGAGAGAGAAAGAGCAGAAAGAATATTTGACTTCACAAATGTAATGGGAAACATTAGTCTATATACCAAAGTAGCTTGGTGACTTCCAACAATAAATTTGGCACAAATATCTAGACACATCATAAGGCAATTGTTAAAAGCCAAACTAAAAAGAGAATCTTAGAAGCAGCAAAATGAATATTACTCATCAAGTACAAATGATTCTCAAAGACATTAAAAGTTCACTCATTAGAAACCATGGAGTCCAGCACGTGATGGGATAATATATTCAAAGTACTAAAAGAAAAGGACTGTCATCTAAGAAATCTGCCTCTGGCAAAACTACCCTTTAGAAATGAAGTCAAAGTTAAGACATAGTAAGATAAACAAAAACAGAAATTTCATTGTTAACAGGTCTGCCTTTCAAGAAAAATACTTAAGGACACTAGATAGTAACATATATGAAAAAATAAAGACCATCGGTAAAGGTAACTATATGGGTAAATGCACAAGATATATAAATGAATTTTTGCTGGTAATTTTAAAAAATTTTATCTGATTTAAAGATAACTACATATAGAAATAATAATAAACTGTGGTGATGGGATTGTAATATATAAAAGATATCATTTTATGATAATAGTACAAAGAATGGGAAACAGGAAAAATATATTGGAGAAAGTTTTTGTATACTATTGAAGTTTAGTTGGTATTTATCTGAAATATATAATTATAAGTAAACATGGTAATTCTAATTCCCAGGCAAACCACTAAGAAAATTACTCAAAAAAATACAGTAGCAAAAACAACAAGGGAACTAAAATGGCACTCTATAAAATATCTATTTAACACAAAATAAGTAATGGAAGGACGGGAGTATAGGAAAGACAAGACTTACAAAAAAAAAAAAAACAAGGAAAAAATCACAGGCATAAATCCTACCTTCTAAGTAATCACATTAAATATAAGTGGACTAAACTCTTCAGTTCAATGGTAGAGACTGACCAAATGGACAAAAAAAGCATGATCCAGCTCTATCTACAAGGTACACATTTTAGATTTAAAGACACAAATCAGTTAATAGTAAAAAAAAAAAAAAAAAAAAAAAAGGAAAAAAGAAAAAGATATGCAAAAAGTTCTCAAAAGAGAGCTAGAAAAGTTATATTAATATAGATATTAAGACAATGATTGCTTTTAGTAGCAAAGGACATTTTATAATAAAAGGATCAATCAGTCAAGGTGACATAACGCTTATAAACATATATACACATAAATATGGTCCTACAATGCACAAAGTACAAAATGGCAGAATTAAAGGGAGATATAAGAGATGGAAACGTTAATACCTCACTTTCAATAATAGATAGAATAATTAGGAAAAATATCAGCAAGGAAATAGAAGACTTGAAAAGAACTATAAACTGGCTGAGCCTAATATGCATGTCTACAAAATTCCACCTAAACACAGCAGAATACACATTCTTCTCAAACACACTAGCTTCAATAAATTTAAAGACTGAAATTATACAAAATATATTGTCTAAATGAAATTGAATTAAATTAGAAATCAGTAAAAGAAGTAAGTTTGTGAAAATTACAAATATGTGGAAATTAAACACCATACTCCTAAATAACAACTGGGCCAAAAAATTAAAGGAAGAAATAGAAAATATATTGGGATATTGAAAATGAAGTCACAACATACTGAAGTCATATTCCATACTAAAGTTATGGGTTGCAGCAAATGCATGCTTAGGGGAAAATTATAGCTGTAAAAGCCTATAATCAAAAAAATAACTTAAGAACCACCTTGAGAAAATAGAAAAAGAAGAGCAAAGAAATTCATAAGAGAGCAGAAGAAAAGAAAATAATAAAACCCGACTAGAAATAAATGAAATAGACACTAGAGAAACAATGAGAAAATGAATGCACTGAGTCTTCTTTGTTCCTAATCACAGCTTCAAAATGCAGTGAAAACTGATAGACCTGCAAGAAGAAACCAACACAAATCCACAATTATAGTCAACTGAAGGTGATGATAAGATTAAGAGAAGAAATCAAGGAAAGAGTAAACTAAAAACAGTAAAATAAATTCAACAAAGCCAAAAGTAATTTCTTGAGATGATTTAAAAAGAAAAGAAAAAAAAAAAGAAAACAAATGAACACTGAGCTAAACTGATCAAGAAATAAACGAACACAACCAATGTAGTAAATGAAAGAAGGATTTTATGACATATCCTACACTTTAAAAGAATATAAAGAATTCATGAACAATTTTGTGCCATACTATTTAATACCTAAATGGAAATAGACAAGTTCCTTGAAAGAAGGTACACACATGGTCAATAAGCACGTAAAAATGAGCTCAGCATCATTAGTCATTTGGGAAATGCAAATGAAAACACAAAAAACTACTAAGCATACATTAGAATGGTGAAAATTAAAGACAAACTGATACAATGGGTTGGCAAGAATATTGTGGGTTTCAACCCCTGCCTCCTCTGGAGCTTCCCAGACATACCACTCCCAATTAATAAGATCGCAGGTTTAATAAGCAAGGGTGCTTACTTATAAAGCTTTTCCTGAGAGAGCTCAAGAATAGTTTTCAGTACCTGCCTGCCAGAATCCTACAAGTTTATATAGCAGCCTTAAGAGGTCAGTCTAGATAGTTCTGAACAGTGCATTTATATCTCAAGGCCGTATCCATGGAGGAGCTTCTGGAAGCCGGGATGGCCAACTGACCACACATTGCAATGCACAGGAAGGAAGTGGGAAGCCTACAGTTGTCCAAGTCCAGCTTGTAGGGAAAACCAGGTTTATGTCATCTTATTGTCCTTCCCCAACAAATGTGAAAACATTGAAAATCTGCTGATAGATGTTTGAAAGTTTCTTACAATTTATACCTACACCTACCATATGACCTAGTCATTTTACTCCTAGATATTTAACCAAGAGAAGTGAAAAAAAATTAAAATTCTTGTAAATGGAAAGTAATCTACAATGACAAATAGCACATTAGTGGTTGTCTTGCAGGGACAGAAGAAAGTAGAGACTGCAAAGTAGCACAAGGAAATTTTGATGGAGTGATGGAAATATCTTGATCATCATGGTGATGGTTTCACAGGTATATGCATCCATTAAAATGCATCTAGTTTTGCTCTTTAAATGGACACAGTATTGTCTCTGAATTATGCCTACATAAATTAAAAAGAAAACATAAAAGAAACAGAATTACAATAGTTTCTGCAGACTAAACACAACTTGCTTAACTTCTCTTCTAAAAATGTTTTAGATATTCCTTTATGGGCCAAAGCTTTATTATTTTTATTAGATTGGTCATGTGACTGGGGGAAATATGGGCTTGTTAACAGATATTATTCTAAACACAGGGTCAGAAAAATGATTGTTCCTTCCTAAAAGATTATTTTGTATGTATTTTAACAAGAGAAAGGAACATGAAAACTTTACAAAACTCCTTTGAAACCATCTTTCGAATAAATTGAGCTCCTAATGTGCAACAGGAACAAATTTGGCTAATAAATCAATAAGCTTAATGTATTTCATTAGAAATACCACAGGCTACCACTTGATTTTTAAAATTTCTATAGTGGAATTAACAAGTAGATGAGACCTCCTTTCCCTGCATGTCTTTTGAAATTGTTTAAGAATTACCCAATTTAAATTATACTCTCCTCTACAGTGAATAACAATATACAAAGGGCACAATATGTAAAATTAAGCATTTTCATTTGTTCTTCTATTTTTAAACAAATATTTTTCAGCCATATTTTTGTCTAGCCTTTACATTTTAATTATTCTTATGTAGGCAATACATAAGCTAAAATAAGTTAGTAAAATAGACTCAATCTTATTAAGGAAGGTTTTTTTGTCTGCTTAATTCAGCAATAAGACACCTATACCAGTAGGGATGACGTCCTACTTACTGACAATAATAACATTAGTAGAACTATTTACAAGTAAAATAAAAAATGAGACCCAAAATTTTGTTTTAATTCAACTTTTAACAAATATTCATGTTTATTTAAAATATATTTAGTTTAAAAATATTATTCGTGGCATCTAAATAGACATACTTTGCTGATATACATTTCAGAGGAACTGAAACTTTTGTATATAATATTTATATTTTTAGTATGCTACTTCAAAGAAAATAAAATGTAAATCATTGTTGAATATTAAAATATTCCATATTGTTTGCCCTGGATTTATATCTAGCCTGGAGCCACTTCAAAGAAAATAAAATGTAAATCATGGTTGAATATTAAAATATTCCATAGTTTGCCCTGAATTTATATCTAGCCTGGAGCCACTAGAGGGCAAGCTTTACTTTATAATGAAACAAGAGTTTGCTTTCACATCCATCGTTATGGTGCACAATTAAAAGGTTTAAAATGACTATTTTAAGAGTAAAACCGTCGCAACATAATTAAGTTTTTTTCCCTCTGAGAAGTAAATTAAAGTAAAATCATATTCTACCTACATTTCTTATTTTAGCCATTCAAGTAGAGTAATATTTAAAAGTTTGACATGACATTTTTTAGGGAGGGGGGAATTAATGTTAAACATAAAAATCATATGTATTTCTACATCTTTACAAAATTATGTTCAATACAAAATAAATACTGTTTCGAATTGTCAATTTATAAAGTGAATTACTTATTGATACAATCTGTGTGCTCCTGGTCCTGTCCTCTGGATGAGGTAAAAGGAGTTCAACTTGAAACTTTAGCATCTGGTTTTAAGTCAGAATCTCCGCATATGGCACAGTGTTCCTTAGTCATCACAAAAAACCTTGAAAACAATAATTCATAGGTCATAGCATAGAATGTATGTTTTATGTATTGCATATACCTCCCATTTCGTTGTGAAAATCTTGTAGTTGGCTGAAATGATAGTCAATATAATCTTTATAACAGTACGTATATGCCAGCCTTTATTAATATATATTCTACAGTTCTTCATTCCTTGGGTTTGCTCTGCTGCTCAACAGAAATGGATAACTAGACAGTCATGCTAGATATACTATATTTGATAATTGGTAGTGGGTAGTGAGCACGTAACGTTTTAAATTATATAACTTACTCAAAGGCATACAGTTGGTGAGTGGTTAAGTCTGGATTACTACTGACACCTGTCAGTAAATCTTAGAAGGGATTTACTTTTCAAAGTAAATTTTCAAGACCCAAATAACTACTAACAAAGAAGTTCAAGGTATTTCATTAGATTATAGTCTGAGGAGGGATGACCTCAGACTAAGGAGTGGCTGGCTATAATCAAGTCACAGTTTGAACTCTTGAGTGACCACCTCCTATAACCCCCCCTTGCTAACTTGAAAGATATCAGAAATACCCATCTATCCCTAAATACATTTTAAGTTATTGAATACACTTATGCTACCTAAGCTGGATCAATGTAAAAGGAATACAATTCAAGGTCATCAATACTTTTTTTTTCATTAAACTTAAATACTATTGACTCATTGTGGCAGACTGATTGCATTGAGAGCCCCAGTTAATGGCTTCCTTGATCCATGTCCTTGGCAATTTGATTTTGCTAGTACCGTGTGAACATGGCAAAGTTGGCCTTCTACATGTTTGTAATAGACTCATGAAGAATGAGACATTTGGAAGAGAGATCCAGACAAAACCCAGATGAGAGATGTCTATTTGATGCTCAGTTCATTATAGACCATGGGGAAATTTAACTGCCTGGCTGTAGCAGGCGATTAATAATCCTCAAAAGATATTCATTTCTAATTCCTGGAACCTGTGAATAGGTAAATGGCAACAGGAACATTGCAGTTGTTATTAAATTAATAACTTTAAAATGAAGAGATTATTCTGGATTATCTGGGCAGGTCTAATGTAATCATGAAGATTCTTAGATAGGCAGGAAGGTCAGGGAAGGAGATCAGAGAGAAAGAGATTTAATGATGCTATCCTGCTGCTTTAAAGACAGAAGAAGGGGCTACAAACTCAAGATGAAGATTGCTTCTAGAAACTGGAGAAGGGAAAGAAACAGATTCTCCCCTAGACTGTCCAGAGTGAAACATTTCTGCTAATATCTTCATTTTATCCCTGTAAGACCTATTTCAGATTTCTGACCATCAAAACTGTAAAATAATAAGTTGATGTTCTTTTGAGCTATTAAATTTATGGTGATTTGTTATGACAGCAGTAGAAAACTAGTACAGCAGCCTAAAGCATAGCCTGTCGGTTTATGAATTAAGTAGTTGTTTTTATTTGAATTCTAAGATTTGGGGAGTTTTATCACCCCATTGGTAACTGATATGCTCTTTGAAATAGAGATTTTTTTTCTATGTATTAAAACACCTGAACTGTTTTAAAAGGTTAGGCATATGTTTGGACCAAATACTGATAAAATCTTTGCAGAATAAACTAATAAGAAAGAAAAGGAGTAAGAAGAGGAGTAGCAGAGCAAGCTGTATTACAAGCATTTATCGTTCTCAAAATACTTTTATGAAATCAACACTCTATCTCATTTAATTCATAAACAACCATACAGGAGAAATAATCCTGATGTTTCATTGAAAAACTAAAATACAGATATAATGTAAGTTCTACAGCTAAAAATGAAGGGTTTTGGAACTAGGGGCATGTCTTATTAATAATGAAGTTTATAACTTTTTAAATCATAGTATGAAGAAAAATACAAAAATATGACTTTATATAATAAAACTAAGGCTTTATACAGTCAGCATACAATATTATATTAAATCTGTGACCTAAGAGATTTACATGAAATTCTATGCTTCAGCTGAATGTACTTTCAGATGAATGCTTGCCTCTGTCAGAAATAACGTAATTATGCAACAGCAGAAACAGAAAAATATTGTATCGCTTTGCTTTGATAGTCCGTGTAAATTGTATCAAAAGTGTTTGATAACATTTAATATTATAACAAAAAATTGTGATTTTAATAACTTTACTAAGAACTTGAGGGCCAATGGTTTCTTTCAAGTTTTTTCTAAAGCTATTTTTATTAGAAATGTCAATTCCAAGCATGAAGAAGAAATATCAAGGTGTATAGTGGAGCACTGTAAGAGAAAAGTTTATCTAGTCCTCACTGTTAAAAACACATGGCCTGCCAATTGGAACGATTACATTTCATAAATGGGCGTTGCAAAACAGAACAAATGGCATTTTCCTTATCTTTTCACAAAGTGCTTGCCTCCATAATAAATGTCTCCTTTAAAGAATCACGTAATTTACACCGGTATTTAAATAATCATATAAAGCAATGATATTCAATAGGGAAATATAAACAAATGAAACTATTTCAATCATACAATTTGTTTAACACAATACATCTAAAATATTTTTCAAAGTAACCAGCAAAAATTTGTTATTCATTTTAAATTCGTTTTAAATACTAAGTCTTTAAAATCTACTGCATATTTTACATTTGTTTCATATCAATTCAGACTAGCCACAGTTAAGTGCTTAATAACCACATGTTACTACTAACTACTATTTTGAACATCCCAGCTCTAAAGAGAAGGAATGAAAAAGGAAAAAAAAAGGTATTAACAATACTTTTTGAATAGGGATTGTAAAAGAACTGTGGAAAACAATCCTAATTTTAGGGATGCATTCCAGAGCTACTGAATTAAAGTCTGCATTTGCAGGAACCTGAACATTGTAATTTTAAAAAGTTCTCCATATGCACCTTGTCTTCAAAACAGGTTTTGGGAATTATCTATGTTGCGTTGAAGTGGCTATAAATTGTGACCTGTTGACAGAGTAGCAAAGGTTCAAGGGTCATAAAGCATTCAGGTTATAGTCATGAAGACCTTGATTTAGAATCACACTCTTTAACTATTGCTGGTAAAACATGACCAAGTTACTTTTTTCTTTCTGAGCCTTGGCCTTTGATGAGGTTAAGAATGTATACCTCATAAAATTATTAATGGGACTAAATAAAACAATGTGTAGGCATAAAGAGCCTTGATGAGGAATGCCAAATAATTATAGGTTTTTTACTAATTATAATATGGTGCTAATGACCCCAGTGTGTAGCGTTTCATCCTTAACTGGGCTGTAGTTCTATAATCCCTCCAGAACCCCAAATGACATTTCTAACTCTAATTATTTCTCTTGAAATTCTGTGTCTACATTAGTCTTCTTGGGTTGCCAAAACAAAATACCGAAGACTGAGTGATTTATACAACAGAAATTTATTTTCTCAGTTTTGGAGGCCAGAAGTCCAAGATCAAGTTTCCATCAGGATTAGTTTCTAGTAAAGCATATCTTCCTGTGTTTTAGACAGGTGCCTTCTCATGTCTTAATAAGGCCTCTTCTCTTATGAATATAAGTGTAAACAGAGAGAGAGTTCTCTGGTGTCTCTTCCTCTTCTTAGAAGGACACCAGCCCTTTTGGGTTAGACTCTTCCCTTATTACATGATTTATCCTAAACTCCCTCATTAAGCCCCTATCTCCAAATATAGGTCATGCTGGGGTTTGTGCTTCAACAGAGTAATTTGAGGGAATCCAGTTCATTCTATAACAGTGCCACTGGTTAATATAACTAAGTACTTACAGCCCAAATGCACATCTGCAAGTTTCATGCCCAGAAAAGTATGTCTGCTTGAACATTTAAGCTTCCTCTCTGAACCATATCTAGGCAAATCAAGAATAGGATCTATCTACTATATCTCTGGCCCATAACCATGAGCCTTAGAGGTTATTTTAAATCCTAAATGTCATGAAAATGTTGGGCATAAGCTTCCACAATTTCTTGGCAAAGCATGCTAATTCACAAAAGAAATACTGGGCCAGATCCTTTCTGTTCAAAAGATTAGACTATAAACAAATAAATTCACTCACCAGGAGATATCTTTTCATCAATAACAGCTTTATTTTACTGTAAAGTCAGTTATTTGAGTTTATAATCTTTTGGAAGACCTGAGTGCCTCACCAATTCTTGACTGTTTAAAATTGCGATAACCACAGAGAAATGTGTTTCACCGAATTTTATTCATAGTGTAGGACTGCTCATTTGAGGAAATGTTGAAATTATAGCCCAATGAGAAAATCATTATGAATTTGTCTCTAATCTTCTATTCCAACTTTCATTACATATATAGAGCTACACATATCTTTGCCTTTCTATTTTTGTATCTACTTTTTGGATACCCACGTCTACCCTCTTGCTTTCTTTCTCTCCTCTGACTTATATTCTCTATCATATTACAGTGTTCCCTTATAAACCAACAACAGGTATCTTTAACCTCTTCTGTTTATTACTTGCCAAATAAATGTGAGTGATGACTTCATTCTTTAGCCCAAGCATAAGAATCAGTTATTTTAAAATAGGCAAAAAGGCAAATATACCCGTCAAAATGTGGTCTAGAAATGAACCAAAGTGATTATTTTTCTTACCTTTATTTTCTTCTAAAAACATTACTTATACAGAACCACACTAGTTTTAGCTCTCAAAATTTAGTCATTTTCATATGGTTAAAGCTAAAATCCACTTATATTTTTAAAGCAAGTGCCAACTGTTTTGTTTACAATTAGATGTTACTTCAAGGAAAGGAAGTGTTCTTGGCTTTTTTATAACTTTTTGGCAGAGATATGATTGTGGTAATGATGTACAATAATAATTATCTTAATGTGGTTCTCTCTTGTTTAGCTATAACTCTAAATTTGAACGACCAGTTTTTAAAGAGATTTTTCTCCAAACTATTATAAACATTATAAATGTTTCTCCATTTATAAACATTATAAATTGTTTCTCCAAACAATTTATAAACATTATAAATTCCTCTGTTCTGTGATGTAAAATTTATCTGTCTGAGGAGGGTATACAGAATTTGGTTGGCCTTTCTTACAAGTTATATTTAATACGATCAAAATGTACTATTGCCATAATTATCCCAAGAAAGAAAAATAAGCAGTGAAATATATCTTAAATTTTAAGAATGATTTTGACACTTAGGGATTTGCTGGGAAATCCTGCCTTCTGGTCTGACCAGGGATTCTGACATAGAAGTACCAGAGGACAGCTGTTCTTGTGTTCATACTCGGCCTGCCCCAAACCAGACTTGCCTCAAAGGCTGAACTAAACAAAAATAACTCCAATTTCTACTTTAAGTGATAGCTGTTATTTTTCCCAAATTTAATATCGTCTGTGGCCATTTCTACCTATTCATTGCTAAAATATCTGACATAGATTTTAAAGAAGGTTAAAAGGGAATTAAAAATTTATTTTCATTATACAACCAGTATAATAGTAGACGAGTTGTCACTGTTATTTTTAGATGGTTTCCTTTTTTGTAAATGAAATTAGCCCTTTTATATGCATGAATAAAATCACATAGTAGTATGGTCATATATACCTTTTATAACTGTTTAATAACTCACTAAAAATATAAATATTGTAAATAAATGAGAGCTCTAGCCCCCATAGGCCACATAAATAGGCAAGTCATTCTCTAAGATAATGCATACATTTTTACTTGAAAAAGTTTTCAAGGTGTGAAGAATTAAATTTTTGTGCTTTTTATGGTAAGGCCAGGAAATTCCAGAATACACTAGAAACTTAACATGAAAAAATCCAGCATACCATATATATTCATAGTGTAACTTTGTTCATAGGATTATATTCAGGTGTGTAACATCTTGGAAGAGATAGAGTGTTTCAGTTGCTGCCAGTACAAAGAATTCTTGTTGCTGTTTTTGTCCATTTTACTTTCAATATAAGACTACTAATTTGAGAAAGTGGTCAAATTGTAGCTCAGTGGAAAGGATACAAGGGAGAAAACACAGAAAAAAATAATCATAGTAATTTAAAAGTGATTGAGTATGTTTGACCAGGATCATTATTTTAGATTAACTGAGGCAACTTAAATACAATGAATACCATTTCGAATTAGGAAACAATGCCCTATGGGGCATGGAACAGCACAAAGATAAGCCTGACTGTCTCTGATGAACCTCTGAGTTAACGATCTCTCTACCTTCACCTTTGTAAATGATTGATGTTTCAGGGTGAACTAGACAAAATTATTGGTTATTTATTATTGTCATGATTCTTCTTTAAAGAATCAACTATTATTTTCTGTTACTAAGAGCAGACTAAACAAATTGCTATCTGATTGATCAACTATAATTGCTCAGAATATTATTCTGTATAAATCTTATAATTATTTCAGTACAAAACACATATCTCTTTTTTATTACCTTTTTTTTTGGTGATAATTAAAAGTCTTTTTCAAAAGGGATCTGGATAAAAATCAAATGAAAATTGACTCACTAGAATTGATTATTCTGTCAGTTTAGCAGTACTTTCAAGAAGTGACTAAAAGACTTAGAGGGTTTTTTTTTTTTTAATGAACAAAGAAAGTACTTGTATAATATTATAAAAATCAGTACATATCTGAAATAACATATTTACTTTAAGCTTTATAGTTAAGGGAAACAATGAGCTAACTATGAAGCCTACAGACCTATTATAGGTATCAACTAATAGATTACAAGTTTGTAATAAGGTGACTAAATTTGATTATACTGAATATCATAAGAATTATCTATATTGATTACCACTGAAACTTTATACTTAATAAAATAACATTCTTTTTCTTTTTGGAATTTGTTAAGTAAATTTTAATGAAAAAATGTTATTTTCATATCATTTTCTACGAAACAGGTGACAGTTGTGATTTATGTTTCCTGGGAGGGGCTCTCTCTAGTCTTTTGGGGGAGCATGGAGGAAACCCTGGGAATTTTATAGTTCCAGTGTGATAATTATATTTCCCTTAAATATCACGTCACCTTTATACATTTACCTGATAAAATAGTTAATATAAAAATGTTTATGAAAACACTCAGATGAATCCTTTCTCTTTTAATATCTGTTCAATGTTCGATAAATATTTATTGACCTTTACTTGATGGTAGGCACTATTTTTGGAAAACATCTATTGAATGGAGACTAAATATTGAATTGTTTGTATTTTGGTTTATCTTTATTAACTCAGTCTTTACTTATGGTTCAAAAGAAGTAAAGATCATTCTAATAAAATAAATTTATAAGCTCCATCGTTCTAATGTGTTAATGGCAGCCACCTAAATCTGAAATTTATGTATGTATCCTGCAAAAGACTATGTACCACACAGATAAATACTTTTCCAACTCATTCCTATGGCATAACTAGAAATCATAAAATGCTAAGTTAACTTTAAGTAGGATATTAGCTAAAGAGCAGATACTTTGTGGATAAGATAGAGGCCAGAATGTGTCTACTGGTTGATAAAACACTGAAAAAAAAAAAAAAAAGCAAACACTAAAGAGAAAATCTTACTTTGAATGGAAAATAGTGATAAGAGGCCTTAGACCTGGTGTGTTAGTACACTGGGATCAAAAAGAAAGAGTGAAAAGTCAGATCAGAGAAACAGTCTTAAACTTAAAAGGGAGATTTTAGACCTCCATCAACCTTCATTCACAAAGGTTTTTCTTTTTCTTTTTTTTTTTTTAAAGATAACTTTACCAACCAATGTAAAATTCTTGCAAATACCTGCTCAGATGTATTGTGTGTTAAACTATTGATGTAATATTTGTGGAGAAGAAAATATTAACCGTTGTGCATTCAGAATAGTAAATCAGTAGCTGAGTTACTTTAAGAGTCACTAGTAGAAGTTTTTAATGATCAAGCTGTTTGTACTAGAGAAGAAATTATCCTTTGACATTTCTCATTGTCTCAAAAGCCATGTCTTCTTCTCTTTGTTTAATTACTCAGTAAAAAATATATTTGCTAATAATCAAAGCTTTGGATTATTCAAATTGTATTCTCTCTGAACTGTAGGCTAATATGCTAATTTTTTCTTGCTTTTGTAAAGCTCTTTCAATTTTATATGTGGGAACAGTCATGTACACATTTAGAAAGCAATTTCTTTTAAAAAGCTAATGAATTTACAATTCGCTACCTGCATTCACTTGCAATTTTTTTTTTATTTTAAAGACCTTCTATTATAAGTTACCAGCATCCAACTTTGCCTACAACAAAAGTAAATAAAAAATGTTTGCCTTTTTTCCATTTAAGCATCATAAGTCTCTATTTGAAGCATGACTAGCAACACCCACACCTTCTTGTTTTCAACTGAAAGCTTTTTAATTTGTGATTCTATAAAATTTATTAAGATTTGTGCAAAACTGTTAGCTGCTGGCAAGATGACTAATGAAAGATAAAAGCATATTTTTTCAGCTTAAAATTTACCTTTGATGAGAAATCTATACCTATTCTCACCTGTATAGTTATTTTTAAAGATTATTAAAAAAATAATTGCTATATATTTGAATTGCTAGCAAGAACTAAAATTTATCATAATATCAACGTGCTCTTTTGCAAATTCAGTTTTACTAGGCCAGCTGATTCTGTTCTTTAGATCGCTTATGTTAGAAATATAAGCTTATCTTTTGTATAAATAAGTTTCTCCTCAGACCAAAAGATTCAATTGCAATTTTTTTGGATGTAAAATCATGGTAATATCATGGTAGGAAAAATGTTCCCTTTGCAACTTGAAAATTACATTTAAAGTAAAATCTAAATAGCAATATGACATTCAGGCAACCGAATAGCAGCTGCCTCCTGACAAGCATAATTTGCTTTTATAGTTCAGAAATTAACACTGGAACAATAGGGCAGCAGGGGAAAATATATCTGTTACAAAAAGCTCTTTGCAAAAATGTTTTTTTTTTAAATCCTGTCTTCTGATGGACCAACAACAAAACTAATTACATATTTGTGTAATGTTAAGTTTTCTAATTTTAAGAAAATGTTATGGAGTATATTACTCGTTGCATGTAATATCATGGTAGGAAAAATGTTTCTGAAAAATAAACATTAATAATAAATGAAGATATGCTTTTCACTCAGTGTGTACTTTAAAATAAAACTAAGCAACATTTACATTTGAACTGCCATTGCCTTCACCAAAGACCACTGGAAACATACCTTGAATATATGTACGGATTGACTCATCGCAATGACAGAAAGTACACTATGGGAGCTGGAGGATGGATGTCTCAGTAAAGTGGTGTTAGAAGGACTTACAGGACTGAGGCTTGTGTAAGGTGGTTTAGGGGAGGATACAAGTAACAAGTGAGGCTTTGCCCTGGAGTGGATCCTTTCAGGAAGCAGCAGTGATAATTCTCTTTTAGAAGTTGAGAGAAATAGAACGAAGCTTTTGGTGTAACTGGCAAAGAGGCAGAAGTTATTTATATTAGCCAGAACAGGGATCTCTTTAGTCAATGTTATGGCTTGGATGGTGGTCAGGATTTTGTTTGTATTCAGATAATTTTGCACATTGATCATGTGTTTGCCTTGATCCATCATAATATGGTAGTTTTCCTTGTGAAATTATTAATGTTAAACAAAACACTGAAGCCATTCGGTGCCAGGCAGAATATTTCTGGCAGCATCTGCTTTTTTTTCTTTGTCAGAAAAAAATTGCTTCACTGAGAAGGCTCATGAATTCTCCAACTGATATATTTTGTCAATTAAAGATGTCAAAATCATCACTTAACATCTTTCCATTATCTGGTATGCCCTTTGTAATAATATTTATTTGCATGATTTATATAGTATAAACATTTATAAAAATTAATTACAAAATAAAGAAGCATGTGCATGGTATAATTTCAAGGGATAATTTTCATACAATAAACTGTATTTAAATGTATTATTATATAAGTTTTGACATGTGTAAAAGTATTTTCATAAATATAGTATACCCATATCACCATAGGTATGATTTAAATTTTAAACTATTTTCATAACAAAAAAGTGTTCAGCTGATAAATATTACTATATTAATTTTACTTCTATCTTTTATTTATATCAGTTTGGGGGTTTAATTTCTCCCCAGCAAGATGGACTGGCAGGAATGTAGCCCTGACTATGAAAATCAGTGGAGAGAGAAGTCAGTCAGCCCTATAGGCTGATAGTAGAAATCCAGCCAGCCAGCCAGAAGCTGCTATTTCTCTTAAGATGAGAAAAGAAAAAAAAAATCAGTTTATCTTCTTAGTTGTAAGAGTCAGAAAAAGTATTTGACTGATTTAAGCAGAATAGGATTTTGGATAGTTCACAGAATCACCTGGAGTACTGGAAAATCAGGCTCAGAAATTGGTTGGGACCAGGGAGACTGAACAGTGGCCAAGTCCCCTGAAAAATATTGTACCAAAACAAACAAACAAAAAATGTGAGCATGATGAGAACATGATGCCACTGCTGCTGGGGCCTGGGTAGTGCTGAGCATACTTGTCCGTCTATTGTCATTGCCTATGGATACCTCAGGCCTCACTGAAAATCTGAAAATGGGTCCTGGGTATTCAGTGTTCCTACCAACTTAGCCATCACCACTATCACCTTGCTTCTTTCCATCAAAGGAGGCAGGCAAATCTGTGTTGCCAAATCTAGTTTGAGTGGTTGTACTCTAGATTCCAAAGGGCACCAGGAAAAGTGAGCATTAACATTTTCAGCCATGACTATGAGTAGCAGGTTCTGCTTTCCTCCAAGACACAGGGTGATTTTTTTTTTTTTCCACAAGAGAAAATGTAAATAGGGAGCAGGTTAGGGATAGCAAATAATGAATGGTAATTTTCCACTAGAGTCTAAAATGAAGTAATTTACAAATTAACCAGAAACAGCCATTTTAGAAAGGAAAGCAAGATGCAGTCTACTTTAGTCTGTAATTTCTTGGCAAATCTTCACTGCTCGGGGATGGATTATCGAAAGTAATCAAGGAGTTTAGTCTTTGTAAAAAGACAAAAAAGCCTCAGTAATGCACATTCACAAACCCAGTGGTACCACCTAAAGTAGTTGCTATATGGAATGTTTGATGCCTGATAGCCAGCAATCTACTCAGATAAATAGGTAATAGACCAGGGTCTAAACAGGGCCTGTGGCTCATCCCGTTGCCTGTGCCAACTCAGCAGAAAACCAGTCTTCCATCCCTTTGGCACAGTGATATGTTTCCTACCCACCTACCCCTCACTTTCAGTTCACTTTTGTATTCCATGTGTCCTGAGCAATATGTCTCCATCATCAACTTCAATTCTCCATTGCTTCAGAGCCTTTTATCACAACTGGGAAAAAGTCTGCATCTCAGAAATAATGGCACATGGTCTATACTAAGGCTTTATATCTGCCTTCAAAAAGCGGTTTAATTTTTAAATGTCCCACTCTGTCATGCCTAAATGCGTATTTTGTCTCTCCTGAATTTTCTGGCAAATATATATCTAGGGGAAATCAAGATTGGGCCCAGCTATGAGCACTAGAGAGGGCAAAGTAGGATTAAGAGTGTGTCGAAAGGAGCAAAGCATGCCATATTCTAAAGAGTCACCATCAGTTGAAACCAGCGACTTCTACTGGGTCTGTTGATAGCCAGAATTGACACCCACCAAATCACTACCCCAAACTTGTAAGGAGTGCAATGTGTGTGGACAAAATAGATTTTTTTTTCTTTTACAAGCAGCCAGATAGAGACTATCCTCCTTCTCCTCTTTAAAGAGAAGTTGGAAAGAAACTTGAAGAAAAGAAAACATTCGTAGATATCTAGTGTTTCTTTAAGAGGGAAGGACAAGAACTTCACTCCCTTATATGGATGTCTGCTTAGGCAGCAGAGTTGCTAAATTCTCTATGCTACATCTCACACAGGGGAAAAGACAACTGGAATTAGCTCGCTTCATGGGGAAATGCCAGATGGAGAGTCAGGACTATACACTTATATTTCAGTTCTCTGGGAGTATGGAATGTGAGCCCATGATATCTCCATGGAGGGTAGAAGAAATCAAGTGCCAGGACTATACTGCATGACAAACAAGGAGACACATGTATTAAGAAGTGTTGTAATGTCACTTCTTGGAGTTCAGTAGGGAGAAGTAGCCAGTCTTCTCAGGGCTCCTAGGAGATTTGCATGGAAAAACCTGCTCATCAGTGGAATAGATTGAAATGATCTACATTTCATGGACAATCAAAATGAGCTACAACAGCAGTTAAAGTCAACCAAAAAGAGATGTTTGTAATTTTCTCTCTCTGTCTCCTGAAACCAAACGTCAGAAAAGCTAGTCCCAAAGAGACAATACAATCTGGGACAGTAGATGAGGAGCATGAGGAAGCTTACAGAAAGCTGTGTATCTGAGCAGAATTGATATCTTTAAAGGTTGTAAAGAACAAGGTAAGATCTGCAGAACTAGAGTAGAGACCACTTAGGCAGGTCACATTAGTTAATGCAGGGAGGGCCTGTAATGAGCCTAATGCCTGACTGCACATATTGGACCCCTAGCACAGCATATATGCTGCCTGGTAAGTGGCAATCTTTAGAAACTCTATCAGCCTCTCTTGTTTTCCTCCACAAGACCTGTCAATTAGTGATTCTCTATTCTTTTCTGAAATTTTCTATTTATTTTCCTAACTTTTTTGTGTGTGTCCTAGACCCCTTTGCAGATATGATTATTGTGTTAAAACTTATGTGCAGATAAAGGCTCCTGCACACAAATACATTTTTGGATACAATTTATGAGTAGTTCACAGACTCATTGAGGACCACTGTAGGATATTTATACATTCTCGGAACGCAGCTTGTAAAGATAAGGTCTGTTTCTTTTCTTGGCTGCTCTGAACGCACTCTGTTATTTTCTGTTCCTGGCATGGAAAATAGGAAGATGATGGACTTGTGTTTTTTTATATCAGGTCTTCACAAAAACTGTACCTTTATTTAGAATACTTTGCTCATCTTGCCATGCTTGAGGACCTACTCATTCCTCAGAATTCTTTTCAGAGCCTGTACTGTCAAAAGCCTTCCAAGATCATCTCTGGGATAGATTAACTCTTCCTATTTTCCCTCCAAGAAACCTGGGCAGACATTTGTTAGGGTACTTTTAATAATGTAAATGTAAATTACCTAGACTGTGTGGCTAGGATCCTGTGTTTTATATCTGTGTCTTCTGGAGCCAGCATTAGATCTGGCACATAGTAAATAAATACACAATGAAAACTTGTGAAATGGGTGACTGAAGAAATGAGTAAAGACATCTGTAATATGATATAATTTAACTTACATTCTTAAGTATATACCCAATCTTTTTCTTCATTAGTAAATTATAATGTTTTATTTATTAGTGAAAGCTTTTCAGAATCTTTGCTTTTTCAATATCAATTCCTTTATTCCCCTGAAATCAGGGAGCTCAGATCTGGATTTGTGTGGTATGCACACATACTCCCAGATTGCTGCTACGGCTATGTTCTGCTTTAGCAGGTTTATGTCTCTTTTCCCTCGGTTCTTGTGATCACTCATCATTCTCTGTCTGCTCAATTACTACCTATATCACCACAGTAGCTCCTGTATTTGCATCTTTCCCCTTCTGTGCTTCATCTTCTCACACAGATGCCATGCTTCATCTTCTAACACAAATGGAGATTCCATACCATCTGATCCAACCTCACTTCTGGGAAATGATACAGACATATAGTACTATAGATGTTGACTCCCCAACATCTTTCCCACCTGTTATCACCTGGAAAACTATGATTTTTGCTTGAGAAGTTATCTCTTTCCCATTATCAGAAGTGCATTTTAGGTGGGATTTCCTTTTTTTATCTGGCTTCGAGAGTAGACTTTTCTGGTTTAACCAATTTTGCACATCTCCTTTTGACCGAAAAATGGTTACCTGACCTAGTATAGAGCAGTGCATAAAAAAGGGCTACTGAAAGGTTCTCTATTTCCCTTTGAAAGTTGTAATTTGTGTAGAAAAGCTGAAATTTCTGCATTTTGCTATTTAATTCAAAGAAATTAGAGTTTTGGGGCGGCTTTGACAGAGGGAGCCTAAAAATATAACTAGATCTGGTTTCCTTAGATATAAGACCTACCTTTTTTTGCTCAGGTTTAAAAAACCCCTATTATTTAATCCCATTTGTGTTTTTTTGTTATTTCTATGTTATTTTTATCTTTTATAATAAAAAGACTACAAACCGAAAGACTATGATCAAACTGAATATTTTATATCTCAGGTATATAATAAGTCTTTAGGATTCAGAAGAAAAGATACTAAGTAGGAAAAATAAAATAATAGGAGGAAAATGAGAAAAATATTGATAAACATAGTCTTTAGTAACTCGACTATATTTGAATGAGACATCAAGATCAAGAATAGTTCACCAATTTGACCATTGTTGCAGAAAAGCTAAGTACATGAAAAATTAGAGAAATGAATTGTCTTAAAAATATATATGAAATGGAATAACCGCCACTGTGTTGTCAGTACCTTGTTAACTGGTGCATTCATTAGGATCCTAGTTTAAGTAATGGACACTAAGAAGTCTTAAGAAGAGCATTCATTTAATGGACGCTGAAGTATTGAGAGATTTGCAGCTGGGCCTTAGAGACAAACCCAAACCAGGAACCTATTAGAATTCTACTCTATTATCTTTATTTTCTCTGTATGTCTGCTCCCCTCCTGTTCTCTCTGGGAGTAGTATCTTCTGTCTTTTTCTCCTTTGTTCTTAATTTCACATCCTCACAAAGGGGATTCTAGTTGACTCAATTCATGACTAAGGGCCAATCCGCACCAATTAACTGATACCATGGCATGGAATCACAATTTATGAATATACACTAGAAATTTAAGAAGTTGATGTCCTGCCACTTTCATAAGAAGGGAGAGAGTGATCTCAACACAACTAGTGTCCACTAGGATTGGATAAGAACAGTCTATTATGAAGACTAGGACTATGGGACTACATTGTCAGAGGTTTATTTTCATGTCTTTTCTATACTACGGTTTCTTTGTTGACTCTCGCCTCTTCTCCCACTTTGCAGCTTTCCTCTCTTGTTGGTCTAGTCAGAGATATAAAGATTCACAAAGGTTTTTATTTTATCTGTGTGTTGTTCTGGTTTAATTCTAGGATGTAAGTAAAGAGTCAACACCCTGAGATGGCATGCAAAAGCCCTGTGGTTGTCTATTGACAACTGCCACAGAGGAACACAAAGCTCCTTATTCCTAGATGCAACAGATATTAATAACCTCATTTTTATAGAACTCATTTCCCGAAAGCTTAACACTGTATTTTATACTATTGAATTCCTCTATGAAATAAGGGATATCTTATTAAGTGGATATCATGTATAATAAGGCTTTTTAAAAGGATGATTTTCTTCATTTTCAATTGATTTTTCCTCTTAATCCCAAACTCACCTTCTTGTTATACTCTCCCATTTAGGACCATGAGTCTGGAACATTTAGTGAGTACATAATCCACCTAAGAGCCTAAACTGGAGATTTTTTCCTCTTCTCCTTTTACAAGGTTAGATCCTAATTTAGCTGACCTGGTTTCTTTCTTTCACACAACTTTGCTGTTCATTCTACTGATACAATTTGCTGCGAAAACTCAATCTTCACAAACTTTTTTCAAGCCCCAGCAATTCTTACTGGTCAAATCATAAACACCAGAAAATAGGAGTTTAAAATAGAAATGCTGACAAGCCCTTAACTATAGCACAGTGAATGATGCCGCCATAATGCACTATATTAACTGTACTCCTTAGAGCTTATTGCCAATGGTGAGCTATAAATGCCTGAATTAAAACTCAACTACTCACAGCTTACACTTTTAAATTAAATTTCATACTTTATGCCTCCTTAGAGCAATCTGAACTACAACAGCTGGTAAACATAGGCAAATAAAAACAGGATAAACTAAACTACTTATATCAGCTCTGAAATATATCTCTGTTATGTTACTACTATAGAAAATGGTGTGTTCAGCTTATCAAATATGTATTTGGAGACTTCATATTAAATAGTCGTGACCATTCCTAGTAAACAAAAGAACAGTGAGAGGACTGCTGAACCATATCCTAGGAAGGACTAGATGATTTATAAATTTTAGAAAGTATTTGTTTATTTTTAAATAACTTTTAAAATACTTTTAATATATTCTGATATTCTCCACTGCCTAAGATGTGAAATAATGAGGACAGCTTTTCCACTTTATATTTAAATTGGTAGCAATTTTCTTCTATAAATGTATAAAATCAATTTAGTTTTAGAATCCAAGCAACTCGTTGCTAGGACAGAGTCATTTGGAGACTGTGACTTTAATTTAGTTGCTCTTGACAAGTTGTTAATAGGTAAACTGTGTCTAATCAAAGAAAGATAGTTAGTTCACATTATTGTGCAGGGACTCCGAATGTGATGATCTGAAAGTATAAACAGCACGATAAATGGGATCTTTAAGTTAGATTTATTTTTTTCAATTTTCCAATGTTTTACAACTTCAACCTGAATTTCATCTTGAAACTCATCTACTGTAGACTTCAGAAAAATTAAGAATGAATTGCATGGAAAAATATTCATTAACTTATTTCTACAAATCTCAGAGAAACATACTTTTTTGCTTTCATCTGTTATCTTTAGAGAGTAGTCAAAAATCGAAACATTTATGTTGGACACATCCAGATGCACAGATAAAAGCACAATGCTTGACTATTTGTAGTAAAGGATTTAAATATTTTATGATCAGAAGATCTTAAGAAAATAAAAATCAAAACTCACTCAAGTTATGCAAGCTTTTTTCATATTAATAAAATGGATAAAGTATTTTTAATTGTCTTATTTACTTTCAAGTATCAGACTTTCAAATAAAAGTCTTTCAAATGAAAACATTTTTAAATAACACTTTCAAATAGAAACTAAACATAAAATGGGAATAAAACTAATTGAGTAAGAAATCACCAAATCAGGTGACTTTTTTTCTTTGTCTTTCTTATCTGGCACTTATCTAACATAATTTTTATTAAGTATGTTTTGATAATCTTTTTTGAATCAGTAATATTTATGTAGGAGCAGATGTCCAAATGAATATGTATTATAGAAGCAACATTTTTGTCCAGAATGTGCCAATAAGATCTAAAGTTCATTCACAAACATTGAATCTATGGAAACTTGAAGCCAAAATGCCACCATCAGGGGTGCCCTCTGGAGAAAACAAAATGCTATTAGGCAAGACATCTCTCTCGAACTATTTATTCACTGAATGGGAAAGTTGTAGAGGCAGTATTAGATGTAAAGTTATTGAAGGACTAGCCGTGTGTAGAATAATACGTTCAATGGCTTGAAATTCTGAGAGTTTTCTTTTGCAATTTAGACTTCTGTCTTCCAGGTTGGAGATAATATGATTAAGCCAAATCTTAAATAGAGATATGAATTGAAAACATTATCACCCAAACCAATTTGTTTATTTCACTTTCTCAACTAAAGATGCATAACACAATGTTACTGTATATTCCTAGCTATCTTTTTATATATTTTTATTAAGACAATGTATGTATTGTGACAATTTTAGAATCTATACCTATATAGGTTTTTGACCAATAAATACTTATCAATTTAACTATAGCCTCAGTTGCAGGAAATCTCTAGAAGTTTATGTTTGTGAATTTTCTTCTGTGGCTGTTAACTGCTCAGCATCCTTTGGAAGGCTGAATACTGAAAACAATATGGATATCCTGCCCTTATATTTCTTTGATGCAGAGGGAGCAGGACTTGATAAAAGGATATAATTTGAGCTCCGCTGTCTTCTTAGTAGTCTGCTTTGATGAATCGGTTATCTTCTCTGTGAAGTACTGATTATATCCCCAAAAGGAAAGGAAAAAATTCTTACATGTAGATATTCCTTATATGTAGGCTCAGGCCTCTTCAGTTTTCTTTATTTATTTTCTTCCTGATCCAGTCCATCAGTTCCTCTAGTCCAGAGGTCAGAAACCTTTTTCTGTATAGGGCCCAAAACAAAGATTTTTGTTTTTCCATAAAGGGCCAAAAACAAAGATTTTATAAATTTCCTGATCCATATGGTCTCTGTCATACCTACTCAACTCTGCCATTGTAACATGAAAATAGCCTTTAACAATACTTAAAGGAATGGGTGTAGCTGTGTTCCAATAAAATATTATTTAAAAATAGGTGAGAGATGGTTCTTTTCTAGTTCATAGCTTTAATCAGCATTTCTTCAATATGTACCAGTAGCCCTGACTTCTTCCTCACCTCTAGACCCACATTTCAATCCCAATAAACATCACACTTGAATGCCAGTTTTTACAATGTACACCATATATGTTATCTTGTTTGATCCTAATCCTAGCTGAGTTGGCATTTATTATTCTCTTTCTTTATAGAGACCCTAAGCATCTTGCCAATCCTATAGTGAGAAAGTGCAGCAATTTATTTGAACACAGATTTATGTAACCCCAAATCTCATGCTTTATCACCTCACTAAGTGACCTCTTGTATACAGAATGAAGTTTAAGTTCCTTAACCTAGCATTCTCTTCATTTCACAATCTGTTTAAGACTCATAATCCTTGTGTTAAACCTGGAGAGGCACTTGGTTGGTCTACAGCAATAGTGTGTTCAACCAAAAGTAACTTCAAAAGTATTCAAATGTGGCAGGATAAAAATACAGCTCCACAAATATTCACAGAGTTTGATTTATTGGACAGAAAAAGATATAATGGTGGTTAAAGAAGAAAACCAGGGTCATGGCATGTTCAGGTTTTCCCATGAAAACTGCTTCTGTCAACCACTACCGCTCTTCCCATCCCCCCGCCAAAAAAAAAAAAATCTTCCCAGGTTGGGTCATGCAACAGAAGCATCACCAGGGGAACATCTTCAAAACTTCCTTCTGAGTTTTACCAACTAAAAACATTAATACAAATTATGTTATATGTTTGGGACAACACGCATACTGATCCTTCTTGGTGCAGGTACTACAGGCCTTTATTGTAAAACATTTTCACTATTGCGGCTGCACACCTGCACCACACTACTGCTTCCTATCAGCTTCTGCAACTCTTGAGTTCATGAAAACATCCTCCAACCTTGAGACTTTTACTCTAATACCTTCACATCACTCTTTCTACTTTTTGTTATAAAATCACCTTACGTTTTTTGAGTCAAAAGAGAACTCACTTCAGAATTTTTGAAAGAAGGCCAAAATTTGTGATGCCTCTCAATGGACGGCAGAAGGGGAAGTTTGCAACCATTCATGTCAGTGATGTTCATCCAGGTTTCTTTGACTCGGCACATTTTCCTACTTTTCCCATATACCTCTATGTGGAGATGCCACACATGACTATCGCTGTCCCTCATATGTATTTCCTTGCAGGCTTTCATAGGTCCTTACTCATGCTGGAATGATTTTTCTCATCTGTCCTACTCATCATCTCTAAGAATGGAAACCCTCTGCTCTTATTAAAATATAAGTTCCATGAAGGTCTTCATCTCTCATATTTACTCCTCTATCTGCAGTGGTAAAGTCGACGTCTGGGATATAGCATGTGCATAATTGTACTTCAATAAAAATGCATGAAAAGAATTTCAAATAAATGAAAAATCATTACAAATATTAAGTATTAACTATGTTCCAGGACATTTTCTAAACGCTTTATATGTAATAAGTCATTTAATCCTCTCAATGAGTATACAAGGTGGATATGATCACCTCTATATTATAAAAAATATATATATAAAATGGTTACTTAATTTGAAAACAGCATCTATAGGGTAGAGATAGGATTTGAAGCCTACAGCCCATATCATATCCTCATTAAGATATCTTTGATTCCATATACATGACTCATTACTTCTATAACATTATTCCCAAGGTATTTAGTCTCTCTACAATTATAACAACAATTTTACTTTTGATAAAGTTGTTTATTACTCAAGATTCCTATTTACAAATATTAAGAAGTCCTGCCATGGTTAATATAACGTAAAAAGAAATTATTGAAAAGATGGCAGTATTTCATCTGCTGTCTTTTAGAATCAATGCAAGGGCCAAAAGTCCAGACTTGGAAAACTGGAAAGTTTTTCTGTAGGAGCAAGAACTGCAGCTGACATTATTCGAAAGGAGTAGTGGATAGGCTGCCATGCTCTTCCTGCTGATGCCTCCACAATGGCTGGGACTGAAGATGAACATACCACTGTCACGGCACCCGATACTGCTTCTACCCTTCATTTAAGAATGAATCCTAAGCTCTGGCATGCTTCTTGGTATCACTTGCCCCAGATTCAAAGTCCTGGGCAGTAGTAGCCAAGCATTTTAGCTTATACTCATGCTCTGACTCCAAAAAGCTAGGGGAGTGTATATGGATCAGGAGCTTACCTAGCTGTCTTAGAAGACCCCTCAAATAGGTAGAGTGTTTGGAGGCAGGGTGTAAATGTGATAAATAACCATGGTAGGGACATGTATTTAATTAAAGTCCGTCTCTCTGAGGGCAAGTATCAGAGATTTCCAAGCCTATATCCTGTGAAACAGTGAGCCTTCTTCTTTTTTTCCTCCCTGTTTTTACAACTATTTACTTTCTTCCCCATCTGGGAATGTCACTTTCCTTCATGGATTAACTATGTAGAAGAACATAAACTTGTCCTTCCCAGCTACCAAATTATCTTCAATTCTTTCTTTAATCCTTTACCTCATTCTCCAGCCCCACCCAAACCCCCTCCCCTCTGTCCGACATCAAATTATCCACTATATCTGTGAGTCTGTTTTTGATTAGTTTGTTCTTTTTGTTCCTTAGATTCTGCATATAAGTGAAATCATATGGTATTTATCTTTCTCTGTCTCACTTATTTCACCCAGCATAATAACCTCTAGGTTCATCCATGTCATTGCAAATGGTAGGATTTCATTTTTTTTAATGACTGAGTAATATTCCATTGTATATATGAACCATAATTTCTTTATCCAATAATCTGTAGATGGGCATTTAGGTTGCTTCTATATCTTGGCTATTGTAAATTATGCTACCAGGAATATTGGGGTACATAGATCTTTACACATTGTTGTTTTTTTTTTTCCTTTGGATTAATACCCAGAAGTGCAATTGCTGAGTAAAAGGGTATATACATTTTTAATTTTTTGAGAAACTGCCATGCTGTTTTGCGTAGTGGCTGTACCAATTGCAATCCCATCAACAATGCCTATGGGTTCCTTTTTCTCTGCATCCTTACGAACACTTGTTTTTTGGTTTATTGATGATAGCCATTCTGACACATGTGAGGTGATATCTCATTGTGGTTTTAATTTGCATTTCTCTGATGGTTAGTGACACTGAACATCTTTTCACATGTGTTTTAGCCATCTGTATTTCCTCTTTGGAGGAGTATCTGTTCAGGTCTTCTGCCCATTTTTTTTAATTGGGCTGTTTGGGTTTTTTTGTTGTTGAGTTCTATAAGTTCTTTATAAATTTTGGATATTAACCCCTTATCAGATGTATCATTAGCGAATATCTTCTCCCAAACATTCAGTTGTCTTTTTGTTTTATTGATGATTTCCTTTGCTGTACAAAAACTTTTTAGTTTGATGTAGTCCTATTTGTTTATTTTTTCTTTTGTTCCCCTTGCCCAAGGAGATATGTCTGAAAAGAAGTTCCTGTTAGTAAAGTACTGCCTATGCTTTCTTCTAGAAGTTTTATGGTTTCAGGTCTCACATTTAAGTCTTTAATCTATTTTGAGTCTATTCTTGTATATGGTGTAAGAAGATAGTCCAGCTTCTTCTTCTTCTTCTTTTTATTTTTTATTTTTTTTGCTCGTATCTGTCCAATTTTTCCACCACTATTTATTGAAGAAACTGTTTTTACTCCATTGTACATTCTTACTTCATTTGTCATATATTAAGTGAGCATATAGGCATAGATTTATTTCTGGGCTCTCTCTTCAGTTCCATTGATCAATGTATCTGTTTTTATTCTAGTACCTTGCTGTTTTGATTACTATAGCCTTGTAGTATAGTTTGATATCAAGTAGTGTGATATCTCCAATTTTGTTCTCCTTTATCAAGATTATCATGGCTATTCAGGGTTTATTATAGCTCCACATAAATTTTAGGATTATTTATTCTAGCTCTCTGAAAAATGCCATTGGTATTTTGATAGGGATTGTATTGAATCTATAGATTGTTTTGGGTAGTATGGCCATTTTAATGATGTTGATTCTTTCTACCCATGAACATGGTACATGCTTCCATTTATTTGTATCTTCTTCAATTTCTTTTTTCAATGACATAATTTTCTGAAAACAAGATTTTTACCTTCTTAGTTAATTTGATTCCCAGGTGCTTTATAGTTGTTGACACAATTGTAAATGGGATTGTTTTCTTGATCTCTCTTTCTAAAAGTTCATCATTGATTTATAAAAAGGAAAACAGTTTTATATTAGAATGATTCTTGCCCAATCTCAGATGCTACTTGTCTAAAAATATTCAGAGAATAATGGCTGGCTCTGATGATTGAGAAAGATTTCCTTATTTCCTAGATAGAAAACAGCATTACACATTTTAATTAGAACAATGGATACACATGTTCCCTTTCTTTAAATTTTAATTATATTAACATTACTATTCTCAGTTGGAAACCGTATTCTGTTTGTACAACTGAATGAACACTTTATGAAAGTTTTCCTCAGGATGACGCTGTAAGAAAATATAATATCTCCATCTCCCCCCAAACTCAGATCAATCTCTAGAATAAAATAGATTTAGAAGTGTTTTTCTCTTATTATTTTCATGTTGTTAATTCTTTATTATGCTTTCAGTTAAAGCAGATAAAGAGCCACCTTAAAGTTTAACGAAATGAAGATACATTTAACTGGAATCAATAGAAAAAAACTGTAAAATGAGGAAAATAGGTTACCCGTGTTGTTTCATAATTACATTATGGATTTTTTTCTCAATAAGTTGCTCCACCAACACATCTAGCATAAATGTAAATTCTCCATAGAGGACTTTACAGATGATCAGTGATGACATTAATATATAGCTCAGCTGAGATACATTATGCTAAAATAGGAACCCAGTCCCAGAAGGTTAAAAATCTAATCAATAACTTTCTGAAAGAAAAGTTATTAGAGAGAATCTGTAGTAATTTTATACAGAAATAAAGAAGGAAAATATTAAACAAGGCAGCTAAAATTAATATTTGATTTCTGCTCTGTGAAAGCATTAAACTGGCATTAGTGAAATGCTATACCATTGTGTAAATACTTGCTTTTGTTTTTCCAGATTAAGTCAACCCAGAACAGTACAGTGATTAAGCAGTTATCTGGTATATATAAATTGCATATACAACAATTAGGAAAATTTAAACCACAAAGTCAGAATTGGATAGACTTTGCATTTTTCCCTACTCAAAGCATTCCATAGTAACTCCCTCAAGTGGGGTAAAAGTCATGAATTAGTACAGCATAATTTCTAGGATCACTACTTCTTATTTTTCTTAATACTCCAGGTACAGTTCTCATTCAGTTTCACATATCTAGAATTTTAGAACCTCTCTTTAACAGAGCATAAAGCATAAGGCCATGTACAGAAAACCAAGCAAATATTGTTTGTCCCTACCGTACCAGCCAATTGAAGGAAGAGTATGGAAACTGGGGAGTTTTACATTTTCCCAACTTCTTTTTTCCTAGCCAAATTTATAAATTCTGAAACAATTTAATAATACCATTTGTATGGAATATTATTTTCTTTTTTTTCACTTTCAGCCTGTATGCGTCCTTCAATCCAAAGTGAGTTAATACTTTTTCAGAGCACATTTTATTGAAACATTAGTAAAATATATCAAACTTTATTTTAATTGCAGGATACTAATCATAAATGTTAAAATTTCTGTTCATTAACATTTCTGTATTTATTCTTACCATAATTGCCGTTATTAATAATGACTCTAAGACTAGTTCCATTTTTAAATGTTACTCATTTAAAGTTGTGATTTTCAACATGTTCTAATCCTTTGGATATTTATAATTTTATGCTGGTGTAATATTCTGACCCTTAACTGGAATATTGCATTTTTATAAACTCAATTCCCTTAACTTTGGAGAGAAAAATGTGTTTGCTTTTACAACATTCTGCCTAATATAGCTGTAGAAAGTGTTGAATCTACAGTCTCAGTTTGTGTCTCACAGATTTATGGCACACTTACCTCATTGATGAGAAAATAAAACAAATGAAAGGCAGGCTCCATAGCAGCTGGAGCTTGGGGTACTCATTTTCAGTTGAGAGCTGATAATTAGGCTGCATTTGTTCAAGCACATAACTAAAGGTAAGATGGATCTGCCACAGAAAAACTATTCTGGAGCAATTTTATTTCTAATTATGAGTCCTGATATAATATAGTTATAATTCATCTATGGTAGAATATAACCTCCTGGGAAATAAGGAAACAAAGATAGTAAGATCATATTTTTAAGTTAGAAGTTAGGAATAATTCCTGTTTGAAAATTTCTTTTTGTATAAACATGAATGAGTCATTTGCAAAAAGACAAGAACCTATAAGAAGAAAGAAACTATATTTTCCAAGATTCTGGCTGGGAGAGAGGGATGATGTATGGTGATATACACGTAGCTGTAGATACAGATGTGAAGGAAGATGTGATAGAGACAGAGGCAGAGGCAAAAATAGAGACCAACATGGAGATAGAGCAACTGATACTCTAAGATTTCTGAATATTTTCTCTGAATATGTACTCTGGCCTAAATTTTAGTTATTACATGAAGATAGCTTAAAGACTTTGGAAGCATCAGTAAATTTATCATTTCACTAAATAACAAATTTAAATGTCATGAATTAATTCATTGCTTCAAAAAATGAAGTTATTTCATATATGAAGATTATACACTTCAGTAAAGCTGTCTCAGTCTATTTACCAATAGATCAGCTTTTAGTGTAACAGATTCATTTTGATCCAAATTATACATATTTAATATTGTGGATGCTAAATAGAACCAACAATGTAGCATCTTTAGATATTTCCCCAGATTCATGATTTTTTTTTCTTTTTCCATGTGCATATAATATAACCCCAGGAAAGCCAAATAAGTAGAAATAAAAATGCATACAATTGACTCTAATCTGACACATAGAATGGTTAGCTTTTAGGCCAGTGTCAGAATCACAGTGTGGTTGGAATTTGGTTCCGAGTTCCCTAACAATCGAATTCTCCCTTCAGACATTAAACATAATATTGGCTCAGTTTCTTAAGAAATGTATTTGGAATTTCTCTTATTCAAGGGACTTATTCGTTGAATGCTTTTAAGTACCTCACATATATTTATTTTAGATTATTTTGTTCTCTTAAAGACAAGGTGATTATAGTTGTTAGAGAAATGCCCTACTGATCAGTTTGTACACCGGAGACAGTTAAAATCTGAAATATCAACTGAACTCATTTGTGAGTGTATAAAGATATATCAATATGCTTGAATAAATGTGATTCAGTTGTGTTCAAACAATTTACAAGAGCTTCCCAAAGCAGTATATCTCTAAATAGTCTTTGTTGCCTGACTTGAAAAAGGTCATTGCAACATTTCCCAAATTCTCGAGACTCTGAGAAACATAGTTCCTGAGAGATGCTCCATGAAAGAAAAAAGTTCAATATGCAAATATATTCTGCAAACTGCCCGGGCTTATTTCCTTTCTTGGAGAATCAAAACATACATCAGAATATTAAACACACTAAAATACTTGTTCAAGAAAAAATTTGTAATTGTTAACTTTTGTTTAATTCAGCATTTCTTAATACTTATTTGACTATGGAGCCAAGAAAATACTTTAAGTGTAACATATTTTAATACTCAACAAAACAATCAGCAGAACACACTTTGAAAATGCTGGCTTATTGAAATGTATTGTTTTTACTACACATACTGAATTACTTAATTGTATCTGTTTAATGCTTAAATCAAATCCACATCTTGTAATCTCAGATGCCAGTCGGTAACCTGAGGTCCGTGAGCTTTATGGATCCAGTAAACTCTTGTAAATTGTACGTAAAAATGTAGGTATACATTTACATTTTTCTAGAGAGAAAAAATACCTTCATTAGACTACTACGAGTCCATAATCTAAATATTAGATATTCTTAGCCTAGTAATGCTAAAAATCTATTTTAAAAGTGAGAAAAAATTTTAAATACATTAATATTGAAATGCTTATGAGAGGAAACAGTGGTGTGTATACAATCAAGTCTGTACCTTGAATAGGTGATATTATGAACAGAAACTAAGTTTTACATCAATCATACTCATGTATTATAGAAAACAAGCAGTAATTGCACCTGTTTCCCAGCTTCTGATATCACCTCAACTCATTTTCAAAAGAACTCTGGCATCTTCACTGAATCACTCTTGTTTTCCTGCTGTGATTAATTTTCTTCCACCATGTTACACAGAGAAATTCACTTTCTGTGTTTATCACTGGTCATAAAAGGGCCTTCCTCCAGAATCAGACTACTCCTCCCACTTTATAAAATGGATGAGGATTGTCCATGAAGAGGTCAATGAGAAGAGGTGTTTTTTATTGTGTAGGAAATATGAATATCTCTAGTGTTTTGCCCGTTCTTGTGGGTATTAATAAAAATATTAAATGCCTAAAGAAAATAATAAGCTAAAAATGAAAATTAGGATCTCTAAAGAGATCTGCATTCCAATTTTAGTTTAAAGAAATCCTCTTCAAAGGGCAGAGGCAAATATCCATGGTATTTCTTATTTGTTTTCTTTACAGCTTGATAGCAAAAGCCAGGCATTGTTATCATGTCTTACTTTTCCTTGATTAGACTGTGAAAGGGGAAAAGCCAGTCAATAGCATCACCTTTGATTTTATAGCTTTCAGCATGAAGCACTTATTCTTTTATAGACATCAAGGGCATTTGTCAAAAGCAAAATGATATGTTTAAGAGGTGTATTCAGTTATTTGGTACTTGTTTTAAATTTCAAATGTTCTTTTCTCTTTGGTCGGAAAGCAGCCAAGTACCATTGGTTATAAGGGTTAAGTGGTCCTGATTGGATTGGAACGAACTACTTCTCTTTTGGAAACAAGAAAACATACTTTTGAAATTTGACAAGCATACAAATGTGGTAGGTGATTAAGAATGTTAACATGACCGGAAGGAAATTATAGGTGCCTACCTTTGTTATAAATATGAAATAAAACTATCCTATGTAGCTCCCCCCCACCAAAAAAAAAAATTTGTGAGCCTAGTATAATAATAAAAATATACATAGTGAAATATGTGTTTTCTTAAATTAAGTGATTAAAATGCCCAAGGAATTAAGATTTCATCACAGCATGGTTTACATATACACAGGCATATGCAAAAACGTACAAAAATATACAAATGACAGTTACGGTTTTCATTTAATTCAATTACAGTATTTTAAGCCCTGCAATTCAGGACAGTAATTTTCCAAAATGTTAACTACTAATCTGTAACCTAATACCAAATTGCAACAAATGCTTAATGTTTTTGTGCTGAGAATTTAGTGGGCAATAAGTGAAACTCTAATTCTTGTCTATTTAGCAGTTCCTTCTTAGAGTTATCAGGTATTCCTAGACATTCAAAGCATCTCATATATGACATAGCTTTGCCATTCTCCATGCAATAGCATTAGAAGAGAGTTGCGATCAATAAGCTTAATGATAACCAAAGTCTGTCAGTCTTTAGGAGATTAAATGTAACAGTCACATTATTGAAGAACTCCAAGTATAGAAATTCTGAATTTGAGGCTACATTTAAGGTACAGTAAGTAAACCCAACAGAGTTTATATGAACTAATAATGCTCCCTACTACAAACATTGTCTGCCTGTGTTCTGGTTTTAAATGTTAAAAAGTCCTGAAGAGTGAGAGGATTCTGTTTTATAACAATCTACAAGCAAAACAAAGTTAACAGTGATATGATTCCATGGACAATATGAAATATATACATATATACACGTACGTATAGATACCTTTATCTACAGATACACATATATAATTTATACATATACACATGTAAATTACTAGTGCAATATGAGAATGACTAGGAAGTACATGTATATGTATATGTGTATATAAAGGAAAATGTTTGAAAAGTCAATTACATAAATATTGATCATTATGCTTCCAAATTCAAAAGAACTTTTGGGTATCATAGATATGTCATTTCTTCTGCTAAATAGTCACATCAGGGTAGGTATTAAAACATATTGATTTTTCCAGGTTATCTTGCTCAGTCTATCCACTGTCTACAAAAAAATTCCAAGACAGAGAATGGCTGAAGCTCCTTCTCTTGATTCTTATATGAAACTGGGTTAGGGCTGGAGGAATTGTATGAGCTTACTGTTCTGTTCTCCTGCTAATCAGGAGAACTGGTTCCATCCAAAGTGGGAGTAGCAGTACAATTGAAAGCCTGCAAGGAGAGTGCAGTCTAAGAGAAAGTGTATCAGTTGTTAATGAAATTCAATTCAATGCTGTTCCATCACAGCATAGATTGAGTAGTATGGTGCCATAATTAAACAAGAGAGAGTGAAAAAATTTTAATAGCTTTATGAATCTTTCTTTAAAAACAGTTCCACATTGTAGTTTAATTATTTAATTCAAGGTATAAAAACTTCCCAGAATATCAGACACAACCAAAATATAATGATGCTCCTATACAAACACATTTTAAAAGAAAAAAAAAAACCAACAAAAAAGATTGTTTAATCCTGTCACTGTGCCACCATTTCCTTTCATTAACGTCTGGAATACCACGACGTTATTCAGAATTCTTTACAAATGTTGGATATGATAGGTCTTAAATCATATTAAAAGCCTAAATTGTTCTATTTAACCTGGAATCCCTTTGATTTGGAAATTTAGAAAAATGAAGTAGAGTGAATGTGGAAAGTAACCTAGGGCATGCGCAATAATAGATCTGCTATCTCGTATTCATGTCAGATTGTAAATCCTGTAAACTTTCTAATCCACTAAAAAATGGAACTGGTAATATCTCTTACAGAAATGTGAATATTCAACTGCATTAAATTATTGAAAGCATTTTGTATAGATTTAATAACTAAGCATTAGAATTATGGGCTATTGATTAGTAATAGCAGGGAACATGCTTTTCTTTTCCTGTGGTGACAGTTTGCAATGACTTGAAGTGCATCAGAGAACTAGCAACTGTTTCGAAAATAGGTGTTACTTTTTTTCAATTATCTTGATTATACAAGAAAAAATGAGAATCCTGTTTTGTTTTCCCTTGAATATTTAGATAATTATGGTCATACATGCCTGTATTTAAGGCCCTTTTTAAAATTACCTCAGTTTATTATTCAGTATAATACAATAATTTATCTTCTGCCCTTTATCTAATTAAGAGGATTGTAATGAGTGGACATGTTGGTTATGGTTAGGAGTCAAAATTAGTTGCCTCTTAATATAGTCAATAATATTCAGAAATAATGGTTTCCTCTTTCACATATTCCTTAAGTCATTAGAGTATTTCGGCAAGGCAATGGTTTCACTCTAGAAATTATCAGCCGTGGTAGTAAATGCCTACCTAAGCATGGTGTGCTCACAGAATGTTTAGTATGACTTAAATATGGACCAAGTCATTTCAGGACACTGGGATTTCAAAGTGAAAAAGTTTTCACTGAGTACTTATACAGAAACAAAATGTTCACTAAATAGCTATGATTTGTTTCTGAGGGGTACTGAATTTATAGAAAGATGAAAGTTTGAATCTAAGCCAACCATAACCTAAATATTATTCTAGATATATCATTTATATCACTTATAGACAATTTCTTGGTCATCACGGTTGAAATATATAAATTCCTAACATTTTCCCATTATTATTGTGTTTTCTATTACATACAACCAAAGACATTTTTAATTGAGATAACTGCTAAGAAATGCAAGTCTTCCTGCAATTTAACACCTGGTACCTTCAGTATTACTTTAATAATAATTGTTGATATCTTTAATGTTACCAAAAAGAAAATAAAACTTAATTCAGCATAATTAACCTTTAGCAAAGACATATAAACCATATAATTATTTTTAAATAAAATGAAATATCTGCTATGATTAAACATGTTCAGTAGCGCAAGTAAAGTTAAGAGACTCAAGAATAAGTGATGATGGATTGGTTGTTACTTTTGGTGTAAAAGTAGAAAATAGCTCCATAACATAGTAAAACTCTATTTTTTATGGTATCACAAAGGGTCATTGACCTTTTCCAGAGAACACAAGAAGATACAGGTATTAATGGGAAAAGATTACTAAATAAATAGAGTTGATAAACCCCTCTACAGACAACAAAAAGTACGTATAGATAAGAGAATATTACAAATCAGGGATGGTCTGGAAGCTAAACGAAATATTTGTGAAGGCTAAAACCCAAACTTGATCAAACAAAGTATCATTTTAAAAAATGAGGTAAAACAGAGTTTTATGATGAAAAATCTAGGGAAATAGATACTATTACTTTGCTTCTACTTAAGTGGCACTTTAGGAAAAGCCTATTTATAAATTTGGTTAGCATTTATATTTTGATGTCATTTGTTTATAAGTGAAAATACCAGTTTCTAAAATGTCGAAGAAATTATAGTTTAAGAAATGCATACATTATTTAAAAGTTTTTTTTTCAAGTAGTATTTTCCTACCAAGTTAATGCAAAAGAAAAACTATCATTTTATTCACAGTTTCTCCTGTTTCTGACTGATGAAAACTAAGTAAATGAGATCTCTTTTTATATAAGAACCTTAGTGTTTTTACTTAAGCAGAGGTAGGATTATTTCTCATTTGCCTCTACTGCTAGTTTAAACAAATCTGTCTTTCCTATATTTACTCAAGCCATATTCATAGAAGTCAGTTAAAACAAAATATTCATTTCTATAATATTTCAATATTCTGAGACAGTGCATTTTGCACTGTTAAGTGGTAGGGAGAGGGAAGAGTGAGGACATAACAGCTAGGAAAATGAATGAATGGCAAGTTCCTGATTTAGCATTCTCATGAATTCATTTCTAATAAAGTTACAAGTTTCTATCAGCAAACACAGTGACCAATTTTCTACCTAAAAGGCACTCTACAAATCACCTAACTTTAGACTGTTATTTTCCATGTGAGGAAATAAAGACTTGGAGAAACAGTGTGAATTGTCCAACTTTCCTACCTACAGAGCTGGAACTTGAACATGAGCTCCTGATTTTCAGACTGGTACTTCTGTGATAACATAGTTAAGTTTGGCATGGCTTCCTGGAGGCCCAGACACAAATTTTGCTCTTATCCTTGTAACTTTAGCATTAGCCAATGTTTGCTTGCTCTTCTTAATATTTGTTTCCCTTTGTATTTCCATTTAGTTAAATTTGTTAAATAGATCTTTTTTGTTTTTAAAGAAAAAGATTCTTCAAAACTTTTATTAAAAGGCGCATAATATACACATAAAATATATATAAAATAAAATGCTTATAAAGTTCTACATATGTGTTTACAGTTTATGATTTTATAGCAGTGATGCAATGTCTTTCAGCAATCTTACATAAGGTCACCTAGATTTAATTTAATATAGCAAAGCCTAAATTGCTTCCCTTAATCAATAAGTGGTCACTATTTGTAAGATTTTAAAAGTATAGTAATTTTTTACCTTATCTTCATATCAATGCTATAGTTTGGAATGTATGTAATTTTTAGGAGCAAATAAAAACATATTCAGTCTTAAACACATATTACATTTTCAAATTGAAGAAAATATTACAGATTTTAAATTTACAAGTCTACATCTACATGTGCCAGATAAAAGTAAAGATACTTATGCCTTTTCAGATAGTAAAAAAAAGTATACCTACCACTAGTTGTGTGTGTGTGTGTGTGTGTGTGTGTGTGTGTGTGTGTGTGTGTGTGAGGGAGGGAGGGAGGGAGGGAGGGAGGGAGGGAGGAAGAGAGAGAGAGAGAGAGAGAGAGAGAGAGAGAGAGAGAGAACAGAGTCCTACATTTAAAAATCAGCTCTATTTGCTAGTAATATAAATAATGCACTGATTGTTTAGGACATAAGGACACTATGACAAAAGATCAGCTGCCTGAAATGATGAGCTCAGGACACTATGACAAAGGATCAGCTGCCTGAAATGATGAGCTTAGGATATGATATACCAGGCAAGCAGTGACAAAACATGGTAATCTTTGAATCTGAGTGTTGATACAGCACTTGGGAAAGTCTTCTCATTGAGGGCTCAGGGGTCAAAGAAAAATAGAGCAATCACACTGGAGGCGATTCTCTTGCCATCCATTCTGGTTGATGCTATAGGCAAAGGACAACTTGACAAATTTATAAAGAAGCAATAAAGTCTACTGAAGCAGCTAAATTGTCTGCTAAAAGACACTGGACACTGCCTAAAATGAGGCTATAAAAAGAAAATGCATCCTAAATCACCTTGGAGTAGGGTTGAATAAACATTTTTTACAAAGTTTTCTTGCACTGTCTATGCTTACAATATTCAGCATGCCATTCTTCAGATCCTGAGACCAGTATTCAGCTTTCTTCAGCTACATCATCTTCTTTTCCCCCATTCGTCCTCCTCCTCCTCCTCCTCCTCCTCCTCTTCCACCACCACCTTCTCCTTCTCCTTCACCACCTCCTTCTCCGCCTACTACTCCTCCACCTGTGCCTCCACTTCTGCTTCCCTCTTCCGCTTCCCTCTTCTGCTTCTGTGGCTTCTGCTTCTGCGGCTTCTGCTTCTGCTTCTGCTTTCGCTTCTGCGCCTTCTGCTTCTGCTTCCCTCTTCTGCTTCTGCGGCTTCTGCTTCTGCAGCTTCTGCTTCCTTCTTCTGCTTCTGCGGCTTCTGCTTCTGCTTCTGCTTCTGCTTTCGCTTCTGCTTTCGCTTCTGAGGCTTCTGCGGCTTCTGCTTCTGCGGCTTCTGCTTCTGCTTTCGCTTCTGCGCCTTCTGCTTCCCTCTTCTGCTTCTGCTTTCGCTTCTGAGGCTTCTGCTTCTGCTTCCCTCTTCTGCTTCTGCGGCTTCTACTTTCTGCTTCTGCGGCTTCTGCTTCTGCTTCTGCGGCTTCTGCTTCTGCTCTCGCTTCTGCGGCTTCTGCTTCTGCAGCTTCTGCTTCTGCTTTCGCTTCTGAGGCTTCTGCTTGTACTTCCCACTTCTGCTTCTGCGGCTTCTGCTTCTGCTTCCTTCTTCTGCTTCTGCGGCTTCTGCTTCTGCTTCTGCTTCTCCTTTCGCTTCTGCGGCTTCTGCTTCTGCAGCTTCTGCTTCTGTGACTTCTGCTTCTGCTTTCGCTTCTGCGGCTTCTACTTCTGCGGCTTCTGCTTCTGCTTTCGCTTCTGAGGCTTCTGCTTCTGCGGCTTCTGCTTCTTCGCCTTCTGCTTCTGCGGCTTCTACTTCTGCTTCTGCGGCTTCTGCTTCTGCTTCTGCTTTCGCTTCTGCAGCTTCTGCTTCTGCTTCTGCGGCTTCTGCTTCTGCTCTCGCTTCTGCGGCTTCTGCTTCTGCTGCTTCTGCAGCTTCTGCTTCTGCTTTCGCTTCTGAGGCTTCTGCTTCTGCGGCTTCTGCTTCTGCGGCTTCTGCTTCTGCTCTCGCTTCTGCGGCTTCTGCTTCTGCTGCTTCTGCAGCTTCTGCTTCTGCTTTCGCTTCTGAGGCTTCTGCTTCTGCGGCTTCTGCTTCTGCGGCTTCTGCTTCTGCTTCTGCTTTCGCTTTCTGCGCCTTCTGCTTCTGCTTTCGCTTCTGCGCCTTCTGCTTCTGCTTCCCTCTTCTGCTTCTGCGGCTTCTGCTTCTGCTTCTGCTTTCGCTTCTGAGACTTCTGCTTCTGCGGCTTCTGCTTCTGCGGCTTCTGCTTCTGCTTCTGCTTTCGCTTCTGCGCCTTCTGCTTCTGCTTTCGCTTCTGCGCCTTCTGCTTCTGCTTCCCTCTTCTGCTTCTGCGGCTTCTGCTTCTGCTTCTGCTTTCGCTTCCACTTCTGAGGCTTCTGCTTCTGCGGCTTCTGCTTCTGCGGCTTCTACTTCTGCTTCTGCTTTCGCTTCTGCGCCTTCTGCTTCTGCTTCCCTCTTCTGCGGCTTCTGCTTCTGCTTCTGCTTCTGCTTCTGCTTCCGCTTTCACTTCTGCGGCTTCTGCTTCTGCTTTCACTTCTGCGCCTTCTGCTTCTGCTTCTGCTTCCCTCTTCTGCTTTTATGGCTTCTGCTTCCCTCTTCTGCTTCTGAGGCTTCTGCTCTGCTTTTGCTTCTGTTTCCCTCTTCTGCTTCCCTTTTTTTTTTTTTTTTTTTTTGGTCTCTCTATATGTTATTTTCAAAAGGATGTTCTATTGCTTTAATATATTGACTTTTATGGAACGAAATATTAAAAAGAATTTTGTATATTGAATTACATTAAGTTAAATTTTAATTGCCTTCCTTCTGAAGAAGAATAAAAATATGGTTATTTGATATTATGATTAAAATGTGTCTGGTAAATTGAGACAAATATATTGATGTATTAGCTAGCTGCTGTAAAGATAAACTTCAAAATCTCAGTGGCTTAACCCAACAGTATTTCTTTCTTTCTCACATGATCCTCCCATATAATCTTTTGGGGTCTCAGGTTTGCACTTGTTTCTTTGCCTTTTTCTAGGGCCTTAAATCCTCTGTTCAGCTATTCGATGGGGAAAGTGACTGTGGGAAACACATACAGCATGTTTTACACCCCTTAACCATTTCTAGATGATCTGAAAATAACACACATCACTACCCATCACCTTCCTTTGGCAGAAACTAATCACACATCCCTAGACATAAGGATGTGGTGATGGGAACTGAGAAATAGCAAGTCACTTTCTTGAACAAAACTAATGGAATGGAACACAAATATTAGATAGCTAAAAGTTGCTGCCATCTCTGACAATCAATTTTGTAAGGAAACATTTATTTAATATTTATGAATATATGTTCCACGCTCTTCCCTAAGTTCATATCTGGGTCAACCATGAGGTTTTGCCAGTGATCCACGTATGTGAAAGGCAGGTCTGCGTCATGGCAGAATTTCTAGAGTCAAGCTGTTCTCTTCACAGATCACGACACTTTTCTTTCATGTGGCCTCTGAGCTGTAGTATGTTTTCCTTTAGTTGGAATGCTTTGCAAATGCCACTATTCTGCCCTTATAAACTTCACTTTCTTTCAGTTTGACCTTCTCTTTGTAGCGCTCTCTAACCTTTCTAGCTCACATCAGCACATCTTTCCTCTCTTTAACCTTATTTTTACACTTAATCTTTTTTCTCACATCACCACGGATTAATCTCCACGGTTATATTGCTAATTTCTGATCAATGAAAATTATTCCTTATATCTCATTATCCCTTCGAGTTTCTGGTAGAGTGGATGGAACCCAGAAATGGTTAAGAAGTGACCCATTGGTATATTTACCAATGCATGAATGAATGAATTTCATAAATGAATTTGAAGAAATGGAAACAGTTTAGTAGTTAAGAAGATCTACAAAATTGTTTCTAAGCAGCATGTTAATTTAATAAACACAAAACCACATATAATATTTCCCAGCACAAGTAAAATTGAAAAATAAAGACTTGCTTTTTTGTTTTTTATTCAGCTTGAGTGCTGCCTGATTTTATTGATGTTTGTGTATGTGTATGTACATTTAAACCAAAGAATATATACAAGCAGGAAATATATATGTATTATTATTTAAGAGAATATCTTGAGATTTGGGACTTATTAAAAAGATATTTTCACAATCAGCAGTAAGTCATAACGTGGGTATGATATGATCAATTGCTTTAATAGCAATACTGAATTCTAACTAAAAGTTATAATATTTAATTTTAATCTATATAGCTATTTTATTATTGTATGTGTCCATACAACCCTCTTTTTTGTGCACAATCAACATATTGAACACCTGCGTGATAGCCATTTTATACACATCTCTGAATTTTACAATATCTCCATTTTCTGTTTGAGGAGGTTGAAAGCCATAAATGTGTGGAGTCTTTCTTAAATTTTACAGCTGCTAGGTGTGAAAGACAGTTTTCCAAGGATCTCTTATGTTTCTGCAGTAAGTGAAAAACTGGTATCTGTTCAACTCCCAACCAAGGAAAGGAGACTGAGTCCATGATTGGACTCTCTGGGTATCGGGGCAGGATGTGCCTCACTTAGGAATTCTGCTTGGGCCTTCGTATCACCCAGCTTGAAAAACAGCAGCTTTGAGTCAGTCTGAGATGAAAGCTGTCCAGAAAAAAGCGCTGTTCTTTCTACTATTGAGGCCCACAATCATAATTCCCTTTCTACTAGAAATTTCTGTGATTGGTATGCACTGATTAGAGCCTTCATAAAGAAAGGATCTCCATCCATAGGTGCCCCTTTGAGTATTGGACTTGTCACCACCTAGACACGGTGACCAGGCACAATGATTTTGATAAAGTTATTGGCTTCTTTCTGGGTTCTTGTTAAAACTGAGTATCTGGCTACGTGACCTCTGTGACTCTTCAACCTGATGTTCCAATCTGGAGGTGGATTAACTCAGATTCAATCACTAACACTGTGGGAAAGGCCCAACAAATTCTAACAGAATAATCAAGAATGCAGCTGTCCTGGTGCCTTTGGCCCTAAGCTTCACATGAACAGTGTCAGCTTATTAGCTATATCTTCAGGGCAGACTTTATGCCCCATTCCCCATCTGAAGCACAGTCACCGTCTTAGTAGGAGCTTCAACTCAGAGGGTTTCTCCTGAATGTCTGAATCTGATTCACTGATGACTGGCTATGCAGAAATCCAATGGTGGGTTGCTGGGGCTTTGCCCACCCCATGGAAATCTACATGGTCACTCTGCTCAGCTGACAAAAACCAAGGCTGTTCTTACAGCTCTGGTCAATACTGCCAATGATGTTATGTTTTTTCCTGGCTCTTGGGCTATTATCAATAGCTAAGTTATTTTTTTTTCCCACTTGAGAAACTACTGGAAGATTAAAAATGACCCTTATTAGGCTAGAATCTATAGAAACATATTACTGTTTCTGATCGAACCACTGAGACCATTCATGTAAATACCCACAACAAGGATTTATTAATCTGTTGGGATCAATCAGAAACAAGCTGATAAACAAGTCTATACTACCCAAATTGCCACCATCACTGCCTGCATCCATCATTGCACAAGCAATGGTGACACATCCACCATCATCCACCCAGATACAAAGTAAAAGACTCTGTATTTCTGAGCAGAGTCCATCACTGTATGCCAGACTTATGACTCCTGCCAAGTCAGTCCATTTGTCTGGTGGAGAGAGAGGCTGCATTGTATGATGCATCGCTCCCACCCACTCCAGGAAAATTTCCTACATTGGACTTTTGACCCATCTCTCAGGATGATCAAGTATATCCTAACCACTCTTGACACTTTTTCAAGGTCCAATGCTCCTGGTCCAATGGGAACAAGAACTCTGGCCATACCATTGTAGCCTGTAAACTGTGTCATGTATATAGCTTATAGCTTTCATGACCTTTTGCAGACTCACTACCTGTGCCTTTTAGTGCAAATTCCACTCAAATGTGGGATGATAATCGAGATATTCAATGGACCTTCCGTGCTCCCTAACATCAGAGAGATCTGGTATTTCTGAGCATTGGAACAGCCTCCTCAGAGTGAACACAAAACAGTTCTAACTCTGCCCTCCTTATCACTTTCTTATCACTTCTTATGATTCCTTAGTAAAGTAGTTGATCATTAAATGTGACTATTCCCAGAAGGTGATTGTCTTGGATGATGGCTGGATAATTATTAAGACAAAAGGAATAGAATCTATTTTGAGTATTTGGGATCTTATGCTGACATTTCTCTGCATGATGCTTAATTTTTTTCTCCTACTGGTAACTGTGGGCCAGGATGGTTGGGTCAGGTTCCTGGGGGACAGTTAAGGTCCATTCTACAAGTTAGCCTCATTCTGCTGGATGTCCTATTGATTGTAGCTTTAACTAAATGTCCTAGGGTATAAATTGATAAGACTTTGCCACATCTCCTGCCAGTCAAATGAATCAGAATGACCAACAGAGTAGTATATGTGTGGAAAGATTTCTCAGCAGCCAAGATGGTGTAAAAACAAAGGATAGGTATTGGTGACGATTGGGAGACAATTCTCCCTATGTCTCTTACATTTTTGCCTACCTTTTGAGCAAAGCACTGAATGTTTTTCCAAATTACCATTTGTAGACATTTGTATAGGCAATAGTCTTTGAATATAAAGTGTCTCCCTCTAGAGCAAAAGGTAGGTCTTCTTACAGCCATGAAAAATAGAGATATTGTGTCCACCTGGTGAAAGAGGAGGCCTGCTTTTTGTCCATTATGAAAGATGTGTTTTCTACTCAGGAAAATATAACTAACTGTGTGTACAGGTGTCATCTTGCCTTTTCATCTCATTCCATTGGAATCAAGGGTTGGGGAACTAGCCCAAATATGCCTATACTCTGGCTAATGCTATTTTGTAAGTAGTAATAAACTATCCTTTGTTTCTGACTTTTACCAGCATCCATGAGACATGGGTAGGCTAAATTGTTAATTTAAAGTAGAGTAAGATCTCAAACAGTTCAGTCTTGACACTAAGTAGCGAATTTATAATCCAGATAGTTGTTCTGACTCTTGGCCCATGCTAATTCCATTAGGATATTTTGCTTTTTAATTCAATTTTTTTAAGCAGAATTTTATGACAACATGAGAGTTTGAATATTCTGAGTTACATTATCAAATCTCTTACTTAACTTTATATGTGATTTTAATGAAATTATTTTACTTTGCTGGCTTTATTTCCACATGCATGTTCAAAATTTCTGTAGTGTCCTAAAAAGAAGTGCTGAAATACACCAGTATCAGTGGTGATGGCAGAGCAAATACAATAGAGACATTTTCATTCTATCAAAATGATAACAAATGCATCCACTAAGGACTTCTGAACAGGGTAAATAAAAAGAAGTTAAACTAAACCTGAACAAACACATATGCTATATTCCAATAATTTCCCCTATGCCAAAGACAAATGGGTTCATCTCTGCATGAAGTGACACATACAAAACTGTTCTTAGCAGCTTTATGCATAATAATAAAAATATGAAAGTAATATCAAATATAAGTAAAAGTATCATAATTAAGTAGAGATTGGTATATTCATGCAACACCATAACATACAGGAAAAAATGGATCAAAATGAATGATTACTACATGCAACAGCTTGGGTAAAGCTTACAGGTTTGTGTTGAATTAAATATTAAACAAAAAAATACATAATATATGATTTTGTATATATGCCACTCAAAAACAGAAAAGAAATAAATAATCTATGGTGATAGAACATAGAATAATGGTTTCACCTGTGGGACAGGTTAATGACTGGGGGAAGGAACAAGGAGGACTCTGGAGTTCCAATCATGTCTACATTTTGATATGGGTGGTAGTCATACAGCTGTATTCTCCTTGCGAAAAAATTCACTGAGATGCATACTTCATGTCTGTAAGTAAAGGTACTACAGGTAATTTATGCCGTAATAAACTAGGTATCTTACTAAGGTATTTTATGTTGTATGTATATTATGAGATAATAAAAATTATAACAAAAATATTCCAGTAAAATTTATAAGCATAAAAATAGATTTATGCTGTTGTATAAATTTACATGTATAACAAATTTCTTAGTTCTTAAGAGAGAAAATGTAGGATTGCTGGCAACTTGAATTAATGAAGGATAAACTCATGAAGGAAAACATAGGTAATTCTCAAAACACAAAATTAATGACCCCAGTGCAAGACATTTGATAATTAAGCAAATGAAAAGATTAATTAAGATAAATGTGCTTATTATAAAAATATTGTTTTTTTAACATAGCATTTTTTTGCCTTCTAAAGAATAAATCTGTCTTTTATTCAACCAAATAAAAGGATTTAAAGAATACCCTTAGCTGATTCATAAGCCATGCTGTGAGTTCTTTCTCAAAGTATTTTATAACTATTATTTTTAGCATTATAGAAACTATTTTAAGAGCAAGCTGAATTTGAGGTATTTATTACAGTGCCATCATGTCATTCTCCTGTTTAAAATGTTTAGTTACTACTTTATTACATAATTTAAAAATATCAACATTATTTAATATCCTAATTCTTAAATTCTCTTTATCGCATGGACATATTTTTTCCTCCTTATTACTCACCGCTTCGTTTCTAACTCGTAGCCCATGTTTTAGCTAAATTCACTCCTTCACTCTTCCTCACAACATCCCCAGTTTCCTTTTCTTCTTCTTTTTTTCTGGTTGTTCCCTTAGATGGAACACTTGCATCCCTGTCTGTTAAAATCATACCCATCTTTTAAAAACTCAGATGATATCATGTGATTTTCAACTTTTTCTGCCTGGCTTATTTCACTAGCATGATTATCTCAGGTTCCATCCATGTTGTCGCAATAGCAGTATTTCATCTCTTCTTATGGCTGAGTAATATTCCATTGTATATATGTACCACAGCTTCTTTAGCCAATCATCTATTGTAGGACACTTTGGTTGCTTCCATGTCCTGGCCATTGCGAATAATGCTGCTATGAACATTGGTGTGCAAATATCTTTATGGATATGATTTTTTAAGTCTTTGGGGTAATACCCAGTAGAGGGATTGCTGGATCATAAACCTAAAGGCAACAAAGGAACAGGACAAATAGAGACTCATGGACATGGGTCTATAGACTAGTAGTTACCAGAGGGTAGAGTGGGGGAGGAGGGAGTAGGTAGATGGGGTAAAGGGGGTCAAATATAGGAGGGTAGGGAGAGCGAAGTGAGTAAAGGGGATGAAATATATGGTAGCTGAAGGAAACTGGACTTTGGATGGTAAATACACAATAGAATATACAGATGTTAAATTATAATATACACTTGAAAATTATATAATCGTATTAACCAATGTTACCCTAATAAACTTTTAAAATAAAATAAAATAAAAAATGAAGTCTAAGGCTTTCTTTCCAGTTAGGCTCTGCAGTAAATCAATTGTGTATTTAATTTCTCCTTCTAGACTTATACAAGCATCTTCATAAGATTTTCTGGCATGGCTTTTTTTACAAAGTTCTCAACTTTTAACACATAGAAATATATCATCACTATTGATATATGTTCCAAATTTTGCTTTACATGTATGCAAATATTTTAAATTCCTATGAGTTTCTAAATTTATTTCATCGTGTGTGTGTGTGTGTGTGTGTGAGAGAGAGAGAGAGAGAGAGAGAGAGAGCGAGCGCGTGTGCACCCACACCTAATTCAGGTTAGTTATATCTTTTGGGCCCACATTGGCCATCATGTAACCATAGCCACCTTGCTATTTTCCACAAGAAATTACTAATTACCCTCATAGAGGTAGATCTTTAATACCTACAGTAAAGCACTGAAGAATTGTGGGAAAGAAAACATCTTGCACTACTCAGGGTCCTTCATCGTTTTCATCTACCCACCAGATCCTGTGTCCCTTCCCAAAATCCTAGTCCTGTCATATGACCTTCTTCACCACAACTACTACCCTAAAAAGTGTGTCCCAGCCCCCAGGGGTGGTATCTCATTTGCAGTGAGCAGCCCTACTAGGCCTTTATCATCTCTAAGGACTCCAGTGATTAGCATTGTTCTGCATCTTTTTATATTTATGCTGATGTTTCAAGCTACTTCAGAGCGATTGTAGGAATGGATAATTAACGTATAAAAATCACTCAGAACAGTGCCCAGGTAAGACTACATGAGTGCCAGCCATTATTACTAGTGGTATTGTTATTACATTATTTCTTCAGTACTAACCCTGCGATCCGCTAAAGCTCTGTAACACCCACCTCTGCTACTTTTATAACAGCTCTCACTATGCCTTATTCCCAGTAGATGTTTTATATCTTGGAACCCAGATTGCTAAAGCAACGCATCAGAAACTATTAAAATCAATGGCTACAAAGCTATAAAGATAGTGAGAACACTATAGTAACCAGAATTCCTGTTTGGCCAAAGAAATTGGGAAAATAAATAAGTACTCATGACAGAAAATGAGACTCCTAGGGAAGGGCAGAGTAAGGTTGTTGAACAGAATGTTCTGCCCGTGAACAGAAGAGGGCTTCCTCATAACCAATTGAGGGGAGAGAGGAGAGAGGTGGCATTGACATAGTGGCAGTGTATTTGTACTCAGCATTTGAGTCTTTCCTTCCACCAGCACTATAAAACTTTTGAAAAACTCAATCCCACTTCCCTAAACACACAACAGCTTTGTGCCAGTAGACCCCACCCAAAAGTGAAGGATCTGGGCTTCCTGTGTAAACCAACAGAGTAGATGAATAAGAAAGTCCAAAGGTAGAGGTAGATATAAGCAGGAATGCAATGCTGCCAGGATTCAGAAAAATTATGGAGAGGCTCTAATTTTAACCAATCAAAAAAAAAAAAAATCAGCATATCCAAATAAAGCCACCTAAATTTCCAAGGGGAGGATGCCTAGCTTTTCAGTAAGCTTTTAACAAAGTTTATTGAAAAAGTTAATGCCCCTTTCTCAATGAACAAGAATATCTAATCCTGGTGCCATGAACATATATGAATTCTCTGCCATCAGCCTTTCTCTTCTGGGCATTATTTATGGTGGGTTTTATGGGCATATCCACATTAGCACAGTGTGAAACTTTTCTCTGAATTTTGGCTTAGTGGTGGGCTCCTGACCAAACCGTAACCTTAATTATCTTTCCCCAAGGTTTGTAAAACTAAAATTTTTAAGAGTCTTTCTTCTTTGGCTAAAACCATAAACTACTGAACAAGAACTCTTAGAGGTATATTCCAGCCTACAGAGAAAGATGCTCCACACCGAAATAGAATCAAACAAATGTTTTGAAAGAACCAGAGAAAGGTGAGAGGAAGGTTACCTTTGAAGCTCCCTAACTCCAAGTATGCTTGGGTTCAGCATGCTCCCTGCTAGTTTTAAATCTTAGTGCTTAACTCTTCCTTGATTCCCAAGTTATACAAGTATTCCAACAGTGGGGCAAACTAGATCAAATTGAATTGCTAGTTCTTGCTTATATATCACAAATTCAAGTAAGCTCTACTAAATAATATTTTAAAAATTATATATAGACATAATTAAAATATTTTACCATAAAATCATAGAAGCTACTTAATTATTTCCAAAATCACTATCATCCTAAACAGCACTTCTCTAGATGATAAGTGAATGTTTCAAAAATAAACTTATTTAAAATATAGTCATTTGTGATATAAGACTGCAGACTCTACAATAACGAATAATATAGATGTTTATTTAAGAATCTCAAAAAGAAATAGTGACTTAATAGCAGCCTTTATATAGTTTATAACCAGCCTCTGTAAAGCATATTTAATACAACACACTATTGAGATAGTTGTATAATAGCATTGATTAAAGTTTGTTTACTAAATATTTTCTAAGTGTCTTTAACATGCTATGAGAACCTAAACCTTCAAGAAGAGCCTATTGAACATATTGGTTTCCCAAATTTACTCTTTTTTTTGTTTTAATTTTTGGAATAGTCCCTCATGGGACTAGTGTTGAAACATGGTAATATACAGAGTTGAATTTATGTGGAAAAGGAGCAGTATATCAAAAAGGAGGAACACAAATCTGAGGGGTATACGTTGAGAGATATTTAGAAGCCCCTAAAATTCAAACTTTCTTACCTCTCAAACGGCCTAATCTGAAATAATAATAACAATTATAAGCATAGCATTACCATGTTTATTGAGTGATTTATTAAGTGACAGGCATTTTACAAATGACTTCATTTTTACCATTAGTCATTTCAACATATTATCCTCATTTTACTGGGGAGGAAACCTATCCTTAACAGTAAAAAAGTTGGAGTCCTAATCCAGTTTAACTGAAGGCAGAATCCAAAATATAAAAAAACAAATGTCAATATATTATGTCTTAATTTTAATTTATTTTGAAGTTTATTAGATCCTCAACCAACAACAAAGTTAGTTGAGAACCAGGAGGAGAAAAAATGGGACAATGTGGCTGCTATACCATAGAAAAGGGAAACATGTATTCTGGCACAGAGCATTGCCTAGTGTAAATCAATACCAGGATGCCCGGGTGTAGGATGAGGGCACCGTTATCTACTGGGGGGCCTGATGAGAAGAAGAATAACATTCTAAAGATTACTTTTTCTAATGTCACAATTTCTTAGGATCCACCTTAGTAATGAGGATATAATTTAATAGAAGAGAAGGGAAGACTTTTAAGTCATGAATTGGTTGTTATAAATCTTTTCTCATTCCTCTTCCTTGCAGCTAATCCCAGCAGCCCAGTGCTCATCACATGCCTGGGCCAGTAGGAAGCTGTGATAAAAAGCTCTTTGGTTTGAACACAATTGAATTGAATGGATGTGAATTGATTTGAATCAAATTAAAGAGTCTAAACTGCTGGAAATTTGAAAGGAGTCTAGAACTTTGCCTAATCTAATATCCTCTGATGAAAGATGCAGAATCTAATGCACATCAAAATGAAACTCGACAGCATGCACACTTAATTAGTGGCCCACATAGGACTAAATCCTAGTTTTCTGATTTCCTGTGCAGCCTTACTTCCACTATGCAACACTATATAAGAACTCTGTGACCTATAAATCAGATAATAAGAAGAGGACAAAACGAGAATTCTGACATCTATAAATAAGGGTTACAGAGATATATTGAAGAATAAATTGTTAAAAATATTACTGAAAGTCATGATTCTATAACATGTTTCTAACGATCAAAGAGAAAGTGGCTTAGACAGTTTCCTGTGACTTTCATTTATAATCTGAGAATTATTTCAATGCTATGAGTGAAAATACAGATATATTAAAAAGGAAAATAATGGTTTCGTTGTCATTTACTGAATTATTATCACCATTTCAACTGCTAGTGTCAATTTTTTGTAGAATCACTCTGATGATATCAGCTATGAAATATAATTAATTCATCTTCATTATTTAGATTCAATATCGGCAATCTTAAAATCAGTCAAGATAATGTAAAAACCAAAATTAAATGTGAGGATAAGAATTTGTGATAACATTAAGCAACATCCTAAATTTGTGGTAATAGAAATGAAATGTACTACATTATTTGAGAAGATTACAATTATAGACATTATCTTTTCACCACTCAATCTCGATACCTTAGACATACCTTATGAAGCAAAATTCGTAAGAGTCTGTAACTTAAAAAAGACCTATTTATTAGCTGCATTTAAAGAGTTCTCCCCGAAGAAGACACCATCTTTTACAACATTTCTTGTAGCATAGGTAGATATTTCTTCGTATTATACATGAGAAAAATTTGAATGAAAATTGGATGAAGATGTATTTGCCGAAATTAAGCACTTGTCAAACTTCAGTGATTCCTAATCTGTCCACAGTGAGGTAGCACTCACCAGGAAAATGAAAATCATATCAAACCACAGGAAGCACAAGTGAAAACCAGGCTTTTATTTTGTCTTTTCCCCAATTGAATAATTTTTTAAAACATAAATCTTGAAATATCTTGCATCTGATTTAAAAGGTATTTGTTACTTTTGATAAACAAATTTGAATATTAACTTAAAGAAATTGTGGTAAATCCTGTCAATATTCTCACCAAAAATTTAGGAGAAAATATTGCTAGAAATTCTTGGTGTTTAAAACTTTGTTTTTTTAGAATATTTAGTTTTGTGTTAAGATGTGATGTGTGTTTGTATAATAAGTTGATGTTTTTAATAAAAATATCACTCATTGTAGATGATATAGATGCACTTAACATGTCATTGAATCAAGGATTTTCAAAATTCCATAAGATGTAAGTCAAAGAGCCTAAATTCAAGAAAGACTCTTTTGAGAAAAATATGTAATAAATAATAATAATTATATATATGTAATTGATTATATTATATAAATTATTTATTCTCACTAGAGAGAATAGGGGGGAAGATGGATAGAGAGAGAGAGCTTATTTTGTCAAGTACTATCCTTCATGGTGGCCGTACCAATTTACATTCTGACCAATAATGTACAAGGGATTCCTTTTCTTCACATCATCACTAACACTTATTTTCATAGGTTCCTCAGAAAATTAAAAATAGAACTGTCATATGATTCAGCAATCCCACCTCTGAATGTATACCCAAATGAATTGAAATCAGGCTCTTGAAAAGATATATAGAACTGGTCCTCAAATAAAGTTATTTAATTCAATGTTGTTTTCTTATAACATTGATGAGAAAAAAAAAATCAGTTGCTGGCCAGGGCCACTGTCTGTGTGGAGTGTGCATGATCTCCCCATGTCTGTGTGTGTTTTTCCCAAGTACTCTGGTTTCCCTCCATATCCCAGTGATTTGCACATGAGGTTAACTGGCATGTCTCCACTATTCCAGTCTGAGTGAGTGTGGCTGTGTGTGTAAGTGGCCATACAATGGAAGGGTGTCCTGTCCAGGGTGGGTTTCTGCTTTGTGCCCTGAGCTGCCAGGATAGGCCCCTGGCCACTCATAACTAGAATGGAGCTGGAAAAGAATTATCTTATTTGTTTTTATTTCTCTGTCTTAAATGTATATTTAGCTCACATTTATTTCATTTAATATTAGAAATGATTAGGTCTTTATTTAGAAGTTTGGTGATGTTTGTGTGACCAGAAATATGCAATAGAAACTTAAGTCTTGTTTATATCAATTAGATGATGGTAGAATAGGTTTAGTTCTACATTGTTTCACTTCAAGTTGCGGTTTCCAAATACCTATTTATAACTTACTTAGTGAGAATTACTGTAAGCACCCCATTGTTCATTGCAGTGTTATTCACAATAGCCAAGACATGAAAGCAATCTAAATGTCCCTTGAAGGATGAATGGATAAAGAAAATGTGGTATATATGCATAATGGAATATTATTCAGCCTTCAAAAAAAAAAAGAAATTCTGTCATATATAACAAGGTGAATGAGCCTGGAGGATTATGAAATAAGCCAACACAGGAAAAGTACGACATGATATCATTTTTATGAGGAACCTAAAATCGTTCAACTCACAGAAGCAGAGAGTAGAACGGTGGTCGCTAAGGGCTGAGGGGAGAGAGAAATGAAGAGATACTATTCAAAATTTCAGTTACATAAGATTGATAGAGAAATAAATCCCACTCTACATCTTAGCACCCATCATAAACAATACCGCATTATAGACTTAAAATTTTGTTCAGAGGATCTTAAGTATTCTTATCACAAAAATAATAATATATAAATATTATACAATATAATATATAAGAATAATATGGAGGTAGGAAACTTTTAGAGGTGATAAATATGTTTATGGCATAGATCGTGGTGATAGTTTCATGGGTGTAAATTTATCTCCAAACTCATTAATTTATCATACTAAATATGTTACAGTTTTTTATGTCAGTTGTACCTCAACGAAGTAGGTTTTTAAAATATGACTAGTGTTCAAAACCCCTTATATTTACTCATTTGGAGAATTCTCTGAGCAAGTGTACTCTTCAAATCCACTTCTGATGTTATATATTTTCATAGCAGCTCTCCACCTTTTCCTGGCCTTTAATTGTTGCTCTCTATTCATCTCACTAGACCTAAAGCCTCATCTGTAATAATCTTTTGAGCTGCCTTTTCTGAATCCATCTCAGCCCCAGGAGGTGAAGCTGAATCAGTGCCTGCTCCCCTACTAACTATCTCCTTTCTCCACCACAGCTGACCCACCCTGTTCCTATTATCTGCCTTTCTGCCCCCAGTCCCAAACATGATCCATTATGTTTTCATGCATTTAAATATGTATGACATTTCTTAATGAATGATAATCCCAGAGTTCATGCAGAACAGTTGTTATAAAGCCAAAACATCCCTGATATAATCTCAGATAGAAATATTAAAAAGTTATTTAATAAAATTTTAGTAAGTAGAATACAGTACTATATTGAATACACTGAAAAACAGTAGCATCTACTCCAGAATTGCAAAGCTGTTTAATATTAGTAAATCTATTAACATGATTAAAAACATTAAAATTCTATAATAAATCAAAGGCAATATGATGCATAGCTGAAACGGATAGTACATGTCCATTTAAGTCAAGGTCAAAGCAACAGAATCTCTTATTTATCATTATTCAACATTGTTCTTCGTGTATTAGCCATGAGAGACATGGAAAGAAGCATTATTAATAGTAACAGACGATATGACATTTATTAACAAACTCAAAAGATTCAACCAAAAAAACTAGTAAAACTTTATTAAAGTTTTCTAATATTTTAACGTAAATCAGATAAAATTTAACATAAGACTTTTTAATAATAGCAATAAATGTCAACTTTAGATGAATTAACCTAACAAGAAATTTTAACATTAAACTTTACTAATAAATGTAAATTAACATGTCAAGCGAAATGAAAATAATACATTTAACATATTGACCATGTCAATTACAATCACCATGAAATTTTTCAAAACTAGTTCGACATTGTTTATGAAGTCAGAGATTGGCAAGAAAATGAACTACATTTTAAAATAGAAAGATAATGAGTGGCTTGTTTAACCAAGATATTAAAATTTATCACAGATAAGCAACAATGTAAGTGATATGATGCTGGCACTAAAATTTACAAGTAGCTAATGAACAGTTGTGAAAGCCTCAACACAGATAAGATTGTATAGAAGTGCTTGATAGTATTTTTTAAGAAATTCATTTGTATAAAAATAAGTGAAAAGAAAAATTAATGTGTTAAGATAGTATCCCTAGAGACACTCATTATAGCACCGTTTATCTTGGGAAAATTAGAAAACCTAAATATTCAACTGCATATCAACTACATTTTTTTTATCCAAAGGGAAAATACCAAGTGCTAATTAAATGGGATGAAAAGTAGTACCGTCCTTAAGTGACTGTGGTACGGAAAACTTAATGTTTATTTTGTCACTCACGCTAGGTGCTCCAAGCAGATTGGCAGAGGCCTTTGCTCCTTTTAGTCATCCAGGGGTCAAGGCTGCTTTGGTCTCCATCTTGACACTTTCTTCCACAGCTGTTAAGGAAAGGCGCTGCTAGAGCTCAGAGGTAACACAAGCCAGTTCTACTCAAAAGTCATTGACGAGAATGGGCCCCTTGGTTCCACCAAACCCCAAAAGGACAGGGATTCTAGCCTTCAAGTGCCCCAATAGGAAAAAGACCAGCTGTCGGTGACTAAAGTACAAACGGGTTTCTTCCTCTCTCTCCCCCCTGCCTTCTCACACTCTCTGAGCCAAAGGACTTGACTTTTTTATCACAGGCAAAAACTAAAAGTAGGAAGTGAATTCCTTCAGGTACCTAAAGCCAGCTAAAGCAACTAAATTACCTATAACTATACTCACCTTCCCCTGTTTTCCCCTAGTCTGAGAAAAAAGGGTGACCTTTCTAAGAAAACACTCTTCTACCTGACTGAGGTTTATTTACTTCTACTCCATTTCTTCAGACTCTGCTTCATCCATAATTTTATTTTAAGCCTATATTGTCAATCTTATCTTCACTTCTGTACCTCTCTTTCAATCTATAAATAAACAATTATCTCATCCCCATCAAAAATCAACAAAACTGTAGCACTTTCTCTCTCTAAATTTAGAAAACAAGTTTATAATTTGTTTCCCATCTTTTTTCTCTTTATTTCTTGTTAATTGAGAAAGATTATTGTATAAGATTATACATTAATTATATATGATTACACATATAAAAGGAATTATTATATGTGTGTATATATATATGTACATGTTTTTTAATAATAGAAGGAATGCTTTTATACTTAGTGTGTAAGAAATATGATACCAGGCCCTTTGAAGTCCTGCTGTGTAGCTTCCCAACCTAACCCCAAAGGAAGCCATTTTCTTGAATTTTAAGATAATAATCGTTTTGCTATTCCTTTATAGTTTTACCAAATATGTATATTCTCCCTAAAATCATTTTCTATTTAGACTCATTTATAAATGGAATAATATCATATGTATGTTTCTCTATTATTTGCATGTTCTCTCAATATAAAATTTTGAAGTCAAGCCATGCGAAGGCATTTATCTATAATTCATTCAATTTTACTGCTCATTATTTGGTATCTTAAAATTCCACTTCTGTGGAAGCATGCATACTCATCAACATCCTGTTCACTAGAGTGGTGGGATGTGCTGCTTAAAAATAATCATTGTAGAGTAGAGAAGACTGTGTACTTATTCTGTTTCTCAGGGCCTCAATGAATAGTTTGGGATTAAATAATCTCTAGGTAAATTTCTAATTCTTTTAGTCACTTGTTAGATGAGCATTTATTTTTCCAAAATGACAAGTTCTCCATCACAGATTTATATTAGGATTTTCCAGAATGTGAGGTGAAGATAAGCTATCATTAAGAGCAATTACTTATAATAGTATCTTTCAGTAGTATTGGGCAAATGTGAACCCATCTTTTGTATATTTCTCTATTTTGGCTTTAGACCCTTATGTATAGTAGATTTTACAAAATAACATCACATTGATTATGCTTATTTTGAAGAATGGGTCTTCTAGCATGCCTTTTGAAAGATCCATGATTTTTCTCATCCATCACCACAGAAATAGTATGATAAACTTTAAATATAATCACATATTATTTTAACATCTTAATTAAATTAAAAGCCTTAGAATTTCATAGATAGTCAATAAGCACTTAACTAATTAAGCACTTCACTGTGTGCTAAGAATTAATGTGCTTGCTACATATTTATCAGAAGAGACATAATCATTTGATATGATAGCAATAACTCCTTAAAATATAAGTGAGTGTTTTATTAAAGGATTTCTCAGTGATGATTCTGGTAGGAAAAAAATAGAATAACCAAACTGTATAATTTGGTAAGAATTTAACAAAAGGACTATCTACAAAGTATGTACAAGATTAAGTAAATCAAAAAGGGGATAATGCAGTACCCCTGGGGTGAGTAATATTGAGGATCTCACCTCCCTAAACCTGAAGAGACAAGAGAAAGGATGGTTATTACCTGGAGTGAGTGACAGTATGAAGAAATCACCTAAGAGAACTCTGGGCTTTGTAGAGAGACACAGCCAACTCGCAGTAATGTGGCCAGGAGGAAGCCAGAGTAACCAACTTTGTGATTAATTTTTCAGAAGACTATACCTTTTGAAATTCCACTATCAGCAGTGAAACTTTAAATGTTGTTTAAACATTGAAACTTTAAAAATTGTCAGTATCGGGAAATCATTGTAGTTTCAATATTATTCTTTTGAAAAAGTTAATGTTCACATTTAAAATAAAATTTGAAAGCTTAATTTGAGTCCTGACCTCACTCTCTTTTGGACATATCTCCTGATGGTGTCTTTTATTAGCCCAGCCCTAGAGTGGGCTAGAAGGCAACTGAGGCTATTAATAACCATCTGTTCAGGCAGAACTAAGAAGGGTAAAAGGTAGATATAGAACAGCAAACAGGAGACATGTAGCCAGAAGAGCAGCTCTACATAATGATGAATCAAGCAGCTCTGGAGTAGATGTCTAGATCTGAGACTTAGCTCTTCTACTAACCGGCTCTGCGACCTTGGGAAAATGGCCTAACCTCTCTGTATCTCAGTTACCCTGTTCAACAGAGCAGGTAATGGCATCAACGATCTATGAGACTGTAAAGGATAAGGGAACACGTATAAAACACTTAGAAAATGCCTATCACATAGTAAGCACTTAAGAATTGACTATATTTATTATTATATGATACAACTAATCAAGCTTTCCTGTTTGCTTCTCTGAGATACTACCTATCCTTATCTCAATCTCATGGCCTACCACAAGCAAACCTAACAGGTGGAAATTATCAGTTTCTTTATTACCCATTAAACTTCAAATATTAGTAAATTTGCCATTAAACTAATATTTGCATATACAAATGAGAAGGCAAAGGCTCAAGAAAAATCCATTCATTCCAGTTACAGAAAAAAAAAATTATTATTACATTTGTTCAAGCAAATGTTTATTAGTTTAAATCATACTCTGTTCAATTAGCAAATTAATGACTCAGATGTGGAAATTCTTTGAAGGAACAAGAAATCTTTTAATAGTGTGTTTGTTACATATAACAACATACAAACTAGTTCTAATTAACACCCCCATGCATAAACCAATGCATTATTTATTCCATAAATATATATTGAGTACTTACTATATGAGAAGTATAAAATTAAGTGCTGATAGTTAAATGGCAAAATGATAAAAATTGTCTTCAATTGGAGAGAGAAATATTTGCAAAACAAATAGAGATGTCAGTATAACATATTAAAATGTCATGAAAGTCCATTTGTGCAAATAATAATCTTTTTATATCAGGTGAGAAATTCTTCAGAAAAGAGATAACATCAGAGGTTAGTATTGAAGGATGACTGATTTTTGGAATATTTAATAACTCCTATGTTGAGAAACAGTTAAACTTTTTCATATATTAGATTCAACCCTATTCAATTGCCATTTTTGTAGATCGAAAATGATCAAATATAAGCAATACCATAAAGCTTTAAGCTAATACATAATATAAATATATATTATTCTAACATGTTTTCCCTCTCATAATAATTTATTTATTCTCTTATCCAAAAAACAAATATACATGATTGCAGAGTTTTTTCTTTTTAAATTTAAGAGGGAGAAAAACAATTTGAAATCAATAAATTCAAGAGACTGAGAAGTGATATATATTATGTATAGGACTTACCTACTGCCAACTTACTGTGCTAATCACCTGATACAATATATATTTTAGCCTCATTCCGACCATTATTTATTCACATTTCAAAAATAAATGAAAGAATAAAAGATATATATCTTGCTCAAGTTCACACAGAAAGGAGCACAAATATATTCTGAACCAGGCAATCTGACTCCAGAAATTCTTTTCTTATATTTTCTGCTTTTCTGAAACCGAAAATGGAAATGTCAACCAAAAGGAAACAGATTTCATCATACAGATGAGACAAATTTGAATTTTAGTTTAAAGAATTTATTGGGCTAATGAAGGTCACTATGATGCTAAGACTTATATGAAGCTTGCAATGTAGACATTAAATTTAAAAAATTGAAATATGCTGAAACGAATTCTACCCTGGAGTTTTATTCTACGATTTATTTAATGGACTTGCAAAATTATGTCATTACATCATTGGTAATAGAAACAGATCAGAAACAGCTCAGTGTTTTTAGTGTGGTAGCTACATGAGTAAATTTTTCACCAAGAGAATTATTTTTTAAGAAAAGCTCATTGATTATGTATTAATTAATTACCTTGGTGTTTGGAAATATCTGCTGTGTCTTTATCCTTGAATTCCTTTGAGGTTAGGTTCTTATTCTCACTTCTAAGTAGAAGGAACTCTTTTTTCTACCTAGAAGTTTACAGATTTTTTGTCTATCTTAATCTTAATATTTATTAATTAAACCAGAATACTTATTCCAGTTGCACATTTTGAATCTTATTTTCCTGAAACACTGTGATATATATATAGATTGGGGTCTCTCTTTGCATTAGAAAGGTTTTTGGCTAACGAAGTTCAATAACTCTAAAAAATATCCTAAAATTCCCTAAATGATCTGATCACTGCTTATCTTTTCAAAATCATTTCAAGTCAGTCTATTCCCTCTGTTGCTAGTACAGCTAAAATGATGTCTCTCTTCTTCAAATAATCAAGGCCATTGCACAGAGCTTATTTCCTGTGTCCCATCTCACGGTTAACTACTCTTTCAGTGTATGTGGTACTTGCTCAGGAAAATATTTAGTGATCTTCCAAACCTTTGTCATATTAAATTTCACTAATTTTTCTTATACATCCTGTCTTTGGCATTTATAACATATTATTCAGATATAACTATTTAGTTATATGAGATTATTTGTTTAATTTATTCCCCTAAAGACTGTAAAATTAATGGAGATAGGAATCATCAGTTTTATTTATGCAGAATCCCTAGCATCTTCCCATCTTACAATGTGTTTTGTTACAAGGGTATATGAATACATTTTTAAAAAGAAAATCTGTCTGTTGTAAAGCCATTTTAACATTCTTATTGTCTTTTAAAACTTATTTTTACTTATTACTTAGATATCATTATAATTTCTTCACACGTACCAGCATACCTTCCTATGTATTTTTTACACTTTTATTTTTTAAGCCAGAGTATTCTACACGTGCAGTCTGGACAAAATGTACTGTAGAGGCAAACCTTCTTCCATTCACTTGTGTTCAGCTCCTCATTCCATGACTGTTTGCAACCCATGCAATTCTGTTGGCCCACTCCACCCCCAGGCACCTCAGGGTCTGATACTGATGCCAGCCTGCTGGTCAGCTACCTAACCAGGACTAATCTTCTCAACTTCCCCACCTTTAGAAATATTTCAGAAAATTGTTATCTTCTTGTTTCAGTCTTTTCTTTCATTCAAACAGGTCTGTGACCCCTATTTTTTCTCAGTTTGTAATGGAAATTCATGTCCCTTATATAGTTCGTTGTCTTCAAGGAAAAAAAGTACTAACTACATAATAAGGCAGCCTAACCCTTTAAATGCCTGAGTGATTACATTTATACTGTTGACTCATATCTCTCATAGTTCTGGGTCTGACCTAAAGGCAAACTCAGAGTTATTAGGCCAGAAGAAATCACGCCAGATTGTTTCTGTTTCTTCTGTATTAAAAAGTTTTTTTAAAAAAAAACTAGGACAATTTTGGTGAAAATGTCAGCTTTTGAAATATCATTTTGATTACACTAATAAAATACATTACATAAAATTAAATATGAGAAATGTTTCTTAGAAGCATGTGTATGATAATATAGTTTTCATTACCAGTTTCATCTATAAAGCACACATGTGCTGATTCAAGTTTCATTTGTATTGTGTTAGATGTTATTCAAATCATAGTATTTCATTATTTTTATGTTTATATTAAAATGACAAATGATCATATATCTTCCTAACTTGATTTTCATGTGCATATCAAGACTCTGTGTCCTCTATCTAATTGACATGTTGGCTATTTCAGTGTCTTACAAACTGAAAAGCAGTGCTTATGATATGAGTAAAATGAAAATCCTGGTTTAGCAAATGGCTTTCTAAAACTCACAGTTGGCATTATAATGTAATTGTAAGTGTAGTCTCTAGAGCTCAAGAAGACTGGATCTATATATCTTGACTGTATATTTACTAGCTACCTGACTTTGGGTAGCTAGTAGCGACTTTTATAGTTTCCTGAGAAAGGGTGATGAAAATAATATTGAATTGTGAAGATTCGGTTTGCTGTGAAGATATCTTGAGATTAAATGAGATGTAGTCACATAAAGTTCACAATAAGGAATTCCTATTATTCCATTGAATATGATGTCTTGCCTGAATTATCTCAGTCTATCTTTAAAAAAATTAAATATATATATACTTTACTTTTCCATATCACTTTCTTTTTACTTCTTCTTAGGGCAATAGTGATTCTACTTTAATAAAAATAGAAAGAAAGAAGAAAAAACGACTCCTCTAGAGTTCATTTTTAATTTACCTTTTCTTCTCTAAAAAGGTAATAAGAGGGATTGGTAACAAAGGACAAGACAAGAAGATTTAGTTTCCCTCAGTACGTTATTCAGCATACCTTCAAAGTATATTTCATCAAACGTGACTTATGATCTTTTAGAATTATAAAGAAGACAGCAGAACTTTTAGTGGTTATTCTTGGTCTTGATCATTTTCATATAATACCAGAACCTATTAATATATAGTATCTAATGTGTAAAATTTGGAGATAAATGTTACACATAAGGTTTCATTAATATATAAAGTCTTATGAAATTCTTATGAAAATAAGACTTTAATTTTGGAATGCAAAGTTCACAATCTAAAATAGAAGTTACATCAACCAAATCTAGGATGATTCTGAAGCCATAGGTAGAAATCACATTAAATCATGTGTTTTTGTTAATGTGAAGATTAGCTTTTTAAAAATAATATTGAAATCTATAGTGACCTGAAAAGTTTTGAGAAGTTTGAAGTGTCCCTACAGATAGTTAAATTTTAGAAGGTATATGTTTCCAAAAAGTCAATTATAAAAAATGTATGTTTCATCAAATCTGTTATCAGGGAGGACCTGTCATAGAGCATGTATGAAAAAGAAAGAAAAAGAAAAATTAGAGCTAGAGATACCAGCGAGCAAGCAAATCTGGGACTGCATTCAAATTAAAGAAGATATGTGAGGAAGCATTTCGATACTTTAGCCTATAGAGGCGTCAGTGTGCAGCAATGCCTCCAACCGTTATGGGTCAGAGTATATCAGCCCAAGCAGTCTATCACAGGTTTTATTGCCAGAGTCATCTCTCCTGCAGAATTTGATTTGATGGATCAAAGGCAGTGAGCAGGCGATAAAGCAGCAGGAAACTATTACAACTTCCCAGCATACATTGAAATATACTTTGTCACTCATCAGTTGTTCTCCGTAATGATCCTCCAAAGTAGCTCAACGTCCAATTTAAGACACCATAACCTAACACTGATGTGTTTTAAAGTTTTATAAGGTAAAGTGAAACCAGCACAGAATTTAGAGTTAGACAAATCTGGGTTTAACTTCCTGTTACAATTTATGAGCTATTTTAGAAAATCTGCTCATGCACATTTGAGAAGGTTACTTAACCTTTATTAAACTAATTGTTCCTGAATTATAAAATGAAAATAAGCTTAATGCAGTTAATGTGAGAATTTAACTGATTTCATGCCTCATAGGAAGTATATACTTCTTCCATTATAAAGCACATTTAAGGCAATGCAAACCCAGGTATCCACAAATGGGCATAAGCATCGGCACTCAGGGTTATTATCTTAGGTCTTCTTATTTGTAAAATACTTTAAATTTACTTTTACGGGATTTAAGGTATAGGAGAAGGAGGTATTACAAAATTGAAGTTTGCTTCCGTATCAATTTGAACAATATCCCAATATCCCAGAAACACCAAACTCAATGAATTGGCCCCAAGTTAGGATAGTTCGCTGTTTTATGTTTCACAATTACAAATGTCATCTTGCCTAATTCTGGCTAGAAAAGAATTGAACTGATCAATTTGGTCATTAAATTTATGGGAAAATAAGAATTAGTCCACAGTTGTGCCTTGCCAACTGGTGATAATATTTTTTAAAAGAAAAAAATAAAAACACTATACACTTTTCTTCACATGATGAAATGATGCTTTTATGAAAAGATATTTGAAATAAATTTAAAACAGATATGATTGCTCCTTACACCATAAAAGAAGTATAGATCTCTTCAAAATATCTCTTTAAAAAATAAAATAGATCTGTTTAAAAAGTTTTTTAAAATTAACATAGTCACCTTAAGCTCTACCTCCATCCTGTACACAACTTCTCTAGAAATAATCACTGTTCTGCAATTGATATATACTGTTTCAGAATGAGTTTCTGTATTTTTAACACATATATAAGCATCTATTAGCAATATCACTTATTGTTGAATAAAAGGTACAAAAATTGGTTAATCATAACGAAACAAATGAAAAATAAGATTTTTGCCACCCATAGGTTTCTGGATAATAATTTTTTTGCTATTATGAACTTTGTTTTAAGAAATTTCATATTCTAATAACTTATTCTAATTTAGAAATATAATTGATTTTTAAGTATGGATCTGTTATCCATCAAACTTTTTTAGTTACTAAAGTGGGACAGTATATCCTCTTTAGTTATCTAAGTGTTTTTTTTTTCTTTTTCGGTCCTATATTTATTTTCTTGATTTATTTCACTGACTACATTTAGTACTATGCTGAAAAAAATGATATTAACAGAACTTACTGCCATGTTACAAAATTAAATCAGTTGTTTCAAACATCAATTGCTTCCATAACCTATGATGTTGAAAGAGCTGTAGAAATAGAAATACAGAGAGAGACTGGACTAGGGAAAGAGAGGGAGAAAGAGAGATTCTTTGATTTGCTTTGACAGGTTATGATCTTAAAGCCTTACATCCTAGTTTACAAAAGTTTTGCTTTTCATTTTTTCAAACACAAACAGAGCTTGAATACCATCAATTTTTTTGCAACTATCTAATCATTGCCATCAAATCAATTATATAATTTTTCCTGTAATACTAAGATTTATATTAATGGGTTTTCTATTGCTTACAAGTAAATCTAGTATATATCTTTTTCTAAGATATCCCTGAATTCCTTTTGTCAATATGTTTATAGGATTTTGCATTTATATCAAGAGTGCTATTACCTATAATTTTCCTTTCACAGTTGGATCTCTTTCTTGTTTCAAAATTATCCTATATTCAGTAAATGAGTTTGTGAATCTTCTTTTTCTATTATCTGGAGAGCTTACTGAAAGTTAGGGCTCATATCTTTTTTGATGTGGGAATTCATGTAAAAACAACTATGTTTGGAATTGTGGGTAGGGAAAATTTTAACTCAGAAATGCCTTTCCTCATTTTTAAATATCTTTTTAAAACAAATTTTTAGATAATATGTTCAAAGAAATTTATTTTTTATCTAATATTTCAAAATTTTAATAGCACAAAGTTGTTTATTGTATCTACCTGTAATTTTTAGTTTTATTTTCCATATACTTTTGTTTCCCTCCTTTTATTTTTTGTTATTTGTGACTTCTTTTCTCTTGATTAATATTGAACTTAATTTGTTTTTTTTAATAGTCTTTCAGAGAACCAGTATTTGAATTTGATTACCTGTCATCTCTGATGTTCTTGTCTTTTTTATAATGTTTTCTGTTACAATTTTATATTATTTTCTTTATTTTGATGCTTTCTTATTTAAGTTCAACCAAGATCTGCTTTTCCTAACTTCTTGAGTTGACACTTTTTTAAGAAATCCAAAATGCAGAAGGAAAACACAATATCAGCTATCTTCATTATGATACAAGAAGTGCATCCCACAGTTAGCAAGTGCACAACAAAGCATTTTTTTCGTGTCATTGCCAATGCACAGAAACTCATTTGGAGTTTTTTAGCTCATGAGGTTAAATGTAGTGTGCATTTTCTCATTTGGAGTTTTGTGACGTGTGAGATTAAATGTACTGAGTAGTTTATTAACCAAGTTTTCATCATATTGTACAAACTTAATATGCAGTTTTTTAAATCTGTTTTTTAGTGTTTTCATTAATGCAGAATACATAGCACTGTATTTTTCCCATAATAGCAGTCTTCATAGTTATTATAGTTTATCTGTATACTATAAATTTTAAAATTCTTTAGTTTATGAGATTGAAAGTTAGTATTATTTTTCCAAGGTCACCGAATAATTTTCTTTTGAATATCAAGTCAAATATATTTGGAAAATAACCCAATAGTCAAGGTTCTAAACACTGTCGATCACCTTTTTAAAACTCTAAGAGAGTATAATTTACCTATAGAAAAACAAATAATTTTTAAAACTTTATATGCTTCTGAGATTCACAATGACCTCCAAAGGTGTCCATGTCTTAATCTCTGGACCAATAAATACATTACTTACATGTCAAAAAGAACTTTGCAGATTTAATTAAGAGTGTTAGGGTGGGGAGACTATGCTGGGCAGGGGACGCAAAGTAATCACAAGGATCCTTATAGGAGGAGAGTGAAGGTTCAAAGTAGAAATGAGATATGATAATGGAAGCAGAGGTTGGAATGATAAACTCTGAAGATGAAGGAAGGGTCCATGAGCCAAAAAATTCAGGCAATCTCTAGAAGCTGGAAAAGGCAAGAAAAAGGATGCTGACCTAGGGACTTCATAAAGAATGCAGCTATGATAACACCTTTATTTTAGCCCATAAGACTCTTAGATTTTTGACCTCCAGAACAATAAGATAAATTTATGTTGTTTTAAGCCACTATGTGTGGCAATTTATTAGCAGCAATAGGAAACAAATCCACTTTGATTCCTCTGTATCCAAACTACTTCCTGTGAGCTAAGGGTTCATAATTTTAAGCCTGCATTGAAGATGAGCTCTGTTTAATAATATGGCCCACAAAAATCCTTGTAATCGTCATTTCTTAGGGAACTGCTTAAGCCTAAAATATATGCCTCCTTGTCTTACATTTGCTTCAGGTACAAAATGATCCTTAGTAGATTTCGGAACCAAAGCTGCCATCGATGCTTCTGAAATCTCTGTCTTTATGGATATGCTGTGAAAGCCAATAAACCTGCTGTGTGCTCCGTAGCCTGTGGCCTTTTAGTCTGTTTAATTCTTTATATTCTTCCAGCATGTGTTCTCTCGGAGCAGACAATACCTATACCTCCACATTAACTATTCCCTTGAATTCAAGGTTGATCTCTCCAAAGTTTTCTCTCAGACTTGAATGCAGGACAGAATTCGGGGCACCCAATTTTGCACAGTCATGCTGGCTTGGCACTAACAAAATAAAGCTAGAACTTCACTGCTGTTCTGTAGCTCATGAGAACACAGCTCCTGGCCATTTCACTCCCCCATCACAGACCTGCCTAAGGAACTCATTAAAAGCCCCCTCATGTTTATCTTAAAATGTTTCTCCTTCAGTAAAGCTTTATCCTAAATCAATCATTCTTAGGAAACCTATTTTGCATCTCAGGATGCAACCTGAAAGCACAGCCAGCTGGAAATCTTGTTCAGAGCTCTCACTCCAACTCTATCTTTACATTAAACAGATTATGTATCCTCAGCTTTTGCTGTTGAGAGATGAGATGACCAATCCTGTACTTCTTTTATGAGGACAGAAGTCCCCATAGAAATAGGTGGGTCTATAGACATAGTCAATATAAGCACAATCATCAGGAAAATTAAGTTTTGGGTGGCCATCTTAAATCCCACAATATAAAATCCCACCCAGCTTATGATCAATATTGACAAGCTGCTAAGATCACAGTTTGCTGTCCATACAGGGAAACACAAAGCCACGCACATCAAAACCTCTCCACATGCTGTCTATAAATTCCACTGCCTCTTTCTTTGCTTGGTTTTCTCAGAAAATATACCAAAAGTTCTGGGCTTTGAGAGGTAAGATAAATACCACCTGTGTTACCCTTTCAATTTCTGAACCAGGAGAGAAAAAAAGAAAAGTATTATAATCTAGGGGCTAAAATATCACTTTTATTGCTGATAAAGTCTAGCGTGAGAGACAGAGCTTCGTATAAGATTGAAACGGGCCTGGTGTGTGAACCCAGAAATAGACAATCGTATACCTCCAATCACAGCAGGCTTGGCCTCATGCAGAAAGCCAACCCTAGGGAAGAATAAGAGAAAGTGTCATTTCTGCAGGCTGACTGGCTCCTCCAGAGGAAAGGACAGTGCCAAGCCAAGTATGCACAGATTACTCTTCTCAAATTCATCACCTACTTTGTTGCGGCTCACTAGGTCCCAGAGACAGAGTGAGTGGAGGATAAAGTGTAAGAAGCATGATGCTTATGTGAATTTTCATTGATTAAACATAGAGAGTTGAAGCTTTCCTCCTAAGTTGCTAAAAAGGACAGGACAGCCTTACCAGAAAATGTAGTACGAAACATTCATTTAGACCATGTCTGCCACTGATCTTTGATATATTTGGTAATTTTTACTGGTTAGTCATTCTGAGGCAAGGTCAAATACATATGCTTTCGATTATGATAATGATGTTTCTAAAAATGAAGCCCATAACCAACATCTTTCATCAATATATGTCAAATACAGAGCTATTCATAAACTTGAAACCATAAATGCTACTGAAAGACTAAGGGATATATGCTTGAGAATATGCAAATATGCTGAATTTTACTCTTGGAGGAACCACTATTCTGCAACAGTTGAATTTTGAAATAAAAAAGACTAGCATTTAGGACCCAACCTCATCAACTTTGTTGAGTGATATTTAACAAATTATATAACTTCCCCGTGCCTTTGTTTCCCAAATGTTAAAAGGTAATAATACGTTATAGAATCATTGTGAGGATACCTTGTTATAAAACAGCCAGCACCTGAACCCAACAAGATCTTCATAAGTAATATTTATTTCAATTCTCTGCCGTTATTAACCTTTTAGTAAATGTAAATATATAGCAGCATGCAGCAACCCACCACTACTCGTAATCTGAGCTCTACACAAAAAGAGCACTAGGTTCACTTCAAAATGTCCTAAAGACCATGTACAAAAAGGCTGAAGCGAAGATCCGATCCTGTGGTTTTAAAACCACCTACATTGTACAGTCCATGAATATCTTTACTGCCTGCTCTGCATAACCTTAGAAGTCCCTATCTCACTAATTACCAAATGGACTGAATCGTTTTTTCTAGAATAAGAATGTTAAGGATAATTTGCCTCAACTACCCTTTAAGTGAAACCCACAGGAAGATAGCAAATACTAACAAGAGCATTACTTAATGCTTTAACGTCTCAGGGCACATAGTTCAAAGAAGCAAAAGCAGTTTCTATTTAAGAATGCACTATGGGTGATCTTCCAGTTAAAACAAATGTGAACATCTCAAACTGCTGGCAGTTATAAAGATGCTATCTAATGAGTAACTTCAAAGGCATATACACTGTGATAGCTAAGAAGTTTACCATAGTCCTATATCTTTATCACCTGACTATGTCTTGGTACTCATTTTTCCCCACTTATATGGTTAAATGAAAGAGCCATTTTTTTTTAAGTAGCTTATCTTTTATTTACGTCTTTCACTAATTTTTCCATCTAATTCTCTGTTCCTACACCAAGTGTTTTGTTCTTTCTTTGCTTCGTCTTAAATTTTGCAGTGAGTCCTGCACTTTAGCTTCACATAACCATTCTATCCTTGGTTGTCTCCAAGGATCGAGATTTTTATCTTGCAATTTGTCTCCAGTTTTGCTGTAGTAGAATAAAGAGCAGGACTTTGGCCTCAGGCACCATCAGGGTTTAAGTCCCAGCTGTGCTCTCCACCTGTGTTCCTCTTCCTTAAAATAGGGGTCATAACGCTCATAAAGATTATCGTGAAACTTAACAGCATAGTAAATATAAAATTCTTGTTACTATCTCTGGCACATCGTCTGTGCTCAGTAAATGTTTGGCTGTTTCAGTTTGTTAAAAAAATATAGGTATGAAGTTATAATGGACTGTATTTTATGAATATCAAAATAGTTTAGGTATGAAATATTTTCAAAATATCATTGTTAGAAGAGACAGCATATCATGATAATAAGGTTGAGACTTTGACTTCTAGGTCTTAATCCTCAATCTACTCTTAGATTAGCCAGGAGAATTTGTACTACTGAGCCTCTCTGTCTATCAGTTGCCTGATCTGTAAAAAAAAAAATATTTATAATAAGCAGATTGTAAGTTTATTGTGAGCATTCAACTTAGAAAGGTACTGGGCACATAATTAGCATTTAATAAACATTTCAAGTGATTCATGGAAAGAGTGATGTGAATATTTGCTATAAAATTGACAATCTTTATACTTTCTAATTTAGAGCTGTGCATAAAATTCAGCACATACTACATTTCTAAACTTAAACTCTGTAATATGTTTCCAAGGGATTTCAATTTTAGGGTTCAGAAGATTATGTGTGGTAAGTGGTATCAACATTTAGAAGTCATTATTAATACTTGTAATAGCAGCATGTATGCTTTAAGTTGCTTTCTCAAAAGAGCGTGGTATAAAGGTTATGGAAAAATATTTTAGGATTTACTTTATACTTCTATGAAACATTTTCTGTATTTAGAGATGAAATAGCATTTCTGCTCCATAATATTCTCTATTAATATTCTTTTATCTGTATAAAGATGCAAAATGGTGTTTTCAAGATATGTCACTGATATTTGGCATTTTAAATTTAGGGTCAGATAAATGCCTTAGATGAATAAGGAAAACAACACGATGATGAAATTGTTAATAACTCCAAAACCACCACCAGCAGACACACACATACACACATACACATACAATATGTGTATGTATATATATGTATATATCCTTATTTTGTATTTGTAGTTGAATTGAGAGAGATTAAGAAGTGTAGAACAATATTGTCCAATAGACATTAAATGTGAACCACAAATGTAATCATATATATTTTTAAATTCCCAGTGGATGAATTAAATAAGCAAAAAAAAAAATGAAATTTATTTTAATATTCCATTGTAACACAATGCAAATATTATTTTAATATTAAATTTAATAAACCTTAAAATATTTAATTTATTAAATAATAAATTTACATACTAAGTAATTTTTAATTGATAAATTTAAATGAATATTTAATACAACTACCAATGAGATATTTTATATTCTTTGTTTTATACTAAGTCTTCAAAATCCAATGTGTATTTTAGAGTCTATTTCAGTTCAGTTTAGCCATATTGCTAGTACTCAATAGCCAACTATACCTGGAGGCTGCCCAGTTGGACAGTACAGATTAGAAAAATAGTGTCTCTGAAAGAGCTATAGATATAAAGCACTGCAAGTAATCATAGCCTCTTCTTCAATTTCTACTCCCTCTGTGGCTTAGAAGGAAATTACATTGAGATTTTCAAGTTGTGTTCCCAACTCTCAACATTCCGTTAAAAAAAAAAAAAAAAAAAAAAAAAAACTAGTGCTAAAACTAGAGAGAAAATATACATACACATGTGTGTATGCATCCATACAAAATGTCTTGTATATATTTTAGATACAAGATGTTTTCGGTAACTTTCAGAAATGCTTAAAGGTAAACAAGGACAAATTTTAAAAAATATGATAGCTTACACTGATGCCTTTCAACACAGTCCCAAACTGTGTTTTATGATATAAATGAGATCCGTATATCCACTGGTCTTTCAGTGTCACTGTTGCTATTTCATAATCCCCAATATTTCAAACTCTAGTATTTGCAAAACTTTTATTATTTGCAAAACTAAATATAACTTGCAGACCTGGGAATCAATTACATGAGCTCTGCTCACAGCAGTGCAAAGAAAACAATACTTTTCACGTGGTTCATTGTGAGTTTTGGAATAAGGACAACTCAAGGATTCTTGATATGAAAAAGTTTTCAAACCTCTCCAAAACAAAACAAACAAAAAATACATTTGTTAAGTACTTCTCTTGAGTCCTAAGATGGGCTTTCCATGATATTTTAATCCTTTTAATACTGAGCCTTCTATCTGGAATCTTTCTTAGTTAGCTCCTCTTGGAAGGGTAGAAACTTCAAACACCCTTTTAATTCTTACACTTAAACCAAGGACAGAGCCAGACCTACAGAATCTTGCACCATCCTTCTAGAGCTCACATTTCACGAGTAAAGTAAAACATAACAATCCTTTAAGCCTAGACTCTGGATGCTAGAGAAAAGATGATTGTCTTTTCCACATGTACATGATCTTGAGAAAACTAATCTATCCTCTTAATATCATATAATACTTAGAGGTTCATGACTCAACAAATACATATCATAGGTCCAGAGTTTTTGTTTGTTTGTTTGTTTGTTTTTAACTCTAACTTAGTAGCCTATTGACTCTCTGGACACAATTCCCTCAAAACTAGAGTGACCAATCATCCCAGTTTTCTAGAAACTGCCCCAGTTTTATCACCAAAATGTCAGTATCCTGGGAAGCTTCTTAGTTCCTGGAAACTGAGACAGTTGATAACTCTTAACATGTTCAACCTCGAATATATTCTCTTCACTTCAGCTCCCAAGACTTTGGAAGTCACAAATCCACAGAGTCATATATGTTGTGGAAGCAACCCTAGACTTTTCTCTCCCAATTGTGGTTATTCTTCATTTATTCTGTCATATTTATTGACTATCCAATAGGATTTATCAATTTTAACAAGTACCAAAAACATCTGCTTTTATGGAGTTTGCATTTTCATTGTGAGAAGACAAAACACAAATAGAAAAAGAAAATAATACATAAGGTCTCATACACAGTGATACAAGGACAAAATGAAACAGAGTGCAAGGGAAGAGAAGTGTTGTGTATAGGTGTAGAAACTTCCTACAGTACCAGAAATACCAAGGTATCGATCCTTTTTCATTGAATTTCTCTGCTTCCTGGGGAGCTAATCCTGTAGCTAGGTTAGAGAGGACAATTATTTTTCTTGATCAATCACAATCCCAAATTCCTATCAGTGCTAAGTGATCCAAAGCTAAATCCAATTAATTCATAAAATTTCCCTGGCAACTGCGATGTATCCAAGTTTGGTCAAATGGCCCAAGTTGGCTTAATCAATCTGAAGGATCTACATTCCAATATTGTGTGAGAAATCTTCTTACTTTTTATTAGTCTTCAGCATGGAAACATATTTTTCAGCTGTTGTGGAAAGCCATCTTGTCAGTTAAAGAAACAAACCAAAACACAAAGCTAAGGAAATAATTAAGGAACAAAGCCAAAGACTAATTTATATCACAACTGGAAGCCATTATATTTTTTAACTTCCTGTTAAATGACGTAAAATATAACTTTATTGTCAAAGGCAGTTGGCTTTTGTATTTCTGCTATTGATTACATAAGTAGTACAGACTCTTTCAATTCAATAACTGTTCTGTACTTTTTCTTCTACCTGGAATGCATTTTTTTCATTCTTTGCCCAGATAACTACAAGACCCAGCACATTTAACATTTTTTAAACCACCAGCCTCTGTTTCTATAGTACCATAATATAGAACTAAGCACATATTCAATTGTGTGTTTATGGCAATTTTATTACATCCAAATTGGAGGAAAGTGATTAAATTATGATTAAGAAGTATCCTATCTTTAATATCTCTGATTCAGTTATACAATCATATTTTTAAACTCTAAAAATTGGCAGAAATACCCACAATAGTTAAATCCCATAAATTTTAGTTATGCTATTGTACACCAAGAAAATTCAGTCTTGCCTCACAGCTGCCACTTATCTATTTTGACAACCAAATATAAAACCTAATTTTCTACTAAGTGTGACAGGTTTCTTTTTACTGAGAATATAGATTTGAAATTATTTTCTTATGACACATTTTAAAAGTAAGTTAAAACTCTAATTTTTTTTAGGGAGACAAATAGGTAGTTTTCACATTTTTAATAATGTATATTTAAATGTAAATGTGTTCTTCCTCCAAAAGGTAAAGTTTGTCCATTTCAGAATAGTCTCTATGATTATTCCTTTTCAGGCACTAACATTTCTTCTAAACACATATATTCATAAGCAAAATGATTGCACATTAGAAATTTTCTAGCTGTGAAAAATACCCCCAAAATATATTTCCCTTCTCCTGTGATTTTGACACATCCTGATTCATATCTGAATCAAAATTTTTGTTTCCCCATCAAGAATTTATCTCTAAAACTCTGTGTTTTCAAGTTCATACTGAAACTTGCATGAGAAATTAAGTGAGAATGAAAAACATATGCAAATGAATTTTTCCTGGAAAGTGCCCTGTAAAAACAAACAAACAAACAAACAAAAAACAAGTTGTACAATCTTATATTAATAAAAATAGGGAAAAGAGGTCAGGTAATTTATGAAGGAAGCAATAAGAGTATGACCCAGAGTAGACACAAGAACAATGCAGTAAAGTTCTCATATCAATTTAAACGAAATTTCAGCTGGAACTAAAAGATCAGCTTCTTCCCTACAGAAAGAAATCTGTAGAAAGGTTAGATTTCATTGCTGCATGTGTTCTGGTTACCTCAAGGCAGCAGCTCTTCAAAATAGCTCACTTTCTGTATTTAGGAAGACAAAAGGGACTTCACGGGGAGCAGATATTAGCATCCCCCAAAAGATGTCATGAACACCACGATTATGCCTGATAAGAGGCTATCAGTGGGACTGGAAAGCACTTGACCCATTGAAATGATTTAGGAAACTGTGAGAGTAGACACCATTTGTAATTATATCTTATATTATGCACATTTCTCAATTCGAATGTTTACTTTATGACTGACAATAATGATGAGAAAATAAAATAGAATTAGATGCATGGAAGGCTTCATATATCTAGAAAAATAACTAAATTTAATACACATATCTACCTATTTTACTATTCAATAAATATATTTAAACTTACTAAAGAAATTCCAGTGTGGTGCAGTTAGTAAGAATGTAGAACAGAATATATATTAACAAAAAAGTTCACTCTCACCCAGTCTTCTATTCCCAATTGTAATCACTCAAATCAATTTCTTTTACACATTTCTGTTGTCATTTTTTTGTTTTCTAATAGGCTGTATTTCTAGATTTATTCATTTAAACAATTTCTAATTATTCCCTTGTAGGAGTTGAGTGCGGGGATTTACCTACTCAAAAAAAATCTAAGCCACTTGCCTCAACCTCTATAATTGTTCAATGATTATAACCAGTGACATGCTGGTAAAACTTTAACAATGAGTTCACTGAAGAGAAAAAAGTCCCCAATTTGTAGCATTTACTGATTTTCATGGTAATTTTTCAGGTGGGAATATCCTACCATGGCTAATTTCAAAGTACCAGAATTAACTCTAAAAATTTTTGAAAATTTAGCAATTAGCTCTAGCGATCCAATAAAATCTAGCTCCAGCATGCTATCAGAAAATATCTATTTACACTATTGGTTACCTTTTTAACATTAAATAATGCATTTCTATTTATTGATCCAGGCTATCTTCATTTGGTATCTTAAGTCAGCCCTTTCATTCTCCCTTGAATCTGTGTGTTTTTGTGTATTTACGTAGGAAATCAAAATGAAGTCTTCTGTGTTCCCTCTTGGTTTATAAAGTTGCAAACCTATGAACAACAGTACATGAGGAAAACCACATAGCTATTGTTTATTACAAAGCCATACGATGTGTTAGTATTCCATCTTCACAACATTGGGATATTTATCTAAGAGGCCTATTCCTGGCATCAAGATCACTGACACCTCCATTTGTAACATTCCATTGATTGCTTAAAATAATGAAACACCTTAATTTGCTCTATATGTAAAACATGGTTTTCTTAACTATATCTTTCTTTCGCTTTTTGGTTTTGTGTTGGATTTGATTTATTTATTTTTTTTATGTGGGAGAGGATTTTAATTATGTATATGCCATGTGTCTGTGGGTAAAAGTTTAGCATATGTCTATTATAATCTCATAATTATCTGCCTTTACAATCAGACTATTTTGTAACATCTCTTTTAATTTAAAAAGCCTGTTTCAGAGTACTCTTTTCTTCTGTTCCCATCTTTCTCCCTTTTATGTTATCTCTGTTACCAAGTCTTAAATCCAGCTCTGCTACAACTTAGCATATGTAAGTAGAGAAAACTTACAAATATGCTGACTGGTCACCCTCCAAAGTCATGAACACTAATTTTAAAGAAGCCTCGAGAGATCAGCAGGCCTATTGCATTGTCCTAAATCCACCCTGCCCCACAATCAACACCATTATATCTTCTTCTCTATTCTAAAATATTCATACTTCTTAATCCATCCTATTTTACTGAGATAATAGAACCCAGCATATATTCATCACCAAACTGACCACGCAGCCTGTACCTGTATCCACACATGCAACCTGTCATTCTGTGAAAATGAGTACTAGCTCTCATGCCCTGTCCCTATTTGAAGGCATTACTCTTGAAGTACTCTCCTGTTTTCTTGAAGTATCAAATTTTTGTTTCTATTGATTCCCAGAGTGATACAAGCATGCTGCAAATACCTTATCATAAATTATATAATTAAGAGGATGTTGTAGTGGCTCAAAGACAGAAAAATAGAGCAAGAGAATAAAGAGCTATTTCTCTGCTAATTTGATATAGGAAAGAGCTAGTATTATGGATCAGTATAGAAATGATGGACTAAACATGGTATATTATTGAGACTACTAGTTTTTATTTCGGAAGAAAATAATTTGGATCTCTACCTCACACTGATCACAAAAATTTATTACAAATAGATTGGCACATCGATATGGAAAGGAAATTTTTTCTAAGGCTAAAAATAAGTGAAAATTGTTTTTATTTTTAAATAAGAAATATTTCTTAAATAAAGCTGAAATTAGCACCAAAATAAGGAAACTATAAATTTGATAACAATGAATATAACAACTCAGAATTCTTCTTTTTAAAACTGGAGGACTAGCTTGTTTCAAAATAAGCCACCTTTAAAAATAACTAAATAAACTGAAAAATAAAATTTAAAATATTTATTTGAATGAAGATGTCAGAAAGTTACCAAGTCTGTGAAGACTTGAGGCGCCAAGATCTCAGAGAGAAGTCCATAAGTAAGCATGATATTTGGCACTACTTTTTCTCTGCAAGGAAATCATGATTCTAAAGTTGTGGCTGAGGGTGTGGAATTTAACAAAACCAGTATCGAGCTCTTAGCAATTTTATGAGAGCAACAGAATAGAAATCAGAGATCAAAGCCCAACCACAAGGAGTTTCTGGTAAACAGACTAACTCAGCAAAGGGCTACATGATCACAGTAAGAATAATACAGCATTAGACCAGTTCTCAGAGAACTACACCCCAATTAAATAAGTTCAGTCCGTGATAGAATTGATCAATCTGTCATTACCCTAGCTGCCTCCATAAAGTAAAACACATATTTTTGCTGGAAGATTATATAACCTGGTGCTTCGTTTTTTTTCTGAAAGTTTTCACAAACCATGTCTTGCATCGACAATACACATCAAACAAAAATACAACCAGATAATACATTAAGAAAAAAAAATATGGACAACAGCAGGATAGAAATAAAAGATCAAAGCTCAAACATTAAAAAATCTAAACAGGAAATGAGGTGAAATAAAAAAAATGTATCCCTTTCTTGGACTTAGTATGAAGAGCCTAAATTTAAAAAAAAAAAAAAAAAAGCAAACTAAATCACCAGTATGTACAAAATATATATATGATAAACAAGTTAGGATTTAGCTTAGATATTCAAGGGCATTTAATATTTAAAAATCAATGTAATTCAACATAGTAAAACAAAAATGGAAAAAAATATGTTCTCAGTGAATATAGAGAAGCCATTTAATAATATACTAGGAAATAAAGACTTTCTTAATTTGATAAGGGGTGTCTAAAAACAAAGAAAATGAAAACAAACAAACAGAAATCAGCTAACATCATAGTAGATGGTGAAATGGTGAAATGCTGAACAATTTTTCCCTGAAATGAAGAATGAGATAAAGATATTTATTGCCATTTTCATTCAAAATTATTCACTTTGAGATCACTTTGAGCATAATAAGACAGGAAGAAGGAGAGGATATAAGGATTGTTAGGAAGAAAAACTAAAATTAGTCATAGAAGTCATAATTTTGTAAATAGAAATATGAAAGACTACGGAAAATATAATTGTGGATTTAGCAATATTGCTGTCTGTTTAATATAAAAATGAAATGCAGTTCATTATATTGTCAATCAAAATTAGAAAATGAAATTTTAAAAAAGATATTTATGATAGTATCAAGTAACATCAAATTCCTAGGATTAAATATATAAAAACATCCTGTACCCCTGCAGGAAAAAAATAGATGCAAAATATTACTGAAATAAATTAAATAAATGGAGAGATGTATGATAGTTATAAAGCAAAGTCTCGGAAGTATAAAGATGTCAAATCTTTCTAAACTGACTTATAGATTAAAGAAATGTCAATCAAAATTCCTGTAGCTTTGTGTGTGTGCATGAATGCTTAGGCACAAATTTACAAACTTATTTCAAAGACTAAGAATAATCAAGACAATCTTGAAGAAAAGAAAGTTCAAAGGGCATAGGCAGTATGGCATAGGCACAATGACAGGTAAATATCCCAATTACACATAATAGAGAGTCTAAAAAGAGATTCATGTGTATTGGTACGCTTGATTTATGACAAAAGTGGTGCTACGTAACAGTAAGAGAATAAACCTGTAAATAAATGTTTTGGATTATTTATATGCCCATGTAATCTCTAACTCATACCATATATAAAATCAATTCTAAATGAGAATATAAAACGTAAAACAATACAGCTTCTAAAATATAAAAATATTTTCAAGATTTGGGTTAGACAAAATTTCTTGACTATTATATGCAAAAAAGCACTAACCATAGAGAAAAATATTGATAAATTAATTATTCATTAAAATAAAATGCTAAAAAATAAAAGGTAAACAGAGTGATTTAAGGTATTTGCAACACATAAACAACAAAGAAGATGTATCTGGATGTATAAATAACACTTAAAATTAAGAGAAGAGAAAAATGTCATGAAACTTGAACTAATAATTCACAAAAGATTTCTAAATGGCCAATAACCATATGACAAGAGGCTAGATCTCATCAGTAATCAGGAAATGCTAATTAAACCACAAGTATTTTCCATTTCATACTCAATTAGGTTTCCCATAAAGTGAATCTTAAAAGGAAAGTTAAATTGTTGTTGAAAACTAAATATCTTCTACAGTTTAGTTTGGGGGTTCAGTTTATATATATATATATATATATATATATATATATGTGTGTGTGGTGTGTGTGTGTGTGTGTGTATACATATATATACTAATATTTCTTTAATATTTCAGTTTATATATATGCTAATATTTCTTTAATATTTTAGTGCCCTTCATTTTCTCTTTTCTTTTTTAAAACTTTCATTGAAAAAAGTATTGTTTTGCTGTATGGATCTTCTCTGACATTTTTTATATCCTCAGATGTTTTATTATGTTCACTTCTTTCATGTTTTTTTTATTCTATAAAGTTTATTCAATTTATTATTGGCTTATAATTTTATGGCTGTAATATCTCCTTAGATCTGTGTACATCGCTTTATTATTTATTTAATCTCTTTTAATTTCCTTCTGTTCACTCAGTTCTCTTTTTTTTTTTTTTATTGCAAGGGCAGATTTTCTGTAGATGCATTTCGGTCTTGCTCTTTCAGAAGTCCTGTCTTCCTCAAATCATAGTTTGCGTTACAGGGAAAGCAGACTGAAGCAGAGTTCAGCGTGCAAATTAGTTAAGTATCTTTAGGATCAACACTAGCAGAAGAGAAGAGAATAAAGCAAGGTTGAGCAGAGGAGAAGTTGACCTGAAGTATAGGCTCAATTACAGCCTTCACTGACCCCAAAGACAACTCTGGAACTAGAGTGATTGTTTAGACTATCTCTAAATGGATCCAGACAGTCAGACACATATACCCTCACATCCATCAGTCATTGGGTATGGCTTATCTCAGGAAAGAATGTGAACTGGAGTGAGGTGCTCTGCAGCTGGGGCAATCACTGACAAGGCTGGTAGTTAAAGTCCATCAGCCCGCCCCTCTCAGCACCTGAGGCCACAAGTCCTTCATTGAAGGAGTCGACATGTATGGGAAATTCTTCAGTGTCTTCCACATCTCATGTGTTTAGTAATCCTTTGTTTTACTCTTATATTTAAAAGCCAAATCATTTCTTCTACACAGGGATAATCAAACTACAACTCAAGAGCCAAATCTGACCTATTGTCTTTTTATAATAAAAATGTATTTGAACAAAACCATACCCATAAATTTATGTACTGCCTATGGCTTCTTTAATGGCATAGAGTTAAGTGATTGCAACAGAGACCTTAGGGGACACAGAGCCAAAAATATTTGTATCTGATCCTCTACAGAAAAGTTTGCTGAACCCTATTGTAGAAAGCTAGTTTATTTTCTACATGGTTGTGCAATTAGGGCTATTTCTTTAGACATCCCTGAGTGGGAATTTGTAACAACTGAGTTAATGGAGGATTTATTATGAGAACCTTTTAGAATTTTACATGTATTATTATACCCATAAGCCCCATTAAACCCCAGGCACTCTGGCTTCAGAATCTAGCCCCTTAATCACTGGAAGGTAATTGAAGAATGTAGCTTCCCATTTCTCAGCAAAGAGTCCACCAGGTTTTGGGTTCCCCACGTGCCAGAATTTAGAAGCATAATAATTTGAACTGGAATCACTCTTCTTGGAGAAGTGTTCTGGGTTCTTAGGTATTGGAATAAATGTATGGCTGTCTTTTACAATGTACATGCGTAAGAATAAGGTGAGCAGGAGATTAAATAGAATATTAAGAGAAATTTTTAAAAATGGATAAAGTGAGCATAGTTGGGTTAGAAAAAAAGCCAGTGAGGTGTTATATATATTTGGTTTTGGTCCTTCTTCTTGCCCCAGGCTACTCTGCATTCAACTTCTAGTTTCTGGGATCCCCTAGAGCACCTTCATACCTGTTTTCTCCTCCATACTTAATACTTGCTATATATTGGTATCAACCTTCTTTCAGAAAAACAGTGTCCTCTGAGACTCTTACACTGTTGCATTCTAGTTCACCTTCATTTCAGTGAGGTACATTAGTCCTGGATGAATGCCTATGCTTAATTTGCCATTTTGATCTGAAAAACACTACAACTTTTCCATTTTGTTTGTTTTTATTCCACAATAACGTGAGAAGAAATGTTGTCAATTTTAATGCTCTGTCTTGGGTTTTTAATTGATAGTGAGTATTTAATATTGACATTTTGGGATATTAAGTCTATCAAATATTTGACACCAATGCTATGTAGAGCCTAAGGCAAAAGACCAATTTCGGTAATATTGATCCTGTCTTCATTTAAAAGTTTGAATGTTTTGTGTATCATGGATGTTTTTACATTGACATTGTTTTTTTTAAAATATTGAAATTTCTTTACCTTCTTCACTATTTTGGTGTTCCTTTAAATTTTGTGCCTAAGCCAAGTGTTTCAATTGCTTCAACTTGTTCCACCCCAGTTTGACATATCCTCAAAGCACTTGATTATGTAATATTCTCATTCAGGGATAATGATAATCATATAACTATAAATACTGGTATAAGAAAGATACTGTAGAAACACCTGTACCCAAAACTTTTATGGCACGCTTTTTTATTTTAGCTAACATAGCACATTTAGACATTTGTTCTTGCAGATTAAAGTATCCCCATTTCCAGGAGCCCTGCCATACAAGGTATCAGGGCAGATAATTCATTAAAACATTAGCAATTGTATTATCTGAAAGTTTCTGATATGAAAATTAGTTGGTTAGGATTAGGAGAGAAGAGCTAAGTTGTACTGTGGAACAGAAAAGTAGGAATCCTGTTAAACATGAGAGTCAACGTCATAGATGCAGTGCTGGATGCCCAAACTTAAAATGAGATCAATGATTGGCTTCAGATGGCACAATCTGAAAGCCTTGAGAAATAAGATGTGAGAATAATAAGTCAATTTTCTGTGTTTGCCTGAGCTAATTTTCTGTGCTCTAATTATGTTCAAAGCATCAAATGCATTATTCTTTCCAGGACCTCATCACACACACACAAAAAATCTTAGTAAATGTATATTTCTCTAGCAAATAAAGCACTTAAAAGGATTTGTGCATTTTGCTCACTTATATTTCAAGCTTAACTTTTCTGAATATGTTTCCAAGAATTATATAAAAATAGAATGCTACTTCATTAATAAAATCAATAGCAATGATCAAATAAATATCAAGTAATAAGAAATACCAAAATGGTAGACATCTTTCTTTGTGATAAATGGTGGCAGATGGAAACAGGACATTTACTAATGGAACCATACAATAATGAAATATTTCATGCATAAATATCTGAAAAAAATGATCATTTCCCAGGAATGAAAATACTTCAGAATTACAGTGTGCACAGCTCTAAATTGATTCCATAAATGAATTCCAGAGAATCATGTATCAGATAGTTATATTTAAGATACTACTCAAGCTTCCTGAGTACTTTAAAAGTGGAATTACCTATGCACAAAACTATTAATAATAAGAAAAACAAAAGATCCACATTTTCAAAGAGAACTAAATGCTAGGTGTAGCAAGACAAATAAAAAGTATGAAGACAGTTTCCAATTGAATAATACTGATACATAGAAGGCACATTAATGTTATAATTATTCATCAGGCTTAATTTCATATAAGCAACTTGCAGTCATCATAATCTAAAAATTCTTCATCTATATCATGATTGCAATTTTGATCATCATCAGATTGATTTACTTCACCCTGTTTCCTCCCTAAGGTGCAACATAGTACATGGTTAAGAGTAGAGATCCTGGATTCAGACTGGATGAATTGATAGCCTAAATTTTGACTTTTGGCAAGGTACTTAATCTCTTTGGTCTCAGTTTCCTCATTTATAAAATGCATTAAAAATGAAAAGTATAACCGTATAGGAGTTTTGACAATTAAGTGAGGTGATGCAATGCTTGATATATGAAAAATGCTATATTGGTGCTAGCTATTGATGTTATAATAGAAAGAATGGTAAAACTACTTAAATGAAAGTGCCAGAAATCTCAAAAACAAGGTGCTATGTGATCCCAGACTCAGCTGTGGCACAAGAGAGGAAACTTCTTTATGTTAGTCCATAGGGCTATTCAAGCACCTGAATAGAACATCCCCCTGAATTTAGCTTTTACATCTTGTTTTTTCATGACAACGCCAGAAAAAAGAAATTCTCATACTGGCTTGCTCTTTTTGCTAGAGTTTTTTCAAGCCCGAATATGAGAATATCTTTAAAACAATTTAATCATCTGAAGTAACAATGGAGAAAAAAAGCTGTATGCGAAAGCAATTAATAAAGGCAATAATATTTTTGTTTCTTTTGAGAAAGATTTTTTTTTTTTAGTGAATACTAATGAAGGAACATAGAAAGTGGTCTACTTTACTCTCTAAAATGTATGGCTAGATGTATTCTCTGTTGAGATGAGATTGATATAGAAAACATTTCTAACAACTATTGTGATATGCATTCTCTTTGAAGCAAAATATTTAGATGTCTAACTTAATACTTCTTTTTATTTAGTTTGTTTTTACACTGAGACTTATGTATTATACATTTTTCATTCATGATATTTTTATTTGGGGGGGAGGGACAAAAAAAACCATGAATATGGCCAGTAAGTGAATAGGGTCTGGTCTGCTATTACACACACATACCATTATTCTCTTTGTAGTAGTTTACTAATATTCTTTAAAACTTCAAACTAACTTTTATATTAATCTATGTTACATCATTTATTTTGATTTAGAATTTCTTAGTGGCCTACCCAACTTTTATCTCCCTTGTTCTAGACGAACCCAAATAATATCTAATAATCAACCCTATTTTTTTACTCCAAAGCAGAATCCTAATTGATCTATATCATCAAGCTGTACAAGTTAGTCCTTTTGTCAGGCAAACCAAGGTTTTTTGGGCTCTGAAAACTCTAAAATTTGGAGGCATTCTTGTGGAAGAATAATACAAATGAGTAATATAAAATATGTATGGTTAAATATTTATTAAAAGCAAGAAGATTCATAACAAATTTTAAAATTTTATAGGTGACTAAAAATACTGTGACACAATAAAATCCAGAAAGACAGTTTTAATGAACTACTTGACTCATCTCTACATTTTCCTTCTTTTTCTAAATGCATAGCCCTTGATTATAAAGCCACTTCTTATAAAATAATTTTATAGTTTCACTTCATATAGAGAGAATAAAAATATATTTCAGTCTTTCATCCAGCAAAGTTAAAAGTCAAACTTTATTTTTATTGTTGATAATAACTTGCTGTTTTTAGTTTTGCTACAGGCATATGCTTTACAAATAGAGGAATTCCAATACATTCTGTTTCATGTAATTCCCATCAAAAAGGAAACTATATTATTAATTTATATGTATGTATTCTATAATATGAGATGGATTCTGAACAAGAATAATCCTCCATTTCAATAAATTATACATGAAAATTGAATTGTTAGCTAACGATTTTCCTCTTCTGATAGTAAAAATGTTTTCCACAGACTATTTCTTATTTCTGACATTTCAAATCATTTTTTCCATCACTATCCACACCCTTCCACTGCCAGACACCATAAGATATGTTCATATTACAATTCAACCTAAGCATAGTGGACAGACGGTAAACTGGAAGACTAGCAAAATTGAACTATACCACCTGTGGATGAAGGAGACTGCAAACCACATAAATGTACCCCACTGACCCCCAAATAAGTGAACCTCCAACTTAAATTCCCCTTAGCAGGATTCCCCAAATATTCAAAACTTGACCACCTCCTGAAATGAAGGGTAGTATAAGGGAGAGTAGGTCAAAGTTCAAAGACAAAGCCATCTTCAATAATTGAGATTGAAATATTTTGTTTTGCAAATTTTACCAAAAAGAAAACATAAACATATGATCACATTGCTAAGGCCCCTCTCTGGACCTTAGAAAAAGCTCCCACAGTGATGGGCCTAAAGCTTCACTATGTTGACACTAAATCCATCTCTGTCTCTGGTGAGGGTGTCTGGCCCAGATTTGGGCATGACACCCTACTCTCTAAACTAACCAAACAGAGTGAAGAGAGGTACTATTTTTTATGCATTGGAGAGGTTTCTTTACCTTCTTCATACTGATGTGAACAAAATACCTCTGGCAACCATGGGGATACTGACCAGAGTAAAGCAATACCAGCACAGTACATATGGAAGAGACCTAAATTCTTGAAGGAACCTTCAAGATATGCTCATAACGCCCCTGGAGTTTATCCTATCTTTGGATTTATATTTTATTTAGAAAATACTGCTGATGCTAGTTTACATTAGAATTTTTAGTTACTTAGCATTGAAATCATTCTAACGTACATAAAATTAATTTGCATTATTTCTGAAAGGTTTACTGTTTGAATAAAGCTACTTTTACATTTTCACTCCCACATAATTCTCAATTATGAAATTATCCTATTTAAAAATTATTGTAAACTGTATTGAATTGTGCAACTGTCACAGATGACATAATTATTTTTCTCAAATTATAGGAAAGATTTTTAAAACATTTCTCAAGTATAATAATAAAAGCTAGTTTCAAGGATATTCAAGTATATGAAATAAAATTAATGTGTTAGAATTTACATTGATATGCTAGTCAACATGAAGTTTTCCCTCAAAGAAATATTTTAAGTTGTTTAAAGAAAAACATGAGTTTTTTCATAAATTTGCAAAAGTTCAAAAATGAAGCTTAAGCATCACACAGCATTGATATGAAAATACATATTAAAGTATTTTCCCATTGGTGAAGTATGTATGTATTAACAGTTTGTACATCTCAATTAGACATATTTCTAGGCATAAGTACGTTAAAAAAGAATTTCTTTTTTTTTTACACACACACACACACACACACACACACACACACACACACACACACACTCAAACATAACTCCCTTAAGACTCAAAGCTTATTTAAAGTTGTATTTCTGAATAGCTATTATCTTTTGATTTACAATCATTAAAGCTCTAGGAAGTTTCAGGAAGGAGACATCAAGTACATAACTTGGAGTGAGAGAGGAAAGTGATCAAGAAGAAAAAGGGAAAAAAAGTTTTGAAGTAATTCAAAGGGAACATAACAAAAGGTATTATCAGAAACATTAAAATTCTCTGAAAGGCAAACCAAAAATCCATAAGCAGAGGAAAGTAAAAAGTAATACCCAGAGGAATACTGACTAGTTTGAATCAGTAGAAATTTTCTCTTTAATATGGAAACAGTTTACACCCTGAAGTAGCCTGGCTGGGTGAGCAAACACTATTAAAGAATGGAGACAAGGAAAGAGAAAGTGTTTTATAATGTTTGATACCATATTTCTATTCCATATGTTTCACATTTTCCAAATGTTTCCTATTGTTAGGAAACTCTTAGCACAGTTTTCATAGTGGCTTCAGCTTGCACTTTTTTTCCTTATTCTCTCTATGAGACCCACTTACAGAAGCCTCTCAGGGCCCAGGAAAGAACGATCTAGTTTTTTGTTTCTAAATGGATGACATATTTATGGATGTTTTTATGTCTACACCTTACTAAAATATACAAAAATGTCTGTAAGAAAGACTGAATTTTAAACTTTTTATACATGTGTTTTGCAACCATTCTACAAATCCGCAAGGGAAGATGGTGTTTAAAATCATTCTTGCTCTTCCAACTTACTGTGTAACAATTGTTGGCAAAATGTATTTGACTTAATAATATTTTCATGTGTCTCAGTACTTTTTTGATTATAACATATTTTTTATTATTTTTGCTTGTTGTCCAAGGAGCTATAATTTAGTAGTTGAACAATACAATTTATGATTGTTAAGGAAGCAATATTTTTTATTTTCTGTTTCTTCAAAAATTTTTATTACCGTATTTAGGATACAAAACTTCTTTGACATTGTTCCTAAACTCAGAGGCTTCTCAGTATAACTTGGGAGACAAGATAATGATAAGCCATGCAGGTGATAACAAGGGCACACAGGCAGGCTTTTAGAACGTAGGGAGAATATGAGAGAATAAGATGATGTTCAGTGATCACTTATTTATTTTTTTTAAATTATGAAATATTTTAAGTCTAAGTAAATATAGAGAAAAATATAACAGATACCCACGTTCCTACTCTTTAATTTTGTTAATTGACATTTTTGTATCTTAAATTCAGATTGTTCAAAATAACAATACAATATTACAGATCTGCATTAAATCCATTCAGCTAGTATCTCCAATCCCCTTTCTTTTCTTCCTTACTTAGAAGTGACTACCATCCTAAATTTTTGTGTGGATCATCTGAAAGCATGTTTTCATAGTTTTACTATACAGATACACACACACACACAAACACAACAAACATGTACACATACATGATGTATTATATATAATATATATTCATATACATACTATATTTATATGTAGTTTTATATAGATGTTTATAAATCTTATAATATGCTATTATACATCTTTCTGCCACTTGCTGTTTTTCACTTAAGACTTTGTTTAATACTTATCCATGTTTATAAACTATATGTGAAGATGTGGCTCAATAATTTTTACTGCTATGTGCTATTCTAATAGATGATTAATATAGTTAGCTATTTTCTGCATGCCAGAGTTACACTTTATGGGGACGCTCACTCTTAAACCCACAAAATGAACTATTTCTCCAAAAATGTTCAACAGTAAAATGAATCAAACATCTTGTTTTTTTTTTAACCAAAATTATGTCTCCATCAATTCACTTCGCTTATCATTCTAAAATAACCTTTTCATTAACAGAGGCTTTATAATCTTAAAGGACTATTCATTTATTTTGCAATAAATTTTTCAAAATAAGTTTTGTAAAAATATAAATTCAGCTATATTATGTCCTTTTTAGAGTATGAGAAGTGTCAAGTAATTTACATTAAATCCCTTTGATGTATATTAATAAACAGATTTATTTTAATAAATTAAATATTACACTTTAAGTCAACAAAAGAGGCAAAATTTTAAAATTGGAAACCTGCTCAATTAAAAGAACTTTGATACTTTTCTGTGATTTTTTGTTCAAACTCTAATTCACTCTATCACTACTTCTATTAGAAGCACATTTTGTCCTGTCTGCCTAAACCATAGTCTTGATTTTAAATAATATACCTATAAAATATAAATATCTATCCTGAGTAACACTTTTATATACTGAGAGATTCTTACCATAAAGCATTATAGAGCAGCATCAGTATTACAAACCTTATTCTAGGCACAGAATGTCTTTGCAACTTACTTTGTGAATAGCTATTTCTTATTTACACTTGAGTAGAGAAAGTTCCCAAGTTACAAGCAAGATTGTTGAAATGTGTTTTTAGTTAATAAATAGTACATTTTCTTATAGAATTATTATTTTATGTCACATTTAGATTTTCATATTAGATTTTTAAGTTTAACCACAAAGATTTTGCCATGAAATTTGTAGGAAAAAAGTATCACTATAATATTAGTAATTAAAAATGTTTCATCAAAATAATTGGATAAGATGGAGATATTTTATTTTCTTTGAATTAGGGTGCTTGAAAAGATATATATACATATATGTATGTATGTATGTATATATATAATATATATTATGTATGTTATATATAAAAGATAGTGGTATTCATAAGACCCTTTTTAATTTAAATAATTAATGTAATAGAGTCAACATACGTTATTTTAAATACTTGATGGAAACATATAATTACTCTGTACCACCTCTGATATGCTGCAATATGAAAGCTAAGAAATGTCTAACCCTGTAGAGAGTTTTTCTGAGTTTATTTGAGTCAAACTGATGACATATGTCAAGGAGCAAGATCTCAAATGCTCCAGAGAATGGCAGCTTATTTTATACATTAGACTCAAAGGAGAAGACATAAAGAAGGTGCTGCATAAAATCTATTAATGGTAGATTAAAGGAGTGGGAGAGAGCAAAGCAGGGAAATCTCTATAACTGGATAAAAGACAAAATGGAGAAACGTACTTTTTTTTACATTGTTGGGTACAGAATAGTTAATAACAAACATTTACAGCACATAGAGATGTATGTGGGGAACAGTAACACAGCAGAATAGTAATAGCTGCACATGAATATGGAGACATTCTACATATGGGGGAAAATTATTGAAGATTTTTTACAGGCAGGATGATAGAACTGGAACAGAGAGACTCTGAACAAATCTTGATTTGTGAAAGTAGTGGAGACCAATAAATTCACATATAAGCAAGGGTGTGTGCCAGTTTTAGCTACCCATCGCTAAAGAGCAAGTCTCTTCCAAACTTGGCAAATTAAAACAGCCATGTATTAGCTAGCAATTTTATAGAATAATAACGATCAAGTGGCTAGTAGTTCTGAACTCAACTAGGATCACTTATGTGGCTGCAGTTATTTGGTAGTTCCACTCTAGATTGGATGGGACAAGATGATCTCACTCACGTCTGACCTATGTGCTTGTAGCTTGTGCGCTTTGATTTTCCTTTTATCCGTTTGTAAGCCAAATTGGATTTCTTACATGATATTCTTAGGCCAATGTTCCAAAATGGCAAATGCAGAAACTGCAAAGTATCTTAAGGCCTAAGTTCCAGATCTCCTTCAGCTGTCACTTCTGTCATATTATATTATCCAGAACAAGTCTCTCAGAACAACTGAATTTAAATGGGAGAGAGAATAGATTTCACTTCCTGATGGGACAAACTACTAAATATTGTGGTCATTGTAATCTACCACAGAGGCCATCATATTGCTGGCAACATTCAGACACACACAAAAAATTTTCCAAAAGTAATTTTTGTGAGACTAGAGAGGAAAACCATTAGTCAAAGTGTTAAGAAAATTAAGGAAAACCTAGAGGCACATTTATTTCTTTTTGTATGCAAATTTAATTTTAAGATTCATGTCTTATTCATCTTTTCAATTAATAAAAGAGTATCTGTCATATAGTAGGTGGGAAATAAAGATTTGTTGAATTAATAATAAAAGAATTTGAAGATATAAAGCTGGTTATGAATAAAAAACAAAGTAGTTTTCTATGCCTCTAGGTCTAAGAAACAATTTTCCTCATAGATACTAGGGTATACATTTGAATTCAGCAATTTGGAATCTAGATATGGCAATGTTTTAATCAGACCAGCAAGGTAATTTTGTGTCCATTCAAAGTGTTACCAATGTTAAAAGCAAAAAATTGCAAATTGGATAAAAATTTATACAGTATATACTTCCCATTTTTATAGCAGCACCTACATTAGCATAGAAAACGTGAAGGCATTTATAGGCACTTGCATTTTTATGTAGAATTTCTCATAATGATCATATATTTATGGCTAAGCACATTTTAAACTTACAGAACTTTTAAATGGGATGCATGTTCAACAATTATTTCTAATGGGAGTTTGCTACTTGGAATTCAAATTTCAAATTCAGCTTTTGCAGACTTAACAGCTCATTATACATGGAAAGAACTGTAGGTGTGTATTTACCTCCTTGACAGAATAATTATGGATAATGAAAAAATTAAGTGCACAAATTAATGACCATTTTAAATCTTTTTGAGGAAAATTTAATTAGTTTATTTTCAGGTAATTTTAAAAATATCATTGTCAGAGAAAATTGCAGCTTGTAGCTTGTCAGTCATTATGAAGATTTAGTTGAATGCACCTTCAGGATTTTAAACAGGTTTATCATGTTATCAAGAAATTATATGGGTCTCTAAACTAATCAGAAATATGGTTACTATAAAAACAAAGTTATGAAAATGTGTATCACTGATTTAAAACTTAGAAGTCAACAAAACCTAGTTAATTGAAAATGCTAAGATGTATAATTTGAATGATGTGAAGGAAACTTTTTTTCAAGTACTCCAATAAAGTGCAATCAGGCCGCCTAGAAATTAAGGTGTCATCCACAATATCATGAATTAGTTGTAAAATTCATGTCTATGCTCCATTCAAATACTGTTAGCTAACACAGATACTTGTTACTTTATGCAGAGTTTCTATAGCAGATGAGAATTAATAGAAAAACTGTTTTGTACATTTCCCCCAAACAACTATTTTTACCAAACAAATGAGGAAAATGGCCACATTTGCCCCCATGATTCTGTGGCATTAAAACAATGTTTCTTTGAAGTCTCCTTATTATCTCAGAAACATTTCCCATAATGCACCAGATAAATTACCTTGCATTCCTCCTAACAGTAAAAATTCATTATTCTTGACTTCAGGCCACTGTCTACCTTTGGAACCCTTCCCTTCACGTTTTAACATAAATCCTGGCCTAACACATGTTCTCTCAATACCCGTCTCAAAATCTATTTCCTCTAAAAGCATTTTCTATTTAAACTGTATTACTTTGTGGATATTTTAAATATTTTTTGAAACAAATCCTGGTAGAACATTAAAATAATCAGTTTATATATGTTCTTAATCCTTTTGCATATATGTAAAACCAATTATCTCAGATTAGAGTACAGATTTTATATCTTATATTTATTTTGTATCCTTTTTAACAAATGTAGAATTACTCTCTGAATAAACATGTAAAAATGAGCATAAACATATTGTGCATATACATATATGTTTATATTTTGGAAAAGTGATGCTCCCTCTAAATGACATTGGTAATTAATAAATATAAATTTATATTGCAAATAACATGTTAGAAGCTAAATAAAGAAAAGGTAGATGATATATAATCTGTTTTTAATAGATTATTACTGTTACGCATATGAAGATATTGAATTGAAAGCTGAAAGATGAAAGTAATGATGCTTATTTGATTCTCCACTTAATCTAATCCAATATCTAAAGCAGTATTCTATGACATGATTGCATAAATTATTAAACTATTCCAAAAAGGTCATATTCCTCTTTCCACCATCCTAAATTCTCCTCCCACTTATACTTTTCCCTTTTCTGTACTTTGGCATATATAGTCTTACCATAATTGTTAATAGCAAATAATATTCTGGAGAAGAGAGTATTTGTGTTTCTTATAGAAACTAACTCTATTTACACATTCATTAAAAGAAGTATTTTCTTTAGATTGTTCCCATTGTTTCAGCTTTCCTTTGTGTGGCTCATAGTTAAGGGTATGAGATAAAACTTGCCTCAAAATCAAACACTGGTTTCCTATGGAAGACTGGTGTCTGCATCCCTCGATTGCCAACTTGAATATTTTGAAGACAGGTGCAATTGATTCTCTACATAACACCTATTTCATCCTTCTTCTATCATATTTGATTTCTTTTTCTGTTTAAGTTCAATCTCTATCCCATGTGACAAAGGGAAAGGTGATCCCCATGCCTAACCTCAGGGAGATGTTCTGATAAATCCTATAAATTTCATTCCCTTAACCAGTATATTCTTGCAATTGGGCATTTTACCAAATTCTGGCCAGTGATATGCAAAGGAAAGTCCATGAGGGACTCCGGCAAAGGTTCCCCTTATTTTTCTTTCTGGACACATAACTAAATATGTGTCCTGCAATGGCTGCAGATTCCCTACAAGATCAGCCTGAACATCCCACCCTGTGGAGAAGAGCAGAGCCAAAAGCCTGCAGAAATTTGAACCACCATCCTTGGATACTACTTCTTCAGGACTACTGCTCTGCAGAAGGGCATTCTTCTCACTGTTTAAATCATTTTGAAAAAGTGATTTTGTCTGTGACAATTAACAAAGGTCATTTTAACTGATACAAATGAATAACCCAGTAATTCCATAAATACACAGTAAACTTGCAGATTTTTTTTTCTTTTCCAAATCTTAATGGCAACAGTCCTTAGGAACCTAATTTTTGAAAATTAAAACCCATGAAAGAATCCATATTTTTCTCTGGTTGTTCCCAATTGAGTTTCTCACATGATGAGTTAATACAACTATCTTTCAACTACAGTCACTACACAAACTCCTATCTTGCTCTGCTCCTCATTCTGCCTGTCCAATTTCTCTTCCCTCTAAGCTGCACAGAGAAGCATCGACACTGACGATGTCCACCAGGAAATCAATAATATTCATGCAAAGGTTATTATCTCTGAACTTTGCCAAGGTTTTCAAACCTCCAGCTGCATTCCTGCATGCAGTACAGAGGCAAAAATCATTTTCTTCCTCCATTTGGTACCATACATGTTTCCTCGTTTCCACCACAGTTCTGATTTTGCCCAAAATCGTTCTATATATTTCTGACTTTAATTCCTCCCTCAACCAGAGCTCAAAAGCAAGCCATATAGGAAAACTGAATGTATTTTATCACTGCTGTCAGGATCTCACCTCTCTTCTTTCCCTATTAAAATGAAAATATTGTAATGGATTCAAGCAGACACTGTGAGGGGGGTGAGGGTGCCAATATTACAAGTGTTGACTGTAGTGACTGTGACTAGACCCAGACACCTGCCTTGTTACTATCAAAATTAAAAAAACAGTCCTCCTGGCTGGGAGTTCCTTCCATTAAAATAACTATCTAAGTTTTCTTTCTTTTTTTTATAACAAACACTACTTGCATAAGTACCTTAAGGCAATTGCCAAATTTTTCTTTAGTTTAGATTTTTGAAACACTCAAAATAGCAACACTCACAATGATATTTCAATTTAGGACACATTCTGAATAAAAACCTGCCCGCAAACTCCATATTTATAGATCTTAAATGGTTGGTCAGAACAACTGAAATATGGTCATTTCACTCAACCTACTAAATTCCTTTTTATGCCGAGTCAATTATTGTCATCTCAATTGCATGGCAGCTGGACATCAGAATATTTATGAACTAAATCCATATGAAGGTATATGTTGTCTAGAACAACCCGATGTCAGAGACTTCAAACTTATTATTTGTAGAGACTATGCAGTTAACATATATGAGTGGGCCATGTGGACTGCCTGAGACATAGAAAGCATATGCCTGGTCTACGAGAGAATGTGTCCAATCTAAAAGGGGTCACCATTGCCCAGCTTCAGTTCATGGCTCCCAGGTAGAAATGTCTATGTATCATCATACCTTCAGATTTTTCGAAGAAGCTGCAATTCCAGGTTTCTCTGTAAAATTTTAGCTTATTTAGTACTGGCTGGTTTTTCAAAATGTTTCAAAACACTACATGAAAATGAAAATCAAAACCACAATGAGATGTAACTTTATACTGCTTAGGATGGCTACTGTAAAGAAAAAAAACAGACAGAAAATAACAAGTGTTGACAAGGAAGATGAGAAATTGGCACCCTTGGTGGTAATGTAAAATGGTACAGTTGATATGGAGAAGAGTTTGGCCGTTCTTCCAAAAAATTAATATAGGATTACCATATGATGCAGCAATTCCACTTCTCGGTACATACCCAAAATTATTACAAGTAGGGACTCAAACAGATTTATACACCAATGTTCATACTGGCATTATTCGTAACAGGCAAAAGATGGAAACAACCCAAATGTCCAACAGGTAAATAAATAAACAAAATGCAGTATATACATACCTTGGAATCTTGGTCTTAAAAAGGAATAAGATTATGACACATGCTATAACATAATTGAACCTTGAAAATATTATGCTGAATAAAATAATCCAAACACAAAAGAAATATTGTATAATTTCACTTATATGAGGTATCTAATTCATAGAGAAAGTAAAATCGAGGTTTTCCAGGGGCTGGGATGGGAGGGGAGAGTGTAAATGAGGAATTATCGTTTAATGCATAGCCTTCCCATTTGAGATGATAAAAAAGTTTTGTAGATAAGAGTGGTGATGGATGCAAAATAATGTGCTTCAAACCACTGAAGAGTATGTTTTAAATTATTAAAATGGTAAACTTTATGTTTTTATGTATATTTTACCATTATAAAAAACTACATGTGCCTAACAAAAATGCATCTGCAGGTTGAGTTTGGTCTAGGGTTGGTTGTTTTTAGAAGCAGAATTATAGCATGTTAAAATTTAATGTACAACTCATTTTCTGCAGCAGATTAAACACTGAAAGAATGAATGTGAACATAAAGAACCAAATTGTCATGCCAAATATATGGAGTGTTTATCCTATAGAAAATTTGCTTCTTTTTAAAGTATTCAATAAGTATTTCTAAAAATTGACTCCCTCATATTATCAGATCTCTAATGAAACTACTTAAACTACTTCACAATCAGCCCTAACTCGGCTATAATCATCCTGAGGTTATATGTAGTCCTTTGAGGGAAATGAGGACTGAGGGAGCAGGCTCCAACTTCTGATGATGGGCTCAGCATGTGCAGGAACAGGAAATGAAACATAAAAGAATGGGATTTAACCACAAGGTAGTGCTGCTGTAGTTGGCACATTACCCTTTTTCAAGTTTTCTGATGACCTGAGTCCTGATCCTTTGACTTTTAGGGGGCCAAGATTTTTCATGATGAACTCAACATGGACTCTTTATGATGAGAAAGGTTCAGTAATATTGCATGTATTATCTGCTACATCCTTCCAGATTGGGCTACTCAGATTATCTTTCCTGGGAATCTGAAATTTGTAATCAGTTATAAATTTAGAGAGATTGAAGCAAAGTCTCAATAAAACATTGACTTTGTTTCAGAATGGCAAGTCTGAATATGGTTAGGTTGATTAACAGCTTTTCTATGGCTTGATTGTACAGAAGCTGAATTCTTACAGATATTCTAGTAAGCCATCACATTATAAATATCTTGTTTTCTATGAAATCTGTTTTCCTTAAAAAAAAAAAAAAAACTCATCAGTTTTTGCTCCTTGCAGCCAAAAGACTGCTAAGATCAAGTTCAAATAGAATTCACAGTTGAATTGTTTTTGAACTCGAAAATGACTTTAAAAATGTTAGAAGGAAAAGGAATACAATTTATTTTTCTTTAACATAGTACAACTAAATATTAACATTTGTTAGGCCATAGTAACTAAAATTTAAACAGATGTTACATAGTTTTCAAATTGAATATATGAAAATACAAATATGTGAGAGTTAATAGAAGATATGAATTATATAGTTTTTTCAAATATCTTAGGTGTCTTAGATATTTCATAGAATAAATTGAAATAAGATAAAATGCTCTTTTTCTTCTATTACTTTAGCAAAGATTTAAAGTACAATAATACAAAGGCAGGCAAATGTGCAAGGAAAGAAACATACTCACATACATTAGAACCAAAATCATTCAGGAAGCAATTGAGCAACTCCTACACAGATTCTCTAAAAATGTCTGTAATTTTGACCCATTGGTTTAATTTTAAGAAATCTAGCTTAAGGATATCATCAAAAGTATGAAAAAAACTGCATTCGCAATTTATCCTCAAACAATATAGAGATCATCAATAAGAGAACGATTAACTAATCTCTTCCCAAAGTGTGTGTCATGGCATGTTGATTAATGTTACTCAAATAAAGGGTCCTATGACCAAGAAAATTTAATAGATATTTTTAAACAGGAATCCTCACTGTAAGTCTTCTCAGAATATTAAATGCTACAAAACACTGTAATTTCCCAAGAGGCACATTTCCTCAAAAACTTTATCCTCAGAGCATTAAAAGATAATATGTATGAAGAGTAACTAATTCTTTTAATTGTTTATAATTAATTTTATATTGAAAAACAAATGATAAGGAGTTGTAAAGAGATGTTGAAGGTAGAACGGGAATGTTGTTTTGATGGCAAGGTAATTTTTGTTTTCAGATTTTCTGCAATGTGTTTATAAAACTTAATCCCAAAAGAAAGCAATAAATGAAAAATGTTTAAATGAGCCTTTATTGCTACTTTTAATACGAAAGTAAAATAATCACCTAAAATAGCTGAAAGAAACCACCAAGAGAAACAATGTTAACTTGCATTATTTTCTGTATATGTGTGTGTACCCATTATGCATGTACATATATGTGTGCAAGACAGAGAAGGTTAAATATATATATAATCAGCTAGTTAAAGGAAGACGTGTTTTCCTGATCCTGATACATCAACTGTTTTGATTCCTTCTCTGAAGTTGAAAATATTTGAATTTTAATAAGGACTTTAATGCACTACAATAAAAATAGTGATATTTCTGTAGCATCAAGATGCATAAAATTTAACACAATTTAGTCCCCTCCAGTAGAGAATACATAAGACATTTTACAATTTAAAAAGATGCGAAGAACCACGTGTTCTGAAAGTGAATGTGAATAGATTGATTCTCAAATTGCTCAGGAATCCAGACTCATTATCTGGCAGTCATGCTTTCATATTGTAATGATGATGTTAGTTTTATCTTTTTCTTATTGTTTCAATTATAAATGTACTTTGTCTAAGGTTAGAGAGGAGCTAAGTTATTAGAATAGGTGACATATCAAACCATAAAAATTCTCCTTCATCCATCTTTTAGGATAGTTGCAGGAGAAAGACTGAGATGTTATTCAAAGACATTAAAGTTAATTATTACATTAACAAATCCTTAACTAAGTTATTAATCATTTATTTAGTTGAACATTAGATAAATAAGTTAAATTAACCTTTAAAATTCACATTTAAATCAAACAGGTTTCTTTTGAAGCGATAAAAATGTTCTATAATTGGCTGTGGAGAGGTTGCACATATCCATGAATATACTAAAATCCATTGAATTATAAATGGATGAATTGTGTGATATCTGAATTTTATCTCAAAAAAATCCCTCTGGGAAAACTAAATGAGGAGAGGACTGAATCTTGAGAAGCATTCCTGGAGTTGTGTAAACAGAAAATCTCAACCTTGGAAACAGGCACAGTAGTATTAAAAGCACCCATTGTAGTCACTGATTTGTTTACGGAGAAGCTAATTCTAAAATCATTCACTAATGAGGCATCTGCTCTGATCCTAAACAGTTTTGTTCAAGTTTGTCTTGATCTTTTATTTGAAATCAAAGGAAATTTCTGTGGGTACCTGTAGACAACATTTACATAAAACTTTTTTTGTCTTCTGACCATACTAAAGTAACTTTGTTATACTAAGATGTGATATACTTTACCATACCATAGCACCATACTTCTCAGATATTATCACATATCTAAAATACTCCATACTGTTTTATGTTCTCAGATATCTCCTTTTTTTTTTGTACAACCTGCCCACCCAATTTTCAGTATACTTGGGAATCCCTGGCTTAAGAAGTGTTTATTATGTTGTTATTCTTCCTCTGCTGTACTGAATATATACAAATTCTTTTTTAAACTGTGTACTAAGAATCTTATCAGTCAGAAGTTATACTCTTCTATTAGGAGGAATACAACATCTTATCTGTGGAATAACAACATTCTAAAATAAAATATATTTCATAATTTTTAAATATGAATCACAGTTTATAGTATTTTGAGGCTATAGATTTTCAAATCTATTTAATAGAAACAGTAGGCAGAAAATATGCAGAACTAAGTTAGGTATTTTTTGGAAAAGACAGTTTGACTTCTCTAAATATACCATTCTGTACCCTAAATTTTATGAAATAAGTTCATAAATCCTGGCTTTCATAGTAACCAAATCATCAATCTTTAACTCTCTGTCAAAAGCAAATCAGTCTTTAATTATTAACTAGGCTCCAAATTTAGCTACCCTTTACAACTTTTAGAAATCAAATCAATCATAGGACAAAACCAATGTATGAATGCACAAAAGATTGGTGATATAACTATTTTTTCTTAAAGAGATATATTCCACATTTTAGCCAAAATAAGAAAATATAATTATTTATAATCTGGCCTAGTGTTTTAAAATTACAGAGGTGTATGCTTTGCTGATAGTAAAATTATTTTATAGTCAAGAGGATGTTCAGCTTTCTTGATAGAGGCAGTTTTCACCAAAGAGATCTTTGGGCCTCCTAAATCCTAAGGAGTCGGATAGGTCTATTTCAAAGTTCTTTAAATGTTCGTATAAATAAAGCGTTTTTACTATTAGACTTCGTTCATGTATTCTAGACTCATTTTATTTAGGACTCACCCTTTCTCTCTGTGTCTATATTTTTAGGTGATCTTTACACCTACCTAGAAGTGTATGCATTCTTTCAGCAAAAATATATTATGCACCTGTGATAGCTAATTTTATCTGTCAATGTGACTGTACTAAGAGATGTCCAGATTGCTGGTAAAACATTATTTCTGGGTTTGTGATAAAGTGTTTCTGAAAGAGATTAACATTTGAATAGGTAGACTAAGTAATAAAGATCAGCTTCATCAAAATGAGTATCATCCAATCTGTTGAGGGCCGGAATAGAACAAAAAGGTAGAATAAGAGTGAATTTGCTCTTTAGCTTGAGCTGGGGCATTCATCTTCTCCTGTCCTCAATATCAGCATTCCTGGTTCTTGGTCTTTCACACTTAACACAACTGTCTCCCCTGGTTCTCAAGCCTTTGGGTTTGGACTGGAACTATGACACCAATTTTTTCTGGTCCTCCAGTTTGCAAGATGGCAGATTATGGGACTTCTCAGCCCACATAATCTCAGCCTTCCATAATCGTGTGAGGCAATTCCTCAAAATAAATCTCTATATTTATATCTATCCATATGTACACATCCCATAGGTTCTGTTTCTCAGAAGAATGCTGACTGATACAGCACCTAATAGGTATAAGACATATTAGTAGTAAACATGGCCAATAGTGCATTATGGATCTTACATTCTAAGGTGGAGAAAGATGGACAGACAACTAACAGACAAACATACAACAGTTTGTCAGGTAGCAATAAGTACTGTGAAGAAAACTTGAGGAAGTCAATGTAATGAAAGAGTAAGGAATGTAAGGTCAGGTAAGGAAGGTGATTTCAGCTAGGATGTCCAGGAAGGCATTTCTGAATGAAGTAAAAGTGTCAGTCAGGCAAGTCTGAGAGAACAGCATTCCAGGAAAGATGAGAAACATCTAAAAAGCCTTCAGGTAGCATTTTGCAAGAACAAGAACTGTAGTTCAACTAAAATATAGTGAGCCAGGCAGAGAGTTAGGGAATAAAGGGTGTATAAGATGAATGTGTTTCCCAAAATTTATAAGCCAAAGTCCCTAACCCCTAGTCTCAAAATATAACTGTTTGGGCAATTAAGTTTTAAAAGGCAATTAAGTTAAAATGAGTAAAGAAGGAAGGGAGGGAGGGAAAAAAGGAGTGAGGAAGGGCAGGGATGAGGGAATAAAAAGGGAAAACCATTAAAAACACCTTCACAAATATTTTATTATGCATATTTTTAAAGTGCACTGATTTAATTTTAAATGATCCTAAACTGAGTAATTATCTTCTACTCAGCAGATATTAAGCATTTTAAATTACTACTAGAAATATATGAACAAGCTTTCTTAAATAGTATTTTATTTAAACCCATTGAATAACATTTTCATGGAAATACAGTTTGTTTACAAACATTTTAATAGAAAGATATTCAAAATATAATTTAATGTTCAATATGAACTACATCAATAGGCAGATTTCTCAACAATTGCACGAAATTGAGATTACTGTATTAAAGAAGATAAAATCACATTGAACAAAATGTGCAGACAAAAGTTTTTTTTATTTTGATACTTCGACAGCAATAGAAGAGAATACAGATCAAGTTGCGGGGAGACAAAGGGCTAGAGGATTTCTAAGCACTGGGATGAGCTAGTAGAAAAGTCTTGAAGGACAGAGTATGTTAGATGGGAGGCTGATAAATAGGATCTGTTGTGTACATTGAGCTATTTTTGAGTTTGTGAATGTTTTTACTTGGAATTAGGCCATCTGCATTTGCTAATTGGTATCCATGATAGTTAGACTTCTACTTCTCACAGAGACTGAGAGATAGGGGTATTTCCCTTCATTGATGATTACGTTTCAAAGCCATGGCTTTTAGGATCTTGAGGATGTTCCTGGGTTATAAAACTTACAAGAGGCTGTGAGAAAATTTGTATATATTTCAAAAGGGCAGAGAAAGAGTTTACAGTGGCAAGTTTCCTAAAGACAGTGCTCTAAGAAAACAAAGATCGGGGGCCTATTGTCAGTAAGAAACCTGTCTGAGGTCCAGTCATACTTTCTTGGTCATCTACATCATGGTGAGTTGAAGCACTTTAATTGAACTTATTTTATAATCATTTTGTATTTAATAGATTTTTAACTGCATAATTTTAGCTTCTGATATATAATTTTCTTAAATTTAAGTACATCTGATAATTCTATACACTTTTCAGTTCTATACACTTCTTATATAGTAATATTCAGAAGGAAATCTCTTCAGATAAGGGATGCATGGGCTTCAGAACTCAGCCTGTTCATGACCCAAATTTGATACTTTATAGTTGTGTGACTGTAAGAGAATGACTTAGTTTTTTTCTTCAAAATGGAGTTAAGGATAGCCACCTTACATAATCTTCAGCTAAATCTGACAAGATAGTAGTCTAAAACACCTAACATGGTGACCAGCACATGGAACACTGCCATCAAATACCAGTCCCCTCCTCTTAATACCAATAAAACTATTGTAAATAGAGGTTAGGTTAGAAAATATAGCAATTTTTCTGACAGGAAAAAAATATAGCTGTTTCCTCCCCTACCTTTTTCCCCTTAAAAGTACACAATTATATTTCATACAGCTGAGTGTTTAGAACAAGGGCCTTGAAGTTGTCAGTTTGGGAATTTCATGCCTTTGTGCACCAGTGACTTTTGTGACCTTAATTGAACTTCTGGGCCAGAGCCCTCCATTTGTCAAATAGATATAATAATGGAAAACATCTCTCCCTCACAAGGGTGCTTTTAGCATTACTGGAAAAAAAAAACAGAATCTTTTTAAAGCCCATGAGATGAAAGTACTGTTGTTATTAAATATATGATGAATTGTTGATCATTTATAGTCTGTGATATTGTAGAAGTCAGTTCCTTTAGGAAGCAAAGACTCTCTGAGAGTCTTGGCCAGAAGAAACTGCGTAATAGCAATTGAATTACCTGTTATATTGGAAAAATCATTGAGAAAGCTCAGTATCCCTATGGAGAATAAAGAAGCTATTATACCATACCTCAGTAGAATACCTATACCTATAACATGGCAGGGAAGTTAGATATGATTCATTCCTTGGCCATACCTATAAAAGTCAAGTGCTTCACTGGGACATAGCCAAGAGATTTTTTTTATAGAGCAATACTCTGTCAGAGTATATATATATATTTTAAAAGCACTTGATTTAGTTATTTGAAAAGTCAGGCCTTATACCCACATTAAGAAATTAACACATAATAATTAATTTGCCACATGCATATTTTATATGTTAATAATGTATGCAGTCAATAAATGTTTTAAAATATGCAAATGCCTAAATGAATATTGAATAAAACCTTCTCAACATTTACAGGATTTCCTTTGCAAGTTGTAAAATTTCATCTTGAGAAGAAGGGAACTTTTTGTCTGAGATGAAACAAACTGATAAGAAAATTAATGTTTTAAGTAAGATCAATACTTACTGGAAAGAGAATGCAGTTGAAAATCTTTGTACCAGGTTATATTTAAAATATTGAATTCATGAATTATAAATGAGCCTTGAAAATTCTTCACAGTGTCAAAAATAAAAAGTTGGATACTACTTAAAAATTGTCAGGACAACTTTAATGAGTAATAACTATTTCAGTAGAGAAAAGATTACTATGTGAACTAAACTCAAGTTCTATTTGTATAGAGCTGACTGGGTGTTCTAAAGGGAGAAGAAAGAAGTAGGGAGAGAATTGAAGAAAGTCAGCACAGTTTAGTAAGTGAAAATTTTCAAAAAATGAGAAGAAAGAATTGGCCCAGGTAAAAACCATCTTGGTTTGCTAACTGACATTCATCAAGGTTAGGTTCCTGTTCTCCCACAGAAACTGAGAGACAGGGGCCCTATCTCCAAATGCTGTTAGTGTTTGTTTAAGTTTTTGTGGGTCAAGGTTGAGACCTAGTTGAGAAAAGGGCCCCAGGAAACGTGCATAGAGTTTGGTCAAGGAGAGAAACTTTGTCAACAGAAACGCTGAAATTGAAATGATAGCCCTAAACTTTCTCTCTCTAAGTTCTTCTACCAGATCCTGATCTGGCACTGAATGGCATAAATTCCTCCATTCTTTCACCATATATTTATTAAATGGCCAAGTTCTCTGTAAAATACTCAAAATACAAAGACAGGTGAGGTGCAGTTTTGCCTCTTAATCAAGTAGCCTACAGTCTAGATGAGAATAAAAACCATTAAAAAAGTTAAAATGCTATGATAGAAGGCTGTACAAAGTGTAGTGCAAGCATAAATAGTGAGAGGTCAACTCTACCTGGCAGAGAAAGAGGTCAGCAAATATTAATACAGGAGGTGATATTAGATGAGGTGGATGTTCTTTAGGTATAGAGGGATGTGAAAAGGTAGTGCATGTGGAGGAATCATAATGAGCAAAACTGAAGACATAAAATCCTCCAGCATATCTGAGAGATGCATGTAGAAGAATAGAGTCCTTAAGTGGAATGGGGACTCAGAGAAGGGGAGACAGTTTTTAAGTCAAGCAAATAGAAGTAGATAGTGAAGGAAAAAATTAGATCATGGTGTCACACTACCCAAACTGAAAAACAGTGCACCCCAGGGTGCCACAGAAAACTCATAGGGAGTGCCACGGGACACTTTAAACTTCAAGAGGAAACAACAAGCAATATTTGTGGAATACCATGTAGATTACCACAATCAAGTTGTTGGAACCTCACTATTTAATAATTAAACTGTTGGACATTTATTTGCCTGAGGAGTGCTTTGAAGAAAATAACTGAGGCAGTTTAGGCAATAGCCATAATGACTTTTAATTCTATTTTATAACAAACAGGGAAAAACAGAATTTTAAGGGCGAGAATAAAATGGGCAAACTTATATTTTGGGAAGATCATTGTGACAGCAGCAGGGTGCATATTTAGAGAGTTGCCATTTTGAGACACAGAGACTATTTAGATGTCTTCGGCAACACTCTTGAAATTATTAAATTATATTAACTATTACTTAGCTGTTTGTTTAGTCACATTACTTTTTTATGTTTTTTTTTTTAAGTTTTGTATTTCTCTGTGTAGCTCTTTGAACAAAGTCCCATTTATAGTTTTATACAGAGCAATGGTCTGACATAGAACATTTGTGCATGTCCCAGTAAATAAAATGTATTGGCTGATATTATACGACATCTTTAATTTATTTTACAAAGAAAGCTAATAATTGACTAACTAAGAACCAGTGACCTTGGTTGATCAGCGTAATGGGAGCTAATATCAGAAGTATTTCCTTAGCACACATGACTCATACAGTGTCTTCGCTTCTAGGCACAATTCTTGGTTGCCCACCCGCTGAAGCTTCCCTGCTTACTGAGAACCTTATTTACATGATTATTTTATGCCCTTAGTAAACCAAGTCCTTTATGAAAAAAGCTTAAGATGGGTTATAGCATTATTGGGTGTTTTCTATGATCCAGGCACTCTTCTCAACATTTGATATGCATTATTTTCTTAATTCATACATCCACTCTATGAAGAAAGTGTATCATCATTATCCCCAATTTACACATGACAAAATTAGAGCACAGATTCAAGTGTGCTGGGTCACGTAGGTATTAAGGTTGATCTAAAATACAAATTCAGTTTACAGCCATGCCACCCTGAACAAGCCTGATTCTGTCTGATCTCGAAGCTAAGCAGGGTTGGGCCTGGTTAGTACTTGGATGGGAGACCATCTAGGAAGACCAGGTGCTGTAGGCATAAAAAATTAAAAATAAGAAATTGTAAGCTAACAAGGTCCTCGCAATCTGTGAGGTCAACCAAGGGTTGCCTCACCTAAAAAAAATATATATACAATTCAGATTTTATGACTCAAGAATTTATAGTCTTATCAACTACACTTTATCTCTTCCATGTAGGAGCAATACTTAAATTTTGTACATAATTGTATTATTTTTTAAGAATTTTTTTTTTACAGAAGTTTTAAGTTCACAAGAAAATTGAGGGGAAGGTACAAAGGTATCTCAGAAACTCCCTTCTCCAACCTATACATAGACTCCCCATTATCAACATCCTCCACTAGAGGGTATATTTGTTACAATTAATGAACCTATACTGACATATCATAATAACCAAAGTCCACAGTTTATTTTAGAGTTCACTCTTGGTGTTAGACCCACTGTAGGTTTGGACAAAAGTAATGATGCATATCTGCCATTAGTATCATTCTTAGTTTCATATTCCTAAAAGTCTGATGTGATTCTCCTATTTATCTTTCCTTCCCCCTAAGCCCTGGTAAGCACAGATCCTTTTGTTGTCTTTATAGTTTTGCTTTTCCCAGAATGTCATAAAGTTGGAATCATACTATACGTAGCCCTTTCATATTGGCTTTTTACTTAATAATATAGACTTAAGGTTTCTCTATGTCTTTTCATGGCTTAATAACTCATTTCTTTTTCATGATGAATAATATCTCGATATCTGCATATCTGTTCACCTACTGAAGAACCTCTTGGTTGTTTCTAAGTTCTGGCAATTATAGTAAAAGCTGTTATAAACATCCATGTGCAGGTTTTTGTGTGGAAGTAAATTTTCAGTTTCTTTAGGGAAAAACCAAGGAGCATAATTCCTGGATTATATGGTTAAAGTATGTTTAGTTTTATAAAAAACTGCCAAACTGTCTTCCAATGTAGCTGTACCACTTTACATTCCCATCAGCAATGCATAAGATTTTCTTTTACTATACATCCTCACCAATATTTGGTATTGTCATTGTTCTGGATTTTGACCACTCTGATAGATGTGTAGTAGTATCTCTTTGTTGTTTTAATTTGCATTTCCCCAATGACATATGATGTGAAGCATCTTTTCATATGCTTATTTGCCATCTATATAGTTTCTTTGGTGAGGTATCCAGAAAGGTCTTCAGCATATTTTTTTCATGAGGCTGTTGTTTCTCATTGTCAAGTTTTAAGAATTCTTTGTATATTCTGTATATTTTATAAGATATGTCTTTTGCAAATATTTCTCCCAGTCTGAATTGCCTTCTCATTCTTTTGATAATTATTTATTTTAAGCAACAAGTTATGTATACCTATTTGCAAAGCTCTTTGCCTTAGGTTAATTGGATAAAAATGTTATTAATTTTATTTTAGATAAAATATTATGATATTTTCATGATAATGGAGATATGTGTTAATAAAAGCATAACCTTGACTACTGTAGTTGGAGGAGTTTGCATTCAAAAGGCGGCCTCACTAGTTGTAATGCTTTAGTGTCAATGGGATAGTCCTTAGCTTTTTTGGATGAAAGAAACTTGGATTTCTTAGGGTTTTTTTTTTTTTCATATTTATAAGGTCATCAGGTACTGGTTGACATTGACAAAGTCATGAAACACGTGTTTAACATGGAATGTTAACACATGGACATTGATATACCAGCCTAATCCCCAGAATTATGTGCCCACCATGTAGGTTCTTCCTGTATTACATCAAGGTCCTTAGGAGAAAGTTTTGAAAAATAAATCAAAGATAATTAGAAGTTTGTATAATGACCATGATATTAGATCGAAGAAACATAGGGAGTCCTTGGGATATAATTCATTCATGCCATGATAAAGCCTGAATAATTATCACTGCCTTATAAAAAAAGTACATCTTTTTATTTATTTTATTTATATATTTTTAGGTGAGGCAACCCTTGGTTGACCTCACAGATCACAGGGCCTTGTCAGCTTACAATCCTTTATTTTTTTTCTTCTATGCTACAGCACCTGGTCTTCTTAGGTGGTCTCCCATCCAAGTACTAACCAGACCTGACCCTGCTTAGCTTGTGAGACAAAGTACATCTTTTAAAACTGAGATAAACATGGGCAGGGTGAGATTCACAGTCAAATGGGTGATTGTAAACAAAGGGAAATATATGACATTTGGTCAGGTGTAAGAGAAAAATATTTCTTGGAAATGAAAGTATTTTAAAATATCTATCTTTGGATTAATATGTGAGTATACAGAGATTGTGAATAAAAACTATAAGGGAAGGAGAAGTGTGTTCCTATAATGAATGGATGCCGCACTAAAGAGTCTGGATGTTTTCCTGAAAGCATCGATAGGTTTTATGTTTACTTAGCTTTACGATAGAATACAAGCCAGAAAATATAGCAGCTGTAGCATCTTCACCTCATCTTCCTCTCTCTCAGCAACTCTCAAATAATAGGTTCTTTTGTCTTCTCACCACATGGATGTTTGGGTTCCATGAATGAGAGCCAAATTGTGTGTGAGTCACCTTGAGACAGAGAAGCTAAAAGTGATATTTTCTAACAATCCTTTATACTGTTCAAGTCAATAAGCCTCAAATCTGCTTGCCAACTTGTAGTTCTCCCAACCTAGTGTTGACTTCGCACAATAAACAAACACCATTTTTTTTTTTTTTGGTTCACTCCTTCCAAGGAAAGGGTGCTATAAGAAACTGAGGTCATTCTCTGAGAGACTGTACCAGACCAGGCTCATGTGAAAGTCTTTGTTATAGTTTTGCCCTCATGACCTTGAGTCAATATTTTCACAAAACATATTCCTTCAATGTTCTGTGATTTTTTTTTTTTACAGGCACAGCTCTTATATTTTATACTTAGTAAAAGTGAGCCAGCACACCTCTAACCACCAAGACTTGTATTATCCAATGAAGTATGGGTATCTTTTTTCCAATCAATATGTTTTGTGAGTCTTTTGATCTTTTCTGTCAATTGCACAAATCTCCCTCTCATTTACTATCACTTGTAAAAGTTCCTAGAAATATTTATGTGTGAGTTTAGTTTCTCTAAGACCAAATTTACTGTTTTATCTGCACAATCAGTTTCCATATCAATTGGAAGTTTTTAACCAGTTTCAAAAAATATCTTTCCATCCTAGGATCATCATCAGTGTTCATTTAATTCTCTTTAATTTCCATATATTAGCCCACAAAATAGCAGTAGATAAAACATTAAAGTAATGCTTAGCCCACCAACCACTTGTTAATATTACAAAAATAGCAGTAGATAAGATATTACAGTGATACTTAGCACACCAAACATTTGTTTTTATTACGTTGTAATTTTCCCATCTTTCCCAACAGAATCATCTCTTATCCATATACCATATATTTTCAGTGATGGGGATGTTTACTAGAGTGTTAGTAAATTCAGAATAACTTCTGGCCTGGAAACCGAATCATACCCAGCTATGAAAAAAATAGGTTTTTATTGACACTGCCTCCCACATGTTAATGTAGAGTACAGTCCATTTACACTACAGAGAGGACCTAGTGTTGGTTTTTTACATGCTCAAAACCCACAAGTATATAGCAAGAAATGGCAGCTTCTTTAAATTCATGGCACACAAGCAATAAGGTAATGATGAGGAGGACCACATTTTTCAGTGACATTCTTCAATAATTTAGATGGTTCTTAGCATTTCAGTACATGCATCTCTTTGGCTTGGGCTATTGCCCTTTAAACACAATAGCAATCAAGCACGGTAGAGAATTCTTTCTGGGGGAAGATACAGCCCCTTCTCAAGGGTTGTTGCTGGGCATAATATCCCAAATGGCTTTTTAAAATTAAACTTATTAAGGTGGCATTGGTTAATAAAATTCTATATGTTTCAAGTGTACAATTCAATGAATATGTCATATTTATATTACATTATGTTTACTACCTAAAGTTAAAGTTCTTTCTGTCCCTATATATTTGATGCCTTTTATCTCTATCTACCTCTCCCCATTCCCACCCTTTCCCTCTCGTCACCACTAAACTGTTGTTCCTACCCATGACTCTCTATTCCTTCCAGGTAACAATAGAGCCTCACCAGGTCCTTCTTTTCTTATTCCTAGAAAGAAATGTTAGGTTTGCAGAGGTAGAAGATAACAGGTCAATTTCTACTAATAGACATAAGGAAAGATTTAGGGTTAGTCTTAGCTTGGTCACATTATGGAAGGTGACCATTTAATCCAGGATTTCCTTAGGAATAAATATAATCAAGTTCAAAGAAATGTAGCATCGTAAGCAGTTATGCTTCCCTTAGCAATCGTAATCTAGACCACTAGATCTGATAACCCAAAGAAAAACCTGATGAGGTGTAAAAGACAAAGATTAGTGCCATAGATCATTTCCCAGTACACAGAAAACTTCCCTAAGGCTGTTTTTTCCCTCAGTGCCTCTCATATTCAGAGAGCCACACACCCACTGAGCTTGCTAGTCAGGCTTTCTCATCCTTAGCATCCTTATCACCCAGGATCATTCAAAAATATGTTTCATTGCCCATCCTAATTTTTAGCTAGGCTCTCCCATGTAACTAACTGATAGGAATATATATCCATTATATGTTGTACTTTTTGTCCCGTTTTGGTAAACTGGTTATGGTGAAATGTATTCTCTATGAGACGTTTGAAGAAAGCCCCAAATCTTGCATATTCCTGAAAAGACCCATTGGAAAACTCCAGGAGCCATGAGCAGTGTTCTATGTAATCCATCTGTTAGTAATGTGCTGATCCGTGACCTTATGGAATTTTCTGATGACATTATAGGACATTTTTTTTCTTGGTAGCATTCAGGACAGACTGTCACCATACTAGTAGTTTTTCTGGGTGACATTAGTAAATGCCATTGTTTTATGCACCATGGCATTGCTTGAGCACCACTGTGCCAGCTTATCTCATATCCAACTGTTTTACCCCAGGGGCAGATCCGAGCATCTGCCTTGGCTTTCCAGTATCCCTCGGAGCCACAGATGTGTTCTCTTGATGGGCATCTAAGAGATTACAAATGTAATTCTCCCTAGGAGTTTTTGTAGGAACCTCCACAGTTTCACCCTTTCACAACAGGCTTTTCTTATATACCTATTCATCAAAAAACCATTTGCCTGCTCACCTATGCAGCACAGCCATGGGCATGGCCCAGAAACCTCTATATATTCAGACATTTCCCTGAGGCCAAGAACCAAGTTCTTCCTGCACTGTCACCTATACTGCTCTCAATTCAGCCTACTGTGTATGCTTACTGCCTTCTGTGGCTAAGACTTTTACAGAGCACTGTCAGCAGCAGCCTTCCATTTGGAGTCCCACCATTCAGCACAAGAACTCCCAATAGTGAATCAGGAAGATGTTTACCTCAGCAGATTTCAGCTTCTTTGGCAAAAGGGTGGGTAGGTCTTCAAGAGTTCCTTCCACTGTAGAGAGAGAGATGCTACCTACTTATGGATACAATGTGCTCCCTCATAGCCAATCTCTTTAGCATGTTCCCAAATATACCATTTATATTTTATCAGGGAATTTGTACACCTCCTTCTTTATTGAGACCTGATATCACCCATGACATCATAGGTAACTTAATCCTCAATATAATCTGATGCTCTTCAGGTATGAGGTCTGTTCCTACTGGAGCCAAATAATGTATCAACACCTCCCTCTCACATGGACTATTCTTAGACATAGTTCAGAGATTTTTTTTACTCTAGCAATCACCTTTAAGTAGTATTTGAAGGCTTTTGCCACAGCCTCAAGTTTATGTGTATTTTAGTAGTGCTCTAAAAGCACTGATTATATCAGGATTATAAAATCCCAGGTCAGCTCAGGCTACCCTCTGCTCTACCACATTCAAACTCATTTCTTTTATTAGTTTCTTTGTATATTAGGGCCAACAGGATTCCCAAATTGGTGTATGTGTTCTCCAGAATCCAAACACCCCTTGGAAGCTTTGTGTCTCTCTCTTACTAATAAAGACCTGAAGAGAAAGCAGTTTGTTCTTTACTATTTGTGAAATGCCTATAGTGGTCCAGCCCAGTTATTCCCAGAAAAAAAGGACTGACTGGGCTGGACTCTGAATCTTAGCCAGATTATTTAATCATAGTCAGTCCTATTACAACTACGACTTTTAAATTTCCCCTACCTCCTGTCTCAGCCTCCTTTCTAAGAGGAAAAGTATCACTATATTATCAACTTCATGAATCAACAGACAAGACAGTAATTGAATCCTAGAGAATGTGAGTAACCTTAAAGTATAAGTATAAAGTATAAGACAGTAAAAATATATATAATGGAATTTCTCTGGTATAGATACACACACAGTGCCTGACATTTTTTTTAGGGTTCAAGGTCTATTAGAGCATACTATCACCATTGGCTGAAATTCCTGATAGTTTTATCATGTCTGACACAGCAGAACCTTTGGAGATAATTGATTTTTTTTTAACTCTGGATCTTCTCACAAGCCAGACAGGACTATGATAGAACTGATGTTCAATGGGACACCTTGTTCCATGACTTTTTAAATCAGAACTGAGATTTTCTGTTGCCCTCCTAAAAGGTACAGTTTAGTCTTGTGAAAATTCATAGAAATCTCATTTAAAATAGAATCATAAGGATAGAAAAGGCTAATTCATATGCATGTGTCACTGAATGCAAGCTAGTGACCAAAGGAAGATACATACTTTGCATCTCCAACAGGAAGCAATGCTTTACTACTTCTGTTGGAGGGGGGAAAAAAGATTCCTCCTTGCCCAGTAACAGCTCAGCCAATGGGAGACCAAATACAAATACTTTGTATTTTCCATTTCCTCCAATAGACTCTATTTACAACAGCCCCTCCAAAGTCCATGAAAGAACATTCTCCTCCTTTGGTTCTCTGGACTTGTGTGTGGTTCACCTAGGACTTCATGTCCCTAATTGTAATTCTTTGTTGTTCTTGAATAAACCCATTTTGCTAAAGAAATATCTGGCTATCTATTTGTTTAAGGTTAACCATATTTACCACAGAAGATGTTTAGAGCAATTGTAAGGGCTTCCACTTAGCTGATCCAATTAAAACCTGGCATTCAGCTTAAGTCCAGTAAGGGCAAAAACTTGCATTAATGCATCACATCCTTTCCAGTGAAACGTTCAAGCGAAAGGGATAGCATCACTGGATTACTCTTTCTTTCTCATATTCTTATCTGGAGTTGTACTAGAACCATAACCCCCTATCACTGTATCTAGATTTCCCTCCCATCCCCAGCTTCTTTTTTTGGCCTCTTAATATATTCTTCTTGATCCCTGGGGATTTATAATACATTATGTACTGATACTCACTTATCTCAAAAAAGTTTAACCATACGATATTCTACTTTAACCAAAGCACATGGCCTTGGAATTTCCAGTGTGGGGTAGAGCAAAATATCCTAGCCTTAAAGTCAACCTTCTTTACTTCAACCTATGGAGTACAGTTAGCAGCCTGAGTTAGTGCCATTTGTTATTGTTCCTAATAGCATCATTGGATTTAAATTCATCCAGCTGGGTTAAAGGGAGTATATCTCATGGGATTCATTAAGGGAGGCAGCTGCCAGATACAGAACAGATTTTCCTCTTCTTAACTGCTGATAAAGAGCTGGTAAATCTGTTAAAAGAATCCTTTAAATGTATTCATTGTTTTTTTATCCCTTGTCATAACTGCCATCTAATAATAAGTCTATCTGACTTGACCATTCCTTATTTCTTTAGCTGTGCTATTCCCCCCCATACACACACACACTCACTTTGCTTTTCCTTTACTATCTTTTATAGCAGTAATCCAAGAGATAAATCTATATAACTCGGCCATGCAGACATTAATTTTCATCAGAATCTCCTCTCCACCCCTATCCAGTTCTGTTTTCTGCATCAATGTTTTACTCAAGGGTCTAAAAGCCAAAACCTGCTTCTGACACCATTCTCTAGCACCACAGCTCTGGTTATGGATGATTCAAGAGAGGCAGGATTTAGCATAATACCACATTTACTTGGCATTTTAGAAGGGAATAAAGCAGTACGTGCAGTATCTTTATCTCAGCAGCTACTGAAATACACAAAGGAGAATTTATTTGCAGCTTCATGCCCATGGACACGTATGGTTCCCACAGATGAGAGCCAAGGTACTTGTGGGTCACCTTGACACGTGGAAAACTTAGCCTCTATTTCCCACCAAGCTTTTATGCTATAGTTATCACATAGGCCCAATGCCAACTCACAGCCCACCTTACCAGAGGCAGATGTGTTCCACACAACAAATGGGCAGACAAAATATTCCTCATTTATCTTAACTCTACTGTTTCCAAGGAAACAGTGCTATGAGAATTGGAGATCTTTGTGAAACAAGTCTTATATTCAGGCATTTAGTAACACTTTATTCACAGAAGTTTTACACACACACACACACACACACTCACACACACACACACACTCACACACACACACACACACACACACACACATCTGCTGAAATAAATACAGAAGACTCAACTTGGAAAATGGAGAATTAAGTTTGGATTTAAACATACTCTCTTTGGTACTGGCAAGAGGATCTAATGACTAATAGTAATAGCTAACATTTATTGAGAATTTAGAATTTGCCAAGAACTGTTCTAAATTCTCTATAGTCATTAACTCATTTGATTCCCACATGCACTTAGTAGGTAGATTCTATTTGTGCCCATTTTATAGATGAGGAGACTGAAGTGAAGGGGGGCTTAGTGGTTTCTCAAAATTACAAAGCTAGAAGGTGCATCACGGTACTTATATAAGCAGCTGCTCCTAGAACTCATGTTCTTAAGCACAAAAATACAGTGCCTCTTTCTAAAGTGACATGGCCAATAGGCAGTTAATTATACAGATTTAATGCTTAGGCAAGAGATCTGGACCAGAAATATGGATCTAACAGCTGTCTATGTATGTATGCATGCCACTGAATGCATGGAAATGGAGGAGTTAACCCCAGAGGTGTGGATAGTGTGACTAGAGTTGTGAGCTTCACATGGAACTCAGTGGGATATGAAAAAGAAAGAAGGACACATTAGAGCTGTACGGAATTAGAATGAATGGGCAGACTTTATATTCTTATGTCAGTGGTTCTCAGCCAAAGGTGATATTTTTCCCCATCGGGGACATTTGGCAATGTCTGAAGACATCTCTGAATACCATGACTGAGTGTAGGTACTACTAGTGTCTAGTAGGTAGAGGTAAGGGATGCTGCTAAACATCTTGCAATGCACAGGACAGACTCCTACAACATGGAATTATCTTGTTTAAATGTCAGTAATACCAAGGTCAAGCAACCCTGTCCTACACAGATCAGTCTTTGGATGTAGATCCATCCAAGAAAACACAGTAATACAGGCGAGGCAACTCTTTAGCTAAGAGGTGTCTACTGATAGTACTTCCAACAGCTGGGATAAGTCATTTATTTTTAACTAGGAATGTGGCAGTACATCAGCGCATCTGTCATGGCTGTGCAAGGGAGATAAGCCTACTTTTGACCACTTGCTAGGATCAGCAATGTATTTTATCATGCCTTTTTATTTTCTGTAATTCCAATGTTTTGACATTTTGGAGGCTTGCTGACCCTGCAGAGATTGCTCCTTTCAAGGAAGTGCTAGCCAGTTCCTAAAGATAGTAAATGATTAGCCTGGATACATACTTTTTATATACAAACCAACCAGTTCAGAGCCCTCACACTCCACCACATTCTCTCTCACTCTCAGGATCACTGTTCCCCTGCACTAACTACCCCAGAGTTAGGTAATAGCTTGCAGAAATCATTCAAACTGGCCAATCCTAAACCTGCTTACCCTGCCCTGCCTGTTCCTTCCAACAGAAACCACAGTAAAGGCTCTTGCCCACACTTCCCTCTTGCAACCTGTTTCCAAACCATCCCTGGTGCTTCCCTATGTGGCCCTGTAAGGCATAGCATGCTCTCTCCTCTTTGGACCTCTGAGTAACAAATTATCTTTTCCATGGCAACCATCTCCTTTTCTGTTGGCCTCACCATAACTGAGTAATAAAACCTACATTTTAAAACAAGCAGGTGATTTGAATGATTGATTTATTTTTATTCAGTTTCTTTCTCATTTCTTTGTTCTCTTTTTTTTCTATTGCAAGCACTTAAAAAGTAACTTGGCTTCGCTATTGACTGTGCGCTACATTTTTTTACTGCACCCGTGCACAAGTTACTTTTTAACACTCTGCTTATTCTCCGTGATAAAAATATATTCACACATGATATTTGGCCATAAATACTATAGGTGAATTGCTCTAGTGTTATTCACTGTCTAGTTAGTTGCTAACATAGCCCATCCTCTAATTTTAAGCCAAGGAGTTTAGTTCATAAACATGAAGCTTCTATCAAATATTTGATAATATATTCTCATTTGTATTGCCTTGTAAACAATCAGCAATCCCCCTTGATCCATGTCAATGAGCCGTGTGTTTGTTCATTTCCAAATAATTAATTTTCAACTTTTGTTGTGAATAGCTGTAATTGTATTGTGATCTAATATCATGACATGCGCAATTTAAGCTTTCCTGTGATTTATTTAACTTTTTTTTTGGCCTATTGGATGTTCAGTTTGTATAAATGAGCCATTAGAAGAAAGCTTTTAGAAGAAAGTATATATGCTGCTTATTTGGAATACAGTCTGTCTTTTAAATAACTTATAAATTACAGTATTATATAGCGTTTATATTTTTACCTTTTTTCTACATGGTTCTTTAAAACCTGGGAGATATATCTTTAAAGCTACAGTTTTTCTCTTACAATTTTCCTTGTAAAATTTTTACTCTAAATATTTTGTAGCTATGTTATCATATAAAGGTTTATGCCTTGAATATCTTTATTGTGAATATATCATTTTTCAATATAAAATGACAGTTATTTTTCTGATTCTATAATTTACTTGCCTCAAAATCTAATACTGTATAGCTCATTTTATAATAGAGCCTATTCAGCTTCAGAACTTTGAAACTATTATACCTGAAAATCTTACTTTTTTGTTTCAGTTATAATTAGTTGTTTAACACTTCTTTACTTTCTCATTCTTTTATCATTTATCTGATTCTTTGTGAAATAGGATTTGATTACCTTTTTCATTAATGTTTTGTAAAACATATCTTAAAATTTAACAGGTGTATACAAATTTAAAAAGCAATTCTAATAATCAATTTTACAAATAAAATCGTGCCTCGATGCAATCCCTTATAATTTTGGATATAGGCATTATGTTGCTTTGCTTCCTTCATTCCTCATTCACTTCTCAGTTGGATAATAAGGGATTGTTATAATCAGAAATTTGAGGCCCAAATTACTATCATTATTTTTGCATGTTATGTATTCTAAGAATTACTTTTGTACTTTGTCTCTTAACCTATTTATAACATTTAATTCAACTTATTCCGTATCACTGTTTTTAATGTCTAATACCAGGTATTCTTTTATTGCATTTTTTTTGTTTTAATTTCTACCTTCTCAACTAATGTTCTTCCCTTGTCAATCTATTGGATTTTCACCTGGTATATTTATCTTTTGCACCAGAGTCCGTATTTTTAAAATTATATTAAGGATATAAATCAGATGCTTTAAAAAAGTACTTTAAATTTCTAGTAATAAAGATTTCCAAAAATATGTGTTTGCAGCTTAAATACTGAAACACATTTTAGGTAGCATTTGTTAAAATACTCATATTCCTTTTATATCTGCTTATCCTAATAAGGAATAATGTAGTCAAACATAGTATTTGTCCATAAACATTATGGGTGAATTCATGGGCCATCTGGCTCTATTATAACTTACCCTCAGATGGATTTAGAGCTAGAAGGAATATGGATGTTCAGAGCCTCTATCAAAATTTCTTATGTCTAGAAGACATTTATCTTTTGTGGACATCTGGTTGTCTTTCAAAAAGGATCATTTACCTTGATGATTTTTTTCAATCATCCCTTGCTACACACAGTGGTAAAAAAAAAAAAAAAAGTGAACAAAGAAAACAGCATACAGTGCTCTGCAGTGTCTGATCCCAGACCCCCCGCCCCTTTCCCCCCACACACACTGGCACTTCCACACCCCTGAAGAGCACCAGCACCTTCCATGTCTGCCATGGCTAGAACAAAATAATGATCATTTTATTTCCAGAATGAACAGAAAAAAACTACAAATGAGAGAAGTTGAAGGATTGAGTGGTTTGCATGTTCTAGAAAGGAGCTCTTTCCTCCACTTTAGAGAAATAGATGTTTAGTGTTGTTGTGAGCAAAAATATTGGATATTAAAGCCAAGAGGCTCTCTGTGGCAGAACAGTGAACACCTTTAAGGGTTACACATTAATTGTCTCTTGTGATAGTTAATTTTATGTGTTGACCAGACTGTATCAGGGGATGCCCAGATATCTGGTTAAACATTGTTTCCAGGTGTGTTTGTGAGGTTATTTCTGGATATGATTAGCATTTGGATCTGTGAACTCAGTAGATGGCCTTCCCCAAAGTGGGTGGAGATTAACCAATTCATTGAAGGCTTACTAGAACAAAAAAGAAGAAGGAGAAAGTTGCCCCTTCTTTTCTCCCTCAGTACTTGAGCGGAGACATCTCATTTCATCTTCCTCTACTCCTGGACTGATATTTACACGAGCAGCGTCTCGGGTCTCAGGTCTTTCGGCTTAGATGCATTTACACCACCAACTATCCTCGTTCTCCACCTTGCAGACGGCTGATTGTGAGATTTTTTTTCAGTCTCCATAATTATGTAAGCCAATTCCTCACAATAAATCTGTGTCTATATTTATATTTATATTATTTATATTTATATCTATATCTACTTCTAGCTAACCATTTGGTTCTCTGTCTCAGGAAAATACATCCCTCAAAAGACAAGGTATGTGTCAGCCTCACCCATTAATTATAGTTCTTCTTTCAATTTAATGTGTGCGGATAACATTGGTTGTCTTGATTTGAGGGGTCATGAATGTTCGTATTTTAATATTTTTATAGCTATGATAGCTGGAAGTTGGAAAAGACTTAATCAAGCATTGCTAATAAAGGAGATTCTGATACTTATACTCATCACAGTAAATGTGCAACGTATATCCTTAGCATACTTTAGGTTCCTGTAGTAACATTTATTTCATAATACACATTACACTATCAACATTCAGTGATTTGAATAGAATATTTTTTGCCTATAGGTACCTAATAGTTGCTGCTGTATGTTCTCCCACAGCTGGTAGTTACTAACCCCCACCTACAATACTGCAAGTTTGAAGACAAGCCCCACCTACTGACTTCTAACCCAACCTCTAACACTAAGTTGCCACCTGTACCATTGGTGTTGCTAGAATTTTGAAATTCTCACATGTGAGTTCTGAAGACTGGGTTCTCCCTTTCCCTCTGTGGGTTTAAATCCCTCTCATGGTTACCTACCAAGTACTTTAGATCCTCTGGGTTTACTTACCTCCTGAGAAAAAAGGATCTGGGATTATAATTGTGCCCTGAATTCAAAGCCTGCTGCCTAGTTTGAGGAGGACATTCAGCTGCTGCTTGGCTCCCCCCTGCCTCTGTTTCCCTGCTGTAATTTTGCAGCCTGTCCCTCTCAGTAGGCTTCTGCTGACACCACAGCCTCCAGAGCCAACATGTGTTATGATTTCTTGTCAACATTGTACTTTAATTCCCAAAAGGTGCTTTTCCTAACTCCTGGCAGTGGATTCTATTTCACCCTTATGGTTCGATTTCGCTCTTGGTCAGGTTCCTCCAGCATTATCCAAACCCTACTTCCAGGGCCATACCTAGTCACATTAAAAAATGAGAAAATGATACATAAGCAAGACATTCTCATCTCTGGTTTACATTTGACATTTTCCTCTCATTCATTCTGGCCAACTCCACAGCTAGTCTATTACCAATTTAAGCAGTTGCAAATCAAAACTGTATTTTAAATCGGACCATTTCTCACAAATTTCATTAGGAGACCCTAATTCAAGTCGCCATCATCTTTTCCTAGAATAAAATAGTAGCAAATGTTCTCCCATGTTTACTCTTGTCTCTGTCCGCATCTCATCTGCATGAGGCAGCTGAGAGGATACAGTCATCCCCCTGCTTTGAACCCTTCAGAGCTTCCTATTGCTCTCACACATGCTTTTAAGCCTTTGCTTTGACTCATGCCGTCATCTTCAGCTTCGTTTCTAGCTACTTTCCCTCTCTTATTCATTATGTCCCAGCCACACTGGACTGCTTTCTAGATTCTGAAAGCACTATTTATATTCTCCTCTGTCTGGAACCCTTTCAACTTCACTCTTGTAGACAAATGCTAGTGGATTTATCCCTAGGCCCCAACACCTACTTAAATAGGACACCCTCAAAAAGCACATTAAACTTTGTGTTGCTAGCATTTGAACTTGCTTAAAAAATGTATTTGTTTGAATACATGTCTTTTCTTTGTTTTTTCCATTATCCTGTAAACTTCATGATGGTGTCTATTTAGTTCTTCACTTTTTGCCTAGGGCCTAACAGTGCCTTGTACAAGTAGAAACTAACATATTTTATTGATGAGTGAAAAAAAAAAAATAGGCGAACATGAAATATAACTAAAATGCTAGCAATTACAATAACATTAAATATTTCTTATAAATTTGTGTCTGATGACAATACTAGGCATTGTGTTAAAATGTTAGTCTACAAAGAAGTCTATCAATATTTTCTTCATATACAGAATAAAGTGGGAAGGGAAGGAGATGAAATCTAGTTCAGTGAAAAAAAAATAATTGATTCAATGAGAACTAGTGGGTCTAGTTAAGAGAGTATCAGTTCTATAGACGTGCCACAGCTCTTTGAAATATTTCTTAACTTTTCATGTAAATATCTTGGGTTAGAAGTGTGCAAACATATTTTTTTTATTTTTATAACTGATGGTGAAATAAATTTAAAAATTTATTTTTCCAAAATCCATATAGCAGGTAAGAAAAGTACATTTCTTAACTTCCGGTCCTACATTCTTTCTGCAAAACCGCTGATAAAGTAGGTTCCTGCACCCTCTACCCTCACCCTAGTCTGTGTACCTAATTCCCCTGACATCCATCTTCCCAATGCAATCTCAGAGAACATACAAAGTCATGCATGACAACGCATGACACCAGTGTAGTCCATGCACTCAGAGAACCAGCTGGCCACCTTGTTTTGCTCCCTGTGCGTTTCCTTTCTCTTACTGTAGATTCTTGCCTCTCTCCCTGTAAGCAGTAGTTCTGAAAAGTTAATGTAGAAACTTTCTTGGAACTTTTGGTAAGGATTTGGGAAAAAAATATAAATTCCTGGGTTTTACCTCAGAAATTTGAATTTGGTTATTCTGGACCATGGCCTAAGTGACTGAATTCTTAAAATGCACAGTAATTGCTTCTATGCTGATGATCTGCAGAAAACATTAAAAAACAATCAGCTCCTATTTTGTTGTTTTTCGTCTGGTCACCTATTGTCTAAAGTTTGTATAAGCTTTCTTTTGCTTAAGATCACCAAATTTTGTCACTAAAGCAGTTGCCTCTGTATAGAGTCAGCCTTATCTAAAAGAAATAAGGTTTTCCACAAACTAGCATTCATTAATTTGTATTACTTTTTGAAAACTCATAATATACTAATTTTCAGTAAATGTTTAAAAAGGCTTTAATTCTTTTATTCTTCATTTTATCCAGCTGTCAACATAATGAATATAAACAATATAGATCCAATATTTAAAATTTTATATAATTTTTCTTATTCTACCACTTTGATAGTATATGTTAAAATGTATCCAAAGAATGAAAAAATATATATAAACTTAATAAACTTTAAATGAATTTAGAAAGAAAAGTAAACATCCATTAAGTTAGTTCTTTAAAATTAAGTTTTAACAGTTCAAATACACAGATAAATTGGCATTATATTACCTTACAGCTTGACTGCCATTTGTACTGGATTACCTCCAAGAATCCCCTTTCCAATCAAAAATGATGGTAGAAATGTAATGTTTTACATCAGACACTCAACAAAAATATCTCTACTCATCATACTTTTAAGAGTCAAACTACAAGTGGCCCTGGATTTATTTTAGATGTTTGCTGTTTTGCTGCATTTGAAATCTCTTTCAAGTAAAACAACTTGAAGGAATATCAAGAAGCAATTTATTGAAGATTATGTATTTATTTTAATCAACACAGAGAATTACCTCGATGACTCCAATATATCTTCTGAATTCAGCTACATTCTATGTGTTCGCTTTTGATGAAAGACTGAAATTTTCTGTGATTCGTTAAATGCAGTATGGTTTACTATCTTTTTAATTAAATTTGAGTCCAAATCAATTATTATTTTTTACATTAAGTACTATTCTTTACTCTAATTCAAGATATACTATGTTCTATCTCATAATCATCTACCGTGTGGTATAATTTTTCACACTTCTAAAAATCATTATAAATTCTACTTTTATGCTCTGCAAAAACAAAATTAAACCTATACTTCTCTAATTATGTCAGAAACTGAAGCAGTGTTTATTTGCTTTCCTTTAAGATAAGGAAATCAGTATATTTTTAGTTCCACCTTCCAATTTTTAGTTGTATAATTTGCATGTTTAAAACAACTTACTTTAACTTTTAAACATTGCATATCTTTTCTTTCAAACCTTTATGTTATTTGCTTTGTCTTATACCAAATTGCAATTATTATTGCAATTAGATATTTAAAATTTTTAATGAACACAGACCCAGTTAAATGGACTAATTCCTATTTATTCAAAATAAAATGTTTTTTTCCTTAATTTTAATAGAAACTAAAGCTCATTGTGAAAGAAAACTATCAAAAGATATAATGACAAAATGAAATTTCCTATAATTCCAGAAAAAACTCTTTGCGTTTTCTTTCTAGACATTTTTTATAAAAAGTTTTCTACAAGTATATAGCATTTCATTCTCCTTATTGTTACATAGCTTGTGTTTCCCTTAGCTATAAACCATGAATGTCTTTCCGTATCATTATATATCTTTACATATCATATGGATATGTTTACATCTGTACACAATTTATGTAACATCTCAAGTTAAAGTATAATATGCAACTATATAAATGCATTTTTCCATCTATAAGAAATAATTTTATGGACATTTAGATGATTGGCTTCTATGCTGTTATAAACATTACTGAGATAAGTATCTTTATTGGTCTAAATAGTCCCTATACATCTATGCCTAAAGGAAAAATTGCTGGATGAAAGGTGTTCACATTAAATTTCGATGTATGATTCTAGAGTGTTTGCAAATAGTTAAACTAAAAGTGTACAAGAGTGCTGCTTTACCTATCATTTTGATATTATATGATATTATTTCTAAAATTTTTAAATCTGAAAACAATTTTTAAAATTCAGGTTTTAATTTGTATTTTGTCAATTGTAAGTGAAGATTAACCAGAACTGGCTATTACAGGAACCTGTGCAAAATGAAAATCTAGGGCCTTTTGTTAAAAAATTATTAAGAATTTCAAGACTATGACACCAGAGTATTAACCAAGCATAAAGGCCTTCATAAGCTTGGGGCTCTGTGTAACTAAAAATTTCACACTCATGAAGCTGCTCCAGGGTTAAGTTTTAAATGCATATTACCCCTTTTAATTTGATTTTCAATTTCTGTTAATGAGTGCTTTTCACCCAGTTTTTAAAAATTCTAATAAATCTTTTTATTAATTTGTAAGAACATTTTATATAGCTTCATGCCAAATTATTAAAAAATGATCTAACCTTATACATTTGAGGGTTTTTTTTTTTTTGGTTTACAGTTAAAATAAATTTAAATATATAATCTTTTTATAATGTTTTTTACTTAAGGTCAGATCTTAACTGCATTTTCTTTTTACCAAACTGGTTCTTCAATTGATCTAATCTCAATTATCTTATAACGTATATTTTCCCAGTGATTAAAAATACCACATTTTTCATGTGTCAGACAGGAATGTAGGAATCATTGTGTCCAACTTCTCCATGGATGTGTGCACAGGTGGCTCAACTCACTCCCTAAGGCCAAGCCAATACAAGCTTCGCAGAGCACTTTGTCTGAGATATCTATATATAACGAGCCCAGTGAGTAACCCACTAAGCAAGGACGACACACACAAATAGTTGCCAAAGCATCACACAAGTTTAATCATACCAGATCCTGATGGATTTCAGTCCTAGTAGACCACCTGGTGGTGCTGGCAGAGACAAGACATGTATTAAGCGGTGACTGGTCGATGCTGGCTAGGATGCTGTCGATCTGTGATAGTCGATCAGCGGAGGCCTCTTCTTCAAAGCAGAGCAGTCAGGAACCAAGAGACAGAGGAACATATCCCGGGAGGATAGGGAGAACACTCTCTAAGTCGTATTAGAGTTCCTTTCGTTTTATACTCTATGATGACGTCTTCGGTGTCTTATCAACAGCCACACAGGTGTCTGTTTATCTTACTGAGTCAAAATATGTTTACACGCTTGGGTAAAAACATGTTTACATTTTTTGGGTTTGCATTATTGGGTTACACGCCCACATGTTTATCTTATCTGAGTACACATATACAGATTACTGTAACACATTGCTAGAGTCCCTTTGTTCAATTTCATTGATCTTAGTAATCTTTCCCCAAAACCACACCTTTTTAATTACTGTAGCTCTATAACTCCATTCATTCTCCCTTCAGAATTTTTCTAGTTATTTTCTCAGTGGTTAATTTTCTAACCTCTATTTTTTAATTATTCCATCAAGTTGTGAAATAGAACCCTGGAGACTTTGATTGCAAAAACCATGAATATGTTGATCTAGCTAGAGAAATCAATGTCTTTAAACATGAACTTTTCACAGGTAAAAACAAGGATTTATCTCTATTTATCTAATTCTTTCATTCATATACCGCAATAAATATACCCTTTTTATATAGGTGCTGTACATTCTTAAGTTCATTCTACTTTTAGATCTAATCTTTTCAAAAAAATTAAAAGTTCACCATGCTGTTTACTTCTCAAGATCATTTTTCACCTGTTGCCACTCTGCACTATGCCACAGGAGAAAGTCCACTGTGGACAGAATCAGTCAGGTTCCCTTGTATTCTGGCTTCCAGGTGAGTTCATAAGAAAAGAATATCTTCTATTTTGTCAATCCAGAGAAAATGTCATTTACAAGTTCCGGATAAGTAATTTGTGTGCTATAAGAACTTGGTTGAATTTTCTTTAAGTCTTCTTCTATTTACTGGCCATGTTTGATTATTCACTTAGAATTTAAGCTTAAGGGGTCCGCAGGCTGTAAGGCTCTATTACCTATTGAGTTGTTCAGCTGCCTGTAAAGAGGGGAGTGAAAGTTATACTTTCAGACAACCAAAGCCAAGGAATTTTATTTTTAAAATGATTTCAACAGGTTCTGTGCCCACCACCTTTTGCAAAAAATATAATATGGATCGTTCTTCCATTTTGTTGTGAGATTGCCACATTGTAAAAATTTTGAAACGATCTCTCTCTCTCCCCCTCCCTCCCTCCTCCCCTCCTTCTCTTCCCCTCCCTCCCCTCCCCCTCCTCCTCCCTCCCCTTCTCCCCTCCCCTCCCTCCCCTCTCCCTCCCTTCTCTCCCTCCTTCCCTCCCCTCCTTCCCCTCCCCTCCTTCCCCTCCCCTCCTTCCCCTTCTCCTCCCTCCCCTTCCCTACCCCCACTTCCCTCCTACCCCCCTCCTGGCTTTCTTTGTTGCATGTATGCATATTTTATCTGTACTTGTAACTTTTCATTTGTAGACCTTAAAGGGAACCAAAATTTGTCACCTTAAAGCTACCTTTTTGGGAATATTGATTTTTAAGCTGTTTATTAAGAAACAAAAAACTTAGAAAGAACATCTGACTCTCACCATTCCTGCCTAAGAAATTCAGATGGAAAGTCCTACTCCAGGAAGAGAATCTTAGGATGTTGTCATAGCCTAATTTGAATTAAGTATGGTAAATAGGAGGGCTTCAGGCAGGGTCCTGTTAGCAAGATACCTCCATCTGTCCCATTGTTTCTGAGCCTCCTAGAAAGAATTTTCCTGCCATATGTGTTCTGCAATTCCTCAACTACCTGTAAATCTCCATTCTCACTTCACGCCTGAAATCTAACACATTGTTCCTCAGTCCAAAATGTCATAGGATTGAAATTTTCATGCTTATATGAATTCCTCATGTGCACGTATTGCAATTTGATTTTCTCCTGTTAGTTTGTCACTGTTATTTGATTATTAGCCCAGCTAGAACTAGAAGGCGGGAGGAATAATATTAATTTTTCTTTAGCCCCACAGCCTTCATTTATGGAATCTGATTTAAACAATTTGGGTGTACCCTTGCATTTAGGTTTTACATATCTCTTCATCTAATGAAATGCCTTGCTAATAGCCAACTGCCAGATCAGAGAACCATGAAAAAGAGTGTGCCTATGGGTACCTTCCTGTCTAGCTACTCTTAACCTTCTCAGGTCATAGTCTCTTGACTCTTGACAGGAAGCAGGGAAAGAGGCCTCAACTATAGCACATATCTTCAGCCCAAATCCCTTGAAACTAAGAGATATTGAAGTGTCATAAGATTTGAACTTAGTATTTTGATTATCATTTCCTCTTATACTATTTTGCTTCAAGAGTCCATGTGAAGTTTTTTGACACTATAAAACAATTTTAAAATTTTTTTTGTTTGTTTCTCAGGGAAAGTTTTTATTTTCTTAAGAACAACTTTTAGAGAGTTGTGTTCTACTCCTTTTATTAGAACAAACTAATCCTTTTTCTTCTCTTCATCCCGTTTTCTTATTCTTGAATGCAGAGTGGTCATTTAGGTCTGATATTTGCCTATCGGCACATGAGAAGATACATTTTTGATGTCTTCGCGGTATATGTGAATATATTTTTCGAATATTTTTCTAATGTTTTAAACTAGAAAGTTATGAGAGCTTATAAGAACTTTAATGTAATAATTTGTGGCTCAATATTTGGATCTTTACAGCTTGAGCTCTGAGGCTGCCCTTTTGGGCTCCGGGACTGCCTGCAGAGTGAGCAGCCCCTCTGTGCTGATTGTACTGTTTGATAAATTGTACCCCTTGCATCACTGTTATATAATACTCCATGTACTCTGTGTGATGAAAGACAGCCTTTCTGTTCTGCAAGCCTGGGCTAAAACTAGGACTTGATAAATGCTTAGTATAGAACCCACTGTTCTCACCTCATAATGCTACTTGCTTGATCACTGAGTCAGCCAATCATTAAAAGTCCTGTTGCCCCCACCAATCAGAAAACAGATGATGTAAGTTTATGGTCTTATATTCCCTGGCAGCCCATCTCTTTGATCAATAACTCTTTACAACTTTTGCTTTTATAAATCTGCCCAATACCCTCCATTTTGGAACATATTCTCAGTTCGTACCGGGTCTACATTACTGGTTTGCAAATCATTATCTGAAGAAACTCTTTTTAAATTTCTTTTTTAAAAGGTATCTCTGGACTTTTATTTACATGCAGTTTGCATAAATTTAGTAATCCAGCATTCTGAAAAGATTTGGAAGGCAGCTAAGGCATGGGTAGGCCTAGTGGGATAACTTAATCTGTGCATAATTTCCTCTCTATAATTTATGAGGCTGCTTGCTATTCCAGGGACTAGCTCTCTCTGTCTCATTTTTCATTTGGCTCAGTCTTGGTGTCTCTCTCGTTAATACCAAACCATTGAGAATAATGGATCAGGAGAAAATCATCACTTACTGGTTTCCTCCTTAAGTAGGTTACTTTCTTAAACATCTCCCAGGGCAGATAATTTGAAATTCTGTTGATCAGAGCTAGTAAAGGGATCCAAGAGAGTTGCCTCTCACTTATTCTATTCTGTGTCACTGCTTTATTCCTCTCTGTTGGAAATTGTGGTGTGCCAGAATCTTCTACATTTATTTTTTTCTAATGTCACACTACATACAATCTCAGGAAGAAGAATAAGTATTTCTTTGATTTGTTTCCAGGTAAATTAATTCAGTTCAAAGTATGCTGATTAGTCATGGTTTCTGACACAATGTAAGTTTTGTTTTGTTTTGTTTTGTTTACCATTTTTTATGTTTCTTTGGATATTTTACTCAACGATTACTAGGTAATTGAGACTGTTTGGTTGGCAAAGAAATTATGTATACCAATGTTCAAGTCATTTACCTATCTGGAGGTCATTACAATAACTTCTTATTCACAAACATAAACCCTCATCAATTTTATTTGTGTAGAGCTCTGAATGGAATTTTTACTTACCTGATTTCAGGTATATTACAGTTTCACTTAAAAATAGATTAAAGTATTCCCTGATGTGTTAGCCTTCGTTCTCTCTTTTTCTCTACATTTTCTGTATCCGATTTCATTTATAGCTTCAATTATCTCTGCTTTGTGGGTTAACTCCCAGATCTTACTCTCTACTCTTACATTTCCAGTAGGCTCTGTTCAATCATTCAGGTGATTATCTGTTCTTGCCTTGGATATTATGATGACGATGCCGTTAAGTTAAAGCAACATGTCCAAAAATGAATGCGTAAGCTTCTACCTTCCCAAATATATTTTTCTACTTGTTCATTTATACATCATTTATTGTATCTGTTGAATACTTTCTTTTTGTTAGTAAAAACAGTAGCCAAGGTCAATCCTCTGAGGAAGTTTGCACAGAATTGAGAAACATGCATGTGTACAACAAAGCAGGATATTATAGGATAAGTACCATGAAGTGTTTGGGATAGAATGGAAGAATAAAGAGGAGACCTAATCCTGATTTGGGTGTGAGAAAAGGCTTCTTAAAGAAGTAACATTTGAGCTGAGAGCTAAAGTTTGTGTAGTAATTTAGCCATGTAAAAGAGAGAGAGAGAATATTCTAGGTAGAGAGAACAGTAAGTATGAAAATGAGAAAGACCTGGCACATAGCAAGCCTAGGAATAGGACATAGTTCATTATAGCTAGAGTGAAGGAGGGAGGTACAAAGCAGTGAGTTTTACGCTGGAAAAACAATCAACAGACAAATCCTTAAGGCTCTTTCAGTTGTATTAAAGAGTTTGTACTTTAGAAGGACAGAGAAGGAATTAGAAGGTTATTAGAAAGGGAGTTACATGATCAAATTTAAATTTAGAAAGCTCTTTTTGACTGCAGTGCAAAGGTTGCATTGAAAGGCCAAAGGCAAGGAAAGATCAATTAGAATCAAATGATAGGTGATAAAATCTTTGATTGAAGTAGTGACATTAGGGATAAAGAAAAGTTAAGAATCTTAAAATGCATTTTAAAAGGCATGGTGATTTTGGAGGGCCTTCAGGGGAAGAAAGAGGTAAAGATTTCTGGCTTGAATAATGGGCTGTATAAGGATATCTGTACAGGCAAGACTTACCTTGGTCTACTGAATATTATCTCTTTCAAAAAGTGATAAAAAAATATATGTTATGCCTACTTAACATTACAGAATGATTTTCAGAATTAAAAATGCATTTGAAAATGCTTTGAAAATTATAGAATATAAATGGCTAAACTGTAAAACAATCTATTATTTATACTGTTATTATAATTGCAGGAATAGTGTTATTGGTAATACTACTCATATGATTATTCTGTACTAAGAATTGCCACTCTATTTGAATATGCAGAAGTTCATCCAATCACCAGTTTAAAGGTTAATTTCTTCAATTCAGAGCAATAACACCTGTGGTAAAGTATCTGCCAATTTATTTGATGAATAATTCAAGGAACACGTATTTTACTCAGAGACTGTTTCTTTCCCTAAGTATTTATACTAGGAGGTGTAGCAAGAAAATTAGATTGAGTGTGTCTCAAGCCTGATTGATCAATTGTCTTTACTTTTTATGTGTAAAATGAATATAGGCTTATTGTACAAATGGAAACTATTTTTCAGTGTATATATAAAATCTGAACCCCAATTCCCAGAAATAGTCACTATTTAAAGTGTTTGGTATGTTTATTTCTAGAAATTAGTTCTACATGCACACGTATTTATTTTTTGTTGTTTTTGATGTTGCTCTCTCACTCTGTCTTTGTCTTTTTCTTTGCCCCTGCGTTTATATGTGTGTGTATGCATGTATGTGCATATGCACATGTGTATGCATGTACATACACACGAATAATGTATGTGTGTATAAATAAATGTATGTATAGATATTGTGGTAGCCAGAATAATGGACCCCCAAAGATATTCATACCCTCTTCCCCAGAACCTGTGTTATTTTACATAACAAAAGGAATTTTGCACATGTAATTAAGGTTAAGGATCCTGAGATGAGGAGATTTTCCTGAGCCATTCACTTGGACCCATACAATCCCCTGAGGAAAGCAGATGAGTGGGTCAGATGAATATGATAATGAGAAGGCCATGACCTGCTGTGGCTGACTTTTACAATGAGAGAAGGGAGCCATTAGACCAATATAGCTATGGCCTCTGGAAACTGGAAACTGCCTCAGTTTACAGACAGCAAGAAAATGCAGACTTCAGTCGGCAACTCAGAGGCACTGAATTCTGCCAGCAAATTGACTAAGTAAGGAAACTGAATCTCCTCTAGAGCCTCCAGTAAGGAAGGCAGACCTGCTAGCATCTTGATATTAGTCTACAGAGACCCAAGTCTAACTTCAAACCTACAGGTAAGAAATTTGTGTTGCTCAAGCCACTAGAGTAGTGGTAATTTCATGAGACAGTGATAGGAAACTAATATAAATATAAATATATTTCTGTAATATATATGTAGTTTGAAAACATCATTTAAAAATATAAACATGTATACACCTGAAACGTATATTATTAATGCTACCCCAATAAACTTAATGAAAAACCACATGAACACATTTTCATGTCACTTACAAAAAGAATTCATTTATGTGCACATTTTGCACATTACAGCATAATTTTGTAGGAAAAATTGTTAAAAATAGAATAGCTCACATAAAGAGTGGATACATTTTATCAGATGCAGACAATTGCCTTTTTTTCAGTTTCACTTCTTTTTTATTGTATCTAATAATTATGGTCATTATTCATTATTTATTTCTTTAGTTATTTTACTTTTATTATTAGTTTCAGGTATACAGTGCTTTGGTTAGAAACTTAATATAGTTTATAAAACAATCCCCCAAATTGCTCTTTCTCTCCTCTGGCTCTCCAGCTAGCCATTATATTAATGCTAACTGCATGCCCTATGCTTTGCTCTCCATGTCTGTGACCATCTATCAATTACTCATTCGTACTTCTTTAACCCTTCACCCCATTCTCCCAGCTCCCCAAACCCCCTTTCCTCTGTCCGTCCCCACATTGGCTTCCTTATTTGTGAGTCTACTTTCGACTAATTTGGTTTTTTGTTGTTGTTGTTCCTTAGGGTCCATATATAAGTGAAATCATATGGCATTTATCTTTCTCTGTCTGACTTGTTTCACTCAGCATGATAACCTCTAGGTCCATCCATGCCATTGCAGATGGTAGAATTTCATTTTTTTAATGGCTGAGTAAGATGCGATTTAGTATGTTTGGTACGGGCATTGAGGTTGCTTCCATATCTTGGCTATTGTGCTGCCATGGGCACAGGAGTGCAGGCAATTGTCTTTGAAAAAGGTTCTACGAGTGTTTCCGCCAGTAATAAATAAGAGCATTTATATTCCACATCCTTGCCAAAAGTGGATATTATCAGTCATGTTATTGCCATGGCTTTTGCCTTTTCCAGGAATCAAAATTGCTTTTGCAACTATTGAGCAACATTATTTGTTCTTTGTCCTACTCACACATGTACTCTAATACGACACATTAGAGGCCCAGACGTGATTTTATAAGACTCTCCCCTTGACCTAGTAGATTTTATTAGTATCTATAATGAATTGGCAGTATAAAGCTAATTATTAACTCAGAAAATATTTCAAGACAATGTTGACTTAAAAGTCCCTACTCCTGAGTTCCAGAGCTTTGTACTTGGACTCCGCTGACGGGCAGCTATCTTCCATGTTCAACTGGATACTTCACGTGCCACAGTTGATGATATTGCCTACAGCTACCCGACTCCAGTGCCACTCTCCAGTCTCATCCTACTGTCATCATAAGAAACATTTAAACCTATAGAGAATTTTTATGAGTTTATTTGAGCCAACCTGACAACAATTGCCAGGAAGCAAAATCTCAATGGGTTGAGAAAATGCTCTGCAGGATGGCAGTTTGAAGCTTATTTTATACATTAGAATCAAAGGAGAAGATATAAGAAGGGTTACATGAAATCTGTTGGTAGGCAATTAAGAGGGCTGGAGAAAGCAAAGCAGGAAATCTCTAGGATTGGATAAAAAGCAAAACAGAGAGAGACATACTTCTTTTACATCGCTGTTAAGGATAGTTAATATTTACAATAGCAAGAGATGGTATGCAGGCAACAAGAAAACAGTGAGGGGTTCTGTGGGCTTGTGCTTTGGTGGTCTTATGCTCTGATGCCGAAGATTATGCTTTTAAAGAATAGGAAAGAAAATTACTCTGACATTTCAAAGGTGTGTTAACCTAGAGGAATAAAAACAATGAACAAAGCTCACTTAAGGTCCAGGTTGACCTTTGCTAAGGAAGCTATAGTCCTGAGGATGACGTGAATACCTGCTATGAATTGCCCAGTTAGAAAGCTGTGATTAGAGCATCTCGTGTAGTTAATTTTGGTCACTGAGCTTGTCAGATTTGGCATGGGGCCACCTGAGCCTGTCAGGTTTATTGCATAGCCCCTTTTTCATTCACTCTATCTTTGCAACCCCTTTCCACCCCTTTCTACCCCAAGGTTTAAGATATATGTGTGTATGTGTGTGTGTGTGTGTGTGTGTGTGTGTGTGTGTGTGTGTGTATACACACATACACATGTATGTATTATTAGTTCCTAAGTAACTTTAAGAAAAACACAAGGGGGTTCCTTGGGATGTTTTATGAACACATAATAGCTAATATGCAGTGAGTTAAACTAAGTTTCCAGTCATGTCTTACTCAGAAAAGGCGTTTAAGGGGAATTTATTTAAAATTTCACTTGCTTACAAAGTATTCTTAAATTCCTCCTAGATTCTCTTTAGTTTTTTTTAAATTGTAAGATTTTTTAAATATACTTTTAAAAATAAGAAATGTATGAACCTACTCTCCATTTAAAACTTAGTCATATTTGCCTGAGACTTAAGTCTTTTTTCTTGTTTCCTTAAATCTTTTCTAGTACCTCTTCTAAAACTATTTGCGCTAATTGATTGTCACTATTTTTATCTGTATTGTTGCCTTTGTTTGGCTTTCTATTCTTTATTTTTAACACTTAAAACATTCTCTCTCTCTCTCTCTCTCTCTCTCTCTCTCTCTCTCTCTCTCACACACACACACACACACACACACACACACACACACACACCTCTGCTACATATTTAAACCAGTTTGCAGTTACATTTTGTCTAGCACTTCCATATGTGTGGGAAAGCAGGGCTATCCACATTAGTCAGTTCATACAATTTTGAGTTCACCAGGAGTTTTCTTTTGAAATTTCAATAAGGTTGATGTGAAGAATTGGTGCTTTAACTTTACTCCTGATGCTGGCACCTCAAGCTGCAATGACAGGTAAATACCTGCCAAATAAAGTGTTCTACAGTGGCAACTCAGTCCTTTATTCCGACTGCAAAGTCACATGGAGCATTTTTAAAGAGGTTAAAACATTCATTTCTAAAAACCCTGCAATAAAAGTAGGAACGTATTCATTTAATTGTAGGGCTTTCTTGTAAAAGAAGGATTATACTATTTTCTGTAGCTCCACAAAGAGAGTTGGGACCAATGTGAGGAAGGGATAGGTGAATACATTGTAGCTCAGTTTGAGGAAAACTTTGCAGTAATTTGTCCTGACTTTGTCAGAGTCAGTTGTCTATTCTTGGTTGTTTCAGAGCAAAGTATAGCAACCTCCTGTTTGGAATGCTGTAAAAGAGAATGTTCTATGAGAAACACTGTCTAGTTGAATTTAATATTCTTTAACACTGTAAATATTCTTTTATACTCTAAAATCCTATGAATTGCCATAACTCCAACAAAGCTCCAGCAGATTCAATCCTGATGTAATCAAAGGGGAGATTAAGAAGACTAAACCAGGTACCTCCACTCAATAAGAGTTTTCAGACCCACAGGTTAGTATAAGTAAGAGATATCACTAAACTGCCCACAGGAGGAGCTTGAAGGAAAAGAAATCTCAGGTCTGGAGGCAAAGATGCCACAGCAAGTACTAGGAAGACAAGAATTATCTAGGGAAGCTGGAACATATTTAGGAGGGACTCAAAATTAAAAGAAATTTTAGAGAAAAATTTTGGGGAAGCCAAAATACTTTGTTTCTTAGTGAATCTGATCTAAAATTTCCTCATCTTTTTTTTTTAATGGAAAAAATAACATTGAAACTCATTTGAAAAATAATTTTTGAAGTCGGTATTCTCTCTTCTTGATATTTCTTTATATACTTTTTCCTGAACAAGTTGTACAAAATATAAAATTTAATGTTGCAGAACAAAGATATTTTCATACCTTGCAACAAAATCTGAACCTACAAAAGCAGTTAAAATGTATATATAAAACTATTTTTAATACATCTTTTTGGAAGCACATTGTATTTTTCTAATGAATCATTAAACAGTTTTGAGATAATAGTTAACAGAATATATATATATTTATTTTCTCTGCTGTGAAATCATAAATGATAATTTAAGAAGTTTTGATTTAATCATTGCTTTTTTTCATTTTAAAAATGATTAAACGTCATACTCAAATAATTTATTTTGAGAGAAGCAGGAACAGGAAAATGTTATTACCAAGTTATAACACACATAACCAAACACATACATGCATACATGTATGCACACACACACACACACACACACACACACACACACACACACACAGTCCTTTGTTCCCTATTCAGTCAATAAAGAATGAATTTCTGCCCACTAGATACATTCGGTTAGTCAAACAAACTTGAAGATTTGCTACGTGAAATGCTTTGAGTTAGGTGCTATAAATACACACAGGTGAATAAAGAAAAACCTGCTTTATAGGAACATAAGTTCTTCTGAAAATATAGACTATACAAAGATAATTGAAGTAACCCAAATAGTGGTAAGTGGATAATTAATATAAACCACACAATGTATAGCTCTTTATCTCTTGGAAGATGGCAAATGTCTAGATTTCTTATGAATTAATGTATTATGAAAGTAGGAAACCCCTCATTATTGTGAATAAATGTATGGTCAAGTAAAACAAATGATCATAAAATGAACGTAAGGAACAATGTCGACAAACTAAAAACAAGCAAAATAAGATTTGGTACATAAAAACCCAAAATTAGATAGATGTAATTTTAACTCTGAAGATATATTTGAAGAATGATGTTTCTCTCATATCCAAGGAATTTTTCATGGTCTATAATAAAAAGAAAAATATGCTGTATATCTACTGTCTTCTCACACACTATTTTTAAACAAACTAGACATAGTGTAATTCATGTAATATTTACTGAACCCCTACTGTTTATGGCTTTTTTAATTCAACACAGTTATTGACCACTACATTAAATGCCCATGGCTACTGGAACAAATTTCCACAAGTTTGCTTACTTAAAAAAATACACATTTGTTTTCTTGTAGTTCTGGATGTCGGAAGTCTGAAATCAGTTTCATTGGGCTGAAATCAAGGTGTTGCTATGGTTACTCTTCAGTAGGAGGCTTAGAAAAAAAAATCTGTTTTCTTGCCTTTTCTAGTTACTAACACTATGCTCCTTGCATTCCTTTACTTGTGGCCCCCTCTCCAATCTTCACAGCCAGCAGCACCGTGTTTTGCTTCAGTAGTTCCACTGCTTTCTTTGTCAAATCTCCCTCAGTGTGGCTGTTATAAATAAGGACACTTCTGGTGATAGCTGTAGCCCACGCAGATATTTCTCATCTCAAGAGCTTTAATCGTATCTGCAAAGTCCCTTGGCCCTGTAAGGTAACATTTACAGGTTCAGGAGATTAGGACCCAGAAACCTTTGGAGGCCACTATTCTTCCTACTGCAAGTAGCACTACAGCACATTCTCCTATGTGCTGAATGTAGGAGGCCTAGCAGTGAATCGGGCATTTTTCTATTTGCTCATGGACTTGACATTATGGAAGAAGAAGAGATGTACAAGGAACAGACCTGTTTTTTTTTTTTTTAATTAGATGCTCTAACAGGAGAATGTTTTAGTGTAGAATAAATGCATGTTTTTTCCCTTTTTAGCAAGAAAAAATTGCCAGCCATTTCTTAGAATCAGCAGACATGGAAAATCACCTTGCAACAGATATTGTTGAGAATTGCTTATGGTCTCTCTTTATATAAATAGAGAAGGAGAAGGTTCATCTATCTTAGGAAATAAGTCTTTTTTTCTTTTTTGTAACTTTGCATACTGCTTGCTTTTTTTTTTCTTTTTTTTTTTTTAGTAGTAAAGGATAGTGTTATGGCAGTAGAAAGGTTAGGTCAATTTAGTTAAGAGATCTGGGTATCTTGAAAAAGGTAGAAACCCAAGAGACATTATTTACCTTAGGAAATGACCCTGTAAAACCTGGATTTTAAGTGATAGAAGATTTGTGTCTTGGCTGATTAGGTTTTGAAATAATGCTTGATTAGAACACATGAAATTTCTTCTTGCAAAACACTCTCATGACATAATCACCTCCCAAAGTATCTTCTAATACTATCGCCTTGGTGGTTGGTTTTAACATAAGGATTTTGGAGAGACGCCAAACATTGGCCCATAGCACCCGGGAATACGTACACTGAATTTAATCCTGAGGTGTGAGTCAATCCTAGAAAGAGCTTCTACCAATGGGGTATCCTAGCCCCTGTTGCCGCTATTAGCAGGGAATTTACAGTTTTGAGTTTGAAACATTTACCTGCCTTGGCCAGCTGCTTCTTTCAACTAAGTCACAATTGTGAATTTATGTAGGATGAAATGAGACTTGCATTCTTTGCTGTCAAGATGCTGGTATATGTGGTGAAAGGATACGAATTATTGGAGGGTTGAGTAAAAGTCTGGATCTCTGAATTGTTTGCTGCTATCAGCTGGTGGAAGCTTTGGTGTTCTAACCAAAGGACTTTTTAGAGCTATAGTCTTTGCCTCCCAAACAGTATCAATATCCTAGGTACACCTTCATAAAGTGATATACACTATAAAGGATGGACAATTTAATTAATGAAGAAATTGTTGCCACATATTTCATATTGATCCTATGAATGTAACAGGAATTAAAAAAATGGAAGTCAGTATGTAACTCAGTAGCCATGGAGAAGGTAGATTTGACATGGACATGGAAACCTAGTGTACTGGCTAACTGAACTTTTTTTGAGATTACTTTGTTTGTTTGGCTATTTAAAATCCAAAAATCCTTCTGCTTTTAGGGGAATACTATATCCTACCTATTGAAGTTACCTAATGTACTAGTCTTCACTTTCATGCCGTGTTCTATAAACTTCACAAAAATCTATTTGTATTTTAGTTGCTAGATTCAGTTTCTATTGCTTGGGGAAAGACCTCTGACTAATAATGCAAGTGGAAAGGATATGGAAGGAACTAGGAAGATATCTCAGGTAAATGGAATGATGGACAGGTATAAAATGACATGATATGTCTAGGAGACACTAATAAAACTTCTAGGAATGGAAGGAGAAAAAGACATGGAATATTCAAGAGACCTACAGTGAAAGAGAGTTCTAGAGCTAAAGCAAACAATATATGTCAGCAAGTTGGGTTAAATAATAATGACTAATCTCCTAGTCTTTTATTCTTTTTATCCCTCAAATAAATTATTTGTTGAGTTCTTATTTTATGTCAACAATGTTGGTTAGCTCTGGACATATAAGGGCAAAATTCATGCTGTCAAGGAGATACTAGTCTTTTTACAGGGCAGTAAGAGATTTCAGGGTTCATATTCCCTTCTTTTAGATCTCTCTTGTACATGCACTAATATTGCCACAAATTTATCAGTTTAAAAAATTGATAGAATTCTTATTTAAATATTTCCAATATCATATAATCCAAGAAAGTATGCATCCCAAGTGCATTGTTTTCTATTTTTAAGACCACAAACACTTTGTTTAGTGGTAGTTAACATAGACTTATGAGTTTACTGTGAGATACCATAGAACAGAAAAGAAGGGAGTGGAAAATCTACATCTGAATTGCAGAAAGACTGATGCCACGAAAGTCTTCCCTACTGGTTACCACCTGACCCCAGCTGCACCTGTGCACTTATCAGCTTGGAACTCTCACAAAGCCCTTCTTCCTTGGAAACCAGCCTGGGTTAAAATTCCGTTGCTACAATTTTGATAGTCCTCTTGAGACGGTAATCACATAGACTAGGGAGTTTAACAACAGAATGCTGGTGTTAAGTCACTAGTTATTTAGAAAAGGTACATGACAAAATTTATTTCCCATGTCCAAAAGGATACTGTCTCACCTTTTTTACAAACTCCGCGTGAATGCAAGAGAAGAACAGAAAGAAAGATATTCAGTTTGTTATAAAATAAAATTACAAGATACAAAACTGGGCTTTAACCCTAGTTTGTGTAAAACTCACAGGGGCTTACTTACATAGCACTGATAAAGAGAATGTCCAGACCTAGTCCTCACTCACATACATCTATCATCCTACTGGCAATAATTGCTGGAGACCCAGTTTCCTAAGACTCTTTACATGGTGGTGTGTTGTGGGTAAAGTGAAATCAGTTAGAAAGAGGTTCTTTTCTAGGGTGTCACTAATATGTTTATAGGTGTGCCAAGATATTGATCCTTTAATCTAGAAGGTCTGGAATAGTCAGAGCTACAAGACTCATCATGTTCACTGCAAGCAGGCTGTTTGCCTCAGTGTTTTATGAAAATATTGTTGCTCTGTTTGACAAAAATGTGAACAAGAGTTGGAAGCACTATATAGAACTAACAACTCATAAGCAATCTCTGAGAGAGTCTGGTGTCCCAGTCCAGTCAGTGTCTACAGAGACCTCAGTACACCCCTGCTAGGGAGGCTAAGCCGGGGTATGGCTCCCTGATGGCAGCTGCAGAACATGGGTGTTCTTGGGCTGAGAATCAATACATGTACTACAGCAAGGTTGCAAATGCTGACACTGGAGTACTTCCTCTGCAGCCAGGGAATGGCTCAGTCTCCAATAAGGAAGTTAATCTGTCTAAATTCCATGTCCCAGACATAGGAGAGGTCAGAGGTGCCATGGCACGTGGCTCAGACTAGAGGTGTCAGTTGCATGCTAGGTTTGGAGGAAACAATTTAAGACCCTTTATTTTTTCATTCCACCTATCTATTACTCTTAAAGATGAAAGGCACATAGAACATATCATGGGTACCTTTAATTTATGCTTTTTATCAAAAACTCCAGCGCTATCAAATACAGCTTAAACCAAAAGAATATGTACACCTCTAGTGCTGGACTCAGGAGTATACTCTGAGTACCCCTTCTCCAATGGGTTAAAGAACATGATGGCTTATAACTGGCATTGGAGAAGACATCTACTGAGTGTTTCTGTTTTACATTTCTGAAAACCTAAAGACCTATATTTAGCCTTATATTCACCCCATCATCCTGCCATTTATATTGGAAACTGGAAGACTGATGTGTGGTAATATTGTAAGATGCTGTCAATTCCATGGCAAGCCCATTATTCCATTACCTTTCTAAACACAGGGATGCCCTAGAGGGGAACCAAGCTATAAGGTGATGAGCAGTATGCATTTCCAGAATCCTGATTGTACCCAACAACTTGTTAAAGTCCGTCTCCTTCTCTTTCTCTATCCTATTCTCTTCTGAGGTAAGTCCTGTTTATTGACTACTCAATGACCATTCTTTCTTTCTTTCTTAGTAAACAGAGCTCTGATTTTATTTGGAGTGGGGGTGAGCCTGGGTTAAAGGCCACTCTTCTAAGACTCCCTTGCAGCTGGCATGGATAAGTGACTGCATTCAATCACATGAAAGCATAACTTATTGTCTGATTCACTACAACTGTGGAGTCGTCATGAGCCCTGGACTCCTTTTAAGAAGAGATACGCAAAGGTTTGTCTTATTACGCAACTGTTATTTGAGCATTCTGTTTTAACAAACTAAAGCTAATCCTAACTGACATACCTCCTCATACACTATTATTTTGTATATGTCTGAGGTTTATTGAAATGGAGACTGACAAGGATGGCTATAGGTATAAAAAAGTCTGCATAACTTGGAAATCAGGAGAAAGATCTTATTGCTAATACCAAAAGAAAATGAGTGCTGCTTTTTCTATTAGCAGAATAGAAAAGGGTCAACCTCAAGAATCTTGTAGGGTGGATATGATATAATAATAAATGGTAATTAGGAGAAACAAAGGCTACTATTAGCTTTATGTGTTAGGATAGTTCTTAGCAAGAATTTGATAAGCAAGAGAGAAGTATTTAAACTTTAAAAATACATAAGATTATGTAAAATATAACATTCAAAAGCAAAATGGCCATTAAAAATGAGTCCAAAATTGATCACAGGCATTTCACAGAAACACAAGTAGTCACTAAGCATATATTAAAGATATACAACTCCATTAGCAAGGGGAAAAAGGAAATTAAAAGATGCTATTTCCAGGCAAAAATATTAGTAGGTTTTATGGATAATCATGCTCCAGTTTAGTCCATGTGAAATAGATTTATGTATAGATGAATTCAAAATCTGAAAGTGTTCGTGAAAAAAAGGAGGGGAAAAATGCAGTATGATTCATTACGTAAAATACAACATCAGGATAACTATATTTTTATGGAATCATATATCCGTAACTGTTTTCAAAAAAAGCAAGAAATGAGTAATATAAAATCAGCATAATAATTTCTGGGTGGGAGGGAAAGAGATACCTAGGAGAGGCCTTCCTGGAAGGCTTCAAAAATACTGGTATTTTTCTGTATCTTCAGTTCTGCAGTGGTCCTGGATATCTTTATATTATTTTTTTAAATGTGCAAATATGGGATTAAATTTATATATGTATATTCCACAAATTAAAATTTGTTTAAAATTCAGTGAGATTATAAGGACGAGCCCTTAATTGCATACATCAGTAAAATTCTACTGTGAGTCAGGATTTCCTTGTTACTATGTAACCAAAATAGAGAATTCTCTTGGCTTCTGAGGCTGATGTAAGATGAAACCTTCAGCTGTAACGGCTATTTCAAAAGTTTTGCTCCACTGTCCTCATTGTTTTCAATTATTTCTGTAAGTATTCTAGTACAAAGGTGATTCTCGAAAATACATTTGCAAATCGAAAGTGTCACTTGTCTGTCTACTTTGGCCTCCAAGTAAAGTCACAATTTAAAAAAAAAAAAAAAAGGGCAAAACAGTTCCTCAATTTCAAGTTTGAAAACAACAGCGGTTCTCGAGTTAAAATAATTTTTGTAATGCCTGATATCAAGAGCAGCTGTCTGTTTTCCAACGGAACCTAGACGAGACTAGTTTCACAGAGCGTATGGGTCATCTTTCCTTGGAGAAAAGATGGGAATCCAGCCTCAACTCTACTCCGCCGCTTTTGCTCCACTGGTAGAGGACACCTGGAAAAGCTCTCCCCTCTTCTTACACTCCTCCCGAGCCTCACCTGCTGGCGGGTCCCGCGCCGCCGGGAGCCAGGCCCCGCCTCCAGGGAGCTCCGCCTCAGGGAAGCCCGGCCGCGGGGGCTCCTGGGAACGCTCCGTGCGCAGCTTTCGGAAGGCGGGGCTGGCTGGGCTCGCGGCCCGAGCCCCGCGCAGTCTGTCTCTTCTCGCTGAACTTCCAGCCTTTACACCTCCCGTGGCCTGATTCCCATACCCTGGTGAGTAAAGCGGAGGAGTCGGGGCCCCGCCAACGCGGTCGCGGCGGGCACGGGGCCTGCTCGCAGCGGCCTCTGCGCTCTCCCAACCGCCTGCCAGTCTGCTCGCCGCTGCCCTGCCCGCGGCCTTTGGCCCTGCGCCCCTCGGGCCTTGGCGGGAGGTGACGCCTTCTGAGGCTTGAAACCCGAGCCTCCTCTCTCCGTCACTCTTACCCCTTATTTCTGTGCGGGTTAGATTTATGGCCTTCTGCCCTGCCTTATTCAAACCCAGCAGCGTTGTCCCCGCCACTTTTGAACGGAAATTCCTGTCCCCTCGGGTTTCTTTCTACCAGCAGCCCTGCACCTTGGGAAGTCCAGGAGTGATGGAAGCCTTTCAACACCTTGTTCTCTTAAACTCAGACTGCAAATGGGCCTTGAGCTTACGGGTCGAGAGGAAGATCAAGGCCTACCCGGCTCGTGTTGCGGTAGGAAGGTCGCGGTCGCCTGTCTCCTGGTGGCCTTAGGCGTCAGGAGAGGAGATAGGGAAGGCGAGACCCCTCTGCGATGGTTTTTCCATTCATCTGTTAACATGTTCGGCGTGGTCGTCGTAGGCTTACCTTTTGCTAAGTCTCACGGGGCAACTATGTTGGACTAGTGCCTTTTTCCCTTTTCCATAGGAGCATATTGAAATTTAGGCATTTATGATAATTGTTTGTTTATTATTATGCGAGAGCCTAAGGGAAGATGTAGAGTGTTTTTAAAAAAGGGTTAATGTTATCTGAACTTAAAAAGTCAAATAGGACTGGAATGGGTTATGTTATGTATTTAGACAAGAGTTTGAAAGAAAAGAACAAAATAAAAATTTGGATATTGGTAATATTAATTCACATTGTTCGCAAATCATTTTCATGATAATATGTTCCTCCATTCATATTGAACTGTATGTAAACCCTGAAAAAAAAACAGTGAGCGCAGTGAATCTTGGGATTTTCGGGGTCCATGCATAAAACAGGACGAATAGCACTGATCAGAAAACAAGCTGTCTTGAAGATAAATTAGAGCTACAATTTATAATTAGGTAACAATCACTGTTACTAAGTCCATAATGTTTAAAAGGAAAACATGACCGCATGTTAGCAGTTTTTATCTATGTCATAAAAATTACAGTTTTCATAGTCTAAACTTGATTTGTGTAATATATTGTAGGAAGGTGAAAGAAACAGCATGAGGGCAAAAGCTGAGGTCTAGAGCCAGACTTGCCCTGCTCTTTGGTAGGTTAAGTTAATCCTAGCTGACGTATTTGGATAAAGTTATCAACTTTTCTGTACCTTAGTTCCATCATCTGTAAAATGGTATTAAACAGAAATTCTACTTCATCATTTGATTAAAATGGAAGGATGAGATTATGCTTAACTTAATTTTTGTTCCTAAGTGTTTATATTAAAACTGGAAGCAGTACGGAAGCTGAATCTGAAACTTCCAGATGTGTCTTCTAGTATTAGTTAATGTTTATCTACAGTGGCTTCTTAGAAAAAATAAAATAGAAGAAACAGTACTAAAAAAAAAGCACCAGAAGCCTGGATATAGATAATAGATAATTGAAAGGAGATTAAAAGGTGAAATTTTTAAAATTTTTTTCCTTTTTAATTTTCAAATAAGCTTAGACTTGCGGAAGATTTTTCTTTTAGTTTTAAATCCCATTTATAAGTGATGTGTGATTTTCAACTTTTTCTGTCTGTTATTTCACTTAGCATGATTATCTTGAGGTCCATCCATGTTGTCAAAAATGGCAGTATTTCATCTCTTATTATGGTTGAAAATAATATTCCATTGTATATATGTACCCACAGCTTTCTTTATGCAATCATCTATTGTAGGACACTTCGGTTGCTTCCATGTCCTGGCCACTGTGGAATAATGCTATGAACATTGGTGTGCAAATATCTTTTTGGATATGAGTTTTCAAGTCTTTGGGTAAATACCCAGTAGAGGGATTGCTGGATCATGTGGTAGATCAATTCTTAGTTTTTTGAGGAACCTCCAGCTGTTGTCCATAGTGTCTGTACCAATTTGCATTCCCACCAGCATGGTATGAGGGTTCCTTTTTTCTCTGCATCCTCTTCAACATTTGTTATTATTGTCTTGTTGATTGTAGCTATTATACCAGGTGTGGGATGGTATCTCATTGTGGTTTTGATTTGCATTTCTCTAAAAAGATGCCATGTTGAGCATCTTTTCAGATATTTGTTGGCTATTTGTCCTCTAGAGAGAAGTTCTGTTCAGGTCCACGGACCATTATTTTGATTCGGTCGTTTATTTTTTGATTATTGAGTCATATCAGTTTTTGTATATTTTGGTAATTAGGCCCTTATCGGAGGCGTTGCTTGCAAATATATTTTCCCATTCGGATGGTTTTGTCTCTTTAGCTTGTTGATGATTTCTTTTGCTTAGCAGAAGCTTTTTAGTTTGATGTAGTCTCATTTATTTATTTTAGCTTTTACTTCCCTTGCCTTTGAAGTCAAATTCATAAAATCTTCTTTAAAGCCCAAGGTCCTTGAGTTTAGTTCCTATGTTTTCTTCTATGCATTTTATTATTTCAGGTCTTATATCAGGTCCTTAATCCATTTTTGAGTTAATTTCGGTGTGTGGTGATAGACAACAGTCTAGTTTCATTCTTTTGCAGGTGGCTTCCAGTTTTCCCAGCACCGTTTATTGAAAAGCCTTTCTTTCTCCATTGTATGTTTTTGGCTTTTTTTGTTAAAAATTATTTGCCCATTTAAATATGGCTTTACTTCTGACTCTTGAATCTGTTCCACTGGTCCGTGTGTCTGTTTTTCTGCCAATACCACTATTTTTTGTTTTGATCTGTTGCTTTGTAGTATAAATTGAATTTGGGCAGAATGATACCTCCAGCCTTGTTTATTTTTTCTCAGAATGGCTTTGGCAATTCCGAGGTCTTTGTGTTCCATATAAATCTGATCATTTTTTGTTCTATTTTTTTAAAAAAATGCCAATATGATTTTGGTAGGGATTGCATTAAATCTCTATAATGCTTTAGGTAATATGGTCATTTTAACTATGTTGATTCTTGCAATCCAAGAACATGGAATATCTTTCCATTTCTTTTATCTTCTATTCTTTTAATAGGGTCTTATAGTTTTCGTTATATAGGTCCTTCACATGTTTTGTTCGATTAGTCCCAGGTTTTTAAATTCTTTTTGTTGCAATCGCAAAGGAGTTATTTCCTCCACTTTTTTGTTTCTGACACTTTCATTATTATAGTATAGGGAATGCTATTTGATTTTTGAACATTGATTTTTGTATCCAGAAACTTTACTGTATTTGCTTATTGTTTCTAGTAGGGTTTCCTGTGGAGTTTTTTAGGGTTTTCTATATAGAGAATCATGTCATCTTAAAATAGTGACAGTTTGACTTCTTTGTTTCCTATTTGGATGTCTTTTATATCTTTCTCGTCTAACTGCACTTGCTAGTACCCAAAATGTTATATTGAATAAGAGTAGTGATAGTGGACAGCCTTGCCTTGTTCCTGATCTTAGAGGGAAGGTTTCTAGTTTTTCACCATGAAGTATAATGTTGGCTGAGGGTTTGTCATAGATGGCCTTTATTATGTTAAGGTACTTTCCTTCTATACTGATTGTGTTTAGTGTTTTGATCACAAATGGATGCTGTATCTTGTCGAAGGCTTTTTCTGCATCTATCAATATGATTGTATGATTCTTATTTTTTAATTTATTTATATGGTATATCACATTAATCGATTTGCATATGTTGAAACCATCCTTGTCCTCTGGGATGAAGCCCATTGACTGTAGTGTATAATCCTTTTTAATATGTTGCTGTATTCAGTTCGCTAGTATCTTATTTAGGATTTTTACATCTGTGTTCATGAGAGATATTGCTCTGTAGTTTTCTTTTTTTATGTTTTTACCAGGTTTTGGTATGAAGGTAATATTGGCCTCATAAAAATTGGGAAGTATTGCCTCCTCTTTGATTTTTTTGGAAGAGTTTGAGGAGAATAGGTATTAAATCTTCTTTGAATGTTTGGTGAATTCACTGGTGAAGCCATTGGTCCTGGACTTTTACTTTTTGGTAGGTTTTTGATGATTGTTTCAATTTCCATACTGCTGATCGAGTCTATTTAGATTTTCCAGTTCTTCTTGATTCAGTCTAGGAAGGTTTATTTTTCTAAGTACTGTCCATTTCTTCTAGGTTATTAAATTTGGTGTTATATACTTTTTCATAGTATTCTTGCATGATCCTTTGTATTTCTGTGATGTCAGTCGTAATTTCCCCTCTTTCATCCTGATTTGTTTATTTGTGTCTTTCTCTTTTTTTTCTTTAGTGAGTCTAGCCAGGGGTTTGTCAATTTTATTAACCTTCTCAAAGAACCAGCTCTTTGTTGTATTTATTTTTTGTTTTTTTTCAATTTCATTTATTTCTGCTCTAATTTTGATTATTTCTTTCCTTCTGCTGACTTTAGGCTTCATTTGTTCTTCCTTTTCTAGTTTTTTAAGATGAAGCATTAGGTTGTTTATTTGGGCTTGTTCTTGTTTTTGGATAGGCCTGTAATGATATGAACTTTCCTCTTATGACCACTTTTGCCATGTCCCAAAAGTTTTTGTACTATCATTATCATTTGTTTCTATGTATCTCTTGATCTCTTTTTTATTTCTTCTCTGACCCAGTTATTCTTCAGTAGCATGTTGTTTAATCTCCATGTATTTGTGGTTCTTCCTGCTTTCTTTTTCAGTTGATCTCTAGTTTCAAAGCATTATGATCAGAGAATATGGTTGGTATGATTTCAACCCTCTTACATTATGTTGAGGCTGTCTCTGTGTCCCAGTATGTTGTCAATCCTTGGGATGTTCCATGTGCACTAGAGAATGTATATGCAGCTGTTTGGGGATGGAAGGCTCTGTAAATGTCAATTATGTTCAGTTGGCCTAATGTGTCATTTAAGGATGCTATTTCCTTATTGATTTTCTGTTTGGATGATCTGTCCATATCTGACAGTGGGGTATTGAGGTCCCTTACTATGATAATGTTTTGGTCTGTTTTCCCTTTAGTTCTGTTAGTAATGACTTTACATATTTCAGGGTTCCCTGATTGGGAGCATGATATTAATAAGTGTTATTCTTCTTGGTGCATGATTCCCTTTATCAGTATCTTTTTTTACCTTTTTTATTTTGAAGTCTATTTTGTCTGTATTAGTACCACTGCTCCCACTTTTCTCTGAATGCCATTTGCTTGAAATATCATTTTCCACCCTTTCACTTTGATCTGTATTTGTCTTTGGAGCTGAGATGTGTCTCCTGGAGGCAGCATATGGTTTGGGTTTTGTTTTTTGATCCATTCTGCAACTCTGTGCCTTTTTATTGTGAGTTCAAGTCCATTTACTTTTAGGGTGATTATTGAAATATGAGGTCTTCTTATAGCCATTTTATCTTTTGCTTTCTGGTAGCTCATGTTTCCATTGCTTCCTTGTCTTTGTTTCTGTTTTCTTTATTTTAATTGGCTTTTGCGGGTTTTCCTCTGGTTCTTCTTGTTTTAAGTACGTACTTCAGTTCTGACTCTATGGTGTGTGGTGACCATTACGAATATGTAAAGGATAGTTATATATATACAGTCGTCCATTTTCTTCTGCATGTGCCTTATCTCCATTCCCGTTTGCAAATTTGGATCTTTGAATCCTCCCCTTTTCGGTCATTGTTTTCTCAATTTATCTCTATGTATGCTGAACGTTCATTACTATCTTGCTATAGCAATTCTTTTATTATTTAAGCTTATAATGCGCTGTTCTTAGTAAGGGTTGCACTCTTCTGTTTCTATTTGCCTGATAGTCACTTTACTCCTAATTAAGCATTTTTTTTTCCTGCATTTTGTTTTAGGTGAGCTACTGACCCCTTTCAGAATATCCTGTAGTGCAGGCCTTTTGTAGAGAATTCTCTCAATTTTTTGTATGTCTCGGAAGGTCTTTATTTCTCCTTCATATCTAAAGGATTGCTTAGCCAGATACATTATTTTAGGCTCGTAGTTCCTTTCACTTAATATTTTGAATATTTAATTCCACTCTTTTCTGAGTTGTAAGGTCTATGCTGAGAAATCCGACGATAATCTAATGGGTTTTCCTTTATATGTTACCATTTTTCTCCCTGGCTGCCCTGAGAATTTTGTCTTTCTCATTGATTTTTGATAATACAATGTGTCTTGGTGAAGGCCTTTTTGGATTGAGATAACTACATTTTCAGTTGACTTCTTGAATTCCAAGCCCTAGCCATTCCTTAGATTTGGGAAATTCTCATCACTATTTGTCTGAAAATGCTTTCTAGTCCTTGCTCCTTTTCCTCATGTTTGATAATGCTCATTATTTTATATTTCCTCTCCTGATGGTATCAGCTAGTTCTTGAATTTCTCTTTCATTATTTTTCATTCTTTGGTTTCTCTCTCTTCTTCCTTCTATTTCTAGATTTCTGTCTTTAGTATCACTGATCCTTTCCTCCATTTGGTCAACTCTATTTCCCAAGTGTGCTATTTCGTTTTTTAACTCTTATACTGTGTTTTTTTTTAATCTCCAGAATATTCTGTTCTTTTTGAGGGTTTCAGCTCCTTGCTCTGCTTATCTAGTTTTTTTTTCAGTTCCTAAAATTGTTGATATGACTTGTATCAGAACTCACTGAATTTTTTCAGAAGTACCATCCTAATTCTCTGTCATTTAAGTTGCATATTTCTAGTCTATAAGGTTATTTTCTGGAGATTTTTTTTTTTTCTGAGATGCCTTCTCACCTTGGTTTTCATGGTGTTTAATGGACTATTTCTCTGCTTAGACATTAATGGAAGTGTATTCTGTTGTTTTTCCAGAAAGAAGATTTATTATATAAAGGTCTCTCTTTAGTCTGTTCCAAAGAAGGCACTTTTCTTTTGGTTTCCAGTAGGTGAAGCCTAAGCCTTTCGGATCCCTGCTTTATCTAATACCTTAATAATGCCTTTTTATTTTCTTGAAGATATTTAAACATGCTCGCTATCCTTAGTCTCAGTCCCTGTCAGTTTTAGGAACAGTTTCGGTAGCATTTGCTCAGATCCCCCTGGGGCTCCACGGTGTTCAGTCTCGGAGGATATGGGGGAGGGGTCCTCTGGGTTGGGAGTTGGAGGCTGCAGCTCAGCCTTGGTTTTGCAGCTGTGGCCCATAAAAGTCAACTGTTGTTTCTCTTTTGTCCCCACTTTTCTGCCATCCTTGTTTCTCTGCCTTCTGCCCTGATGACTGGGCCCTGCCGCCGCTGCAGGGAGCTAACAGCTTTCCCAGGAAGGGCTGTTCAGGGAACTCGCCACGCTTTCTCCCCTCCCCTCCTCCTACAGGGAGCTCTGGTGGCTGTGAGAGGCAGCTCCTTTATTTTTCCCAGTCCACCTCCCGACACCTGGGGTTCTGACCTGTGGTAGCTCTTATGTGCAGATCCTATGCTTAGATGTGCTATTGTGCAGTTTGGGTGTTTTTTGTTGAGTTTAGATGTTCAGCTTATTGTTGTTTCAAAGGGAGCAATCTGTGGCTGTCTCTCATTCTGCCATGTTTCTCCAAATCCAAATTCCCCAGAAAAGATTTTAAAATAGTACAGATAGTTCACTCATCCTCGTATATTTTTCCTGATGACTCACCAAATGTTAATATTTACCACATTCACTTTATTATTATATACACATACTTATATAGTACATTGTGTACATTATATATATATACACACACACACACATATATGTATACACATATATACACACACACACATGCACATACACACCTTATAGGTAATGTGTTTGTGTTTATCTTTTCTTATATATGTATGTGTAGATCTAGATGTGTGACTAATATATTGTCTAATGTTTTCTCATGATTAGATCAAAATTACATTTTTGACAAATCCCATACCAGTGATTCTGTGTCCTTAGGGCATTCTCAGGAAGCTCATGATATCTACTTCCAAAATTGACAGATGAATTTAATTTTGATCACTTGTTTAAGGTGGCATCTGATATGTTAACTTACTGTTTTTCCCTTTGTAGTTAATTATGTATCTTTTGGAGTGATACTTTCTCAATATGTATATATCCTATTTCTGATCAAACTTTTTCTTTCTCATATAATATTCATTGATGATTCTTGCTTGATACAGTTATTATGATAGTTGCCAAGTGGTATATTTCTAATTCCGTTATTCCATCTGAATTTATTAGTTGGCATTGTAATATGAGTCTATTCCATTTATTATTTTTGCATTTTAAAAAATATCAGTATGGATTCATAAATTTTTTATTTTAATCTTTATAATTTATTATTCTTATTTCTTGATGTTGAAATTGTCCCTGATTTAGCTAGTGGTTGCCCCTTCAAGCTGCCTCCTGTGTCCTATGACATGTTTCCTATATTTTTTGAGTACTTCCTCCTTCTTTCAAGATGTTCTGGGCTCATCTGTACTTTCCAAAGTCTTAAAATTGACATTTCTCCAAAGAACCTGGTTCTTTTAAATAGAAATAGGTATTTAAAAACCAAAGCCTTGGCATCAGATATGTTCGTTAATGCTGAGGTTTCTTTGTTTCTAGACTCATTATGGACAGAGCAAGGAAATAATGTGCATATATTTATGTGTACACATATACCTATTTATTTATTAAAAGTCACACATACATATTGATACTACCAATTACCATCCTACAACATAAGTTTCATTCTAGTCTCCCACTTTCTATATTTATAACAAACTTTGTTTTTTGGTCAGTGAAAAAATCCTGGACCTCATTTTCCAGCATATATTGCTTATTTGCTTACTTTTGGAATACACATTAAGTATTTTAAGGATTGCTAACCTGTACTATGGCAAAAAAACAAACAGTTTACTAACTGGAGTTCAACATTTAATATTTGTTTGTTTGGGTATATTTACTATAACATGGCTCAAAAAAATACTCAGAGAAGTATCCATTCCCCAATCCTCCTACCCCATTCTCATCCCCCATATATTTCCCACCCCATTCATCTTTACTACCCTTTAAGTAATCAACCTAATTAGATTCTTTATTCTTTGTTTCTTTTGCTCACTTGAGAAAGGGTATATTTTCTATTTGTGTTTTGCTTTTTTCACTTAGCAGTATACCCATAAAATCACTTGAAGTGATTTCAAAGAGCTCTTCCTTATTTTTTTCAGCTGAAAACTCCAATATTTTTCAGTTACAGACAGTGCTGTATATGAATTCATGTACTGTTGATTGTGTATTCTCAAGGTATATTCTGTGAAGATTGCTGAATCAAAAGTAAATTGATGTGTAATTTTGTTAGATATGTATTACCAAATTCTCAAAAGGGTGGTAGCAATTTGCATTCACTGGCAATGTATAGGAGTATTTTTTTTTCTGTCTTGCAAACAGGATGTTTTCATAATTTCTACTTTTTGTAATGTCATAGATAAAAAATGATATCTTTGTGTAGTTTTTATTTGTATTTTTCTAATTTTAAATGATGTAGATCTTACAAATAAGTTTTTACTCAGTTTGTCATTGTCTTTTCACTTTGTTTATAGTATTTTTTAGCATGCATACATGTCAAAGAGAAAGAAAAGATATTTTCAAACAAACTAATCTGGAAAGGGTTAATCAGCAGTAGACTCTCTCACTAAATGCCCTATTAAAGGGAAGAATTATTTCTTCATCCTAAAGGAAGTTATTTTGAATGGGTTTGGAGATGCAGGAAATCATGAAGGGCAAAGGAAAAAGTAAACATAATGAACATTGACTGTACAAAATAGTATAGTATGTGGTGGGGCTTAAGATATATGTAAAAATATACCAAATAAGAGCACAAAAGTTGGGGCAGGAATAAAGGAATTAAAGTCTTTTAAGTGTGCTTTTATTGTTTGAGAAATACTGAAGTTCTAATTCATACTGTATTTTGACAAATTAGAAGACATGCTGTAATACTAAAATAACTAAAAGTGGTAGCAAAGAGATTGTATAATTAAAAAGCAGATAAGGAGAACTAAAACAATTAGAAGGTGAAAACAGAGCTTATAAGAAGAAGGCCAAAAGGAAAGCAAGGGCAGAATTAAAGCTATAATATCCCTATTTGCAAAAATTGTAAATGTACTGAATACTCCTATTATTGGACAACTAACAGTTATATTAAATAACAATAACAAACAATTATTTAAAAATACTAACCATTAGGTGAAAAATAAAATGATGAAAATGAACTCTTTGACAACAAACAAACCAAATGAAATCTGTTGTAGCTATATTAATATTAGACAGATTAGAATTTAAATCAAAACCCACCAGGAGAGAAGGAAAGGAACATTGCATTATAAAACAAAATTTAATACTTCAAGAAAATATAAGAGTCCTAAATGTCTTCACCTAATAACATCAATTAAAATTATATAATGTAAACATTCATAGACATTCTGTAGTGATATTGGGGTTTTTTAACACAAGCAGATGAGTGAGGATATGAAAAATATAAGCAGTATGTTTAGCATATTTGGTCCTACAGACATGTAGAACTCAGTAACCACTAACTGCAGAATATACTTTTCAGGTGCATATGGGACACTTAATGAAATAGGGCATAGGTTGAGCCTTAAAGCAAGCCTCAACATATTTCAGAGGATTCTAATCGTACAGGTGATGTTTTCAGTGGATTCACACTGAAATTCAGTAAAAAAAGATGACTAGAAAATCTCTCAAATATGCATATATAAATAAGTCCTCAAAGAATAAATCATAGTGAAATTACAATATATTTTTAGCCAAGTGATCATGAAAATACAGAGTCCAAAACTTGGGATACTGCTAAAATGTCCTTAGAGATGAAATTAGAGTATAACTAAATTTTTAAGAAAGTACAAAAAGAGTTCAGAGTTGATGGCAGCAGCAGTGATATAGTGTTAGAACCTTCCTGAAATAATAAAAACAGCAGGAAAATAGTTAAACCAAAAGAAACATCTGCAACAACACTGAAGTGACGATATATCCCCAGACCACAAAAATACAAGTGGAGGGGAACGGTTCACTAACAAGTATAAGACGTGTAGTCTATCTGTGTACAGGAGGAATTAGAAGGAAGCAATAGTGTGTCTGCTTGATCTTCAGGAAAATCACAATATAGATATTAATTGGATAGAGTGACAGCTCAATTTGAAAATAGTGGCTGCAATGGGGGAGGGTCACTTTGAAGTCACATCTGAAGGGGCTAGAGCATCTTTGTTTCGGAAAAACTAGTACCTGAAGCTTGTTTTCTAGGCAAAACTCCACATCGAAGAGTGAGGTCAGGGTAGGAATAAAATCGAAGCAAAGGAAATAAACAATTTCAAATGAACATGGGAATGGATAAAAACCCAACTGATCTCAAGAAAAACAATCAAGGCCATTTTAAGACCTTCACAAAAACAACAGAAGAAAAATCTCTATTGCTGTGAAGCCAGAAAGACTATCACGATTCAGCATTCACTTCCAAAAATGAAGGGGAAATTATTTCATGTAATACAGTAAGCGATCACTTAATATTAGCAATAGATTGATGGGATTTTAAGCAAAACAACTTATAGCAAAACCAGTTTACCATAGGCAAATTGATATAAATAAAAGTTCCTAGATCTCGTCAACATTGTAGCTATCTTTAGCAACAGAAAAAGATCACAGTCAAATTCCATACAAAGTAATTATAGGCAAAAAAGCTAATATACTTGTAAACATTGAAAGTATGCCAGAGATATGTTCACAAAATATGTGACAGCTGTAACTTAGTATTTAAGTAGAAATAAACAGTTAATTATGAGATGAATGAATAAGTAAATTGTAACTCAAATGGGTAACATTCATCAGAAAATAATTAAAATTGACAGAAAAATTACTTCATAAATTATTTTATAAGTGAAAACTAGAAGACAAATACAACAGATAATGCCTTGTGAGAAATAGTGGGTGAAGAGAAACCTAAATATTGAAATGAAGAAAATGGTAAAAAAAAAAAAAAAAGTGCAGTTGTGAAAATTGAGCAAAAATTTGATAGTCATAGGCCTTTCCATAGAAAAGCAAAGCATAAAATAGACAAGAGCAGACAAAAAAGTAGATGTCAATAGTTTAGCTAATTTCTTTTTAAAAATTTAAAATTATTATTTAATATTATGTTAATTTCAGGTGTACAGCATAGTGGTTAGACATTTATATACTTTATGAAGTGGTCCCCCTAATTCGTCTCGTACTCACCTGGCACTATATATAGCTATTATAATATTGACTATATTCTCTAGGTTAGTTAACTTCTTAATGGTAAGTTAAGGGAGTTCCTGTTATCTGTTTTCTCTATGCATTCTAAGACATAGCTGTCTGAAGAGAGTAAAAGCAGTTGAGATGTCATAGCAGGTTTGATGAAAAATGAGAAGGAATGAAATAATTCTTTTGAGATTAGAAAAGTGAACATATTAGGGTAGAGTAATAAGATTGTTAAGCAGTCTGGAGTCTTGGTTTGAATTTTATGATCATGAATTTGCAAGTAAAAAGTCAACATGATTGGGTGTGATTTTTTTTTCTCATATTCTGTTATTCTGGATCAAGGTCAAGATGGGCATCATTTATTTGAGGTTTTCCTCATAAATATTAAGAAAAGAGAATTAAAGGGAGTCAAGGGTATTTGCAAGTGAGGAATTGCAGTGCTGGACTATGGTCTATAAGTTGTGCCACTAGAGACAAAACATGAAGAAAAGGAGAAATAGTGGAATAGACATTGCTAGAAAGAGAATACTAGAGGGGCCCAAAGCACATTATGTTTAGAAAATGAGGAAAAATGAAGTAGATATTTTAGAGTGGTAAATGATTGTAAATGACGATCAAGAGTATGAGTATCACATTTGAGTTGGTGAAATGAAGCGGAAGAACAGATTCTTAGAAGTGAGGCAGTAAAGGATCAGGAATCCAAACTACTGGATGGATCAACCATGCTGGTAGAGTCATTAGAAGTAGGGTGGGAAGGAAGACAGTAAATCACTTGCTAAAATCATCAGTGAATGGTAAAGTTTGATGGCTGGACGTCATTTTACTTAGTGGCTTCAACCTTCTGATCTAATTATGCCAACATTTCGTTTAGAAGTCTTCAGTGACACCCTGTTTACCCAAATAAGAATTGTCCTTTCACTTAGGTACAGTATGGTTCCAACATGCCACCACAGCTTTGCTGTATCTCACCATCTTGTTTTCTGTGCTGCAACCAAAAGATACATTTTGCATGTCAAGTATATCTTTGAGCATACTTTTCCTGACACTTACGGTCATTTCCTTTTCCTTATCATTTTCATCAGCCTATGCATGTTATACTCATTCTTCCAAGATTTTACTATTTTTTCTAAAGAGTTTTCTTCAGCTCTTTAGTTTATATTGCATTCTATTCATTTATATGCCTTCCACTTCTCCTTTGGCACTCTTGAGTTACCAGTTATTTGTATATGTCCACCTCTTCATGGACTCTAAGCACCTTGAACATAAGAATTGTGTCTTAATAATCAACGTGGCATACGTATTTTACATAATACAGTTGCTGAATTATATATCTTGTGTTTGCTAGTTTTTGTACTTTTTTTTGTTTTTCTGTTTTTGGTTTTTGGGGTTTTTTTTTTTTTGGTATTTCAACCAAATGCAATAAGCTTTTGTTTGTTCCTTGGAGAACAATAAGGATTCATTTGTTTCTCATCTCAAAGTCAACTGTCTACTTTTATAATGCTTGTTTTAGCTTATATTTTTTGGTGATTGATTACATGACATACAAATGAGTTCAGCTTTTTGGTGTGGTCACAGTGTATTCATTTGATGACTATTAAATACAATAAAAACGTTAAGGGGGAGGTCCCTAAATTAGAGTATTAGTAATAACAGTAAGTGTTACTTTGATAATCTTATTTTTGAAGTTTAGAAAGGCGAATATTTGACATGAAAGCATTTTTATCAAAGCAGTGAATTAATTATAAAACAGAATTTCCCAGACACATCTACTTATTCCTTTGCTAAAAGTCCATTTTCATGACTTTTTATGAGAGGAGGAATTGATGTGATGGAATTCAGGGATGGGGAATGGTAAGACACCTTTAAAATAAAGTGTCAGAGGTTTATTTGATATTGTTTCCCAAGAGTTTTGTATATATTATATACATTTAATATATATGGTTGTACATATTTATAGTGTATGTAAGTATCTGTAAGGCATACATATGTCTATATTATGATTAGTATGCATATTATATGTTTGTATTTATGATAGATAGATAGATCTACTTAAATAAAATTTTGAAGACAGGGAAAACATATTGGTTAGGCACGCTTATGTTTTTGAAAAACTATAGATGAAGGAATGGTAAACGTAGAAGGTGTTGTCCTTAAGTAAGGAGAATTGTAAGGCTGGTGATTGGCCAAGGGCACAAAAGGTGAAGATGGGCTTTGAAAAGCTGGCAGTTTTCTTTTTTAATTTTATATGTTTCACACTAAGCATATATCTTTCATATTAATCTTTAGGTGTGATATATTTCACAATTAAACAAGGTCAACTTTGAGGAGAATCTCTATGAATTTTACCTGTAAAAAAATATGCTGCTTATCTTAGCATTTCTTACGTAAATGCATAATAGAAGCATTGGTTTGTAGAAAGATTTTGTGTGTGACAAATTACTTGCTCATTACATTTTACTTCTCTTTTTTCTATCAGAGTTAGTTTAACTTAATGCCCTAGGATAACAACAGCATGATGTATAGTAGAAAGTTATGTTTTATATGAGTATAATCAGTGTCAACTTTTGACCAATAACTAATAAAAAATTTATACATAAAGACAACTATTTTAATATTTTATCCATAGGTATGTATATGTATGTATATGTATATGGATACCTAACTATATATATATATATATGTATATATATAATTTTTAAAACAACATATGAAACCATATTTTAGAAGTTGTAAGGTAATTTTATAACCTTTGTTCAGTAAGATTTTCAGTTATAAAGTAATGTTTTTTAAAATTAGGAATCTCTAACTTATGATCACTTTTTAAAATTTTATCTGTTCCATATAAAAAATGTCATTTAAAATTTGTGATTACTCCCTTCTTGTGAAATAATTACTTCAGTTAATAAAAATAAGTTTGTTGAAAATTCATTTAAGGGCTAGGCTGTTAATATATTCTTAAGTATTTATTTTTTAAACTATGAACCTTCAATTTTATATTTATATTTAGAAAATATTAGTCCATATTCATAGAACAGTCTCTTTATTATACACAAAACCTGTCATAAAATATATTTGTTTTGTTAAAAATTTCTAAAATGTTTATCTGACAGTTGCAGTATTTCCAAATAAATATTGCCATTTGGTATAGCCATATATAAATTCTGCTGTAGATATCAGTATTTGATATATAATTAATATCCTAATGCACTTAAAATTTTTTTCAATGTAATGAACTGTACAAATTTGAGTTTTTACTTTGAATACATTAGAAAATATTGTTAATACCACTTACTAATCCACTTACTGTTTTTTAATAAATTACAGCTACACATTTATCATTTTGGAGTTTAAAGTATGTCATCATGGCAAAGTTTCGAAGAAGGACTTGCATCATTTTGTCACTTTTCATTCTGCTTATTTTCTCTCTGATGATGGGTTTAAAAATGCTGAGACCAAATAAAGCTACTTTTGGAGATCCTTTTGGACTTGACCTTCTTCCAGAAGTTCGTCAACGAACTCCTCATTTGGAGAAAAATTTTGGTTCCCAAAAGAATGATAAAATCAACAGTGAAATAAATATCAAGAATTTAAAAAGCATTGATATCACCGTGAAACCGTCCATAGCCTTTGAACCTCACTCGGAAGAACAGCCATTTCTGAATTATAACTTACATGTATTTTATTATAGTTGGTATGGGAATCCACAATTTGATGGTGAATATGTGCATTGGAACCATCCAATTCTGAAGCATTGGGACCCTAAAATAAGCAAGAATTATCCACAAGGGAAACACAAACCCCAGATGACATTGGCTCCAGCTTTTACCCTGAGTTGGGAAGTTACAGCTCTCGGGATCCTTCTGTCATTGAAACTCACATGAAACAAATATACTCAGCTTCAATTGGTAATTATTTTATTTTATCCATGTGTTGAGTTATGTGTGTGTATGTATATGTGTGTATGAATATGCATGTGTATATATATGAATTTTTGTAGAACATTAAATTACTTAATAGACTTCATATTATTAATTAGAACTTATAAACTTGAAATTAAACTGTGTATATGTTAAATATCCAGGCAATCACCTTTTAACTACTTTAAAGTGTGTTTGATTTTCAAATTTTGTAGAATTTCTGGGTATATTATTTTTATTCTAGTTTTTACTGGTCTTTCTGAGTTTTACTACATTAAAATTTACATAAGAGACAATGAATTCTCTTACTTTAAGTAGACAGTTCAATGATGTTTTTCAAAGGTATATACCTGTTTAAATACCATGCTCTAATCATGAAGTAAAATATTCTGTAGCACAAAAAGTTTTGTCATGCTCCGTTATTCAGCTCCACCTTCTACCCCAGGAAACTATAAATCTGATTTCTATCATTGTATAGTAGTTGTGAATGTCCCATTACTATATAAAAATAGATTTATTCTCTGTCAGGGAGGTTGGGGGTCATGTTTTGTTCAGCCTGCTGTTTGAAATTTACCCGTGTTAACTGTATCAATAGTTTAGTTGTTATTGCTGAATAGTATTCCATTGTATGATTATAGCAATTTGTTTCTGCATTCATCTTGATGGACATTTGGGCTGTTTCAGATTTTAGGCATGTAGCATATAATTTGGTCTTGTTTCTCTGTTTTTTAAACTAGTCTGACAATTTTTTCTTTTTTAATTTGTGTTTATTTCAAATGTATTTAGGTGTGGTTGATTTTAAATGTTTCATTTTGCTATTTGCTTTTTGTTTATTCCTCTGTTCTGTTCCTTTTCTTCCTTTTCTGCCATCTTATATTGAATATGTTTATTCCATTTTCTAGCCTCTTCTGTTTATTACATATTTTCTTTCATTTTATTTACTTTATGATTGCTCTAAAGTTTACAATATGCACCTTTAACTTAACAGATGAGAAATCACTGGTTATTCTTATTCTTGTGCCCTCTTCCCTTCAACTTTCTCTTCCCTCTTAACTTCTGTCATTCCAGTTACACATATTTAGATAGGGTCATATTATCCCATGAATAAATAATATGAAAAAAAATAATTTGGTGCCTGAAAATTCTTCAGTTTATTAATATCTCTTTTATAAAAACCTCCCTGTTTTGGTTCCCTCTATCTTGTTAGTGACCCTAGCACAAACTCACTAACAAGCCGATATGTATATAAACATGCAAAGCTTTTTCTTGAACAATATAGAATTTTGTAAATCTACATCAACATGTGCAAGATGGCTTGCTTTTCTTCTGTGGGGTATTTTTTTTCCCCAACTATTTAAAACAAATCTAAGGTTTTAGATATACTTACAGTTCTAGTTTTATATTCTGTGACATAAAATATGACATAAAATAGGTTGATAAATTCAGATAGCAGTAGCTGCTTTGTTTGTATGTGTCTCTCTTAACTACCTTTTTGGGGAAGCCTTTCAAATGACTTTTCCGTATTTTCCACAAAGAGTTTCTATCACATTCAGTTTTTGTTATTTAAGGTTGACTGTTTGTGGCTAAAACTTGTGCTTATTTGACCAAAAAAAAATGGATGTTTTATTTCCTTAATGCAAACTGAACTGCATACAGTGAGGGTATAGGTGTATAAATGTTTATGTATATTATATGTATATGTTTATTAATATATTTATAACATATAAATGATATATGTTAGTAATATGTAAATAGCATACTGCATATATTTATGTTTAGGAAGAAAAGTTTCAGTTCATATTTAGTTTGATGCTTATCTAATGTTTATGAAGACTTTTTCCCCTCCAAATTATTTACTATATAATATGTATGAATATGAATTATTTCAAAACATTGTCAACAATACAATTTAATTTTAATTGTTGACAGTTTCCCAGATGATGCAAATATTTTTTGGTAGATTTACTGCTGAGGAAAATAAAACATTTGCTAGTAAAAAAAAAATACAATACAATCCATCCGTAAATACAGATATTTTTTGTTTAAATACTGGATTATACTTGTTTTTTATTGAAATATAATTGACATTTAACATTGTGTATGTTTAAGGTGTATAGCACATTGATTTGATACATTTATATTGCAGTAGGATTGCCTTTATAACATTAGTTAATACCTGTATCACATCACATAATTATTATTCTAGTAGTGAATAACAAAGAGTCTCTTATCAAGATTTGTTTATGATAGTTTTTTTTATAGTCACTATGTATTAGATTTCTAGGTTATCTTATTTATATACTAGTTGCAAATGTGTATATTAACATATCTCCCATTTCTTTACTTTGGCTGGTAACCACTACTCTACTGTGTTTCTGAGTTTGTATAATATATGTAATATATTATACACACACAACACACACATATATATACATATACATATTTTTTTTTAGATTCCACATATAAGAGAGATCTTACAGTATTTGTTCTATGTCTGCCTTATCTCAGCCTAATATCCTCAAGATTTATCCATGTTGCTGCAAATAACAGGATTTCCTTTTTTCATGGCCAAATAATAGTCCATTGTGTGCAGTATATAAATATATGTATATACAAATATGTGTGTGTGTGTATCTTAATCTATTCCCTCATGGATGGACACTCAAGTGCCTCCATATCTTGGTTGTTACAAATAATGCAATAGTAAACATGGGAGTCCTAGATCACTTTGATAACCTGTTTTCATTTCCTGTGGGGGGGGAGAGAGATATCCAGAAGTGAGATTACTAGATCATATGATAGTTCTATTTTTAATTTTTAGAGGAACCTTTATACTGTTCTCCACAGGGTTGAACCAGTTTACATTCCCTTCAAGGGTGCACAAAGGTTCCTGTTTTTCCACTTGCTTGCCAACAGTTGTCTCCTGTGATCTTGACTATAGCTATTGTTATAGGTATGAAATGGTATCCATTGTAGTTTTCATTTGCATCTCCGTGATGATTAGTGACTTTGAGCACCTTTTCATGTACTTGTTAGCCATTTACATGTCTTCTTTGGAAAAGTGTCTTTTCAGTTCCTCTGCCCATCTTCTACTTAGGTTGTTTTTTTGTTATTGACTTACATGAGTTCTTTACAAAGTTTGGATATTAACAACTTATCCTTTACATGGTTTGCAAATAATTTCTTCCATTCTGTAGCTGCCTTTTCATTTTGTTAAGTTTTGCTTTTGTATTATAGAAGTTTTTAAATGTGACATAGTATCACTTGTTGAAATTTTTTTTATTATTTGCGCTCTAGGTGTCATATCCAAAAAAATCATTGCCAAGACCAATATCAAGGATTTTTCTCCCTTTTTTTTTTCAGGAGTTTCATGGTTTCAGGTCTAATGTTTAAGTCTTCAGTCCATTTCAGGGAGATTTTTATGAGTGATGTAATATAGGGGTCTAATCTTCTTTGAGGTTTTGATGAATATTTTAAGGTAGAGGTCCAGCTTTCTTTTTCTGCATGGGGTTATTCAATTGAAAAAAAAAAACTATGCTTTTCCCATGGGATATTCTTGGCTCCCTTGTCATATGTTAGTTGATCATATGTGTGGGGGGTTAATTTTAGGCTCTCTATTCTGTTCCTTTGGTCCGTGTGCCTGTTTTTATGCCAGTACCACATTGTTTTAATTACTACAGCAGTGTCATGTAGCTTGAATTCAGAAAGTGTGATGCCTCCAGTTTTGTTTTTTCTTTTCAAACACTGCTTTGGATATTTAGAGTTCTTTTATGGTTTCATACAAATTTGAGGATGGATTTTTTGTTGTTGTTATTACTGTGAAAATGCCATTGGAGTTTGATGGAGATTGTATTGAATCTATAGATGGCTTTGGCATGGACATTTTAACAATATTAACTCTTTCGTTCTATGACATGGGGTAGCTTTCCATTTGCTTGTGTTTTCTTTTGATTCTTTCAGCAAAGTCTTACAGTTTTTATTGTATAGGTCTTTCACTGCATTAAATTTATTCCTAGGTATTTGTTTTATTGTTTTTGATGTGAATGTGATCATTTTATTTCTTTCATATGTTTTATTGTTAATATGTAGAAATGCAACCAATTTCTGATTTCTATGTTGTATTGACTGTGTAACTTTACTGTATACAGTGATTAGATTTGATACTGTTTTATTTGAATATATACAATCATGTCATTTGCAAATAGCAATGATTTACTTCTTCGCCTCGTATTTGGATTTGACTTGCCTGATTGTCCTAGGCAGGACTTCCAGAGTAAGCATCTTTGTCTTGTTCCTGATTGGGAGGAAAAGGTTTCAGTTTTTCTCTGTTGAGTATGATGTTATCTGTGGATTTGTCACATATTACCTTTATTATGGTTGAAGTCATGTTTTTCTATACCATCTTATTGAAGGATTTTATCATGAAAGAATGGTGTCTTTTGTCACATGCTCTTTCCTCATCTTTTGTGATGATCATGTGATTTTTATCTTTATTTTGTTATTATGGTTTATCACATTTATTGAACTGTATATGTTGAACCATCCTTGAATCCCAGAGGTAAATCCCACTTGGTCATGGTATATAATCCTTTTAATAGGTTTTTTTTAACTCAGTTAGCTGATATTTTTTGTTTGAGAATTTTTGCACCTGTGTTCATCAGGGATATTGCTCTACAGTTTTCTATGGTACTTTTATCTGGCTTTGGTCAGGGTAATGCTGGCTTCATAGAATGAGTTTGAAAATGTTCCCTCTCCAGTTTTTTGGAAAAGTTTGAGAAGGATTGACTTTAATTCTTCTTTAAATGTTTTGTAGAATTTACATGTGAAACCATCTGGTCTTGGGATCTTATGTTTTCAGAGGTTTTTGATTATTGATTCAATGTATTCAAACTTTTATTTCTTTCTGGTTCAGTCTTGGAAAGTACTGTGATCCTAGGAAATTATCCATTTCTTTTAGGTTATTAAATTTGTTGGCATATAATTGCTTATAGTAGTCTCGTATGATTCTATGTATTTCTGTAGTGTCAGTTGGAATTCTCTTTCTGGTTTCACTTATTTGAGTTTTCTCTTTTTTTTTTAGTAGTCTGGCTAAAGTTTCATCAGTTTCATTTATCTTTCTGAAAAATCAGCTTTTAATTTCGTTGATATTTTCTGTTGCTTTCCTGGTATCTGTTTCATTTATTTCTGTTCTGATCTTTATTCCTTCTACTAACTCTGGGCTTAATTTGTTTTCTAATTTCTTTAGGTGTAAAATTAGGTTGTTTACTTGCAGTCTTCCTCATTTTTAAATAGCATACTTCATTCTCAGAATTGCTTTTGTGCGTCCCATTGGTTTTGGTATATTGTGTTTCCTTTTTTGTTTTGCTATATTCTTTGACTCCTGTTTTGATTTCTTCATTACTCCATTAATTGTTCGGGAGTTTGTTATTTTCCACACGTTTGTATATTTTCCAGCTGTTTTGGTTAGTATAACTACCTTTAGTTTCCACTTGCATGGAATAGCTTTCTCTCCCTTTACTTTGAGTGTATGTGCATCCATAAAGCTGAAGTCAGTCTGTTGTTGACATCATGTAGTTGAGTCTTATCTTTTATCCATCCAGCTACTCTATGCCTTTTGACTAGTGAATTCAATCTATTTGCATGTAGAGTAACAATGATATATGTAAAGACTTAGTAATCTGTTTATTTCTGGTTTTGTATTTCATTATTTTTTTATCCCTCTCTTTCTGCCTATCTTGTAAATTGGTTATTTTAAAAATCTTACTCCATTTTCTTCTGCCTGACATGGTTTCTGATAAGTATGCTGTAATTTTTAAAAATCTTTTTGTATTTTCATTTTCATATATATATATATATAGATATATATATATATATAGATATCTATCTATATATATATATATATATATAGATAGATATCTATATATATATCTGTCTTTGACTTCAAGATGGTTTTTTTTTTCTTTGCTTTTTAAAACTTTTTTGCAATTTAAATATATGTTTAGTTGTATTTGGCATTTATCCTTCTTGGTGTTGTTTGAGTTCTTGAATTTGTTGCTTGTATCTGTCATCAGCTTTTCAAAATTCTCAGTAATGATTTCTTCAAATATACCGTCTGCCTCTGAGTTTCCAGTTACATGTTTGTTAGAACTTTGATCTCTCAGATGTTGGATGTGTGTTGCATTTTTTACCCTAATCATTTTTCTTATTATCTTTCAGTTTGGCAATTTCTTGTGATTTTCCAGAAGTTACCTGACTCTTTCTTCAGCTCTTTTGAGTTTATTTATGAGTCTCTCAATTGAAGGCATTCTTCACTTCTTTTAATGTTTTTTTATTTCCAGCATTTCTATTGGATTCTTATAGTTTTCATCTCTTTGCTGATATTTTTCACCTGATCTTACATGTTGGCTATCTTTCTCAATATATCTTTTATCATTTTAACCATAATAATTTTAAATTTGTTTAATAATTTCAGCATTTGTTTCATATCTCAATTTAGTTCTATTGATTGCTTTCTCTTGGCACATTTTTCATGCTTTTTAAATGTGCTCTGTAATTTTTTTGTTGAAAGTGTGTCTCCTGTGATAATAGTGTTTATGTCTAGAAATGGGCTTGCCTTTCTTTCTGATAAGGCTTTAGTTTGAAAGAATGTTCAAGATATATTAAAGAAACATTCAGTAAGTTCCCTATGTGTAAGGGGAGCTGTCATAAGCTCTGTGGAATTAAAGGTACCCAAATTTACCATCTAACTGTCTAGTTATTAAATGTTTTCTGTAATTACTTAGGTAAAATGACTCACATAAGGGTAAACACCTGTCAGATGACATAATTGGGACTTGATTCTCCATGTCTGATTTCATATCTAGTGTTCTTAATTATTACCATGTTTCAAAGCATTATTTAACCTAATGAAAAAATATTGGGTGTCAGTTATATTGAAGATATTGTGATAAGTTCTGTGGAGAGATGACTGACATCATTTATATGACATGATCTGCATTTAATACATTAATATTCTAAAAATGGATTTCAGAAAGTATCACTTTTCATTAAGCAGTTAGAATGGTGGAAATATATAGTCACAATGTTACTTATAAATGATACTTGGTTGATATATTTAGAGGAATCTTTCTGGTTATTATGAAGCACTCATTATCATTTTAAGTGGTCCGACCCACCTTAGGAGTAGAACCATCTTTGGCTTGGTTCCCAGGACATTATTTCTTGAGAGCCTATGAGTGACCTCACACATGCAGATAGCAGGTCTTTTGTGCTGTACAGCAGGTCCTAAGTGATGTAATTTTTGTTCAACATCATTTCATTATAACATTGATGAGATGTCATAGGAACTTAACTCTTATTTATATCAATTACTCTGTGGTAAATTGGTTTCATTATACATCATTCTGCCTAACATTGTGGAACCTCTTGATGTTAAGTGAGGACTTATTGTACAAAGATAAATTGGACTGTGAAGCACAGTATGGATAGAATTAGGCACCTAGATCCAGGCTTATTGTAAGCCAAACTTCAGGCAGCATCTTTTAGAGAATACAAATATATGCAGTCTTGTGGGACCAAAAGTGTAATCCCCACCGCCACCAGAGTCAAAAAATGTAGAGGTGTCCCCAAAGTGGCCGTTAGAAAATCAGTGCTTCAGTCAAGTGTAAGCTCCTTTCTGGGAGATATTCAGTGAGCTGTAGTGAGATACAGGGAGAGCACAAAGGTGGTGTCCCCCAGCCTATGGTCCCTGAGTGCATTTCTGTAGGACGGAGGGATAAATAGGTGGAGCACAAAGGGTTTCGAGAGTAGTGAAACTAGTCAGTTTATATGATACTGTAAAAGTGGGCACCTAACATTATGCATTTGTCAAAAGCCATAGGATTATACAACAGAAAGAGTGAACTTTAATGTAATCTCTGGATTTTGATTAATAATATATCAATTTGGTTCATCTTTTGTAACAAATGTACCACATTAATGCAAGATGTTAATAATAACTGTGGGATGGAGAGAGGGTAGGAGGGGAGTATATGGAAACTCTGCTTTCTGTGTGATTTTTCTTTAGACTTAAAACTTATTCTAGAAAGTAAAAACCTATTAATTAAAAGCTACTGATGCCTGATAGAGAGTTCATAAAATCTATACAAAGTAATGTAATAACCAAAGTGAGTGTCTAAGTAATGCAACAAAACAAAATTAAGTGAAGACGTGTTTCTTTTTTATTGTTCAAATTTTAGTTCTCATTCGCCACCTCCCCTTTTTTAATAATAATAAAAAAATGCTTGCAGTCATTCCTGTTCCTGTATTCATTTTTCTTTTCTTTTTGGTGTTTTCTGTTAGGTGTCCTAGCCCTTTCTTGGTATCCTCCCAGTTCACATGATGAGAATGGAGAGTCTACTGATGACTTGGTACCAGCTATTTTGGATAAAGCTCATAAATATAACCTGAAGGTATTTTATCATAATTTTTATTGAGATACAATTGACATATCACAATAGTTTCAGGAGTTCAACATAATTGATTTACATATATATTATGAAATAATCGTCACAATAAGTCTAGTTAATGTCCATCACCATACGTAGTTACATTTTTTTTCCTGTGATGAGAATTTCTAAAATCTGTTCTCTTATCTTTTAAACACAATGCAGTATTATTAAGTGTAGTGACCATGTTGTGCTTTACATCCCCAAGACTAATTTTATGGCTAGAAGTTTATACCTTTTACCTTCTTCACACATTTTATTTCTCTCGCCACCTTACATAACCACAAATCTGTTATCTGCATCTATGAATTGTTAGTTTTGTGGGTTTTTTGTTTGTTTTTAAGATGACACGTTTATGTAAGATCATATAGTATTTGTCTTTCTCTAACAGACTTATTTCACTTAGCATAATTAATGCCTTCAAAGTCTATCTATGTCATAACAAATCATAAAATTCCTTTTTTTTTTTATAGCTGGATAATATTTCAGTGTGTGTGTGTATTTATTCTTTAGCCATTCATTCATTAATGGACACTTAGGTTGTTTTCGTTTCTTGGACATTATAAATAATGATGCAGTGAGCATCAAATATTTTTTCGTGTTAGTGTTTCTATTTCTTGCAGGTAAATACCAGAAGGAGAATTGCTAGATCATATAGTAGTTCTATTTTTAATTTTCTGAAGTGCCTCCATACTGTGTTTTATAATGGCTACATCAATTTATATCCCCACTAACAGTTCACAAGTGTTCCTTTTTCTCCACATCCTCACACTTGTTATTTTTTGCCTTTTTGATAGTAGCCATTCTAACAGATTTGGAATGATATCTTTTCAGGGTTTTGATTTGCCTTTCCCTGATGATTAGTGATGTTGAACACCTTTGTATTTATTTGTTGGCCATCTGGTTGCCCATTTTTAAATCAGATTTTTGTTAGTTTGCTTGTGTGTGTGTATGTGTTTGGTTTGCGGTTTTTGGGTTTTTGCTTAATTTTTTTGTTTGCTTAAGTTTTTTTTTTTTTTTTTTTTACTCTTTTATATGTTGTTTATATATTTTGGATAGTAACCCCTTATCAGATACATGATTCGCAAGTATTTTCTCCAGTTTGGTAGGTTGGTTGCCTTTCATTTTGTTGATGGTTTCCTTTTTTGTGCAGAAGCTTTTTATTTTGATGTACTCCCATTTTATTTTATTTTTCTCAAGATACTTTTTGATTTCTCTTTTGGTTACTTTTTTGACCAATTGGTTGTTCAGTAGCATGTTGTTTACACATATTTTTGAGTTTTCCGGTTTTCTTGTATTCGATTTCTAGTTTCATACCATTGTGGTCTGAAAAGATGTTTAATATGATTTCAGTCTTCTTAAATTTATTAAGACTTGTTTTGTGGCCCTAACATATATGATCTGTTCCGAAGGATGTTCCATATGCACTTGAGAAGGATGTGTATTATGATTCTTTTGGATGTAATGTTCTGTGTATGACTGTTAATTGTTCTGTATAATGTGTCATTTAAGGTCAGTGATTTCTGTCTAGATGATCTATACTGATGAAAAGGGGGTATTAAAGTTTTCTACTGTTTAGTTCTGCCTGTTTCACCCTTTAAGTTTGTTAATATTTGCTTTTTATATTTAGGTTCTCCCATATTGGTTGGATAAATATTTAGGAATGTTATATCCATTTATTGGATTGATTCCTTTATCATTATACATTGATTTTCTTTGTCCCTCATTACAGACTTACTCTTACTGTTTATCTTGTCTGTTATAAGCATACCTACCCAGCTTTATTTTGATTTCCATTTGCATGGAATATCTTTTTTTATATATATCTTTGCTTTCGGAGACTCATAGTTAGCACATAGATCAGTTTTGTTTTATTATCCATTTAGCCACTGTTTGTTCATTTTTGCAGAATTTAGTCTATCGATTTAAAGTAGTTATTGATTGGTATAGAGTTTTGCTGTTCTAATTATTTTGTAATTCTTTCCTTCCTTGTTCTCTTTGTGATTTGATGATTTTCTGTAGTGGTAGGCTTATGACTTTCTCCATTTTTTTGTGTATCTACTATAGATTTTTAGTTTTCGTTTACCATGAGTCTTGTTATCATGTTGATATTTTGAGCTCTTCCTATGAATCACCATTGTTCTTTTTCTTATTCCTTTGATTTTTATGTTCAGTTACAGTTGACATAAAATATTAGTTTCAAGTGTACAACATAATATTTAGACATTTATATGTCTAAATCTTAAAAATCACCTCGATAAGTCTAGTACCCACTTGACCATAGTTAGTTATTACAATATTGTTGACTATATTCTCTAAGCTGTACTTTACACCCCCATGACTATTTTGTTAACTACCAGTTTGTACTTGATGCCTTCACCTTTTTCACCCAACCCCTCAACCCTTCTCCAATCTGAGTCATTAGTTTATTCTATCTATGAATTTTTTTTGTTTGCTCATTTGTTTTTCAGATTTAACATATAAGTGGAATCATATTATATTTGTCTTTCTCTGTCTGACTTATTTTACTTAGCATAACACCATGTTTTTGCAAATAGCAAGATTTCATTCTTTTTTACACCAAGGAATATTTCATTATATAAGTACTACTTCTTTATCACATTGTCTATCAGTGGACACTTAGGTTGCTTCCATATCTTGGCTATTGTAAATAACGCTGCAGTGAACATAGGAGTTCATATAAGCTTTTCAAATTAGTGTTTTGGATTTCTTCAGAGAAATACCCAGAAGTGAAATTACTGGGTCATATGGTAGTTCTGTTTTTAAATTTTGAGGAACTAACATACTGTTTTCCATAGTGGCTGCACCAGTTTTCAGTCCCACCAATAGTGCATCAGCTCTCCCTTTTCTCTACCTCATCTCCAACCCTTATTGTTTATTGATTCATTGATGATAGCTCTTCTGACAGGTGGGAGTTATATCTCATTCTGGTTTTAATTTGCATTTCCCTGATGGTTAGTGACACTGAACATCTTTTCATGTGTATTGGTCATCTGTGTGTTCTCTTTGGAGAAATGCCTATTCAGGTCCTCTGCCCATTTTTGATTACATTGTTTTTTTGGTGTTAAATGGTATGAGTTTCTTATATATTTTGGATACTAACCCTTTATTGTGTGTATCATTGGCAAATATCTCCTTCCATTCAGTGGGTTGTCTTTTTGTTATGTTGATAGTTTCCTTTGCAGTACAAAAACTTTTTAGTTTGGTATAGTCTTATTGTTTACTTTTCTTTTGTTTCCCTGGCTGGAGGAGACATATACAAAAAGAAAAAAAAAAAATGACTAAAAGCAATATCAGAGAGTTTATTACCTGTGTTTTCTTCTGAGTTTTATAGTTTAAGTTCTTACATTTAAGTATTTAATTCATTTTGAGTTTATTCTTGTATATGGTGTAAGTGGTCTAGTTCAATTTTTTTTTTTTTGGCATCTTCTGTAGTTTTCCCAGCACCATTTGTTGAAGAGACTGTCTTTACCCCATTGTATATTCTTGCCTCCTTTGTCATAGATTAATTGATCATATAGGTATGGGTTTATTTCTGGGCTTGCTATTCTGTTCATTGATCTTTGTGTTTGTTTTTAAGCCAGTACCATGCTGTTTTGATTATGATAGCCTTACAGTATAGTTTGATATCAGGTAGTGTGATACCTCTAACTTTGTTCTTTTTCAAGATTGCTGTGGCTATTTGGGGTCATTTTTGGTTCAATATAAATTTGAGGATTATTTGTTCTAGTTCCATGATAAATACCATTGGTATTTTGATAGGGATTGTACTGAAACTCTAGATCTCTTGGAGTAGTATGAACATTTGAGCAATGTCATTTCTTCCTGTCCGTGATCATGGTGTCAGTTTCCACTTATTCTTCAGTATCTTATAATTTTACAAACAGGTCTTTTACCTTCTTGAATAAATTTATTTACGTATTTTAATTTTTTGATAGGATTTAAATTGGATTGGTTTTTTAAAATTTATCGGATAGTTTGTCACTGGTGATTAAAAATGCAACCTATTTCTGAATATTTTTGTATTCTGTCACTTTACTGAATTCATTTATTCTAATAGTTTTTTGGTGGAATCTTTATATTATCATGTCATCTGCAAATAATGACAGTTTTACTTTTTCCCTTATAATTTGGTTGCTTGTTATTTTTCTTGTCTAATTACTGTGGTTAGGACTTCCAATACTGTATTGAATGGAAGTGGCAAAAGTGGACATCTTTGTCTTGTTCCTGACCTTTAAAAAAGCTTTCATCTTTTCACTTTTGAATATGGTGTTAACTGTGGGTTTGTTACATAAGGCCTTGATTATGTTGAGATATGTTCCCTCCATCCCAAAATTGCTGAGAGTTTTTTTTTCATAAATGAATGCTAGATTTTGTCAAATGGTTTTTATGATCTATTGATGTGATCGTATGAATTTTATGCTTCATTTTATGTGATATGTTGTATCACATTAATTAACTTGTGGAATTTGAACCAATTTTGCATCCTAGGAATAAATCCTACGTGATTATACTATATGTATGATCTTTTTAATGTATTGCTGTGTTCAGTTTCCTAGTATTTGTTGAGGATTTTTGCATCTATATTCATCAGGAATATTGACCTGCAATTTTATTTGTAATGTTTTTGGTTTTAGAGTAATGCTGTTCTGTTTCATTTAGTCTCTTTTTCAATCTTCTAGTGCATTTCTCAGTTTATTTTATTCTTCAGCTCCCTGACTTCTGTTTGGTACTTTCTTTTACTTTCCATTGCTTTGTTGAAATTCTGTGTTCATCCATTCCTGTCCTGAGCCCTGTGAGCAACTTTATGACCGTTAATTTGAACTCTCTATCAGGTAATTTACTTATCTGTGTTCTATTAAGGTTTTATCTTTTCTGTCATTTGGAGCATATTCCTCTATTTCTTCATCTTTCTTGACTCTGTTTTTGTTTCTGTGCATTAGATGAAATAGCTACTTCTGCCAGTCTTGAAGGTTTGACCTCGTGTAGGAGATGAACCTTATTGCTCAATCTTTCCCTAGCTCTTGTTTGTCTCTCAAACCTTTTTTGATTTTCAAAGCAGCCTATTTTATTTTTAATAGCTCCCAGTAGTTCGAGGTATGCCAAGACCAGTTACTTTCCCATAGTGGAAGGTCTCAATCAGCACCTAGATCCAGGCTTATTGTAAACCAAACTTCAGGCAGCATCTTTTAGAGATATATGCAGTCTTGTGGGACCAAAAGTGCAAGCCCCACCAGAGTCAAGAAATTTAGAGGTGTCCCCAAAGTGGCCGTTAGGAAAATCAGTGCTTCAGTCAAGTGTAAGCTCCTTTTTGGGAGATAACTGGTGAGCTGTAGTGAGATACAGGGAGAGCACAAAGGTGGTGTCCCCCAGCCTATGGTCCCTGAGTGCATTTCTGTAGTTTCTAGATGTGTTACATACCTAAAGTCTGCTCCTAAGGTTGAAGCTCCAGGTCAGGCAAGTAGGCCTTTTTCACAGAAAGGCTGTGGGTGTTTAAGTCTGCTGTCTCTTGTGCCCTGGACGTGGTAGCCTGCCAAGATCCGTCTTTCTGATTGTTATATTCCCTTGGTGTCCTGGAATATAAGACACCCCTGGCCACCAGAACCAAGCAATGAAAGGTTAGTCTCTGGTCTATAACCACAAAAGGGCCCCAGACACATGTAAGAGCTACCCTCCAAGAGATGCTGGACTGCAGCAAAGCGAGCCCCATTGGTCATTAAAGATGGGTGTTTGTTACTCAGATGCTGGTTTTAGAAATTAGAATGTCCGATGTAGGGTATGAATCCTTCACTCCTCAGGGAGAAACTCCAGGTTTTGAGTTGCCTCCCAGTTGTGTGTCCCTGTGCCAGAGGAAAAGTTTAAGGCAAGATTATGTCTCAGCCTTTCTTCCCTCTTTTGTCAGGTATGGATGGGTCACTCTGTTTTTAGAGTGGTTTGCAGAGGGAATCCTTATGTAGCCATATATTCGGTGTGTGTGGGAAGAAGCAAGGGATCTTCCTATGTCTTGAAACTGGAATCCTCTCCTCCCAATAGAGATATTTAGACAAAATTAAAAAGTAAAAATACAAAGAAATAAAAACGTTTGATGCTAAGACATTTTAGAAATTACTGTAAAAAATAGTTAACAATCAGCATATTATAATCAGTTATAAAGATCTGTTGATATTTTGGAGAAAATAACCAGGAGCAACAAAAATACTTTAAAAATTAACAATTTTCACTTGGATGTATTATTTTTCTGTTTTTAAAAATTTACAGTGTGAAATTTGATGTGGTTTCCACTTTCATAGCTTTTCCTTCCTTCCACTTTGAGTGAATGTGTGTCTTTAAAGCTGACGTGAGTCTGTTGTTGGCAGCATAGAGTTGGGCTTGTTTCTAATCCATCCAGTTACGCTGTGCCTTTTGATGTTTAATTCAATCCATTTTCATTTAGAGTAAGTATTAATATCTAAGGAATTTTGCCATCCTTTTCTGCCTACTTTGTAAATTGGTTATTTTTCATTGTGGTATATGGTTTCCGCTTTGTGGCTACTATGGGCTTGGCATAAAACATCTTTTAGATACACATTTTGGGCTAGTAACAACTTATCTTTGATCTCCTGTAAAAGCTATATACCTTTTTACTCTTGAATATGACTGATACCACAAATTTTTGTTGTTGTGTATCGTTAATTTATAGTAGCTATATATATATTTTTTTTCTACTCTTTTCCTTTAATCTTTATACTATAGTTGGGTAGTTGACACACCATCCTAATAGAGAGTTTTCTAAATGTCTGTTTTTCACCTTTACCAGAGGGCTGTGTACTCTCATGTGTTTCACGTGTGTGATTAACCTGCTTTCGTTTCAGCTCAAAGAACTCCTTTCTGCGTTTCTTGCAAGTCAGGTCTAGTGGTGGTGAACTCCTTTATATTTTTTCTAGGGAAAGTCTTTGCCATAACTGAAGAATAAATATGCTGGACAAAGTATTCTTGGCTGGCATTTTTATTTTTCAACACTTTGAATATGTCATTCCACTATTCCCTGGCCTATCAAGTTTCTGCTGAGAACTTGCTGATAGTGCAATAGGAGTTCCTATGTATGTTTTTTTTAAAACCTTGCTGCTTTTAAGATTCTTCATCACTGATTTGTGACAGTTATATCTTAGAAAGGGTTACATTGAGATTATAGGGTGATCTATTAGCTTTTTAGACTTGTATGTCCAAGTCTTTCTTCAGGTTTGGGAATTTCTCAGCTATTATGTATTTAAATAAACTCTGTGCCCCCTTCTCCTTTTCTTCTGGAATCTCCTTTATTCTGATATGTGTGTTTATGAAGAAGCATAGGTCACATAGGCTTTCTTTGCTGTTCTTAAATCTATGTTCCTTCTTCTGTATTATTTCAAAATTCCTATTCTCCATTTTTTTTTCCCCCTCTGTGGTCTGCCCTGTTACATATGATCTCTATTGCATTCTTAATCTCATTCATTGAATTTTGAGCTCCAGAATTTGGTTCTTTTTATCATTTTATTCATGTTTTAGTCCTGGTTTCATTGAGTTATAACTTGTTTCTTTAGAACAGCTATTTTGAATACTTTATTTGTTAGATCGCAGTGTTATTGTCCCTTTGAGCTTGGTTGCTGGAGAATATCATTTTGTGTGGGTGTGATACATATTTCCTATTCCTTGTAAATATGTTACTGCTTTTACACTTGAAGTAGTAGATACCTTTTTTTTTTTCCTCTTTCCTTGCAGCAGTTGAAATATTATGTTCTTTTATGTTATTACCTGAGTTTTTCCTTTTTGTGATGGTGTAACTGCTCCCTCTGAGGCAAATGTTTAAAGCTTTTATGTTTTCTCTGGTTCTTAAAATTCACCAGGCTGGCTACTGAAAAAATGTTGTTTACAGTAAGGTGACACTAGCTCAACTCGGTGGTCGATAGGTGTGCTGTTTACTGGAGCTTGTTCTTGCAGTGGCACTTGGCAGCCCATAGAAAACTGACAGAGCAGGAGCTGGGACTGAGTGCACTGGGTTTGCAGACCCAGTTTGTTTGCTCCCGGGGGCATTACTCCCAGCAGCTCCTGGGTGGACTTCCTGGTGAACACAATCCTTTTAACACCATTCTAAATTCTTTTTTGCCTCTTTCCCTATATCGACCCCTTCCTTCCCCTGGGCACACACCCACAGACCTTTGAGCTTTCACCATAGTATTCTAGATGCTAGTGGAGAGAATGGATTTCTCCAGCTGGATAACCAGGTACTCAGCACTTTCCTTTTCCTCTGTGAGAGAGGTCACCAGAAAATCAGTCGTTTCCGTGGGCAGAGGTGTGGTACTGGAAAAGTTTCTCTTACAGCCTCCAAATATGTATTTTTCTTTTCTTCCAGTGATACGCTGGAGTTTCCCTTTGGAAGGTGAAATTTCTACAAGTTGTAATGCATGAGTTCCTGGCCAGGTCTGTCCTTACCCAATTTTGCCCAGCACCTAGGCATTTTGGCTGGCTCCTCTATCTCATGTAGAGTTTCATCTTTTTCTTACAGGCTGCGTTGGTGGGTGAGAGTCTTTCCAGGTTCCTTGGAGTTAGGTAATAATTTACAAAGTATCCACAATGGTGTCCCGCAGCACTGGCACTTGAGAATCTGCCTCCCTCTCTGGTTGGCTATGGTTGCACCTCTGGAGGGCCTGGTAGCAGCAGGGCCATAGGGAGCCAGGTAGCTGTGGTTCTTGAAGCCTTCTCTACCCCCACCCTCTCCATCACTCCACCACTGGGGTGCTTCAGGACCCAGCTGTCTCAGACACAGCTGGGGCACCTGCCACAGTGGCACCAGCAACCACGGAGGTGCAGATGGCACTGGTAAGAAAACATCTTGTGTCTTTGGTAACATCTACTAGAAAATAAAAGGAAGACCTCTAATTATCAGCCTGCTCAGTTGGTGAATAAAAAGGTACCTAAATATAGTGTTTAAAACTGAAAATGCATTGTCCTGTGGAACAGCCAAGGTAACCAAATGTAAAGTCATGGAAGATTGTGATCTAAATGATAGAGAATTGAAAATAGCCATCCAGGAAGAAACTCTAGAAGACACAAAAAACTCAGACAATTAAGTGAGCTCAGGAACAAAAGTAATGAGGAGTACTTTACCAAAGAGATTATAATTCAAAAAGAACAAAGCAGAAGTTCTGTAACTGAAGAACTCAGTGAGATGAAAAGTTCCTTAGAAGGCATTGGAAATAGATACTAAAAAGACAGTAGAAAAGATTAATGAAAGGAAGAGCTTTTCTTTGAAAAGATAAACAGAATTGACAACTCTTTAGCTGAATTCACTAAGGAAAAAAAGACTCAAAATCAGAAATGAAAGAGGAAAAATTATAATGGATACCATAGAAATATAAAGGATCATAAAGAATACTAATGAAAGGCTGTATGCCACCAAATTGGATAACCTAGAAGAAATGGGTAAATTCTTAGAATCATATAACATTCCTAGACCGAATCATGAAGAAATACAAAATCTGACTAGACTGAAATGTAAGGAAATGTAAATAGTAATCAAAAACCTTATAAAAAACAAAAGTGTGGTGAATTCTACCAAACATTCATAGGACATTTAATAGTTACCATTCTCAAACTCTTTCAAAAAATTAAAGAGGAGGGAATGTTTCCTAACTCCTTTAGGAAACCAACATTACCTTGATACCAAAACCAGGCAAGTACAACACAATAAAGTAAATTACAGCCAATATTTCTGATGAACACAGATGTAGAAATCATCAACAAAATATTAGAAATCACATTCAGTAATACATTAAAAGGACCATACACCATAATCAAATGGGATTCATCCAGGATGCAAAGATGATTCAACATCTGCAAATTAATCCTTGTGACATACCACATTTACATAATGGGGAATCAAAATCATGTGATCACCTCAGAAGATACAGAAAAGGCACTTGACAAGATACAGCATCCACTTATGATAAAAACTGTGACTACAGCGTAAAATACCTCAGCATAATAAAAGCTGTATATATATACAAACCTACAGCAGTGATGAAAAACTGAAATCTTTTTTCTCTAATCGAGAACATGGCAAGGACACCCATCTTTGCCACTTTTATTCACCATAGTGCTGCTATAAGTCCTAGCCCAAGCAACTAGATAAGGAAAAGACATAAAAGGTATCCAGATTGGAAAGTAAGAAGTACAACTGTCATTTTTGTGGATGATATGATTTTATATAATGGAAAACCTTAAAGATTCTTCTAAAAGAAATTAGAAATAATAAATTAGTACAGTACAGTTGTAAGGTACAAAATCAATGTGCAAAAATTTGTTGCGTTTATATATTCTAACAGTGTTGTATCACAAAGCAAAATGAAGAGAACAATCTCATTTAGAGTTACAACAAAAAGAATAAAATACCTAGCAATATACTTTTAAAAGGAGGTGCAAGACCTGTACGCTAAAAACAAGCCATTGTTGAAAGAAATTGAAGTTACACAGAAACGGAAAATATTGTGTTCATAGATTAAAATAATTAACATTGCTTTAGACATATGGACATTTTAACAGTCTATAAAATTCAATGAATTGTTCACAGAAATAGAAAAAAATTTCAAAAGTTCATACGTAATCACAAAAGATTCCAATAGCCAAAGCAATCCTCTGAGAAAGGAGCAAAGCCAGAGATCTTATACTTCCTGATTCCAAACTATATTACAAAGCTTAGTGATCAAACGGTATGGTTTTGGCAGAAAAAACAGACACAAAGACCAATGGGAAATAATTGAGCACCTAGAAATAAACCCACACATATACAGACAACTAATTTATGACAAAGGATCCAAGAATGTATAATGGAAAAGGAAAGTCTCTTAGACGGTCCTGGAAAAACTGGACAACTGTATGCAAAAGAATAAAACTATGATCACTGTTTTTCACCATATATAAAAATTATCTCAAAGACTTGCACATGAGACCTGAAACAATAAAATATATAGAAGAAAAATAGGCACTAAACTTAATGGACATCAATCTTTGTGATATTCTAGTGGATTTGACTTTAAAGTCAAGAGAAACAAATAGGACATCAAACTAAAAAGCCTTTGCACTGAAAAGGAAACCAACAAAACAAAAAGTCAGCCAACCAGATGGGAGAAGATATTTGAAAATAATATTTCCAGTAAGGGATTAATCTCTAAAATATATAAAGAACTCATACAATTCAAACACAACAAAAAACAATTAAAAATGGGCGGAGGATCTGAATAGACATTTTTCCAAAGAAGGCATACAGGTGGCCAACAGGTACATGAAAAGATGTTCATCTTCACTAATTTTTAGGGAAACACAAATCAAAAGCACAATGAGATGTCACCAAACACAAGTTAGAATGGCTATTATCAAAAAGACAACAAATGGTGGAGAGGCTGTAGAGAAAAGGGGACCCTCCTACACTGTTGGTGATAATGTAAATTGAGACAGCCAGTATGACAAACACCATCGAGTTTCTTAAAAAAAAAAAAAAAAAAACTACCAAATGATCCAGCAATTCCTCTTCTGGGTATTTATCAAAGGACTGTGAAAACATTTCTTTGAAAAGATATGTGTACCCCATGTTCATTGTAGCATTATTTGCAATAACCAAGACATGGAAATGACCCAAATGTCCACTGACAGATGAATAAACATGTGGTACCTATATACAGTGGAATACTCATTCATAAAAAAGGTGAAATATTGCCATTTGCAACAACATGGGTGGATCTTGAGGGTATGAGTCAGACAGAGGACAAAGAACATATGCTTTCACTCATGTAGAAAATTAAAAATGAACAAACTCATAGATAACAAATTAGTGATTACGGGAGGGGAGAGAAAAATTGGTTAAGGGGGTCAGATGTATGATGATGATTAGAAACCAGACTTTCGGTGGTGAGCATGCAATAGACATTGAATTGTAATGTTGTACACCTGAAATTTTTATGTTATTGAACAATAATACCTAAATTAAAAAAAAATGGAGTCTTCTGTGCTTAGTATTTAAGTACTTTTAGTTACTGCTTTTTACTATTAGAGATATATAAACCATATTAATAAGCATTCTGAAAACTGTTGTCCTTTATAGTACTAGTGGCTATTAATAGAACAAATTAAACATTATTTTGTGTATTAACTGAGGTAAATGTACAAAATATTCAGCATATTTAATAGAGAAAGTTCTTAGTAAATATTCTATTAAACTCTGGTAACTTCTGTGTTCAGTAAGCATTTTAAATTAAGGTTATTAAATCATGGAATTAATTTAAAATATGGAATATACTTTTATTTTTACATCATAAATTTTTTTCTAATCAATATTTTTGTTTTAGGTCACTTTTCACATCGAACCATATTATAATCGAGATGACCAAAGCATGTACAAAAATATCAAATATATTATAGACAAGTGAGTTTATTCTGTGTTTATAATCACCAGTTTGTGATCCATTGCTAATTTACTGTTGTAAGAAAAATACATTTAAATTCTGTTTGAGAGATTTGAATGATTTGTGGTCTGACATTAAAATAAAACTAATTTTGTAATGGATATTGCAGTCGTTTTGAGGGAGGTTTCTGAAGTTCCTTACAGTTCCCTCTCTGTATAAATAAAGATTTTTATCATACTGACATTTTAAATTGTACAGAGTTTTCTTTTTAAAAGAAAGTTCAGACTCTGTTAGGTGAACTGTTTATAGCAAAGGACCAACATTTAATATTTTTATATTTAGTCTGATTACAGGGAAAAAATACAGTTTCATTTTGTTCCCGTGGACAAATTATTTTACTGATAATAGTCTGCAACAGATGCCATACTCTTACAAAGAAACTTGTCAGCAGCAGTGGACCAATTATCATTGATATTTTAAAAGCAGTTTATATTCATATAGAAAATGGACTCTTCATGGTGTTAGTCATCATTTGTGAACCTCAATATAAGATAATTTCTTGTTCGGTAATGTCTTAATGTATCCAGTATTTTATTTCCCAATGTATGAAGTCAGTGCATTTATAATAATTATATAACTGACTCCCCAAAGAAGGTAAACATTGTGCTTAAACTCTACTGATTACCTTCATTTTCAATAAATAATTATTGTATATGGCAAATGAGTTGTGAATATTAATTTCATTTTTACCTATGTTTGTATTGTAGATATGGAAATCATCCGGCCTTTTATAGGTACAAGACTAAGACGGCAATGCTCTTCCTATGTTTTATGTCTACGATTCCTATATTACAAAGCCTGAACAATGGGCCAACCTGTTAACCGTCTCAGGGTCTCAGAGCATTCGCAATTCTCCTTATGATGGATTGTTTATTGCACTTCTAGTAGAAGACAAGCATAAATATGATATCCTTCAAGGTGGTTTTGATGGAATTTATACATATTTTGCCACAAATGGCTTTACTTATGGCTCATCATATGAGAATTGGGCTAAGCTAAAATTATTTTGTGATCACTTCAAACTAATGTTTATCCCAAGTGTGGGCCCAGGATATATAGATACCAGCATCCGTCCATGGAACGCTCAAAACACTCGGAACAGAATCAATGGGAAGTATTATGAAACAGCTCTGCGTGCTGCTCTCCAAACCCACCCCAGTGTGATTTCTATCACCTCTTTTAATGAGTGGCATGAAGGAACTCAGATTGAAAAGGCTATTCCCAAAAGAACTAGCAGTACAGTGTACCTGGATTACCAGCCTCATAAACCAAGTCTTTATCTAGAACTCACTCACAAGTGGTCTGGAATATACAGTAAGGAAAGAGCAACTTATGCATTAGATCAATAGCTGCCTGCTTATTATTGAAATCACCTAATTTCAGTAAATGCCTTTTCTTTTGAGTTATGGACAAAAAACTGTAAAAATTAAGATGCATTATCACAATTATCTTTAATGAAAATAATTTGCACTTTTTTAAAGGTAGTAATGTTACCACTGCCACGCTTCACAACGCTGCACTGAGAAAATGCCTGAGAGAACATTGTGTAGAAACATCCCCTGTGGCATCATTCACTAAATTTATAACTGAAATTGAAATCCTGTTTTCATAGCAACTTAATTTTTATTTTACAATAGGTAATTGCTTGTTACATAAAGTAGTTAGCGCGCAGTTAAATTCTACTTGTATTCTGGGCCCAAAGAAATAGGATTGTGCATATATATGGTATGTTGAAGAAAAACTGAAAAAAAATAGTGTACTCTCTAAGTTTTTTCAGTGACTCAGACAACTTTATTATATTGGTGTTTGGATTCTGGATTCTTAAGAAAAGTAACATCATACCTTAAACCTTACTGTGAACCATATTGTGTTAGGAAGACCTGCTTTCTATAGCACAATATACATCATTTGCAGATTTTTGGTTACCCGTAGCATGCTAGATGTTTTGCATGTCTAATGTTTCTGCTTTACAATGCTAAACTCCAGACTTTAGAAGCTATAGAAAGTTATTTTATAAAAGTTAACAGTTGTTTCTCAAGTCTTAAGAAAACTTAGTTGCTTCACAATTATTACAATAATATAATACTCAAAATGTTATTTTTAGAGTATCTTGTTAAAATTAACTTGTTATTCTACTATTCATATTTTACAATTTAATATTAGTCAGAGACCAACTGTTAAATAAAAAAAAAGTGATACTATTTTTGGATTGCCTTCTTTTAATATTTTAAGCAATTTTTACCAAAAGTAATAGAGAATATTTACTTAGCTTTTTTCAGATTTTAGGAACATGGAAATAAAAATTCCTTTATATCTTAAATTTATTTTTGAAGTTTGACATTTCATTAAGTTTAACATTTAATGATGGAAATCTCTTATTTAAAAGACAATATTTTTTATTGTATAATATTCCTATTTAAAAACATACTTTTATGGTTATTACAGGTTAAATGTGATCAGTTGTCATATTGTGACAAATTTATCAATCACCTGTATGCTAAAAAATGTATTTTTTACTTTAAAAACTAAAGAATGCATTCTGTTATTATAGTTAATATTTATAACGAGAACCAAAAATCATATATATGCTATCACATGAATATTAAGATTTTCTTTAAAAAGCAATAGGGTAATACTAAACAATAATGCATATAAATCTTGGAGTATGAAGGCATTCATACAGAAACAAGTTAGCAGTGAAATTTATTTTTCAGCAGTGTTTTTGAAGTAAAATGTGTTTTTTAAAAAGGGGCATGATTGTCAAACTTATTTATAGCTTAAGAATTTGCTGTTCCTTAGAATGACCAGGCCACAGGAAATTAGTTCAATAGTAATAGTCTACTTTCTACAAGTAATTATAAAAAAAATCATTATGCTGATACAACCATTTTCATATGAACACTCGTACAGATATAACCTGTGGATTTTTTTTTCTTACATCCAGTTAGCCACTATATATTTACTTAGGGATATACTCTAAATGTCGTACCTAATAATAATTTATAATGTACCATGTTTTATTAAAATTTCGAGAAATATCTGCTACAGAGGTATATTTGAACCCACCATGAAACAAAACCAGTTTTATGCAATAGTTGTAAGATTAAGGGAAAGCGTATGAAAACATGGTCAGCACATCCTCAACGTGGATACCACCACCTCCTATCCTACTCCTGCTGGAGACAGATAAATCTACTGCAGTACAGTTTACCTCTGACCTTTGTTGTGGTTCCAACATATTACCCCAACCAGCCAGTAAGAGTCAGTCACATTTCAAAGTAAAATAAAACATTCTGTTTTCATTGCAGAAAGTTATCAAGGGAAGAATGTTTGGAATCTAAGCACAGAACAGTTTACTAATTTATAATTATATGAATGTTATGTTTTTCTCCTGTTTTTAAAAACAGGCTATTAGGCAGAATTCTCTCTAACAGTTTTTTTATTCTTAGGAATGCTTCCGAATCTTCCTCAGGTATTTATTGCAGCTGAGTTGCCTTTACCATTTGACTTGTAGCACCATGTAGATCATTATGATCACAAGCAAATAAGAGCAAAGAATTGATTTCCTAATTATAAAACTATAGGTTTGCAAAGAAAAACGTGTAATATATGCAATGCACAAATCATAATGAATTCTTTTATGGTTTAAGTGGTCTACATGTTTTGACTGTGAAGACACCAAATCTTTCCTTTACTGTTTCTCTTAAGGACTAATATTGTCAAAAACTGCTGTTCTTAGTGTTTATATCAGTTATAGGTTAAGTTTTTTCTGTTTTAAGAGAGTAATTAAAAGATGACTATTTTGTTATATAAAGTAGTTAACTTTAATCTAAAAAGCATACATGAAATATATTGTATCTTAGATATGAAACTTTTTCTATTTATGAAATATTTGATTTCTGACCAACAGATGAAAAGTAGAATTCAGTCACACTCTTTGTATATTTTCTCTTTCAAGATATGTAGCACTAACAAAGTAGATATCTTGAACTGTACATACTTTTAAAATCTGAATTTGTTATACACATACACAAAATGTTTTTGTTGTTGTTTTTTAATTTGGGAGATGTTTTCTTATTTTTTTTATTCTTTGGGTATAATTCTATATTAGCTCTGACATCCTTTAGGAAATTGATCTTTCCTAAAACAGCAAAGGTAATAAGCTGCCTGAAAACCTAAGTTCATAACATTTTGCTTTTTCAGACAGATCAGTTATTCCATTTAAACACAATGACTGCTCTTAAATTTTATAGCATCTACAGAAACAAGCCTTGAAAGTCTATATTTAAATTTTGAGTTAAGGTCGACACTCTCATGTCCCATAGTACCGAAGCTACATACTTCTATATCAGCAAAATTTAAAAAAACAGTTGACCTAGCCACAAGCAAAAGGAAGTTTTTTGGCTCAGATAGTCCTTTTTAAAAAACTGTACTCCAAATTAATTTTATACTGACATATAGCCACATAAAAGCTAAATGTTATTATATGCTTAATGTAAGGTTATTATTTTTGAGAATTTAGGTACTACATTGATGTGATTACAGAGACTCATTCATTCTTGGTCAAATTATAAAACTTAATGGTAGTGCTGTTATATTCCAGCTATCAATGAAGGGGGGTACATTTTTCAATGTAATTTGCTTTTGTTGTTATAATTACTATTTAATTTATGACATCAAAAGACAAAATAATTTGAGACCTAATAAATAGTCATCTAAAATTTACTAAAATCAAAACAGTGGCACTTTTTCTATTGGATGTTCATTTAAAAGTATTATATATATTGGATTTCAAGTTTCTCAATTTATATAAAGAACAATAAATTTAAACATGAAGATAAAAAAGTCTTTTAGAAGCTTCCGGATTGAAATAACTGTTTCATAACACAAAACAATGATGTCTATGGTAAGATAATTCTACATGTAATTCAACTTATGGTATAGATTGTGTCATCATGCTTTTGTATTGTTTTTGACTTTGAAATGGGTTAAAAATCTGAGCAAATATTGTAAACAGCTCTGACAAACTTCAGCTACTCAATCACATTGAAATGCATTAATTATATCTGTGTATAAAAGTAGTTTTAAGTCAGTTTTATAAAATATTATCAAACTACTATATCACCATGTTAATTTGGTAATTATGTCTAATGTTATGTGATCTTTACCCTGATTTCAAAAATATCAAATGCAAAAGAATATTTATAAATTCAATCATAATACATGAACTTTAGGAATCTATATTTGAACAGTCACCTAAGTGTAGCATGCTAAACTTTTATTTGTACATGCTAAATTTATATTTATTAAATACTGCTGTACTCTATATCATGTTTTAATTACCCAGACTTATTTTAACCAAACGGTAGCCCATTAAGCCATTAACGTTAAAATGGAGCAGTCTAATCTCTGACTACATGTAAAAAGTAATTGCAAATCTGATTGCTATACTCTTGAAAATTTGCTTTGTTGCTATATTTAATTATAGTAAATTCTTGAAAATTATGTTTTTAGATATTTTATAAGAAAAATATTTTGGGACAATGATATAAACAGTAACAACTCAAATTCTATTTGATTTTTTCTCAAATGAGTATTATGTGTTTGTAGCTAAAGGCTTAATTTATTCCCAAATAAAATGTTCTGTTTTAATGCATTATTTATTTCACTTTTTTCATTTACGTCATTTTAAAATAGAGTTTAGGTAATGTTTCCTCTTATTAAAATATGAATACTCTGAAAAAAAAGATTTAAAGTATATTTTCACAAAACTAAAAAATTAAAATATAATGAATGAAATTAAAAATAGAGTGTATATACAGTGCTAGCAGAAATGATTGACTACACATTTGGTATTGAGCTTCTGAGTAGTTAATGCAAGATATTATAGTTCATATTGCCAGAAAAGAAACACCTCCTTTCCTATATGAGGTAAACTTTACTTCGTTGATAAATTTTAAAATAAGTTTCTCGCATAGGCATTATACATAGGGTCAGAAATGCAAAAACCTACTGGAACCTGTCAGGTATTGTAAATAAATGCATCAGGTTTAAAGCTTTAGAGAGTCCTAGGGACTGCAGACAACTCTCACCTAAAAAGAGTAGTTGCTAATCAGCTCCTGTCAGTGTTGCCCTTTGTAGCTATGGGTGACTAAAATGAAAATGTGTGTATGCTGTGTGTGTGTGTAAATTTTTCTAATTATGGCAGATACTGCAAACTTTTTAAAAATATTTGCTGACTGGATCCATTTTGTGACCTCTGGTAGTAAAGAATAAAACTATCATGTAAAATGTCTTCAATGTTTTTTAACACTCGAGGATTTCATATGACTAGTCATTATAATGATCATTGGATAAATTCCAAATATATAACTAAAAGACCAGTCCATAAAAGTGAATTCATGAGGGCACTGATGTAATAGCCTTCCTCAGATCTTACCAGATGCAAGATCAGAATTTAAAAGCACCTCAAGAAGTGAGTTAGGTGAATATCTCTTAGCTAAAAGACATTTGCTGTGTTTAAAAAGGGCATCTATTATTTCTCACAGTTTGGCTTTTGAATAGCTGATTTTAATTAATTTGTATTCACTGAGGGACCTGGAACACCTTTATTCTGTCACATATTAGATTTGGATCCATTTTTGAAGCCTGTCCAGTAGGCAGTGGAAAAACAGTAACTGGGTTTAATTCTAGCCCCAACTTCTGCAGCCCACCTTCTTCCCTTTTGCTGCCTACCTGCCATTCAACATATATTTCTTACTCATAACTCACCTGTGTTTCTTATGTGCTTTATTTCAAAAAAGATTCATTAGAATCTGTTAACGTGACAATATAGTCTCAGTTAAAAGTAGAGCAAGAATAGGAATACACTTATTGAGCCCAGCACAAAATGCAAACTGAATATTATGGTAAAAAGACCATTAGACTGGTGGTCAAGTTTAACATTTAAGCTTTGAGTAGCCAGTATGAAAAAAAGACATAATAATTTACACGTTTATACTATAGACATTGCAGATAGAAATTTCTCAAAAGTGTAGCTGCCTTGTTTATTAAGAGAGGAATTCCTTCTGGGGGTTCTGATAAGGAGAATACTATAATACAATGAACAATATCTTTATCAGCACTTTCCCTGTAATGCATCAAGACCAAATTTTATATCCATCTCAAAAAGTGGATCGTCCATGTATCCTTTAAGCAATTTTTCCCACAATTTCTTTGAGTATTTCATTAGTGAAATATTTCATGAGTTTCTGCCAGAGTGTATAGTGGTGAAGGATATATATATATGATTAAGACACTACCTTCTGTTTTCAAGATACTTAGATTTTTAAAATAAAGCATGTTTTAGGTGATACAGTTTACATTTTTTGATTCTATATATCTAATCAGCTGTATCCATGACAGAGCCTTTCTCACAAATAATTGAAAAAATGAAAGTCAATTATATATTAGTTCCAGAGGGGAAAATGAAATTAGCTTTATAGCTCCAAATTTTATGTAGAAAGAGATTTACGTTTGCTGAATTGGTGATATATTAACCATAGCTCTCCATTCTTTTCCAAAAACAAAAACAAAAATGTGTACTAGTAACTGATCTGCCCAGTTTCTGTATCTTTAAAATGAGAGGATTAGTCTGGATGATGGCTAAGATTGCTATTTAGCACTAAAATCCTTTTTATGTTAATGATATTAATAACATCAAAACCCAGAAAAATGAAACCTCTATAATAAAGGCATAAAAACTCAAAAGGAATTTTATAAAATATAAACCTTAATATTTATCACACATTGGATTTTATTATTCTGATCTTTGCCTTTCAAATATCACTGTTGTGGATATTAAATGTTAATGCAAATAAAATGCCTAAAACATTCCTGATACATGGGAATATTCAGTAAATGTTGGCCATTAGTGTCATTTTTACACAAAATGTGAACAATCCAAATGTCCTTCATTGGTTGAAAGAATAAATTAAGTCTGATACAGTGAAACACTGATACATGCAACCACAACTCAAATGCATTATGCTAAGTGAAAGAAGCCTCAAAGGGTTATGTACATTATGAATCTATTTATATGACTTCCAGGAAAAGGCAAAACTCTACAGGTAATAGAGCAGTTGTCACCAAGGGTTAGGAGTTAGGGACGGGAGTGGTTACAAAAGAGCAGCACAAGGTAATTTTGGGGGTCAAAGGACTATTCTGTATCCTGACTGGGGTAGTGATTACTTGGCTCTAATTTCAAATCCACAGAACTCTACACTTCCAACACACAAAAAAAGATGAATTTTCTGTATATTAATATAGCTTTTAAAACCTGTAATGTGGTACTACTACACACACAAATAGCTAAAATTAATAAGGCTAACAATGCTAAAGCTCTTATACTTTTCTGGTGGTAGTGTAAAATATTTCACCTTTCAAACACTGGCAATTTCTTAAAAGTTAGGTATATCTTTACCATAAGACCAAAAATTCCACTTCCATTAGTAGAATTTCTCATCTTTCCTCATTCTCAATTCATGACATTGTCATTTATGCAACATAACCAGGAACCTGGGGTCATTCTTTTCCATACCTCACTCTTATGCCACAAATCCTATCAAATATTAAATACTGGTTCCTTTTCTCCCCTAGATAACTCCTAAATATTTATGCTATTTTCTGCCTGTACTATTTGACCATGCCCAGGACATCATCATTTTTCACGTGGCCTATTATATCTTCTCAACTAGTTTATATACCTGACTACTTCAAATCAATCTTTAGATTCAGAGTCAAGGTCATTCTCTTGCTTCAAATTCTTTAAGATGTCCCATTACTGTTCTGTGCCTACAGAGATAGTCTCATCTGATCCTGGTTCTTTATTTTTTTTCTTAAAATTTCTGCTACAATAATATTTTAGAGAGATCACCAAACACAACTTGTTATTTCATAATTCCATTCAGACCTTTTTTTTTGGGGGGGGGGGGGGGGGTTGGGGAGGGGAATGATGTGTTTTCCATTGTTCCTTATTTCATTTACTCCTGGAAAGAAGAGTGGGCCAGAAAAGTGAACGAAGGAAATAACATCCTAACAAGTACCTAATGTGTATCAAGCATTATATTGTTGTATGTGTTATTTAATGTAATATTCCAACATTCTGAGGTAGTTTTGTTTATTATATAGTTAAGGAAACTGTATGGAAGTTTCCAGTGTCCCTCAGCTGCGTAGATATGGACCTAAACGAACTGTCGTTTCACTGTACGGTCAACTTATCTAAAAACATCCCTACACCCAGCCCTTTCCCTACACTCACATGGGCACTCAAGAGTACACTTCTATTCTAGCACTTAATACTTTGTGCTGAGATCAGCTTTTATACATAAGTATTTTTCTCTCTACTGAAAGCACCTTGTGGGTAAGGACCATATTTATACTTTTTTAAAGAATATAAAATATACATAGAAAATAACATAATAGATATGTAAGTTTCATAGACTTCATGGGCCCAATGCTAAATTTAATTAAATGTAGCATTTCCTATAAGTGTGTTTCCACCTTTATATTCACAGTGTCTGGCAAAGAGCAGTACAAAATAAATCCTTATTATACTGAAGATAAATTCAAATGAAGAGTTGCATATATAAAACAATGCGTTACACAGAAATTTCTTTTCATGAACATTTCTTAATACTGTTATATTCCTCTTGGGCTACTGGAAGATTGTAAATATGTTCCAAAAAAAATTGCACCAAATAATATTGGCATGTGTGTTGTAATTTCTTTTTATCTTCATTTGTTAAAACGTTAAAATTGTAGTTCTAGTTATAAGTTTTTGTTTTTGTTTTTTATGAGACTTTTTCACAAAGTCAATTTCAGGCAGTTCTATAAAGCTAACAAAAAAATATGTTTCTTAAAAGTGAAGCTGTTGATGTTTATTTAACATATTAGTGGCATAAATTCTAGAAGTGTCCTAGTTAAACAGACTTTTAATCATTAATTTACTCTAACAAGTATAATGTTTGAGATAGTCATAGCTTATGAGCTATTTACATAATCCCTATGCTCTTTCCATTAAACGTTTTGCTATATTTAACACTGCTATTAAAATAGAACATGCACCAGAAATTTTTAAAAAGTAAATATTGATATACTTTTCAAGCAATATTAAAATTTAGAAAATCATGTGTTGAATATTAACCTAATTTCTCCATTATGCATAATTCCTCATAGATCAATAAATTGACAGTAGAATCAATTATTTTTACTATTTATGACAAAGCCCCACAAATACCATTCAGAATATTTAGTTGTTGATTAAAGTTTAAGGATGGAGTTAGATAAGCAGTTATCTTAGGAAACACACTTGCTGGAGAAGCCCTACAAAACTTGAAGAGATATTTTAGAGTCGAAAGGTACACTCATTCTCAGATATAGTTCATTCTTTTACCCATTTTTTTCAAACCTCCACTTCCTTCTTGTCTAAACAATTTCTAATTTTGCTTCCAAAATAACTAAGGAAGTAAAAGCAATGAAGATGATGCCCAAAAAACCATTTCCTTATAAATCTCACCTCTAAGAGTGGGCGAGATCTATAACTTACTTCTAACAGAATGGCAAATTAAGATGTTATCATTTCTGAGTTTATTATATGGCAAAGGTGAACAGGGTTTGAAGATGTAACTGAGATCCCTAAGTAGTTGACTAAATTAATCGAACAGTAGATAATCCTTTGTGGGTTTACCTAGTCAGATGAGCCCTTTAAAAGAGGTTCAGAGAGGTAAGACATGAGACATTAGAGAATACTCTCTTGTTGGCCTGAAGAAGTAAACCCACGTAGTTTACAGCTTCAAGGAAATGAATTTCTGCAACAACCATGTGAGCTGGGAAGAGGACTCTGAGCTTCCTGAGTCCTTGATGCTAGCCGATGCTTTAATTACAGCCCTGTGAGAGACCCTGAGCAAAGAATCGAGTTAAGCCATGACAGGTATCTTGACTCATGGAAACAGATACTAAAATATATGTTGTTTTAAGCTGCTAGATTTGTGATAATTTGATACACAGAAATAGAAAACTAATACACAATCAAAAGAAAATGTGCATAAGCTTTCAACACCATATGCATCATCTGTGCTTCTAAGCTCTGTCAGCCTTTCTTTTAACTATGAATAAACTGTCCTTATTTTCAACTAAGGCCAATCTCTCCCCCTGGGTTCTAAATTCAATTTCCTCTTGTCTGCTCAAAGGCATTACTCTGACAATGGTTCTCTCTTACTCCCACATCATTAAATCTCCCCTTTTCTAGTGAAGCATTCCCATCAGGAAACAGGATGTTTTCTTCCGTCTCCAAAAAAAAAATGCTTGCTCTGAGGTGTTCTTTCTAAAAAAAAACAAAACAAAACAAAACAAAAAACAAAACAACAACAAAAAAAAACCTGCAAGTCTAGATATGAGAAAAACAAAAACACACACAAAAAAATCAGACTCACTCAAATTGAGGGACAGTCTGCAAAATACCTAACCAGTACTCCACAAAACTACCAGGTCATCAAACAAAGGCTGAGAGATTGTCACGGACAAGAAGAGACTAAAGAGATATAACCATATTCAAATGGATCTAAGACTGGACCCTTGAACAGTAAAAGGACATTAAGGGAACAACCGCTGAAATCTGATAAAGTCTGATGTAAGTGTTGTTCATTTCTTAGTTTTGACAAATAGCAGTAAACACGGTGGTCCTCACCTTCTTCAGGGCTTTGCTAGATACTCAGGCCTTTCTTGACCACTCTATTTTAATTTAGATTATACCCCCTATATCCATTTAACAAACCTATAGTGTGCTTACTTTTCAATGAGGAAATAAAAGGAATGCAACTATTTCTATACCCAAAGAGTTCACAGCAAAAGGATCATTTCTTTACATGATATCTTTTATTTCTGCATGCCAGTGTCCCTTAACTCTTTCAGTTAAAACATCTGTCCTTGATATCTGAGCAATTACCTTTCCCTACTCTGTGTGGTCTTGGTGATATCATTAATCCATATATTTTGAAGTTCGACACATGATATAGACTCTCTTTGCTGCAGTGATTGCTCCAGGCTAGGCATGTAAACCAAGCTTGGCTGACATATTTTGAGACCTCATTTCCTACCCTGAACCATATCTATCTTTGAGTTCTATTCCATCACCCAATAAACATTTTTCATTAAGCTAATTTTAGTTAGGTTTGTGTCATGGAACTGAAAGAGTCCTGAGTAATACAAAATAGGGGTAGATTTGAAGACGGCATTGGGAAGAGAGTCAAGCCTCTCTGAAGTGTTAACAAAATATTCAGAGGAATTGCTCTTAAGTTTTAAAGTCTGAGAACCTAACATATGGGAAAACCATCTAACTTTTGCTTAAGGTGAACAATATACTAAATAAAGACTAATGGATAAAACAGAAATGTGGCTTAAAAGAAAAATAACTATGTTTATTGACCAGTGGTCTACCACCTATGGGCTGCTAACCTTTGAACAGAGCAGTTACTGCTGAATATATACAGTTATTACCAATTTCTTGTGTGAATCAAGTATTTATCCTACTGTTGCTGAATCACTGAGTCAGGTAGAGCTCGGACAACTACTTAGATAGGTTAGGGGAAGTCCTCTCCATCAGTACAACTTAGTCAAACAAAAAAAATTGAGATGCTTAGTGTGATGCTTTTTAAATACTTTATTTCTGAGCAGTAACAGAATATTGTTTAGAAAATAATGTTAATTTCTATGGGGGAAAAGTGGTCCAGTACTTTTGAGGATGTGTGAATAGTCCTATAAGCTGACAATTTTGACAGAACTTTACTTGCTCACAAAATCTAGTACCATCTAATACTAATCCATATAGATTTTCTTCTATGTGCTGCAGCTTCTTACACTTTTCCTCTCATAAATATTTCTCTTATAAAAGCATTCAAACTATTGATATTTCTGCCAATGCGATCAGAACACCACGTAGCTCGATCTTGGTCATCTGTTTATCATTAATGAAACACCCAAACTTTTCTTTAATTAAGGTATATTCGACTAATTGACAACTGTCCATTTGTTGCTTAGCATTATGGCATATTTTCTTAAGATAGCTGAGAAAATATTGATTTTCTGTAATGATGCCCTGCAAAATTTCAGTCTTTTTTGAATTTTTAGTTTGCAAGCATTAATTCGAGAATTCATAAGCCGAAATATTCCTTTACTGTGCACTTTCCAAGAACTCCAGAAAAATGTGTTTTTATTCCCCACTTAGAAGCATTGTGCCTTCTTAATAGTAACTACTGTGCTCTAACAAATAAAATATTTTCACTTATGACTTTATGAAACCTATTTTACCTCTAACTAGCTTCAAGTGAGCTAACAATTTATTAGTGGCACTTGCACTAAAAAATGAAGTACCTTGGAAATAGCCTTAAATGTACATCTTTTTCAAATTTTTAAAAAATTCTTCTTTTTCTTCGTCTTTTTTCTTTCTTTTTCTCTCTCTTATTCTTCCCCTGCTTTTTGCCCTCCCCCTGCATTCTCTCTCGCTTTCCTTTCTCCCTTCCTCCTTTCTTCCTTCCTAGTTCTTCATTCTCTTCTAATAAAAGCTTAGTGTTTCTCTAATGACATTTCTCCGAAAAGATTTTTTCATAGGCACACTACTGTGAGTCAACACAAGTAGACACACATATATTTTAAAAATTCCTCTGATTCTTAACTTAAATACTAAAAATTTTCTCATGTTATAATCTCCTTGAATTTTTGGACTTTGCGACTAAATTGTAGCTGAGATGATCACATATATTTTTATAAATTACAAACTGTAAATTAGATAATCTTGAAATTGCATCATTTTCACCTAACATATTTTTTGAGTATCTACTTTAACTTTGTTCTTATTAAGGTTCAAACCTTCCTTTTAGGGTAAGGGAGCTGTATATAGCTTCATTTTTAGTTTCCTCATCTGTAAAATGCAAATAATAGTAGCACTAATCTGGAATTATCTGCCATTAGTTGAGGTAACTGAGGCACATTGACCTACAGGGGGTTTGCAAAGCTAACAAGTGTAGGACTAGGACATGAACCTCGACCTCTTTAGAGTTTGTTGTGCTTGGTTGTGCTATGATGACTTACTGAAAAGTTAACTGCTGCTGGAAAGAACCTTCCTGTAGCTCCCCTAGCTCCTGCACTGCTCTCTATTAATGAAGAGAAAGATGACCGAGCTTGGCTTACTTTTGCTATGACTATGACTTTTCATCCTTCAATCATCCCAATCTTACCTTGAATCGATGCCAAGAAGTATCTACAATTAGACTTCATCTACAATTAGACCCACCTCTCCATAAGACACTATCAGCATGAATAACACTGTGTTCTGTACTCCTGGTTATCTTAGTCCCTCTGACAAGAAGTCCAAACCCCATGTCCTTTCTCAATTTAGCTCCATATGGCATTAAATATATTTTAATTGACTCAAGCTCACGTTCTTTCCCATGGCTGACAAACTCTAAGATAACTCTGGTTTTCCCAACCTTCTGGTACTCAAATTCTTGTGCGATCTCTTCCCATTGAATATGGGTGGGGCCTGTAACTTGCTCCTAACCAACAGTATACTGCAAAGGTGACTAGATGTCACATCTCTCATTATGATATATAAGACTATAATGTCTGTTTTGCTAGAAGATTCTATTTCTTGCTAGTTTTGATGAAGCAAGCAGCCTTATTTGAAAGATCTACAAGACAGAGAACTAAAGGTAACCAGCCAACAGCCAGAAAGAAACTATGTTTCTCAACACATCAGTCCGCAGGTACCTGAATTCTACCAGCGACCATGGGTTTCAAAGTTAATCCTTCCCAGTCAAGTTTTGAGAACATACCTTTGGCTGACACCTTGTTTGCAGCCTTTTGAGGATGAGATAAACCATGCTTAGACTCCTAACCCAAAGAAATTGGATGATGATAAATTTGCATTGTTTTAAGATGCTAAATTTTATTGTTACTCAGCAATATTCAACTAATACACCCCTGAATGCCCAAAACCGGTCTATGCCCTTTAGAATTCACTGATGAGATGAAGGTTTTCAGAAAATTCCTGCATTCATCAGCAAGTATTCCAAAAACATACCTATATGCTTTTTCTTGGTTATTCAACTGTCTCTCCTGTTACAAAGTATGAATTTTCTGTGCTCTAAGGCCATCTTCTAAATTGTGCATTTGATCTAATTCCCTCTCTCCATCTTAAATGTTGCTCCTAGAATTATTTCTTCCCTCAACATCAAAATTTCCCTAATGGTTCTAATTTTCATAATATCCCCATCACAGAACAAGAACAAAACCTTCCTTTGACTTCATCTCCCACCACTTACAGCTCTCTCTTCCCATATCTAGCAAATTTCTCAGAAGAGTTATTTATCCTCTCCTTTTCTATTACTTCTCTTGTTCTCTTTTGGATCCAATTAGTCTTTCTCTCCTATCACTCCCCTAAAAGTACTCTTATTATGGTACATAATGACCTCCAAAGTGCCAAAATTAAAAGGCAATTCTCAGTCTCCATCTTATTTGGACTCTAAGCAGTGACACGGTTGACTACTCTCTTCCCTTAGTTTTGGCGACATCGCCCACTTCTGGGTTTTCTTCTAATATTGACTGCTCTTTTTGTCTACTTTGATGCATCCTCTTGCCTTTCTTAGACACTGAAAGTTACAGTGTTCTGGGCCCTGTGCTTGCACCACTTCTCTTCCCTATCTACATTCCCTTCCTAGGCAATCTTGTCTAAATCCATGGCTTCGAATTATATAGGTATCCATCCATCCCTCGCTTTCCACTTGAACTCTAGCCTCAGATACCTAATCTGCACTTGGATTTCTAATAGGCAACTCAAATATACCTTTTTTAAAATTGAACTCTTGATTTCCTACATCCCACAAACATTTGCTTTCCCAAAAAGTGGCATCAGTATACTTTCTGTTCCTCAGGTCAAAATCTTTGGAATCTATCTTGATTCCTCTCTTTATTTCACATTCAACATCCATTCCTTTATTGAGACTCTACTAGTTCTCCCTTCAAAATGTGTTCTCAATATGAATCTTTTTCACTCCATTTTCTAGGACCACTTTGATTCCAGTCACCATCTGTTCTTTCCTTGCTGTATCTCTCACCTTTTTTATTCTTTTTGGAAATACATAGCCTATCCCCCTATTAGTAGCTGAGTGATCCTTTTGAGTATGTTAAGTTGCATCACAATATTCATTTCTTAAAAATACCCAATGGCTCCTCAATACTAAGAATAAAATCCGAAGTATTTAAAGTAGGCATCTAAGCCTGCATTATCTAGCCCTCGCTTCTGCCCAGACCCTGTTTCTTTTATTCTTCCCTTGCTCACTCCACACAGACCTCTTTGCTATCTGTAGAGCACTCTATGCAGGTGTGTTGCTCAGGTTCCTTCATCCTTTTTCCTTGCTGTTTTCCCTTCCTGAATGATCTTCCCCAAATATTTGCAAGGTTCACTGCTACCCTCATTTCATTTATGTCTCCACCAAAAAGTCTCAAAATCCCTTTCTCGAGCATACTATTTAAAAGAGCAGCCACATTATTCTTTATTTCTTTGTACTACCTCCCTTTTTTTAGGACTCTTTTACCCAAAGGCAATATTATTTAGCTTTTTTAGAGTCTGTCATCCCTTCTGGAATATAAGTTTTATGTTCTGGTGGGGCCTTTGCTTACTCACTGCTGTATCATAATGCAGACAAGTTCATGGGGGTAGGTGAATTACAAGCAGAGCAGTGAATTATGAAAATGGAAATGACAAAATACTGCATTTTGTTGAGTTGTAAAAAAGAAAGTTTTCCATCAAGTTTTTTTTTTTTTATATCTTGAAGAATCTGCTGAATGCAATAGATCTATTATCTAGGTTCTAAAATTCATTTGTAGCTGTTTTTGTACTTTTGATGATCCTCACATTTCTGATAGGCTCATTTTTTTTCTTCATCTGGGAAATAAGGGATCTTGTCTCCATTATCCTTGCCTCTGAACACCATAATTCGTGTTAAAAAAAGAAAAAAAAGCCCTTTAATTTTAAGTCAGTATGCTATTATAGTAGTATTTATCTAGGCTTTTAAGAAATTTTCATCAATGGAATTTTTCTGCTTCAATACTTTTACTGAGGAAAAATTATTAGTTAGGACAGTTTGTAAGATTCATTACCTAATCAGAATCTTCTATTTAGCTTTGGTCTTTCTCAGATGGTAAAAAAACATTTAAAAGAACTTTCAAAACTTTTGAAAGACCTTTTCTTTGTCCTGGCTAGCAATACCCTCCCTCCTTAAAATTTACTCTTTAAATGTGCCAAATACCTATGAATGTTTTCCAGACTGTTACAAAGCTTTTTTCCCCTCCCTTTTGTCATTACAAATTTTACAAAAGAATCCTATTTGCTTATTCTAAATCTTAATTTGTTTAACATACTTTTCACACACTTGCCCATCCTCTAAATTTTTAGCACACAGCCAATTTGTCAGTTAGCTCCTAATAATGGTGTTATGCTTCTATAGACATGAGCCTATGCCAAACCTCCACGAACCCACTGTGCATAATCACAAAATTGTCTCTTCATAGTGCTTTTCCTTTTAAATGGCTTTCTCAAATTCCCGCTAAAAATGAAGTTGAAAGTCTCTTACTGAAAATGGTTCATTTTCAATGTGCTTGGACCTCTGACAAAATCAAACCTGAATGCACTACTGGTAAATTACACACACACATCAAATACAACTTTAGGATGGAGTTTTAAATTTGCAGAAAACAATCGCTATGCCTTCACATTAGCATTTCTTCCATTACTTCATTCCTCTTCTCCATTTAGAATGTGTATGTAGTTCTGTGCTTCTTGAATTTGAGATTAAAATCTGGCTCTTAGAGTTTTCCTTAAAACTGCAAGTAGTTTCCATGGAAACACAGCATGGCTTCTCGAATGTCAGTGTTCTCAAACTAGCACTTGCAGTTTTGGAAGGATCCTTTACTGAAGTGTGACAATCTCTTCCACCTCTGTGAAGTAGGGTGTATTGGGACAAGAAGAAATAATCAGGAGCAAAGTGTCTATAGTTAGGTAGTATTTCCACACCTAAAAATGTGAGGTAAAAATGCATCAATTAAAAATTGGAGTTTTAAGAGAGAACAGCTACCCTCCTGCATACTAATCAAAAAGCAGTGGCAAAGAGACAGACACAGAAAGCATATTGATTTTCTTTTGCACAAATGTGTTAGAGTAGCTGTGTCTTGCCTTTTCCATTGCTCTCAAATCTACTTCACAAAGCACAGTGGCTACTTCACACAGCACAGCTTCCACCTGCCAGTGGGGTCTTCTGGGCTTTGACAAGCGCTGGGTTAAAATGTGGAAACTGGGTACTGACAAAGTAAAGATAAAAGTGAACAACTGGGCCTGTGGATTGCACAAACTGAGCAGGCCGCTGTGTAGCAAGAAGGATAGTAAGTGAAGAGCTGGGCTGGACTCTTGGTTTACCCCTGGATAATGCCACAGGGAAAAAGCACAAATACATGGATCCACGCACACATGTGTTTTCTTTGATAAGTACGGGCAGATGCTCCCCAGTGGCATCCCAGGCACCAGAGCTAGTCTCTCCTCTTCACCTGGTGATAGCACTGTTGTCTCAGACAAATCTGCCACAATCCTTGCTACTTCACACCTCTAACATGTCCTCACCACAGTGGCCTGGGAACGACAAGGAGTATGTCACTGGTTCTCCCAAACTGGGTGTGGCTCTAGCCTCCAGAATTACCCCTGCAGGTCCCCCAGAGTTACAAATAATGGTTAGGGCTCCTCTCTAGGTCAGTTCCAAAACAAGCAAAGAAGAAGGAACTCAGAATGTTCATGTCACTATAGCCAGAATTCTGCTAGCAAAATTGAGAAGAAAATTGAGGCCACAAATCCAGATAACCATAACTAAAAGAGGCTTTAAATAAAAGATCATTGACAGTTCTTACATCAGGAGTTTCTTCGAATATTCCTAAAGTTTGTAGTTTACCTGTCTGGTTATTGCATTTCTTGATTTCCTCATATTAAAAAGAAATGACTGGTCAGTAACTTAAAAGTTTTCTTTCTGGCCATCGGTTGGTTGAAATTTGGCTCAGTTTACTACTGAAGAGTGGCTCTTCCCCCTCCTCCTTCTCCTTGCTTTCCTTTATGCTCCTACACTTAGTCTTCATCTTTCCAAATCTGTCACCTTGCTTTAAAAAAAATTTTTTTAATGTTTATAAAAGTTGAGCCTGAAGAAGTTAAAAAAAGTCATTTTGAATTTTTTGTCATTGCCTAGACTCTTTCCTCTGTAACTTTTTATTCTATTTTTTGTGTTCCTTTCTATCTTTGTCCTTCATAGTAAATGCATTCCTTAAATGTCGGGTTGCCCTTGTCTGTTCACTTATATTTCAGAGTGGACAATAAAAAGCTGAAGAACATTTGGGTAGGACTTATTGAGTGACATTTTAATGTGGAATATTCCTCTGAATCATTTGTTGAGAAAATTCCTGTCAGCATCATTATGTCTTTCCTCTTGATTGATCCAGACTACTGAGAGAAGATTCTTTCAGTCTCCTGCTTGGCTGCTAGCATTCAGGGAGCTAACGAAGAAGCAAGCTTGGGGACTCAGCAATCACTATGTGCACTTTTATTTACTCCCTCTTTTCTGTATGGACCCCAACTTTCAGCTTGGTCTGCTGTCCTCCAGTCCAGAAATCCTCAATTTTCCCAATTCAGAAACTTGAATCACTCTCTGGATGAAGAGCCAATGCTCAATTGCAAGAGTGAGAAGGGAATGTGGCGGGCTGCCAACACCTTAAAGAGATTTTTCAATCAGCCTTTATAGCCCTACTTTCTGACCAATTTCCAGAGGTAATTATTAAAGTGAATTCTGGAGTCTTTTGAAGGGTGCACAGTATAAAAATATTGTAGCTGTTCTCTGCTTTCCACACTGTTGGCTTAGGGTTCAGTTTTCCTGGGTACACCAAGTCAGTAGCTCCATGTGCCTCTGCTTTCCAGCTTCCAAATGTTACTTTTATGTCTTCTTGCATTCTCACTGTTCTTGTCATTTCCTACCTTGTATATATTTTTCTAGTGTCATTTAATGGAGTTTAGAGGAAGGAGCAGAACATAATGCATATATTTTACATGTCGACATTCGTGATTTTATTCTCTATTTTGTTGCTAATATATGAATTTAGTAATCCTTAATGGTATACTTGGAAAAGACTATAGATATCAGATAGTATCTCTTGTTTCACAGATGAGAAACCTAACCTCAGAGAGGTTAATTGGCAAGTTGATAGTTTATCAGAGCAGATTTTGGATTTGGACACAGGACTTTTGACATTGAAAATTCAGCTCTTATAATCTCAGAATTTTAAAGCAATACTAGGCTCTAGAAATTACCTCATCTAAACCCTCATAAACCAAATATGAGAGAAGTTAAGAGATTTATCCCTGTATCAGACTGCCAGGTAGAACTTAGGTCTCTTGATAAGCAATCTACATTGTCACAAATGTTTTTTATATTTTCTTCAAAGTTAGGAAAGATGAATTTAGAAGAGAGAAGATGCATGGTCTGTGTTTTGGAGAGTAAATGCAAAATAAATGATATCAGTGTTTTGAAGTTTTCCTTGGGCCTCTAAACTCAGTAAGATTGCTGAGTCAATACCGGTGTCAGCCCTTGGCAAAGTTCTGGTCAGGTCTATTTCCAATGCAAGAAGATGACTCAGAAATAATTGGATTATTCAGAACTCACACAAATCATAAGATGGCAGAGGTGATTTACCATAAAAGGTTTTCATATAGAAAATGTTGATTCAGATATATAGAACTCAAACTACTTGTAGCAATGATAAAATAACTTAATAAAAATATTCAATTATTATTACTGGAAAAAAACTTCAACTTGAAGCTAAGAAATGAAAACAAAACAAAAATACAAAATTTTCTAAACTTTTTACCATCCCCACACTTGAGGAAAACACACACACCCAGAAACACATACACATGTATATCTCAATTTATAAAAAGGAAATGCAAATAATTGTGTAGGTTAATACTAGCTTCAGGGAATACTTACTATCTTATTATTAAACTTCAAAAATAGCATTTTATAATAAAGTACTAACTTTAATTATAACAAAGAGAATAGCAGTATAATAATATGTAAAGCATATGCAAATAGACTATTATTATGTGAAAAATCAAGCTGAGGTTCAGTGGTAAAAATCTGCATATGAGGGAAAACAGATAAAAAATTAGGAGTAATACACCTCCTCATAGTCTCAGAGTAGCTTCAGAAAATATTCTAGAAGTTAATAGAAATAGAAGGAAAAAGAATGGGCTTGATGGCTTGTTTTAGTAAAAGGAATAACTCCAGCTTCTGGATACAACATATAGAACTGACTCAAGAATGGCTTAAGAGATAGAAAACGAATTCTCAAATTGATTAAATCTTTGAGTTGATATCAATCTCTTAACTATATTATTCTTTTATTTGATAAACATCAACTAATAGTGTGAGAGAGTTTTCCACCTATTTTTTAAATTTGCTTTACCCCAAATGACTTGGAAATCACTCATGCTAAAAAGAAAAGGAAACTTGTTATGGTTCACCCAGCCTGGTCTCTGCAGTGATCCCTTGTCTTTGGCACCACCTGGAGCATTGAAACCAACACCCAAAGGCAAGACATCATGATGTGAGAGAGATGTGTCTTACTTATTGTGCTGTTCATTGAACAACTTTCCATTGCCACTTGTTAAAATATGTGTGAGTGCCTGAGCAGGACCGATTTTTGTCTTTCTTGGATCTGAGATCAAGGTGCTGTTATTTAGAGGAAAATAAAAGCTAGTCAAAGAAAGCATTCAGGAAAATTATGATTCCTTTCCTCAAAACCAAAAGTGATTTACTCTCACTTTTGGTCTATATTATTGATAGCTATTTCAAGTGGCCAAACAGAACTGCCCCCACTCCCTTTCTCTCTTTCCATTTAGGAATTCTTATTTATAATCTTTTCTGGGTCATTTTTATGGTCTGAATGTTTGTGTCCTGTCCCCAACAACTTAAATTCATATGTTGAAAAACAAATACTCAAAGACAATGGCATTAGGAGGTGGTGCCTCTGGGAGATGCTTAGGTCATGTGGGTGGAGCCCTCATGAATGGCATGGTGTTCTTAGAGTCCTCAGTGCTCCTTGACCTTTGCATCATGTGAGGACACAATAAGTCTGTGACCTGGAAAAGGGCTCTCACATAACCACCTCACTCCATTCTCATATTTCCAGCCTCCAGAACTCTGGGAATAAATTTCTGTTGTTGATAAACTACCCAATATGTGCTATTTGTTATAGCAACCTGAACTAAGACAAACATCATAACAGTGGTGATTATGATTAGATAGTAACATAAGTTTGTTACTGGTGTCAGGCACTAGGCTTTCGGTATTATCTATATGGTGGAATTATATCCTGAAGTATTAATTAATCTAATTATATTCTCTAATTCCCTATCCTTCTTCTCTCACTCTTGTAACTCAAGGGTCATTTCTCCTTGGTCTATCTTACTCTAAAACAAAAAGTAAGATTGAAAAAATAAAATAAAATAAAATAAAATAAAATAAAATAAAATAAAATAAAATAAAATAAAATAAAATAAAATAAAATAAAATAAAATAAAACAAAAAAATCCCTGCCAACCTAAGATGGGAAAAATCATTTTCTTTTCAGAGACAGACATTTTCTTAGATAAAATAGGACTGTGGAAATGAGAGGGGAAAATGATGTGGCACCTAAAGAAGAGACTAGATTGTTTGGAGAGACCTTCAAGATAAAACTGTGGTGGGTCACTAATTCCCTTACCCTTTCCCCTCATGAACCTATCAGCTGTGAACAACCTGATATTTCATAGTTTGGATGCTTGTAAGCTCCCCATGAAGAGACTGAAGGAAATTGAGACATCCTGATGAAAATAGGGCTACAGGAAGAACCTTACCCCTTACCAAATCAGCACTAAATTAAACCAGTGGGGTAGTCCCCTGGAACCCAGGCAATGTTAGACCCGCTATGCTTACATACATATCAGGAAACTGAGATTAAGTCACTTGTGTGACGTCAACTGTCCAGTCATTTTTGGAGCTGGGGTACAAGCCCATGCAGTCTGGCATCAGAACTTTAATTTATCATACTTTCTACCACTTCTGAACATCCACGACAAAATAATTCAGGGTAAGAATTACAATACAGTGATATCTTCTTGCCTCTAAAAAGGATCCATCTTTTCAGAGGACAATGTTGGGCTTCATTTTTTTGTGTTATTTCTGTTACTGTTGTTGTTTTTGCTTGTTTGTTTTTCTCTGTTACATACTTATTTTCCTTATAGATCTGGATCGAGGGCATTCCTGACACCAAAAAATAACTTGCCAATGCCTATGTAGCTCGGGCGTTGGAATGTCAATATCACTTGCAGGTGTCCACATTTCAGATTTGTGAAAAACCTAATACAATTTAGATAAATGGGTTTTTAACTAACAAAAACTAAATTCCAACCCAAGGGAGTACAAGCTTAGAATTATGTATATAACAAATCTAGCTTTTAAAATGTCAACCATGCCTGCCCACCTACATTTCTGATACCTGTATTCTTGTTTCCAAGGACATGTCTATAAATCTGGCTCCTGGTATCAATTGCTGAAGTGAGCTTTGCACAACAGTAACGTAACTTTATATATATCAAGTCAAGTTTCTTTGTCTTTTCTTTAGCATGAAACTCACATTATTTTGAGTTGGTGATTAGTTTTTGATGCAACACTAAACATATAATCTATCAAGAAAAAAATCAATAAGTCAGTCTTTAATAACAGTAATTTTTTTTTTTGGCACAAGTTTCTATTTTAAAAAAAGTTAAAGAAAAGCCACTGACTGGAAGGAAAATTTGCAAAGCAAATGTGTGATAATGGATACAGGCATTGTTAAAAGGAGAGAAAAATATACAAAGAACTCTTAACACACAAAAATAAGGGAAATCACTAAATAATGGGCACAAGAACTGAATACTTCATCAAAGAAAATATAGCGATAGCAAATAAGTATATAAAAAGATGGCTCAAAATCATATGTCACTAGGGAAATGCAAATTAAAACTATAATGAGTTACCACTATATACATATTAGAATGGCTAAAATTCAAACAACTGACATTTCCAAATGCTGGTGAGGATATAAAGCAACAGGAACTCTCATTTGTTGCTGGAAAAAATGGTACAACCACTTTGAAAAACAATTTGGCAGTTTTTTACAAAGCTGAACATAATCTTAATATGCGATTCAGCTATCAAGGTCTTAGATATTTACCTGAATGATTTAAAAACATAAGTACTTGCACTCCCCTCCCCACACGCACATTTTTATAGCAGCTGCATTTATAATCACCAAACACTGGAAACAACCAAGATGTCCTTCAATAGGTAAATGGACAAATCAGCTGTTTTACATCTATGTGATGGAATACTATTCAGCAATAAAAAGGAATAAAGTCAAACAAACACATAGGTGGATCTTAAGTGCATATTACTAAAGGAAAGAAGCCAATCTGAAAAGGCTACATACATGTACTTCCAAATATATGACATTCTGGAAAGGGCAAAACTGTAGAGACAGTGAGCAGACCGGTGGCCTCCAGAGCTTTGGTGGCAGGAAGAAGGGATACACCATTAAACTACATGGCAGGGGCATTTGGAGGGAGGCAAAGCTCTTTGGCAGGCACCTTAATGATGGATGCATAAAACTATGTCTTTCTAAGGACCCACAGAACTTTATAGTACAAACTGTAAAACAATATACGTAAAATTTTAAAAATCATATAAAAGGTTTGTTTGTTTGTTTATGATGGTCAACATGTTTATTTTGGAAAATAATGAAAACACTGATTATAGCAAAGAGCTAGCTGCGTCACAATGTCCGAAAAACAGGCTGGCTCTACCACCGGGTAGAGAAACAGAACTGGCAATCACAAGATAAGTCCTCTGGGGTGTAACTCAGCCTTTACAGACTTCGTAGATGGCTTATCAAGGATCTGGTACAGCATTTGAGAACTCCCCCTGCCCCATTAGAACTCAGGGAGAGTGTTCCTGGTTCTTCCTCAGAAGATGAGGAAAGTAACTGGGGACAAGAGAGTAACGTGTAAATGGCATGCTGATAACTTTAAAATCAGAATATTCCCTGCAAAGTCAAGAGAGCAGGAAACCCGAACTGAGCCGAATAAAGGCTGCCTTGGAGATACTTGGATCCTAAAAGTTAAAAGGACAAACCTCATGCCAACACAACTGCAAATCAAAACACAACTCTCAAGGACCATCAGGAATCCCGTTATCCTTGTTCTTTGTTTTTTGGTTTTTTTGTTTTGTTTTTTGTTTTTTTGTTTTGTCCTTACAAAGCAAACCATGCTCACTGGAATAACAACCACAAAAATGTAACTGGGGTTTTTAAAGGCTGCCAAAAGGTAGAATGCAGAGTGTGGCAAAATGATCTAAATACATGAAACAACCTCGCTGAAGGTGTGCTGGCTGGAAAATTACTGCTTGGTTATGTCCATGGGAACACAGGCTGCCACCCGTAGGAACATAACATTCTAACAATAAGCTTTCTGCTTCTGTACCCCGCTTGCACACTCAACCTGCGGGTCGACAGGTAATGAACAGAAGAAAAATAAACCTTTGTGTTTAGACGGAATGAAGAATAGGATTTGAGGCTTAAAAACCCTGTACCTCTACATTTCGGGGCTGCTTAATTTGGGGTCTGTGTACCCCTGGCAGACGCAGCTGGCTGAATAAAGAGCGAGTTTCTTATAACTCACTGAGTTCTGGTGGTCCCTGTGTCTTTCGGGGGGCTGGCGGCTACAACAAAGGGGATGAGAAAGCTGTTGACTGAAGTAATTTGGGAAATGGGTGAAGTCTGCAAGACTAAAGGCAAAAGGAACTTCATGCAAGCACTGTGCCCTAGTTGATAAGATTGTTTGACACAGAACCTGTTAACAGTTCTAATGTTTTACATGTACAGTGGGTCTTCTGTATCCATGGGTTTTGCATCTAGGAATTCCACCAAACACAGATAAAAATGTTCTTTAAAAAATTACAGAAATATTCAATAGGCAAAACATGAATTCACCACGTGCTAACCTCTATGCTGAATCCATACAAATGAAATATAGCCATACCCTACCATAGACTATATGCAGTCTGGGGTAAATATAAATACTATGCTATTTCATATAAGGGATTTGAGCATACTTTGATATAGTGGGGGTGGGGTAAGGGTGGCAGTCCTAGAACCAATCCCTTGTAGAGGAGAGATGACTGTATACTGGAATTGAACAATTAAATTAATGAATGGCATATAGTGAAAGCCGGATTTCTCATTCTTGGAGTCGGAGGTTACAGATAAGTAAGAGGGAGAAGCTAGAAGAATCCACAAGTACTGGATTTGAGTTTACAACATTGGTGTGAATTCATTTTTAGCTTAATATAGGTAGAGGTAATGAATATGTATAAATATATATGTACATACGCGGGCTAGAATACAGACATATTTTCTTGCTCTGTCAGATGAGAGGGCTTAGAATAAATGACATCCTAGTACCAATAATCACACTTGGCATGTAGATCTTGGTTTTACCATTCTCCAATAAAAACAGACAAAAATAAAACACAACAAACAAAAGAACAGTTGCTACTTAAAGCAATGCCTGATTCTAGCTGTGGGGCTGGAAATATATAAGATGAGCCTGGAGCATTTTGTAGTGTCAGAGAGAAAGGAAATGTTTCCTGAAACAACAAACAAACAGAACAAAAATAAAACAAAAAAGACACAGTGTGAAGGTATGTCAAAGGGCATAGAAACCAATTAAATCATTACCAATGGCTGAAGTTGGAACAATTTGAGCAACATAATAAATACTGGATTCAATCTAAAGTATAATATAAATATTTGCAAGTTTATATTGATATAACTAAATGATAGAATAAACAGAAAAATAAACAAATCTCCTGTAAAGAATTCTGAATAATTTATGTAGGTATTCCACCCTCAAGCAGGCAGAACATAACTTCCCACTGAGTCTGAGCTGCACACAGTGACTTCCTTCCATAGGGCACAGTATGAAAAGGAAGAGATAAAACAGTAACTTTACAGTGGAGAACCGACAATCACTGTCTCAGGCAGAAGATGAAAGTTAACAATAATAGTGATAAGTCATTCTGACAAATTTGTACTCTTGATATGATGGCACTTCCTCCCCCAAACCCCAAACTCCATTCTAATCGTTAGAAAAATATCAGACAAATGTTAATTGAGGGACAGTCTGCAAAATATCTACCAGTATTCTTAAAAACTGTCAAGATCATCAAAACTAAAAAAAAAAAAAAAAAAAAAAAAAAAAAATCTGATGTACTATAACAGCTAAGTACACATGGTGTCTAAATGCAATGTGGAATGATGGATAGAATCCTGAAATAGAAAAGGGGTAACAGGTAAAAACTAAGAAAATCTGAATAAATGTATTGAGCGAATGTAAAATGTTAATAATAGGGAATACTGGATGTGATGTATGTGGGAATTCTCTGTACTATCTTCACGATCTCTCTGTAAATCTAAAACTATGCTAAATTAAACAAACAAACAAACGAAAACGAAAAAAGTACATATCCTAAGTGTAAAGCTCAATGTAGTTAAACCTTTATACATTCAGCTCCCAGATCAAGAAGTAGAACATTGCCAGCACTAACAAAGCCCCTCATCCTCCCGAGACCCTCATCCTCAGGCACTACTACCACTCCCCAAGGCCAGATACAGTCTCAGCCTCTAACAACTTAGATTAGTTTTGCCTATCACTCACTGAACTTAATAATGGAATTGCACAGTGGGAAGAAGATTCTTTCTTAAATGACAAATTGGCTCAAGTCCCTTGTGGTTCCTATGGGAACATATTTGCCCTTGATTATGTGCATTCATAGTTATAAAATTAAGGTGCTTGTCAACAGTTAGAACAGCTTTGTATTTGACTTCAGATATAATTTAAGCTATTTGGAGATGAATTAATTAGGGAAAATGGAATAATAAAATACATGAAATGTTGTCTTCTTTGTAAGATTCCTTTTTCCTAAACTTTTTTATTATAGAGATTGCATTCTAAAAAATTCTAAAAAAGCTAAAATATTTCAGCTTTTTCTGGTCAAGAGTTAATAAGCTTATTAGGTTCTGAAATAATAAGCAGATGGCATTTGTATTTTCAATGGTTTACCCTCCTCCCTCCTTTCATCCATAGTCTAAAATCTAGGCCTATTATGCTCCTGTGGAAAGACCCTGTGAAAGCTCCTTCTTGATTTGTCTGAACTACCACTTTGATGAATCTTTAGGACATAAAGTTTACTTAAGTTCTAGTAAAGCCTGCCATATGATTGGTCAGCCAACAAGTTTTTTAAAAGGCATATTTCCAGGCTTACCCAAACCAACTGAATCAGACTCTTTGGAGTCAAAGGCTGCATATTTGTAACTGTGTAATATCACTGTGAGAGTCTTCTGCCCACTCAAGTTTGAGAACCTCTTGCTTGGTGTTAGACATGGCCTGGTCTCTTTTAAAAACACTATTTAAAACAATTTTAAATGAGCGTATATGTATGTTTGAAATTTAAAAACTCATACACTATAACTCAGATTCATAACTTCTATAATCCTTTTTTTTTTTTTTTAATGACTTTATCTCACTAGTCAACCCCAATCTCAAAAGACTGGAAAACAAAAAAACAAAAACAAACCTTAAAATTAAATTTAGTTTATCCATTGCTTCTGATTTAAAATTGTGTTTTCATCTACATAAAGCTTCTTTTGGAAAAGTATTCCATCTTTTCATGAGTTAATCATACGAAATTCTGGCATTTATCCACCTTGCCTTTTCTTTCTGAGAATCTCTCATGTCATTTTGGTGTGGTACTCCATGAAGGTCAATCACTGCCTCCTAGTTATTTTTTGTAGCCATTTCTAAGTCACCACAGGATCATGCCAAGTTTTTTTCTGAAGCCACACTGAAGGAGACATTTAATATTAGCCTTTTTACATAAAGAGAGCAAAGAATATCAACCACCACTTCTCCCTGCCTCCCAAATACTAGAGTCCCTAATTGAAAAAGAAAAAGAGTGAAGATATAGGCAGCTCTCACCTCTTCAAATAAAACTGTGTTGCTCTTCCTCTTTTACTTTTTTGTACCATCATACTTGATCATAGCTAATGTTCATTAAGTGCTTATGTTGCTGGTCTGTGTTCTAGGCATTTAATCTTCACAACAATGTTATGAGGTTTTTTTAAATCACTTCCATTTTACTGAGGCACAGTGAGGTCAAGTAAGTTGCCCAAGGTATATTGCTAGCAGATAGTGAGGCTGATATTCAAAACCAACCAGTCTGATTCTAAAACGCCCTGCTCTTCCTACCATGCTATACTGTTTCTCATGCATTTATCCAATAGAGATTTATTGAACACCATTTTCTATGGGCTGGTTACTAGAGATATAGCAATGCATGCAAAACACAAGGTCCCTGCTCTCATAGACCTGGTGGGTTAGTGAGAGACAAGGAAAGCTGATAATAAACAAGTAAACATGTAATTTAATGTCAGAATAAAAGATGTGCTATGAAAGAAATGGTTGAATATGGTTTCATTAGGTATGGCTGTCAGGGAAGAATTATCTTAAGGAGGTAACATTGAGCTGATATTGATGGATAATGACTTGGACATGCAAAAAGATAGAAAAAATTTCCAGATTGAGATAAGTAGGATGAAGATCCTGAAGAGAGAAAGGGTTACAATGTTAGAGAACACAGGATTGTGTGACTGAGACAGTAATCAAAAGCAAGAGTGTTATGAAAAGTAGTATACACAAATCAGAGTCAGATCATGCAGGCCTATGTAATTCAGGGTAAGAAGGTGGATTTGTTCTAACATCCCTTGTTTTAAGCAGGGTGATGACATGATCCAACATTCATTTAAAAAACATTGTGGCTGCTGCATATGAAAAATTAACTTCAAGAAAATCAAATGAGAATAGGGGTTCCGTTATACCTTATAATTCTTTAAAATGAAAGCTATTGACTTGGAGATTTGGAAAACTGATGAATCAATATGTAATTAGAATTTTTTTGTTTTGTTTTTGCTAAGAAGTCTTCCTCATACCACAGAACAGTATGAAATAAAGACAAAGGAAAATGATGGAGCTAATGTCTAAATGTAAAGCTTTTTATTTTTATGTTAATCTGGTTGTTTAAATTACATTCTTTTTCCTGATGTCGTATAGACACAGCTTCAGATGATCTTCCCAAGATGCTTGGGCTTCATAAAAACCATGAAATCCCTGAAATCTCTCCACAGATTTGTGGTTATAATTTTCCAGAAGAGATGCCTCTCAAAACTCAGATTGACAGAGTTTGCAATTCTTTTGAGAATTTAGTTTTAAACAATCTGAATCTGATTTGTATCATTGACCAAAGGTTTATAGTATATATTTCACAAGGAAGGTACTTAGCTAGTTTTGCAGACAACATGCATGAGTATTCGCTATGTCATCTAATTTTACAGAATTTAAAAGTTATGCCTTCATTCAAGAAATGATTGAAAACCTATGATGTGGAAAACACTAGGGTAGGCACCTTAGCTATGAAGATGAAAAGTATAGGGTTTCCACTTCAAAGAACATTACTGTCAAGTACAAGGAGGCATAATGAGAACATAAAAAACCTACCGTGACAGAGAAGAAGTGATTGCTTTCCAATAATCTTTTGGGAGAATGTCAAGATTCAGGAAGGTACCCACTTGAAAACAGGCTAAAACTGTTGCTAATAGGCATGTAGTTTATTTTCAGAAACAATCCCAAGGAAGAGAAGCAACAGACCAGGCAGAGTGAAATAATTCAGAAAGGAAAGCCAACTTCAGAGTACATTCTTGAGTCAGTCACCACTGGGGACAACTTCGCTTGATTCTGCCTAAACCTTCTGAAGTCTGTGTCCCAGAACTGCCTGTCTGAAGGACAAAAAAGATCAGAATTTAATAACTGTGATTCTCTCTCTAGTGATTAGTAGTTTCTCACTGGTGCATTTACTCCCTCACACGTCCAGGTTGCACATGAGTAAGTAGCCAAATTGGTTCCGACAAGTGTCCTGTGTCAGAGAAGCTTGGGACAGAAAATAAAAGATAACTGGGACAGCTAAGAGGAGGTGCTGTCAGGTTGTACCTGTGTGAAGCTGGCTGCTAGGACAATGGCTGAAGAAAGGGTAGACTGAGAGACTATACAGGGATAGAAGGGGGGAAAGATATTCTTAATACAGAAAACTTAAATATGAGGTAGCATTTGAGCCAAAGCTTAGAAATGTATCAGGTTTTATATATAAAGATTAAAGAGATATAGTAAGGTGGAAAAATTAGATTGAAAGATATTCAGTAGTAGACTCTGAAATGGACCATTATTGTTCCGTGGATAGAAGTCACTGGCCTGGTCTGCTCACAAGCCTTTTTTTTCTGTAATGTATTCATGACTGTCTAACTAGTCAGCTAGAAGCAAGTCATCCTTTGGGGGTTGTACATGGAAAGTAATAATTGATGCAGCAGGAATGCAAGGGGAATGAAAAAGTTAAGGCTGTATACAGTTTAAAATATTTGTGTGAAAAACAATTATCTAGATATCTAAGCTTTCCTCTGTCTGCCTATGGCGATAGGCATAAGCTTTGCTCGAGATTCAGGGCCCAAACTGCTTTCTTCTCTTCCCACTCAGTCTCAAACTTTAAGGTGGGCGTTTTGAGAAACGTCCAGACTCCTGGGTTAAAATTTGAAAACAAACACTATAGCAAGTGGAATAATTCCATGAGAAGGATATGATGGAGGCTGCAAACTCCTGGGACAATGCTTTGGATCTATTGTGTCAATGTGGTATAAACATCCTGGCTCAGAGGTGGTTAGCCAGGTGCAGGAGATAGACTTCAAGAAGCACTCATGTTCCTATAGCCCCTTACTTGTACTAAGGCTCTAAGAGTTCCTGCTTACCTGATGAAGGGATGCAGATGTGATAAGAGGGACAGTAAATGTGCAGTTGAATTACTTAAAGTGCGGTTTAACATTATTGACTCAGATTAAGATTACTGGAATAGGTAAATTTTGATTCTTTCTTTCAGCTGCCCAGTGTGGGTGGAGCTTCTGAGGAAAGAACAGATGAGATAGAGAGAATAAAGGGTCTATACCCTCTTAGTTCCTCTGAACTACTATGGAACTGAATATGTGACCTTGCTGAAATTATCTCCTTATGAGTGTGATTATTACCAAAATTTTCTGATTCTAGGAAAATATAAATAAAATCTATTTATCTGTTTTAGTTACATTATTTTGTAATAGAATGAGAATAGGCAACATGAGCACGATATATTTTTTGAACCTGGATCCAATTACTATCATTATGTAGACGTGACCTCATGAGTTTTCAGACTTGCTGACAGCATTGTGATTTTATATCGTTTAATGAATCTATATTACAAGACCATAAGAGATGATCTTTCTTTAAGGGAGATGTCTGTAATTTTTTTCCAGTTTAAAATGTGGTCTTATGAATGAATAGCATTATTTACCACTTTCTGAATGCATGTAATTTATTTTTATGACAACAATTTCCATGCATTGAGGCATTTTATATTTTCAGTTTGCTTGCATTTTCTGAGACAGAGATGAATCAACTTTAATCTCTTTTTTTGCGGCCTTTTAAAAAAACATTTTATAATAGCGATTAAAGAATTCCTTAGAAACAAATTAACTTTCCTAAGGCTTCATATATTCAACCTATTAAAATTACATCAAAAGTTTATAATGAAAGCCATTCAGATAATTCAAAAAATGAGGCATTGTTACAGAAGTAAAGTAACCTATGAGCTCCTAATATGATGTATTATATGAGCAGAAGCACTAATAGAGACAAAAAAAAATAGGTGATTACTTCTGTTAATATCAGTTGCCTGATATTAGTTCCTCTCCCAGCCATACTTCAGTAAAATTAAACTGCTTTTCTTTATTTACCAAATCCTTGAAATTGGGAGTGTCAGCATCATATCTTTTGAAGCACAAGAACATTCCATTTTTATTGTTTCTACAGCATTCCACCAAATACTTCTCTCAATCCAATTTTCCTATTTTCAACCTCCCATTTATTCCTTTCCATTAAATCTGCTCCACACCATCATTCCTTTATTTACTTTTTTTTCTATCATCCCTCTCACTTCTTTTCTTGTTCATATGCTTTACCATTCAACTGGAGCTGCACTACTTTTTAAATTGTGATAAGAACACATGCGACCTACCTGCTTAACAAAATTTTAAGTGTGCAATACTGTACCGTACCTATAGAGACAAGTCATACAGCAGGTCTCCAGAACTTAATCATCTCATATAACTATACTTTATACCCAATTGAACAGCAACAACTTCCCATTTCCCACTCCACCCAGCATTCTCTCTGCTTCTATGTGTTTGACCACTTTAAATACCTCAGACAAGTTCCTATGTGAAATAAACTAGTCACAGAACAAACACTTTTTATCTTTTAAAGATGGCCTAACAACCTATTTTACTGAAGGTTGAGATAAACTTGCGTGAGCTTACTCGATTTCTCCCACTTAAAAAAAAAAAGAAAGAAAAGAAAGAAATCCTACAAACTGTCTTTCTAACCCCTTTTTTTTCTAATTCATTTCCTTCCAGTGTCCTTCACAAATTTTTTCCATCAGCCATATCGATTATGTCTTGAATTATCAACTTCCTCCACTCAGCTTAAAACACTCAGCTCTTTGCACTAAAAAAGAAAAAACTAGTCCTTTCGATATTGTTATATTCTCAAATTACTAAATACACTTCTTCATCTCCAATTCAACCACTTGATCCTTAACTCTTCATGTTCTGTCTTCTATCTCTGTCACACTAATAAACCACTTGTTTATGAATTCTATAGCTTATGTTTTTTGTTAATTCCTTTCTCCTTGATCTCACTATAATTAATTCCAGATGTTCTTCATATTGACTTTCTTGAAATACTTTTCTTCCTCTCCCAATGTTATGGTCCAGATTGTGTCCTCTCAAAAATTCATATGTTGAGTCCTAATATCCAGAACCTCAGTAACTCAGAATGTGTGTGTATAAGATAGGAGCCTTTAAAGAGGTGATTAAGTTAAAATGAGATGATGGGGTGGCCCTCATCTAATCTGACAGATATCCTTATAAAAGACAACATTAGAACACACAAAGAGACCCTGGGGATACTTGTGCACAAAGAAAAGACTCTGAAAAACACAGTGAAAAGGCATCCATTTGCAAACCAAAGAGAGAGGCCTCAGAAGAATGCAAACCTGCTAACATTTTGAATTTGGACTTCTGGCCTCCGTAATAGAGAGATAATAAATTTTTGTTTAAATTACACAATCTATGGTATTTTGTTATGGCAGCCTAACTGCTCTGTACTCAATTACAATGTTGGTAGGCTTCCCCACACCACCACCAATTCTCCAACACTAGCTGGGTGTCCTACTTAACTTAATTGTGAGACTATCTACCCAGAGATAACATCGTATTCCACAGATTAAGAGCTGAGTCCTCTATGACTGCTCCACCATGCACTTCTGACATTAATTCTAAGCTCAGGTTGTCACTGGTACTTCTGACCCACTTAGATTGGACCTCCTCTGGGGCTTCTATTAATTTGCTAGAGCACAGAACTCAGAGGAACATTTTACTCACTAGATAACTAGTTTATTATAAAAAGATATAACTCAGGAACAGCCAGATGGAAGAAATATATAGGGAAGGGCATGGGGAAAGGGTGCAGAGATTCCTTGATCTCTGAAGGCCCCACTCTCCCTGAATCTCCGCATGCCACCAACCCAGAAGCTCCCCAAAACCTCTCCTTTTACGTTTTTGTGGAGGTTTCATTACAAGGGCATGATTGATTAAATCATTGGCCATTGGTTATTGAACTCAATATCCAGCCCCTTTACCCCCCTTGGAGGTCTGGGGTGGCACTGAGAGTTCCAGTCCTCTAATCACACAGCTACTTCTCCTGGCAACCAGCCCTAACTCTTAGGTGGTTCCAAAAGTCACCTCATTAACTTAAAGACACATTTATCTCTATCACCACTTAGAAAATTCCATAAAGTTTTTGGAGCTTTGTTTGGGGAATGGAGTCAAAGACCATTATTGAAATATGTACAGAAATATGTATTTCTTATTATATGTAATACACATATGTATTTTTTATTATATGTAATACATCACTCAGCCCTAGCAAGCTAAAATGCCCCTGAACACCAGAAATCTCACTTCTGTCCTACCACTCATCTGTGTGGCCTGGCTCATCTTCCTTTTCATTCATCTGAATTGTCAGGTTTACCTCCCAAATTTTACCCTAAACTTTGATTTTCCTTAATGTTGACCTCTTCATTAATTACTTTCTAAGTGGTCTATAGTCACTTCCAACAGATCACTCTAAAATCAATACACTAAATTCCAACAGCACACATAAAATGTCTGCTTTTTTCTGTTATCAGATGCACAACTCCACCTCAGGGTTGCACACCAGTGCTTCCAATTCAGCATATCCGATATTATACTTATCTCCATGCATTCAAGACATTACACACTTTTTGTTCTCTGTATAGTCCATTCATTAATAGTGCCACCTTCTTTCTTCTTAATTCTTGAAACTCATCTTTAATTTATCCTTTTGCAGCATCTTTCAGTTCATTCCCTTCTTTATCCATGTTGCCAACACTGGAGTTCAGATCTTGGTTATTAATGGAGAATTTTAATATCTCTAGATGAATCCAAGCCTCTATATTCTACTCTCCCCCCCCCCCCGCCAAAAAAAAAAACACTGATGGGGCAGAGTGAAGAATATTGTTAGGCCATTGTGCTGAAGGGATAAGAGCTTTTTGTAGTGAGTATGAAAGTGACAGAGCTCTAGGTTTTATGGAACATGTTCTTTTCCCCTTGGATTTGTGTGTGTGTGTATCCTATTTTTATTTTCTATCGCACTACTTCTTTTCTTCTTGTAAAAAGAGGGTAACATCTGCACTTTCCTTTTTATAAAATTTCCCTCATCCCCACATCAAACTTTAGAAAACAATACGGGAACAAGAAATGGTCTGTGAGGAGGAGAAACATGGACAAGAAGGCCATCTAGTACATAGTAGATTTTCTACTAAATAAAGTGGATGTTTAATAAGATACTGCTACTCTGCCTGGTGAGAACTCAATATATTTCATTCCTGTAACAATTTCATCTGGTAATTTTTCAGTGAATAGCTTCCAGAAGCTGTCCTGTCCCAGTAATTATTCGTTGTACGGCTCATGAAATCTTACCACATGCAACAGTTCATAGTTAAAAAATCACTGAAATCTCCTACATAAATTCTGATGCTCTTTTCTTGGGTTGCTCTCTCTCCTACAGTTCCACCCTGAAATTCCAGCTACCTTAGCTTCCCTGAATTCTGCTTGCTAACTCCTCAACTGAGCAAAATGCCATCTTTACAATGATCCCTCTCCCTGCTCCATAGTCTGGAATGTGCATCCAGCAGAAAGCTGAAACAATTGTAGGTCTCAGCATGTTTTTTCCCTAAGGGCAAACACTCCTGCTTTGGCTATTGCCTAATATTTAAAAATTATGTTTCATATAAGTTGTTCATAAATTTTACCTAGTTCTTTACACAGGAAGGAAAGTCTGGTGCCAGTTACTCCATCATAACCAGAAGTAAAATTACTCAGATACAATTTTTATTCCCACTTTACAGAAGAGGAAACTGAGGCACAGATAACTAAAATAATTGGCTCTAAATCTCATAAATATTGAATGGTGAACCAGAATTCAGATATTGATCTCTGCGACAAGCCTATTATCAATCCATGGTACTGAACCTCTCTTGTGGACAAATAGGATCCTTTAGATTCCTTCAGGTTCTATAAAAGTCAAGTATTAACTGGTAGTAGTGGTAGCAACAGCAATGATAATGATAATGATAATGATGATGATGATGATGATGATGATAAGAATGGCTATATGTGTGTGTGTGTGTGTAAATAGTAATTTATAATTTACAAACTTATTTTTTGTTCATTTCATTGAACAAAAGTTCCTCATTTCTCTTTCATTATTACCTCCACTGTTTTACCTTTGCTGGGGAAAAAAGCTCTATATGTTTCTGAGAAAAGGTGTGCATGCTCTCATGATAACACTTTAAGATTGTCAAGTGAGATGGAAATGGGATGATCAACTTGTGTAAAGGGAATTTCAAAATGTTTTAAAACTATTCATTAGCTGAAAAGTAGCTTCCCGTATTTTTGTGTGGGTAGAAATATTCTAGATTAAAATGATCCGATCTTAGTTTATTTGATAGCTTCTGAAAGTTGTTCAATGGCATGGTAGATTTTACAGACTCATAGAATTTAGTTTTTGAAAGGTTGCTCATAGGTGGTTCTATTTCAATAATCACATTATTGAATTCAAACAAAAGCTAAAAATCAAATGAAATAGGAAAGTATTCAAGGTTTTGATCATCTGAGATTATACACACAAAATTGGACATATTGAGTTTTCTAGATCCAGAAAGCCGAATTAGAATTTTACTAATACAAGACTTTAACCAATGTGAAAATCACTGGGACATTTAGTCTTAAATTATGATATTTATAATTTTCTCAATCATGTACATTGTATTGTCTACATGCATAAAGTTTGAATCATTCTTTTAAGATTACAGTTCCTAAAGGAGAAATAGAAAAAAACTGAACATTAAAATGTCAGTAACACAAGTAGAAAAGCAAAGTATTACTAAGCTAGCTGAACAGAAGATGATTATTTTTAAATGTAGATCTTTGAAGGGAGGAAATAAATGAAACTTAATCTCTACTCTAATCACAAAAGAGCACAATGATTGCTCTTGTTCTGTTGTTGCTGACCTTGAGTTTATAATATTTTTTTAATTCCTAAAAGATCAACCTTATTTGTCTTCCTCTTCCTTTCTGAATTCAACACCCTTAAGAAAAAATTGGGGTCTCCAAAAAATAAAGCCTCCATTGACTTCTCATGACAGTCTTGTTTAGAGTTATGTGTTTACCCCAAAATTTGGAGGACCACATATTTTCATGAATAAAAATCACATGGATTATTCTAGAAAGAGCAATTTACTACTTAAAGGTGTCTATATCCTCAAAAAAGGTTAAGCATGTGGTTATAATGGGAAGACATGGGGTAACAGGAAGGGTACAAGTTTGGGAGTCACAGTCAGAGATGCAAATTCTAGCTTCATTAATTACTAGTTTCATTATCTGACTTTAGTATCCTTGTTTATTAAAAATTACATTAAAATCCAGAGCATAGGATTATAAAAGGGTGAAAATCATAACTTTATTACAAGATCAGTTTTCATTCATCACACTTCTGAAATCTGAGCCATATTTACCTGTTAGATCTTCGTGCGTTTTTAGACCATATTTGAAACAACAGCTCAACTGAGCTCACTGTAGGGCAAATATATGTGTCACAGAGAGAGTGACTATCTTCAGCATATAGACTTGGGATATGAAAAGCAGCACGGTTAACAGTGTGGTCAATGTTTATTCTCTTCCAGCACAGCTCTACTCATGATCACGCAGTTTGGGAAGGTTTCTAAAACAAAGACGTCTCCCAGGGTACATTGCAGGAGGGACATTCCCTCACTATGGCAGGGAACTCTGTCCACATCCTACCTGCCCTCATGACAACTCGCTTCGTGTGTGGGGAGAATAGGGCTCCTACCTCCTTCATTGTATGCCCTCACTTGTCCCTAAATTAATATTTCTGTCAAATATTTAACTAATTTAAAATTTAAATTCTCAATAAATGACATGTCAGAAGTCATTATTTGCAGTTCTAAAGGACTGTCTTTGCTCATGTGAAGTCAGGAGACCCAAGAGCCTCTTCTTGGAACTAATCTTTATAGAGGTTTAAGAAGATTAATAAAAAGAATACACTACGGATTGAGTATGACAAATAAGTGTGTGAGGAAATGGAAAAGGGAAGAAAATGGGCTTAAATTTGTTGTAGGACTCTAAAATATAATCCAGCCCATGTATCATTTTTTTACTCTCTTGCTCATTTCAAAATCCCATAGCCTTATCTATCCTGTTCCTTCCCCTACCCTGTCCCTTTTTTCTTCCCATTTTCAGTAGTACCCTCCTGAGCTCATCTTCCTTTTAAAGCAGCACTATCCAAGTTGAGATATTATACATAGCCAACTGGCAGATGATTTGAACAACTTTTGCACTGAAGCAATGTGGACATAACTCTCTGACTATATCAGTGTGAAAAAAAAAAAAAACTTGACATATAAATCTATGCAAGGTGCAACCACTGTGAATATCTGAGCAAGTCTGGCTGCCAGTCACTGGAGTACATCTTTGTATACACAATCAAAGGCCAATACTGAAAGAACATTTTAGAATGAAAAGCAATGCCTATTTCAACCTAGATTGCTACAAACCATGATACATGAAAATTTCCATTGAGTGGTGTTGATTTTTCTCTCTTGCATTAATTTCAGTTCAACTTGCCTGGACTGTTTCAGTAAAAGCAATAGAAAACAAAAGCAAAGCCAACTCATACCTTTTCCAGAACACAAAAATTACTGTACTCGAGTACAGAATTCTAAAGTAAAGAACATATTATATAAAATTACATTTTGAAACAAATTAATTATTCTTTTATGATATATTAGTATTTTTTAAAAAGCATGATCTTAGGTGAAGAGATGAAGAAGTACAAATTAGTAGTTACAAAACAGTGACAAGGATTTAGAGTATGGCATAGGGTATATAGTAAAAACAATAAAATAAAAAATAAAAAGCATGGTCTTAGATCTAATGTTATTGGAGGTTATAATGACTTTGCTTATACTTGGCCTGGTTTAATGGTTTATTTAATATAATTTCTGATGTTTATGTTATTGATACAGATTTTAACCATATATGGAAGAATAATATTTGAAAATAAAGGCTGAATTATTTCTCTTTATACAATATTCAGGTAATGAGTCAAGCAATGGTGTCTTTATTCTGGCTAATTCTAGTGAAGTACGAGGAAGTTACTCGACTGGCACAGACTATAGCTACATTAATTGGTGATCTATTTTATTCTGTTCTCTTGTAAGTATTTGAGGTTTAAATTCCATTTTGAAACAGAATTCTGATAAAAATAACATTAATAAAATAGCAGATTATTGTTTTGTTCTCTGCATATAATTAGGTCTTTATGTATTCTGTTTTTCTTATCCACTATCTCAATAAGCATATGTAAAAAAGAAAAATTATCTATTATGATGTAATAAGTAACATGCATACATCTTCTTCAGAAATTAATAAAGAATTTTTAGTTTCATGATATTGAAGAGCCATAATCAATTTGGAAAAAAATTCAACAATGTTGTCATTGTTGGAAGAAATTCAATGTGCTCTTTGCTAACAGAAGGCATGTATATTAAAATGCTGTAGAAATAAGTCAGACATCCAAATAATAATTGAAAAATTTGTATATAACCTTTCATCCTCCTATCTATAGTTCAAATGAGTTGTTTTCTATAACATAGAGATTTTCTCTTTAATTAATTTAAGAGAACGATGTGACCTGGAATTGAAATTTCAAATAATCATACCCCAAACTCTCATAGTTCTTCCTACTTGCTTCCTAACTATAGACCTCTAATGAGAAGAACATTCTTTACCTTAGAACTCACAAGTGACTTGCAAAAATATACAGCTCTGATATTTCAGGGTAGGAAAGCAACACATTTTTTTTAATGGAAGAAAGGAGATTAAGCTTATATCTTTTCTTCCCTTATTTATGTGAAACAGTTGAAACAGTACGCACTAATTTAGTGTTAAATATTGTAGATTTTAAAATTAATTCATTAACTTGCTCAATAAATACTTTTTTGAGAAATCATAATATACTGTGCCTTACTCTAGAAACTACAACTGTGAATGTGAAACTGTAGCTGCAACCTGAAACAGCCTGGATATTAGTGCCAGGAGCAGTCAAATACAAAGACCATCATGATATAGAGAGTACTTAGTGCTGCAGAAGAACAAAGAGCAAAGTGATTCAGAAGCACACAGTAGGGCCATGGAGACAGGGCATAAAATGTGGCATATGGCTGTCAAATGGAATCATAAATTCAGCAAGGTCATAGACACTTTGAAAATGTAACTATTTAAGAACAAATAATTTCCAATAATGATTATTTTGGATAAGAAATAAAACGGTATTAAAGGATATATAGTGCTTGGGAGGAGTAGGACTGGGTGCTAATTTAGGCCAGAGACTTCTCTGTGAGTTAATCCTTTGATGTGAGATCATCACATCATAAGGAGAAATCATAAGATCTGAAGAAAAGGCATACCAGATAAAGGCAACAGCTAGTGCAAGTAGCCTCAGGCAAGAAAAAGATTGAGGTGTTCAAAAACAAAGAAAAGGACAGTAGAACCGTGTGGCTATAGCAGAGTGAGCTCATAGATATAGGCAGAGGCTTTATTACTGATCTGGTCTCATAGGCATTGTAAAAATCTTATCCTAGTGGTATTGAGAATTTTAACCTGAAAAATAAACCCTATTTTAATTGTTCGCTTCTGTACGATTGTACCTGGTAGTAGGCCGACCACAAAGTAGTTGCTTCATAAATATATGCTGAGTGGTGGTTTGTCAATAACAATACATGATTGCTCTGGCGATATTTGAAGAATGATTACTGAAGTATCATGAAAAGAGCATTTAGGTTATTACTTATATTGTCAATATATCATGCTGTCATTATTACATGATAAAAAATACTTACAATTTTAAATAAAAAACATCAGTCAAGTTGATCAAAACAACCCAATTTCTTTTCTACAATTACAGTTTATAGCCTATGGTTTTTATTTTTAAGTGAAAATATTAATGGTGGCCCTGGGATGGCTCTTTTTTTTTTAAACAGATGATACACACCTAAAAGTCTTCAGATTCTTGAAATGAGAGAGATTCTGTGAAAATAATGAATCGCTATTAAATTTTTCACTTTTGAAGAAATTGAAAGAGCACAAGAATAAGGGTTGATTCATTTTTGCATAATATGCTCGGCTAATTTTAGGAGAACATCTCGAAAAACAGAAAGCATTCAAACTCGCAAATCTTCTGAAACTTTTTAATCCCTGTATGCAGTGTTGTTAAAAATTGGATTTCTTTGGAATTGTTCCATTGTATTTATGTCAAAATAGGTTATACTTTTCTGGTCACTAAACTAAACCTTATTTCAACTTTGATGGATACAAAACAGCTCCCTTTTATCTGGGAAGAACATAACACATAGTCCTTAGAGCAGCTTATTTTGTTCATACTGTGGAACCAATACATCAATTCTACAAGATTTTGCCATGAAAATCTCATGCACTCTCCTTATATATACTAAATGGATTATTGAATGAAATACTAATGAGTGCAATTACCTGGACTGACGACAATGAACAATGAGAAAGAGAGCAAGAAAAAGCACATAAGCAATGAGTATTTACTCAGGAGGATCTTTGAAGAGTTTTTTTTTTTTTAAGATGATTTTTCTAGAGCAGTTTTAAGTTCACAGAAAGACATTTGCTTTTTTTAAAAAAAGGAATATTTGCAAAAGATGTAAGAAAGGAGTGTGTGTATAAGAATAAGTTCAAGGCAAAATATGTAAGAATATGCTAATAATAATGGCAAATATTTATTGAGTCTGTTCTGTTTCAGATATATATATAAAATTTAACCTGTACAATAACTCTGTGGTAGTTACTGTTATTTTTCTCACTTTACAGATGAGAAAGCCAAGGACAGAGAGGTTAAGTACCTTTCTTACATCCTGCCCCTAAGTCAGTAAGTGGAGGTATCAGATTTGAATGAACACAGTCAAGCTCTACAGCATTATGTGGTCACATGGGGGATACCACTTATCTCTAGTCAAGAAAGAGTTTGCTATTTGGCTGCAAGGAGTGCAGTTGGCTGACAGTGTCCAACCACAATGTCTAAATTTTTGAACCAAGACACATAATTTCCCCAGCCAATGATGGGCATAGCATGGCAGAGATACTAGGATCTGGCATTTCTGTTCAATATGAATCTTTTCTAATTGGTAATTTGCCCCAAAGTCCCTTTGCCCAGATGAAAATTTGACAGATCTTTATCCTAGTTTGATACTCTTCTTTTCACAGAATTCAGATCTGGATTGTAGTCTGGAGGCTTTTCCTGGCCCTCTCCCCACAAAATCTCTTGCAGACTTAACTCCAATTCAGGAGTTGCTTCCCAGAGAAACAATTTACACATGATCACTCTTAATCACTCTATGATGATGACCCCTTAAAAACATAATATAAAATGAACTTGTGACTAAATGAAATTAACAATTTCTTATATCCACTATGTGCCAAATACACTGCTAATTGTTTTACATTTACGTTGCATGTTGTTAAGTCTTTATCACAAATTTTGTGTGACATATACTTTTGTCTGAATTACAAATGAAGAGAGCTTCTAGAATTTAAGAAATTTACCCAAACTAATGAATAAAACAAAATTAAGTTTCACACCCATGTCTTCTTGATTCCACTAAACCACCCTATTTCAATAGAAGACAATCCACATTCTTCTAAAATTACTTATAAAGAGATAAGAAAAACATACACATACTACTTACTGAAAATGGTATTATTACTACAAATCAAAGAAAGAAAAATAAACAAATGTTTTTTTGGATTCCATCTTTTTTACCAAATAAAATGACCTTTAAACTAAAAAAGCTATAAAATAATATCAAAAAGATATTGCTGCTTGAGATAGTATGGAAGTGGTCGCAGCAGTCCCTAATTATTTAAGTTGATCCCTCTTGAGAACCTCAAGATTTGTATCTAGAGAGCTGCAGAAATGTACAAATGTGATTTCAGAATCACTGCCAGAAATATTTCCTTTTACTTATGCAGGAAGTGAGAAGTGCAGGACAACCAAAAAAAAGTCTCCGTTTCCAAGAAGAGGAAATGTGTGGCTACATTATATATTGACCTCTGGATGAAAAGAAAAAATATGAATGGCTATCATTAGACTTATTTGTATTTTAATTTGTATAAAGTCTAAATAAAAAGATTTTTTAAAACTACATGAAAGACTAAAAAGTGTATGCAGAATAGAAATATACTATCACATATGTATACATCTACATATATAGAAATATTAGGGGAAAAATTTAATTTTCCTCGTAAGTTGTTTATTCAAAATCTGCAGAGTAAATGGTAGCTTAGAGTCATTACATTCTGGGTATCAGTAAGAAGTTACATAGGCTGGGCTTCCTATTTCCAATTGCTATTGATTCCCACGGTCCCTGGTAACAAATCAGGAGGTTAGGTGTTTTCTTATTCTGTTTGGCTGCTATAACAAGACACCACAGATTGGGTGGCTTAAAAAATATATATTTCTCACAGTTCTAGAGGCTAGAAGTCTCAGCTCAAGATCTTAGCATGATCATGTTTAGCTGAGACCCCTCTTGTTGATTCATAGCCAGTGCCTTCTTTCTGTGTTCTCAAATATTAAAAGGGGCTAGGAATCACTCTCTTTTATGTGAGCATTAATCCCATTTATGAGGACTCTGCCCCCATGATTTAAATACCTCCCAAAAGGCCCCCACCTCTTAATACCACCTTTTTTTGGGGTTAAGATTTCAACATATAAATTTGTGGGAGACACAAACATTCAGACATCAGTGAGTATCCTCAGAAGCCTATTAATAGGGCTTCTATTGTCACAAAGTTCAGAGCAAAAAAGCTAGCAAAATTATATTTTTGTTGAGTGGCTGGGTTTTCAAAATGATTATATGACTCAGATTTTTCTTTTTGTTTTTAAAAACATATCTCTAAGGAAATAAGATTCATTCTAAAAGAATTAAATTAAACTCATTTCTAGGTTTAAATTCCAGCTCGCTCTCTAACTAGTACTGTGATAAGTCACTTAATTTTCCTTGGACTAAAATTTTCTCAAGTGAAAAATAAATATATTTGTAAGGTTACTTGGAGATGGAAACTTCTCTGCATGTGTATGAGGTCTATTGACAACTTTATTACTATTGTAGTGAGTAGAGACAGCTATGAGCAGAAGCACATCTTTCGGTTTGCATTTTTTTTTTTTTATGTTTGACATCTGCACATGGAAAGAAAGCTTAAAAACTAGATCACCTAAGGAAGTTTCATCAGAAAGGACAATAATGAAGGACAGAGAGAAATAAGCCAGATAGAAAAGAATATACACTTAGGACTCTATTTATACAAAGTATGTAAGCAGACAAAACTGAGCTGCTGTTGCACATATAGCACCTTTGTGCAAACAGCCAGAAACCACCATTCCTCCAGGTTGATGAAGGGCACGTGGTGGAAAGGGCTGAATTTCAGCTGCTTGATGTTCCTCACTGGCCATCTTTATGCAGGGCACGAAAGTATGAAGAGGTTCTGCAGCCTCCTCCAGTGACCTACCATAAGAAACTACTCTGAGAAGGAATCTTGTTTCACTTGCCTTTAGATATCACTAATCTCTCCTTATCTCTTCCACTCCTCCCACACTATCTTCTTAAAACCAAGGAGATATTTCACATTCACAGATAAAATAATTAACAATAATCAGTGAGAATTTTTGATGGCACAATGCAACCTGACAGCTGTCATCCCCCAAAGCGGGATGGTATAGGTGGAAGAGGAAAAGATAAATCCTGGAAACCACTGATTTTAAGATCCAAAAAAGCAGATGACTGTAGAGAGAGAAAAGGATGCAAAAATAATTAGAAACCAGTGAATACATCACAGAAAATTAGAATTAGAATGTTTACGTCAACCTCCTTTCCAACTGATTTATAAAGAAAATTCAGCAACCAACCCAGAGGATAAAAGAGAAGAAAGAGTACATACTCTGTGTGGTAACAATTATTGAGTATAAACAATCTTACCGTGTTTAACAGTGAGCAGATACAAAAGAAAGAGCAACAAATTATGTGACTATTTTTATCTAAAGCAGATTTTGAGACGATGTCCTCTCTAAAAGAGGAATAGAATAAGACAATGAAGAAACAAATTAGATATGTCTAGAAATAGGTGAGAAGAGAGTTTATAAGGAAATTAAAATAACCAGATCCCTGTTAGAGACAGTAAGAGTAAAATTAATGCCATGGAACTCCTGATCGGGAAACTAAAGGATACAGTTGACCAGTTTTTCATGGATGTAGAGCTAAGTAATAAATGAAATAAGAGAAGCCGATAAAATTGAAGGATGGACAACAGTTAGATATTGTAATTGATTTTATTACTGTTTATAACCATGTGCTCCCTGCCCTGTACGAAGATACATTTCTATCCAATTCAACACAGCATGAAATGCCTCCCTGTGGGTAAAAAATGCTTTTCTATTCAAATCTGGTCATGGATTGCTGAGGCCAAGAAAATGTGGTAGAAGGAATAATATTTCACTTCCAAGAGGAAGTTCTAGGAAGCGCTGCATGTTTCTACCATCTCCCTTGCTTTTCCCTCAAGGAATGACACAAAAACCGCAAAATCCAAAAAGGATCTGCTCAGTCAGCCTAGCTCGCAGACTAGAAAATACTTATAGGGTAACATGAGAGGCATATGACATAAGCAAGATATAAATGCTTGGGTAAGTTTCTGAGGCTGAGTTGTTTGTTTATTTAGTCATAGTAAAGCCAATACAAAAAAAACCATATTTTGGGAGGAAAACTGGAATATCCAGAGTGACTTCAATAGGAAAAATAGACAATGACAAAATGGAACATTTCCTCAAGAAAGAACTGGGCATGTAAGTTTATAGTATCCATTTTTCCTAGATAAAATCAACTAATGGGAAACACTTGCTAATAAATATCTGAGAATAATTTTTTAAATGCATTGATAAGAGAAAAACATGTACATGTTTTACATGCATCCAGGTAAAAACATATAGCTTACCTAAATGAATGAAGTCAGAATTAATATTAACTTCCCTTCTATAAAATTATGTTCAAGAAAAGCACAATACATGGGATTTTGAGGATAGGTGGTGACATAATAATATACCCATAATATAATTATGGGTAAGTTTCTAAATGAAGCTACAGAAAGGCCTTCTAAGATACACATACATTCAGAAAATATATTAATGGCACTTAAGATTTTTTATTCAAGTGTCAAAAACACCACTTAAACCAGAAGGAATGACATTTATTGGTTCTCTGAATTTTGTTGATCAAGCCAGCTGCAGAAAGGGCAAGGACAGTGTAACCCAGAAACAACCGAAACCCGGGAACAGAAAGAACCCTACAGGGTTCCCATTGCTCTCCGCCTCTTTCCACATGTCACCTTTTCTATATGAAAGAAGTTCCATCACATTATGAATAAGAAATTCACAGCTTAGAATGCCTGTTAAAAATGTTTAACCTGGTAAAATAGAAGTGGGTGAAGGCGGTAGGAGAGAGGGAGAGAGGAGAGGGAGGGAGGGAGGGAGGGAGGGAGAGAGCAAAACTTATAGAGCAAAACTTAAAAGTTAAAACAATTTCAAAGGAAAAGCACTCCAATGGCAAAATAATGTAATAATATTTGAATGGAAAATTACGAATCACACCCTGAGTTAGAAACAAAGATTAGAGACTGATAGTAAACGTTTACTATAATGAAAATACTCTAAGCATTTCATTCATAAAGAGAATAGTAACCTAAGTGAAAAACTTAAGAAATTAAAACCCAGTAGATGAAATCAGAAATAAATTAGAAAAAAAGTGTTATAATTGATGAATAATTTCAAGAGCTGACTTTTTGAAGACGATATCAATAAGTTTCTGAGTAAAACAAAAAAGCAAATAATACAGTGCATTAAATATGAAAACAGATAATTAGATGGCAAAGAAGATTTGAAAATTAAGAGAAATACATGCTTAACAGTCTAAATATATTTGTTTTTCTATGAAATTGTTTTCTAGGAAAATATAAATTATAAAAACAGATTCAAACTGTTGTAGAGAACATTAGTGATAGAAGATATGAAAAAAAATTGTCATAACCCCACCCCACACAAAGCTAATCTTATATTCTCCTAGGATATAGAAAAAATGGCGCTTATTTTTATGTAGGCAGTACAACCACATTGAAACCTAAAAAATATTCCTTATATAATTCCTCAAAATAAATTCTAGGGCTATAGATTTAAATCTACATAATGAAATTTAAGAAAACACAAAAGAGATGAATACGTATTAAACATAAAGATGAAATGGATTTTGAAAACTTGATTAAATTGGATAAAAATATGGAGAAAGTATTGCCTGATTTTACTATATAAAAATGAAAAAGAATTAGCAAGCTTACAAAATAAATAACCTACCAGGAAACACTCTATAAAGTATCATTATCTAAATTATTCTGGCAGATTGCCCAGAAAACATGATTACCCAACTTAAAATGAAAATTTAGATTAAGATGTGAATGAGTAATTCACAACAGAAAAATTATAAGTAACCAATGAAAAGTTGCAGGTATATTCAAACTTGCTAGTATCAAAGAAATGTATATTCAAGCTCTATTGACATACCATTTTTTCATTTATATAACTGACAAAAGATCTAATATATAGGGTATGAGAAAGCCTTTATAAGGGTCTTTCTTACACACCTTGTATAAAGAGAGGATAAATTTATAAAATTTTTCTGGAGGGAAATTTGGTAGTATGTGTAAAAAGTCAAAAAAAACCTTACAAATTATTTACTCTGGCAATAACATTTTAAGAATTTATCCTAAGGATAAGATCTGAGGTGAGTACTAGCTTTGTTTTTACAAAAATTTTATTTAAAATAATGATGAAAATTGAAACAAATCAAAAAGTACTGTAATAGGAATCTGGTTAAATTATGAGACACCAGATGATAGAATATGACTTGGTCAGTAGTATCAATAATAAAAATAAGTATATTTACATGGAAAGATATGTATTTTTTTATTTACCAATGTTTCCAAAACAGTAGAATACCATTTTGAAAATAAAAGATTGTAATTTTATTTACAACAAACAATAACCACTGTTAACACTTGATATGAGACCTGACTTTTGTATGCATATTTATGTAATATTAGAAGATAACGGTTATTCCACAAAGGTTATTTTGATTTAGGCAAAGTACTGGTTTTAAAATGATATATGTGTGTGTATATAAAAATGTAGCATGGATGATGCACTTTAATGTGGATTCACAGTTGTTTGAACAATTGCATCTAATTAGTGTTGAATCAAATCTGTGTCATCCTAATGGATTTAAGTCCTCGTACTTGTCCACCTTAATAATTTTATCACTGTGTTAGAACAAATTACAAGAGGCGTGACAGATGATGCAAAATTGTAGAGTGTAGAATGTAAGAAAACAAACGGTAATAGCGGCTGTGTAAAAGTGAAGCACATATGCCCTTTCTGAATATATTCTACTTCAGTTTTTTTTTTTTTAAATATACTATATAGGTCAAACCAAACCCATCCCCAACCCCAGCAAGGCTACAGAAGAAGTCAGTGACATTATATGGGAATATTTAAGCTCATTCAGTCATGTAGTTGGACTGCTACTGACACACTGAAGCAGGTAGTATTATCATTTCCATTTTATATATGAGAAACCTGAGACACAGAGGGATTAATTTGTCTGAGTTCCTACAGTAAATAAGTGATGAGACAAAAAATGAACCCAGGTGTCTGGCCCCAGAGCTAGTGCTCTTAGGTATCACACTACGAAGGGTTTACTGAGGCCCTTTGTTGAGCCCTGTGCAGATATCGTTGATGCAAAAGGGAGTGAAATAGCCTCTCAGCAAACATGTAATTATTAGCAGACAACATACCATTCAGTATGGAATGTGTCCTAGTGAAGGTGCAAGAGGTACGTTTGTAGCAGGGGAGGCTGGAATCATCTCTGCTCCCAGAGGCTAATTTGTCATCTGTGCTGCTTTCCCCAAACTGTGAGTCCTCTTCCAGCCACTCAGCCCCTCCTGCCCATGCGCTTCCTTTGGGCTCACTTACCAGGGCACGGACACTGTCAGATGAGCTCAAATCCTAGCAATAAGACAGCTTAGGCTCTAAGGAAAGGGTGGGGAGGTAGGGGAGTGTCCTTACTACTTATGTATGTTTGTGTCACATTTTCCATTATCAGGTGGTAAATTCTTTAAAGTCATGGAAAATGTAGAATCCAGTTTTTCAACCTTTGTTATAATTTTGCATCTAGTTGTCCTTAAAAACCAGTGGGGTGTTATGGAAAGAGCAGTGGTTCCGTGATGACCTGGTCCTGAGCTAGAATCCCTGAGTGACAAGGACAAGCAGGGACAAGCTGAGCGATTGTGCAGAAGGTGCCTAACCTCTCTAATATTCGCTTACTTCTGTGTTAAGTGGGAATAATGAAAACTACTTCAAGGCAGGTAGGTTAAAAAAAAACCCAAACTTTTCTTCCAACTTTGAAATATTAATGAACTCATATATACATGGCTCAGAGTGAAAATAAACCTAATAAAAGTCCAAAAATCTCGCAAGTATTCTTTATATGCCATGGAATTAAAGCCCAAGATACATAAAAGATACATAAAAAAAAGAAAATACTAAATTCCATCTTCTTGCCTCAGGGAAGACCAAACTGTTTTATTGTACCCCCAAGACTGAGGAAGTGGCAGTCTTTCCACCTTAAAACCAAATTAACAGCCTGTGGGTTGAGACAAATTATCCCCAAAGGGCACCAGATATCTGAGACAAGGGAACCAGAGGTACTCTTGAGCTTCAGGTAATATAAAAATAGATCTATGCAAATATGTGAGAAAGAAGCTTCCACAAACTTCTTTCTCAGGAACACTTAGTCTTAGGAACACAGATATGTGAGGAGACCATGGGAAATTGAGGCACTAGCTAGTTCTAGCAGCCATATTTTACCAAGTTGTTCGAGCCACATAAAACTCCACTTTATTTCTAAGAGCAGACATACTAGTACTGCCTGGCCCATGCCCAGTTTTGATAATTGCATTGTCATCTTTCAGGTCTCCCCGGCACTTTCAATTAGCCATAATTTATATTCTTCCCAGTTTACAACTAAAACTGCCTTGCATTGCAGCTGTGAATTACAGAGACAGCAGCTAAGTGAACAAACAACTGGTAAATTATTATTTTTTGTTTTTCTTTGCCTTATATTTCTAGGGAATGCTAAAAGGTCAGGGATTATTAGTTTCATTTTATAAGGAAGACCACTGAAGCTTTAGAATAGCCTAATATTCACATCTATGAGTTAGATTACAAAATAAAAAATAAATTTCCATTTGCACATGTACTTATACTTTGGGACTAAAGTAAAGGAAATGACAAATCTTATCTAAAAGAAAAAAATCACTTAATTTTAAATTAGAGGTATAATGTACTCACTAAAATTTTTTCAACATTGTTTCCTTTGTTACCAAGTACTATTCTAGGTGCTGAGGTCCAGGGGTAAACAACTGATGGCATTTCTCAGATCCTTAAAATGGACCAGTCCCTATGTAACTCATTTAATATTCTCAAGAATTTTATGAGGTATATTCTAATGTTACCTCTATTTTACACATGAGAAATGAGAAACTGAGGTAAAGTTTTAGTAATTTTCCAGAGATAACATAATTATCATTAAAGTTTCAAACCTCAGCCATCTGATGCCAAACTGCTTTCTCCAACACTGTGACCACCTCTCCCATGGACAGGACAGTCCTGGGCTTTACTATCACATAAAAGGAGATGGACAATAAACAAACAAACAAGAGAACTCTCTGCTAGTGATTGCATATAATGCTGTGGTGAAAAAACGTGCAAGTTGGATAATGAACACTGAGTTAGTTGCTTTAGGCTGGGAGATAAGGTTTGTTCTATTTTAGCTGGGAGATCAGGGACACAAGAAGGAGCAAGCTAAGCAAATATGAATGAAACATTGTTCTAGGCAAAAAGAAGAGCTGATGCCAGACCCTAAGGTGGGAATAGACTTGACATGTTGGAGGACTGTGAATAAGGCCAGAATGGCTGGAGCACAAAGGTTAGAGGGGAAAGGGGATTTTTTGGTTGAGGCAGACAGGCACAGGATTATGAAGGATTCGAGCAGAATAAGGGTTTAGCTTTTGTCTTATGGGTAATGGGCCCCTGGAGGGTTTTAAATAGATAAATGGCATATTCTGTTGTAAAGGATTATTTTGAAGAGAGAATCTACTTAAGAATGGAAGAGAGATGATTCAGGGCCCAAATAAGAGATGACTGTCACTTGGACTAGGGTGAATTGGGAGATTATGGGGGGGATAGATTTAGAAGATGTTTCTGTTGACTTTGCTTGTAAATATTGGAGAGGGGCAGCTATGGAAAATTGAAGAATCAAGGAAAAACCATGAATTGTCATTATTGTGAATTAAGTCTTTATTTTCACCAAAAAATTTTGGTGTTTTTTTCTGAGAATTCTTAACTGTACCAAAAAGAGGACTAAATGGGATTTAAATTTGAAATTTGAAATTTCATTCACTGAGTCAAAAGACCTTCATATTTAATTATTTGTATTTATTTAAATAAATAACTTAAGGTACCATATGAACATTATTAGCCTGGTTTAACTTATTGAATAATTTGTAAAATATATTTATTTTGCAAAACTTCTAAGTCTGTTCATTTGAAATCATTCCTATTATCATCACAGAAAGACCTGTTCAGAAGGTATCTTGAATATGTTTTTTTGGTGAACAACCCACAAAGTTAAAAATTGTTTAAAGTTTTTGGAAAAATTTAAAGTATTTGCCACAGGTTTTAATGGGAACTGAAATATTAACACATTTTGATAATTAAAATTAATTTTGAAAGTATTTTATGTTTCTTTTTTCTAATAAGCAATGTGTCCTCATAGGTTTGAGCTGGTGCTTTGATAGACTTTTTGTCCTGAGAACCTTTTCCAGCATAATTTCACAATTAAAAAAAAAAACAAAAAAAACAATCTCAGAGTTTTGGTTAATTTGGGGTGGTAAAGAGAGTTGGAAGGAGGAGTTGTGGGTGCACGATGGTAGAGCACCTGTAGTAAGAGATGTCTATAGATGATCTATGATAATTCCCACATTTTTTAGCCTCCTCTCTTTCCTGGGCTCAAAACTACTAGAATAGTGTTTCTACCTGCATATCCCATAGGGACCAATGCAGCCTGTCTAAAATTGCAAATCATTTAGTTCTTGCCTTCCTTACCTAGTTGATAAAATCTTCATTCACCCAATTTTGGGGGCTTCTATGTTTAGAGCCTTCCTTAGTAATTTTATAACTCACATAATCTTTTACTGACTCTAATTTTACCTTTTAGTATCTCCAGTTTATTCCCTCCTCCCCTTTACTGCTACACTGACTTAATTTCTTTCCTCTGTCTCTTGGCTAGATTATTATTTATATCCCTGCTTGTTCTTCCCCATTCCAAACCACCATCCACAGTAGTACCAGTTATCTTTCAAAAAACAAAATTTTATCACTTTTAAAAGTCAACCTTTCTTCTTATCACCCTCAAGTTCATCCACATACCCGAATGTGGCCTTTACAAAATGGCTTACCAATTTTACCATTATGTTTCATCTTTCAATATTTTCCAATGAAAAAAATCTTAACTCTTCCAAAGAATTTAGCTACATTGGAACCTCTTTTACATTTCTGGGTATTTTGATACTTTGATTCAGTTTGAGTAATTCCTGCTCTTTTCTCACTTAAACTTATTTATCACAAAGTGGGATTTTACCTTATTTTTTATAAGAGAATCTTCTCGTCAAAGGTCTCAAAAGTACAGGCAAAGAAGATAAGAAAAAGCCCAGAAGGAAAGCTAACAACAATCACGCTCCCCCAGATCTCCTTCTCTCAAGAGTTATTTTTGTTTGGTTATTTTTTTCCCTGTTAATTCATGCCTGTCATTTCTCAGAGTTCCAGCTGGAATAGATGCTAGCAGTGTCATGAACTCTGATTTCTCCATGTTCTTTTATATCAGGTTCAATGTTTTGAAGGGCATTAAGACTAATTTCTGATTCACTAAGTTTGGTTATAGGGACATGCATGTGCTTTTTATTTGCTATTAAACTTGAAAACAGAAGCTCAAAAGCATAAAAATTTGATTTAGGCATAGAAACTGGAACCTTTGCTTTGCTGTCATTAAATCTCAGTCACAAATGTTCTTGGTTGGATCAAAGCCTCTTTCCACTTCTTTGAGGCCTCTTTGCCCCAAATTTTGTCTAGGAGATTACATCCCTAAAGCACACCTCTTTCACCCCCATTCTCTTTTCACCTGAGGGTTTTTCACTATCCCAAATCCTTCACTACCTTCCCTTAGAAACAAGTTTAAACCCAGAAGTGTCCAGTGAGAAATGACTGCTAAATGAACCTTTAAATTCTGCTGTAAGAGCACACCAGACACTACAGTCTGCTATTGTCTCCTGCATGGTGAGGGATAAAGATTATTTAATTTTCTTCAGTAAAACGTGGTTCCCAGAATATATGATAAATGCTAAGGATGTTGCTATATTTAAATGACAGGACAGATGCAGATAGATGATAAATTGATATTCAGTCCAATGGCCTGAAATATGCAGAAATGAGCTTTTAACTTTTAGTGTAATTAATTGCTCTAGTTGTATAAATGCTTGTGATCTCAGTTTTTTATCTGAATAAAGATAGTTGTTTTTCTTCTCTGCAATGTCTCACTTGAGGGAGAATAGAATCCAACAAATATGTTGCAAACAATACTAATATTATGTGGATATGGTATCATGGAATATGTATAGAAAATCCATTTGAGAACTATAAAATACTGTCATTATCATTTGCTCTAGACCTTTTATTTTTAATAATGAAGAAATCAAATCTGAGGATTAAATGACTTTCTATAGGTTACGCAAAGACCTGATTTCTAGGTTCCTAATAATCTCAACTCTGAGTCCAGTATATTTCTATACCACACACTTTGATACTATTTAGTCTTAGTGAACTTTTTCAATTTTTCCATAGGTTCTTTCTCCTTCTCAATAATCTTTCCAACCTTTATTCTTGAAATTACTTGGAGTACAGAGAAGTTCATCCGAGCTGGCATTGTTGGAAGGACCTCTATTGAGCCCATCTTTAAATCTGACTTGCCTTTGTGACTATCAGTTCTTATCAGGGTTTGATATATACTGTCATAAAAAAGCAAAGCAAGTAGGGGAATGAAACTTGAGATGCTATTAACAATATAGTGTTGTAGATAAAATAAGATTTGTTCCCTTTTCATTTTTTCCCCCTAAAAATGGTGCGTTTCTAGATTAAGGGCCAGGCCCTGGAGGACCAATGGCACCCCAAGATTCTTCCAGAGGCATTGAGTCTCTTCTACAGAATTCTTGTTTGTCCTAACACTCTGGAGTGTGCTGTTTTTGGTGCAGAGGAACTGGTGTTAAATATAACCCTGCTACAAAATTCTCTCCCTTCTGGCCAAGTGATCCATTAGATGGAGCAGCATCTAACTGTTTCAGAGCTTCATAGTGGCCTGGAGGCAGCTATGAAAGATCTACAGCCCTTTCAAAAATGTGACAGCTCAAAAAGACAGCTAGGAGAAAATTTTGTTTAGGACTGCAACTGAAGTTGTAATGAATGATTTACATCACCAGGAGAAATTCTACTTTTCCTAAAATAATATGAATATGCTTTTAAAAATTAAAGCAAGAGCTTTGGTTGTTGTGCCCCTAGTGTGTGTGTGTGTGTGTGTGTGTGTGTGTGTGTGTGTCTATATATATGTCTTCAAAAAATTAAAATAGTGTGATACAGTATAACTGTCAACCAAAATAATAAAATTATCCAGAGAAAATTAGATTCAATTCACCCTGTAAATATAGGAACACTAGATCGGCATTACAACTCACCTTAAGGCTGGGATCTATGTGAAATGACTAAGAGCAATCATTGTAGACAAAGAAATGTGAGAGCACCTTTCATGGTGTGTTATAAATTGCATGCTGTGAGCTACTGAATATTTAGAAGATACTCTCCATCTGCGGCCCATTCATGTAAAAATATCTCCGCTTTCAGCTTCCATATACTTTAAAATGAATATTCATAGGAGACAGACCACTACACCTAATTATTCCAAATGGCTTTGGCTGCTTTGCTGTCCATTTTTCTGGTGTAGACATTCTGTGTTCTAATTTAAGGCATTCTCTGTGATGCACATAGAATTAGGATTGCAAATTGTAATTGTGCCCCTCACCTCTCTCAAGTACACAGTGATAGTGTTTTTACTGGCATCCAAACTTACTGACTGTGGTGTCTGCTAGTGCTGTGATGACCCTCAAGAAGTTATGTGCCTAGTGAAGGATTGAGTTTCCATCTCGTATATTTTGTTTACAATTGCTTTTCACTTCAAAGTGGGAGGTTGTTCTAAGTTTCAAACAAGTAGTTTTAAGATGCACCTTATACTTCAACCATACTATTATCATAATCATCATGCCCAGTCTTTCTCTGAGCTTCAAACTGTCTAGGATGTGAAGAAAGGCAATTGAGAGTGTAGCGACAGCAAAAGCAATTGCAACCATAAATGGCACTGGAAGTGAGGTGCTCAGAGGCCCTAACTTTACTACTTGTCAAATATTGAAGTTCTCTGTAAACACTTCTTTTTCCACTTTTCCTCTTGCTTTAGATATCGCTGATACTTTCTAAGAGGTGCGTGTATTTTTATAAAAATCTTTATGATATGCACTGTTGATGACATTACTATTGTCATCTTTGTTATTTCACCATTCTTGCCATCTCTATTGCTGAGCATTTCCCTATTGGAGTTACAAACATTTTAGTAGGTACTAGTGACCTCCTCCTTACTAAAGCCAAAGAATAATTCTAATTTTGACTTTCTTGCTCTGAAAGCACTATGACACCACACTATTCCTTTCTCCCCCCACTCCACATAAGCCTTAAGTGTTAGTAGTCCTCAGCCTCCTGTGTCAGCCTCTCTTTTCATCACTCTACATTGCATGAGAAGTTTTGTGTATTCTCAAGTCTTCAGTTATTTTTCATGTCCTGATGACCTACTCCAACTACTTCCCAAAGCTCTTCTCCCAGACATCCAACTATCTTTTCAACATTTCTGCCTGAGTATCTTTCTGGCTCCTCAAATCAACATATCCGAAATTGAACCCAAAAGCTCACCCCCAACACACACACACACACACACACACACACACACACACACACACATCATCTTCATTGCCATCTTAGTGTTTACTCTCAAACAATAAAATACCCACAGTTATCCACATCAGTCTGCTGGCAGCCATTTCTCACACCATCAACAACCGCATTTTCTCCTAGTACTCATCCACAGAAGCTTGCTATCACCTGTCCATTCTAGCTTGTAAATAACCACGGAATGTTTTCACTTCTTGTCGCATTCAGTACCATGAGCTCAGGGCAGTTGCCATCAGTTCTTACCTGAATCGTTGCAACTTCCTTGCTTTCATTGATGCCCAGCACTATCTTCCCCAATTTATTCTTAATAAAGAGGCCCTATAATTTTAAAAGCATATTTTATTACATTAAATCTCTTATTTAAACTCTTGAGTGGCTTTTCATTGCCATTAGGATGAAAACTCGACCTACCAAATCTGATACTCAACAGTTCTTCAAACCTTTCATGCCTCTTCCTTACCTCCATTTGCTCTGTGCTTTAATCATATTGACTGCTTAAAATCTATTGAAGTAGGCCATATTTGCTCTTGACTTCTGATCTTTACCTGCTATTCCTCCTACCTAGAGACCTTTTACTCTTTTTATCATTCAGCTCTCAGTTTAAGTCATTTTCTTTAAGAAACTGTTATTGTGCTCCTCATTCCTTCCACACAAGCTCAGATGATTTGATTTCCTTGCTCCTAGTACATCTCCACCAGCTCATTTAGTTACGATTCTTTCTTTCTTTTCCTTATTTTATCTCCAATATCTAACACAGTGCTTGATATAGAGGGTTACTATTTATTGCAAGAATAGAAAAATGAATGAAAGTATAAAGTGGTATTTTTTTTTCATTGAGTTAATATATATTCTTCTGTGATAACACAATGTTGCCCTACATGCAGAATACACACTCACGTACATGTTTCGTGTGTCAGCAGAATGTGGAAAGGGGAAAGGTTTGAACATGAGGTTGTGGGAACTGGGAATGGAGAATGGTTTTAGGCCAGATGTAGTCTTTGAGGCTTCGAGTCAATTTAAATTGATGAAATTCAAAATGTAGCTTTGGACTTTTTTTATCATGAAAAAAGCGGTTTGTTTATTTTGAACTTCTGATTTTTGCCTTTCAGCATCTTGGGAATATTTATTTAAGAGGAGCAAAAGCACTAAAAGGATCAGACCTCTGCAGATTTCAAGTGAATTCTTGTTGAAAAAAAAAATCAAATAAAACTTTCATGTTTTTTTGTTTAGCCTCAGTAGAAAACACATAAGCCTATAAATGGCACCTTGGGTACTCTAAACATAAAATTATTTCTATCCGGCTTTAGAATTAATAATATGACCTTTTATAAAGATCAGGAAATTTATGTCACTAATTATGATATGCTTAAAGATTAAAGAGACTTTGCATTACCTTAACACATATCTGCAAGAAATGCTGTAGACAGTTCAGGAAGTATACATGGAATTAGAAATTTTAACAACAAATTTATCTACAGAATGGATAGTTTGGAAATAATCAAAAAGTATAGATGACTTTCATTACACATCTGTAGTAAATAATATACACATACCTTTGTATACTGAAACTTTTGTTCACTGATTCACATAATAAAAACATGAAATGTAACAATAAAGTACATAGTATTTGGTTCTACTAGTTTTTGACATTGTTTCCCTAGCTGACAGTAAGAAGACCAGAATTTTTTTTTTCCAAGCAGAAATCATACAAATAGGCATTTTAGGGAAAACTTATGTGTGTATGTTTGTGTGTGTGTGTGTGTGTGTGTGTGTGTGTGTGTGTGTGTGTGTGTGCATGTGTGGCCAGTGAGGATTTAGTTCACATCTAAAGGTTTGGAGATCCTACATAGAACTAAACTGAACTAGCTTAGTTTAGGGATGATGATACTATTTATCTCATGTTTTCACTACATTGGTTTAATGCTATCTAGAGCTCTTTTTCTCAAGTTTCACCATATAAGCCATATTTACGTGCACTTATGTATATTAAAAACTGCATATAAGATTTGTGGAAGATGCAAAATTTACATGAGGTTCTTGCTCATTTTCTTTCTTTCCTTTCCATCCACTTTTCTCCAAACCCCTGTATTATCCTCATAAAAAAAGTTTTATCATCTCTCATTGCTTGCTTTGTACTAACCTATGTCCCTTGCCTCTCAAGGTTCCTCTCCTCCTCCCCATAAGGAATGTATCAAGATAGTTCCCTAAACAAAAACTATTCTCACTAAAGGCCTACTGTTCTCAGCTTCCTAAAAAAGCAAAACAAAAAGAATTTTACTGTTACAATAAAACTATATGTCTTTTAAAAACTGATAAGTCTATTAGTTCATTTATACTTCTTCCCACTTTAAATAAATTAACAAAGTTATGCTGATTTGTAATATTATATAGTTTGTGGAGAAAAATACCAGTGGTCTTTTAATGGTAATGAAAACAATGTAATTAACCAATCTAAAATTTCAAAATCTAAAATAAACTGGTTAATTTTTTATTTTACAGTGGAAGAACTACACTTTGAGATACAGTGGTTAGCATCCTTTCAAAAAGAATATAAATTAGTTAATAAATGAGCATTCAAATAACTGATCAAATTTGTGTGATTGGCACACAAATTGTGTGAAAATTATAATTACTTAGAGCAATTGTTCTAAAACTTCATTGACTAAGTATCTATTTCACAAATATCTAATAGTTTCCCTTTTATTACTTTTTAAATGAATACTACTTCACCTTAGAGTAGTAGTTTAGAATTAATACCACTTTACTGAATAAATTAAATAAGCTTGAGATGAAAACAAGCTATTGAATTCATGCTTTAGAACACTAGGGAAGAAAATTCAATACTTCCTGGATATAAACATAACACAGTAGATTACAGAAACAAATTAAGGGCAGAAAATTTGGTTCTGATATTTGAGTTGAGAAAGTCATGCATACAAATTTGAATTTATTTTAATTATTCCTTATTTGAAAAAAATTGTTATTATTATATATGCTCCTTTTTAACAGTTTTTTTAATACCACCATCTCTTAAACAGTAAAAGAGGAAATAAGAGAAAAAACTGACAAAATCAAAATATGTAATTTAAGTTACAGTTTGGCAGCATAATGTTAGCTATTGACCTTTGAAACTCCTCTGTCCTAGTTGTTGAGAGAGTTTTTTATGCTAGAGAGTTGAGGAATCATCCTCTCTATCAATAAATCTTTCATGGAGACTGTTGTTGCCCAAGAATTGATAAGCCTAGCTACAGTCTTTATAGGTCCAAAAAAGCTGTTAAGGTCTGCAATACAAGGGCTATTCTTTAGAACATACTAGAGTAAAACAAAGGAAATAAAATTACTACCAATAAATTAGGGGGAAAATTGAAGTTAATACCCCAGTTCGTAAAATGTAATCCCAGAACAATTGTAGTTAAACCCTCACATTATTGCTCCTGCATGTTTTGAGTTCCAACGGGAGACAAGTTAGCTGAAATGCAGGAATCCCACCTTGTGAGTCACATAGAATAGCCCGGAAGGACGGCAGATGCAACCAGAACAAATCAGAAGTACAATTCTAAAATAAATTAACGAAACTGCATTATCCATTAAATATTTAACATTAAAATCTTGGTCCATGTTATTTAATAGAAAGAAATAGGTACAATTTTTTCTTCACAGAATTCTAAGAGGTGTATCAAAAAACCAAAAGTCATAGACCATTTATTCATAGACTTTTTTTCTTGATTCCAACCTTTCTATTTTTTATGATCCAGTGGTGAAAGATTAAATACTGATTTTGTTTGACATTTAAGGACAAAACAAAACAAAATAATGAATGATGGCAATATCAGAATCATTTGTTTGTTGCAGTAAAGATTCTTACATAAATGCAAAATACTTACATATAACTTAGAGTCTATGTGTTAAAATACATTTGCATGTTATATTTCCTACCGATGAATCGAAAAAGAAAAACTTCATTGGCAGAACTAAGTTACAGAGAAATATTACTGAAAAAGAAAATCTACTTTAAAGATACGTGTATTTTGTATGAATGAGAATATATAGATTTATTTTCCCTTCATAACATGGTTATTTTGGCCTTTGAGAGTTTCCAACAAGAGCAACCTAGATTAATAGTAGTAGATTTTTTTCTGTGCCTGACCATGTTTCATAAGGAGAGGTTGATTTAAAAAAAAAAAATGTGGATTAGTTCTTCATCTCCTCCCAAGTAACTAAAGTAAAATTTGAAAGTTCTGAATTCCTACTTGATCTTTAGAAATACACACTTTATTTTTCTCAAAACTTCTTTCTGCAGTTGGATGGTCTTCTAATAATTTGAGTTTTAGAAAGTAACTCAGTTGGGTTACAAGTTAACTTCTTATAACTTAGATAAAAGGAAAATATATCTATTCCTTAATTTTCATTGGCTGCTCTGGTTTCTTTCATGAGAAACCACACACTAGTTGGTAAGAAAAAAATTAAGTAATTTATTGTCTGGTTTCAAACCTGGACTAATCATATTATTAAACCATCCTTCGAGTAACTTCTTAGGTAAGTTCTCCATCTCACTGATTCTCACCATAAGATAAGCATCTAGTTGTGGATTGGGGGGCAGTATGCATTGGTAAACAAGGCCCTTGGCCTCATGCCAGTCCTGAGTTGTGCTCTGACTGACATCTGCTATTTGTGAGGTGAATTCTATGTCTGTTTTGTCTTTAGGTGTCCCTGACATCTATCACTTAACTCCTTGTCCATTAACCTTTGTTCTACTCTCAGATCTAGAAACCATCCTAGTGGCAGTCCTTGATGAGCCTGTCTACCTAAAGATTTATGGACTAACCAGAGATTTAGGTGCAACTGGCAAAGATCTTAGAGTGGTCTCCTCTGTGAGTGCCTTGCAGTATCACAGGAACTCTAGCAAGCATCTCACTTGCTTCTGATCTGTAATATGGGAAATGAGAGTTTCTTTAGAGAAAGAAAACTCAATTGCTTCCCTATGCTGGACATTGCGGCACTCTCAAAATTACTTTGATAAGTGTATTGCAATGTCATTGATTTCAAGCTCTTTCAGAATTCCAAATGACTAGTGCCCTAACTATTGTGTTCTATCCTAACATAAATTCCGCTTTCTGGAAAAAGGTCCGGAAGAAAGAAATCAAGACATACATCTGTAGTCATCTCCATGATCTCTGTTTCTAATCCATATCTCTTATAATTTTCTTAGGGTTAGGAAAAACTGACTTCCTGTTTATCTCTTTCTATTTGAACCTCCATGGTTTGCTCCATACATTCTAGCTGCTGTTATACTAAAGAGAAAGAAATTTGACAATCTTTCCTCGTGATAATTTCCTTGCTCTCAAGGTTATTGACTTGCTTCCAATTTTATATGTCAAATGCCGAATCTTTGTCTTTGATTTCTTCTGTTACTAATTCTAATCTTATTTAGGCAGAAGGATAGAGTTGGACAGGAGGATTTGGTACAAAGGAAGGTTTCAAAAGTTAAGAGGAAAAGCACATAAATAACCTTAAACTGTCACACTTATTAAAGATTTTTTTTGTGCTTCTAAATGTAAACCATGAATATAAAGCATATGTAAAATTCAAAGGACAATATCCTTTTAGTAATATGTTTTGGAGTCATAATAAAACATATACATACTGATAAAGTTTAAAATATAAAAATTAAACATATTTGTTTGATAAAATATTAACAACTTATTGGAGAAAATACTGTTAATGTAGTTACAAAGGCATTGATACCCATAATTCTTACAAATAAATAAGGAAAATACAGATACCCTACTTACAAATAAGCAGTTTGTAAAAATAGAGAAGAAAATAGCCAAGAAACATTAAAATAGATATTCAGAAGACTTCTGGTTTCCACTTATATATGTGAGCAGTTTGGAAGTTGCCACTCTATTTTAACTTCAGGTAAAAAGCTGAACAGAATCAAAAATCAATAACTTATTTTGGATTCATAAGAGAAGGAAGGACACAGGGCAAATTGTCACCCCTAAAGTTTGAAAGACAGGCAAATGTGGGGATTCATGGTTTAACACAGCAGAAATAAACAAGCAGAAAGCTTTATGGAAGTCAGTGCCAGGGTTCAAGAAAATCCGGACTATATTTGATTAATTGCTGAAGGCTCAATGCAGACTAGGCTGAGAGTCACAATCTTCAGGTAGACTCAGTCATGAGGGACCTCAGTCATAAGGTGACTACCACAATTGGTGAGATTTACTTCCAAGAACCCAATCAGTTTCCCACAATAAATACTAGAGAAAAACCCACTCATGTTTCCTGCAGAGATAGTGGGAAAATAACTATTTTGAAATATACCAGATTAATCTGTTTTTATTAACAAGGCCTGAGCTTAGAGGAAACTAGTTAACTAGAGCCTAACCTGCTAGCGTTTTATCAGAGCCTAGTTAATCTGTGGAAATATCCAATTCCAGCTACCTCTAGCCATTCTGCCCCACATAAGAGGGGAGAAAAGAACCTAAGAAACATTTGTGAAGTTCACAGGTCAGAAACATAGGCTCATTAAAAGACTGAGACCTAGTCATAGGACTACACTATGCTTCCCCCTCTCCCATTCCTCACCATCACATTACTGAAGACCTGTTACAGCAGATCCTTTTACCAAGTACATCATGCATGGCTGAAGAAAAAATTGCATGGAATACTAAAGAGCAAAAAAAACCCCAAACCACACAACCCCCCCCCAAAAAAAACACTTTGTATAGACAGTGCAAGTATCAGAAGCAAATAGGGCAGTAATGTTAAAATTATTGGACTGCGAATAATTAATTTAAATATTTATTAAATAATTAAAATTTTTATTAAGTTATTAACAGAATAATTATGGTAAATACAATAAAGATACTAATGGATGTAGATAGCATGCAAGGAGATGGCCAATTTAAGAAAAGAGGATCCTAAGACAGACCTTCACAAAAATGCTTGCAATAAAAAAAACTAACAGAATACTTTTGATAAACTTATTAGTAAACTGACTGAATACAACTGAAAAAAAGACTCCATGAACTAGAAGATATATCAATAAAATCCTCAGAAACTGAAAAACAAGAGGAAAATGATTGAAAAAGAAAATCAGAACAGAATATGCAAGGACTGTGGGAAAACTACGAAAGGTATAACACATATAATAGGAATAACAAAGAGAGAGAAAGGAACAGACAAATATTTCAAACAATAATGACTGAAAATGTTCTCAAATTAACATCAGACAGAAAACCACAGATTCAGGAAGCTAAAAAGAACACCAGGCAGGATAAGTGCCCAAAATACTACATCTACATCTAAGATTATCGTTTTTAAATGATAGAAAATGAAAAACAAAGAAAAAAGTCCTGAAAGCCACCAGAGGAAAAATTTATTCCTCTATAATAAAAATAAAAATTATTTATAATAAATATAAGAATTACATCCAACTTCTCAAAATGTGTACAAGAGGGAAGAATGTGGAATAAAATATTTAAAATATTTAAAGAAAAGAAACCATCAGCCTAGAATTCTGTACCTTGTAAAATTATCCTTCAAAACTAGAAGAAAAATAAACATTTTCTCAGACAACAGAAAGTGAGGGCATTTGTTGCTAGGGAACCTGCCTTGCAAGAAATGTCAAAATTCATAGTTTAGAGAGAAGAAAAACATTCTAGTTCTGAAACTTAGAATTACATAAAGGAAGAGCGTCAAAGAAGGAATGAGTAAAGATAAAATAATTTTATCTTTTATTCTAGTTGATCTAACAGATAACATATTGTTCAAGATAATAATAGCAACAATGTGTTAGATTTTATCCATAACATACACAGTCACATACATATACAAGTATGTATGTGAAATGAATTACCAATAATACAAAGGGCAAAAAGAAATTAAAATTATTTTGTTATTAGAAGAAACTCACTATCTGTGAATGATATAATGTTATTTGAAGTAGACTTGGATTACCTTTAAGTTTATATTGCATAATCTAGGGCAATTCCTAAAAAAAGAATGTAGTAAATATATATAAATATATACATATAAGGTAAATATATATAAATATGCATATTTATACATAAATATATATAAACTAAAAGAGAAGAGAAAATAGAATTATGTAAAATGTTCAGTTAAAGTCACAAAAGGCAGAAAAAGAGAAGACAAAAACAGAAACAAAAACAAGGGAAACAAATTAAAAGCAGTAACAAATATGGTATTAATTTAACTGTATCAATAATCACTTTGAATGTCAATGGACTAAGTATACCCATTAAAAGACAGATTGTCAAAAGAATTGAAGAAACAAGGTCCAAATGTGCAATCTATAAGAAACTTAATTTAATTATAAACAAATGGATATTAAAAGTAAATGGATGGGGGAAAGTATACCACGGTAAGACTAATCAGAAGAAAATGGGAGTAGCTATAGTGATTTTGGACAGCAGACAATATCAGGAATAAAGAGGAGCACTGCATACTGATAAAGTGCTTAGAGTGAATGAATATGTTAGAAAAGAAGAAAGATCTAAAATAAATAATCTAAGTTCTTACATTAGGAAACTAGGAAAAATACACATTAAATCCAAAGTAGGCAGAAGAAAAAAACAATAAGAATTAGAGTGGAAATCAATGAAATTGAACATAGGTTATCAGTAAAACCAAATCACCAAAACCAAAAGCTCGTTCTTTGAAAAGATTAATATGATAAGCCTCTATCCATACTAAAAAAAGATAAAGGACACAAATTACTATATGAAAAATGACAGAGAGAATATTACTATAGATCACTATGGACATTAAACAATTTTGGTAATCTAGATAAAATAGACCAATTCCTTGAAAAAAAACAATTTGCCAAAGCTCATGCAAGAAGAAATAGACCATCCAAAAAGGACAATATTTTAAAAGCTGAATCAATAATTAATAACCTTTGAAAGCAAAAAGCACCAAATTCAGATGGTTCACAGGTGAATTCTAGCAAACATCAAAGGGCAAAATTTTATTAATTCTTTAAAATCTCTTTTGGAAGATAGGAACAGAGGGAATATATCCAAACTCATTCTAAGAGGCCAGAATTAGCCTATTAAAATCAGATAAAAACATTACAATAAAAGAAAACTGAAGGTCATTATCTCTCATAAACATAGATGTAACAATTCTGGAATGGAATCTAAATGTATAAAAGATTTATACATCTTGGTCAAATGAGATTTATTCCAGGTATAGAAGGTTGGTTCAATATTTAGAAATCAATTCATATTAAAAATTCTCAGTTAATTTGGAATAGAGGGGAATTTCCTCAACTTGATTAAAAAATCTAGAAAAACTCTACAGCCAACATTATACTTAATGATGAGAAACTTGAAACTTTACCACTAAGGTCAGGTACAAGATTAAAAATGGTTCCCCCACCATCCCTTTTTGACATTGGATTGGAAGTTCTATCTAATGTATAAGGAAAAGTGGACAGTTTGAGGTAGAAGTAATAAGTTTTTTGTTTACAGATGGCATGATTGTAGAAAATTTGGATTAATAACACAAAAAAATGCAATAAATAGCTTTAGGCTGGCTTTGGATACAGTCAATATACAAAAGTCAATTGCTTTCCTATATACCAGCAATAAATAAATGGAATTTGAAATTAAAAAACAATAATATTTACATCGACATACCCCAAAATAAAATAGTTATAAATCTAAGAGATACACATATTAAGGGAGAGGATATGTAATATTTTCAAGGTGTCAGTTTTTTCCAATATGATTTTTAGATTCAATACAATACCGTTAAAAATTCCAGCAAATTTTTTTATGGGTATCTATAAACTAATTCTAAAGTTTATAAGAAGAGGTTAAAGACCCAGAATAGCCAATATAATATTGAAGGAGAACAAAGTTGGAGGACTGATGGTATTCAACTTCAAAATTTAATATAAAGCTATATAATCAATACACTGTGGTACTGGAGAAAGAACACATAAATAGATCATTGGAACAAAAAGTAAAGCCAGAAATAGACTGATATAAATGTAGCCAATGGATCTTTGACAAGAGCAAAGTTCATAAAACACTAAAGGTAATCTCTTCAATAAGTGGTGCTGGAAAAATTGGACATCCAAATGCAAAAAAAAAAAATCTAGATGCACAACTTATATCCTTCATAAAAATTAATTCAAAATGGATTATAGACCTAAAAATAAGATGAAAAACTATAAAACTCATAGAAATAACATATGGGAAAACTAGATGAACTTGGGTATGGTGATGACCTTTTAGATATAACATCAAAGACATTATCTGTGAAAGAAAGAATTGAGAAGCTGGACTTTATTAAAATTAAAAACCTCTTCTCTATGAGACAATATCAAGAGAATTAGAGTACAAGCCATAGAGTAGAAATATGCAAACAACTCTTAAAACTCAACAATAAAAAAAAAAAAACCTATTAAAAAAAAATCCAACAGCCTTAAGAGATATTTCACAAAGAAGATACACAAATAGCAAACAAGCACATGAAAAGATACTCCATATTATGTGTCATCAAGGAACACAAATTAAAGCAATAAGATACCAGTACATACCTATTAGGATTACCAAAATCCAGAACATTGAAAACACCAAATGCTGATGAGAATACAGAGCAATGGAAATTTTCTTTCCTTGCTGATGTGAATGGAAAATGTACAGCCACTTGGGAAAACAATTTGGCAGTTTCTTTTTTTATATAAAACTAAATATATTTTACCATAAGTCTCAGCTATCACACTCCTTTTTTACCCAAAGGATTTGAAAGCTTGAGTCCATATGAAAACCTGCACATGGATATTTATAGAAACTTTCTTCATAATTGCCAAAACTTAGAAGCAACCAGATGTCCTTCTGTAGGTAATTAAATAAACTGTGGTACCTGCAGACAATGGAATATATATTCATCACTGAGTAAAATGAGCCATGACAAGATATGAAGGATATGCATATTACTAAGTGAAGAACCAATCTGAAAATGCTGGTTGCTGGACGTAGGGGTGAGGGGCGTTAGGGAGAAGCAGATGAATGGGAAGAACACAGAGGATTTTTAGAGCAGTGAAAATACTCTGTATGATACCATAATGATGCATAAGTTATATATTTGTCCAAACCTATAGAATGTACAACCCAAAGAGTGAACTGTAATATCAACTACGGACTTGGGGTCATTATGATGGGTCAGTGTAGATTCATCAGTTATAACAAGGGTATCACTCTGGAAGTGGTTGTTTATAAGGAGGTGGAGGCTATGCATGTGTGGAGCACGGTTATTTGTGAACGTTGTGTGCCTTCCTCTCAATTGTACTGTGAACCTAAAACTCACCTAAAACAGTAAAGTCTTCATTTTAAAATAAACTTAAAAAAATACATGTTTAATTTTTACTGGTCATTAAAGAAATGCAACTTAGAATGTGATATCATTTGCACCTATAGATTAGCAAAGATTTAAAGGAATGGTAAAGGCCAGTAAAGGGAAGCACAGAGAGAAACTGGCACTTTTCTTCATAGTAGAATTATAGGGATATAGTGATTAAAATCATTGATTTTAGAAATCACATAATTTGTGAATTGAAATACTGTACTGCTAGTTATTGCCTTCATAAATTTGGCAGGTAACTTTAAACATGTGATATTTGGATATTACTGTCCTGGAGATGATGACATAAGCCTTGAACAATTCTTGGGTGATTCCTATGTGATAATAATTGTAACTTAGTTGGTATGGCGTCAGTAGAGTTGTTATTAGAAAGTAAATTCTTTTTAAACAAGAATTTGGCAATATTTACATAAAGTCTTAAAAATGTGTATGTCACATGAGCCAAAACTTCTAGATTTTTTTCAATGGAAATAATCAGATGTATGTGTAAAATGTATGAAAAGCATTTTAATTACAGCTACTTATAATAGTGAGAAAATTGGATGCAAATATCCAAACATAGGCATTTATTAAAACCTTAGTACACCTACTGCAGAAATCTGTTATTATTATATCCTTTTTGTTTTCTGACTTTTCTTTCTGTTTCTACAAAATCAGCCATACGTTTTAAAACATTGTTATATGTTAATCATTTGGACCTAGAGATTTTTCAGGTGTTTTTAATCTGTCATCTTATTTAACCAGAAATCTATGCTTGTTTTTGACATTAGAAATATTCATCATATATTTAAATCGAAAGCAGTAATCCCTGAAGTTGTGTATATAATAATTATTTTTAATGTATAAAACAAAATTAAAACATGGCCTTTAGGTGGTTGAATTTGGGGGGGGTATGTTTGTGTGTGCGTGCGCTTACTTTCCTATATTTTGAAAAATATATTTCTTATTCAAATATATAAATATTATACTTAGAAGTGCCTAATAAAGTGCATATTCTTTTGGATGTGTGAAGATGTGCATATTTTTTATAAAAAAAATAATCAAGAATTCTATTCTGATTCCCTTAAGTACTTTTCTGTGCACACAAACTTTTATAAAGTTATGATAGTAACTTTATAATTTTTTCCCTGTTTTTAAAATAGCATTATAACATTAAATAAACCAATAAGTTATCCAGCTCAGATTCTTAACTACCTTTCTAGTCTTATCTTATTTTCTATGATTCTATAGTAAGTGCTCCACCTGGTGTGAAGCTCACCCACTGAGTGTGTTTCAAGCATGCATGGCCATACCCACCTCCCTCCTGATTCCCCTGTCTGTAGAGTACACAAGCATTACTAAATTCGCAATCTGTTTAAACATATTCATGATTCAAGGCCAACAGAAGCGTTACTTTCTCCATGAAATCTTCTACCATCCTCTGAGGATGAAACAGTATCTTTATCTTAGAATTCCTGTACTTTTCTAATTCATGATTCTTGTAATACAGTCACATAGAATCATACACAGAAACTTTTTCTGCACAACATTTTCCCCCATCATATTACATCTTTCTATGGACAGGGATTATTTTGTATTTAGTTAGCATCTATCATTTTCCTGACAAATAACAGATGCTTAAGAATGTTTGTTTGTTGACTGATTAAATAAATATTTCTCCAAGCTGGCGAATTTATTGCTGAAGATTAATGATAAAAGTACTAGTAATTGTATCTGGTGAATCAATTATGACTTAGAAAAAAGGAAACCCCTAAATAATTTCTTAAAATAATTATTATAATTAAAGTAATTAAAATAAACTCTAAGCCTTATAGTAGTCAATTCATCTCCCTCTAATAAATGTACTAGTATTTAACAAATTTAATGATTAGTATGAAACAGATTTGAATATAGCATTTTGATCCTATACAGTTTTCAAGGTCATGTAGGACCTTAAGGGACACCTTAATATGTTCTCTCTGGATTGTTCTCCTTCTGAATAGCTTGAACTTCAATTAGCATGAGTGTATTAAGGGAAAAACTACACTAAAATTGAAGACTGAACAGGTCTTGCAAGACAATACTATTTAATTAGGTTGTATTCTTTTGTCTGTGTGATTTATTATTGGTTTTGGTGTGTTGTTGTATATAGCATTTTCATGTCACTGTGTCTCAATTCTTATTTTATTTTATAAATTAGGAAAAGCACTTGCCAAGAGACAAGAGTTGTTACACAGTTGCAGACAGGGTTCCTGAAAATAGCATTCCCTTTTAAGTATAAATAATTAAAGATGCTTATTAAAAAATAGAGTAAAATGTAGTTTAAAACTAGGATCTAAATGTCAGCCATGGAAGTAGACTGGTCCATCAGAAGATTTATAACTAAGGGTCACAGACAGGGAGAAAAAGAACCCCCCACCCCCAGGAACATGTTAAAATTATTCTGATTGGTGTGCATTATTGATTTATATATTGAGGTCAAGAATTGTGGTTCAACTGCCCCATTTATGAGTTGCTGTTCTTCACCTCAGAAATAATCTGAAATACTGCAGCTGAGGCTTCATAGCACTATTTAATTGGGTTATCTTGAGCAGAACTTTCTAAGGAAAAAGGAGAACACTAGAAATTCATCAGAGGTCTAGTCACAACTTTTGTTTTGTCATACAATTATCATTGTAGCATATATTCTCATAGCTCTCAACAGGTAGAGTTTGTCTGTTTTGTGTGGTATCCACGGTATATATATTTTTGCCTATATTCAATGTGGGACATGGGGAAGTGCATCTTAATATTTAAACCTGACCTTGGTCTCCCAAAGTATTATTTTAACAGCTAGATATAAAAGTCTTTAGGCAGTAAACACAGGGGCTTGATCATTTCTATAGGACACCACGTTTGCATTGAGATAAACCACGGTGACCTAATAGTACTCATGTATACAATGGCATATTATGAATGTCTGAACAAACCTGTGTTCTTCCTGGTACTTGGCCTAGGGAAGATCTATGATTTAGACTGACAATATTTAGCTTCCATGTGGTTACCTGGGCCTGAAATTACATCAAGTCTTGTCAGTTCTGTTTTCTTCACATTCCTGGGCAGACCAAATTTTATCCAGTAAATCTCTTCTATCACTTAGGTCATCTCCTGCCTACGTTCCTCCTACAGCCTTTTCAATTGTCCCTGTGCCTCCAGCTTTTCTCCTTCTAGTCAGCTTCAGCATTGCAACCAGGGTAATCTTCCTAAAATATAAATGTGATTACCGTGTTACCCACCTACGATCTCTTCCACTTTCTTGCAATTTGGATAAATGCCAAAGTACCTTTAAAGGCCTTCATGATCCGTACTCTATGCATCTTACTAGCTACACTCACCTAGAGCTTTTTCCCTTTTATCCCATGCTCTTGCTTTCCGATCTTGTTCCCAGATCATACTATACTATTGCTATTTTTTACATGCATTTACTACCACCTCCAGCCCAGCCTTTTAACCCCACCTCATTTTTATAACTAGGCTTAGATGGTATTTCCCACAAGAAGCCCCAAGGTTTTCTTGTTATTTTTCCGGGCTCTTCCTGAACACTGAAGTATTCTGCACACTCCTGCTGCAGAACCCAGCACTCTTGATTTGTAATCGTTCACCCCTTCCTAGGTTTAAAATATACTAAGAGCAAATGTTCTTATTCATCAGAGTATTCAGCTCTGTGCCCTGCCTTGAACAAAGAAGAAACATAGGTATTCTGGTAAACTGAACCTAAGAAGTCGTTTTCCTTTGCCTCTTTCTAGTGGGAGAATAAGATACATTTCTTGACATATTTTGTACCATCGACTTTCCCATTAAGTACACACAGGGGTTATACACAAAGGCCATATTTACCTCATATTCAAGAACAGCTATATCAGTAGTTAATATAGCGATACCAATGAATAAAAAATCACTGTTATAAGCATATAGAGAGCATTTCTGCTGTTCTAGCCAAGTGGAACATTTCTCAGGACCCTTTGATAGGTATCCCGAGTTGTAGATAAAAGGGAAAATGCATGGCAGATCAGGGGGATAGGGTTCTAATATCTTGCACCAGCTCTGTAGCTAGGGTCTGTTCATTATTTTGACTATTACACCTAAATTTAGGGGCATAGAATTAAATACCAAGAGAATGACAATTTTTATTGTTTGCTTGATATAATAGTTCTGTTTTTTTTTTTGCTGTGCTCTTAATATGTCTCACACATGCAACCTTTGTGTAAAAACCTATTAATTAAAATTGAGGAATATTTCCCACAATTTGAAGGGGACAATTATCTAGAATTACTCATATCTCATGCTACATATACTGTAATGTAAAACATGTATAAATATAAAATGTAATTTTCATAGTAAAATTCCAAAATAAAAAGAATATATAATCTTATCCCTTCATATAAATTTTTATAAGTAAAAATCTAGATTGTACTTTAATTACAAATTTTAAGTTTTTACAATTAAAATTATAGGCCAATAATCTCCTAATATAAAGTAAATACTTATCAGGTCAAGTTTGGAGCAAAAAAATTACAAACAGTTGTACTCATCTTTCCTGGAGCCTGGACAAATCAGCAGCAGGTATACCAACATAACCCTTTAAAAAGGCTTTTAGAGACAATATACTATTCAGGCTAAAGCCAGGAATTCCTATGATATAACAAACAAATAAGAAATTTTTCACATCAATACTGTGAAGGTTTTTTTTTTTTTTTTGAATAACCAATAGTTTCTCAGTATTTCCCAGCAGTGTATGCTTAAAGGCAATGGGTAGCAATTTATTTATAGTATAATTTAATATGGAAGCAACACATAAAATAGCATGTGGCCCCATGAAAAATATTCTAGGAGACTGACCAGGAGACCCTAATTACAATGTGCAAACAAGATTGGTCCCCACTTAACCCATTTAGTGGAGTAGAATAACCTTGACATTCAGTACTAGGTTTATGGCATGAAGAGGTCTTTTTAAGAAATGAAGTAAAAAAGCTTATTTTCAGTTAGTGGAGATACATTGAAATCTCCTCTTAAACATATCAAAATTTGGGACATATAAAAGGAAATGGCTATTAAGACACCATGATTTTCTAGACCCTGTAAAAGATTATTGAAGCATTAAAACAACTATACAATGTAACAAATCAGTTGTGAATTGTTACCATGAGATGTTATAATATCAAAAAATTTTTTCTTAAGGAGTGGAATTGCACTTATGTATACCTGGAGATTTTAATAATAGTTCTTTAAGGTAACTAGGTCTTAATATTTAAAATGGAATTCTTTGGTAAAAGGGGACCATGTTTAATAATATGTATGGGAAGACAAAGGATCCAGGAAAATACAATTGGGAAAGGAGTGCTTATTCAATAAGTGCTGTTGAGAAAACTGAATATCCATATATAAAAGGATGAAACTGCACCTCTATATTATACTATAAACAAAAATCAACTCCAAATGAATTAAGACTTGAAACTGTAACATTTCTAGAAGGAAACATAGGTAGTAAGCTATTTGACATCTCTCTTGGCAATGATTTTTTGGATTTGGCAACAAAAAGCAAAAATGGACAAGTAAGACTACATCAAATTAAAACCTTTTGCACAACAGAGGAAACCATGAACAGAATGAAAAGGCAACATACAGAATGGGAGAAAATATTTTTAAATTCTATATCTTGTAATGGGTTAATATCTAAAATATATAAAGAATTCACACAACTCAATAGCAAAAATACTCCAAATGATTTAATTAAAAATTGGGCAGAGGATCTGAATAGATGTTTTTCCAGAGAAGACATACAAATAGCCAACAGATATGTGAAAAGGTGCTCAACATCACTAATTGTCAAGGAAATGGAAATCAACACCACAATGAGGTTTCATCGCATATCAGAGTGACAATCATCAAAAAGACTAGAAATAACAATGTCGCAATGATGTGGAAAAAGGAACCCTAGTGCATGGTGATGGGAATGTAAATTGGTGCAGCCACTGTAGGAAACAGTATGGAAGTTCCTCATAAAATTAAAAATAGAACTACCATATGACCCGGCAATTCCATTTATGGGTATTTATCTGAAGAAAATGAAAACAACTTGAAAAGATATATGAACCACATTGTTCACTGTAGCATCATTCATAATAGCCAAGATATGGAACAACCTAAGTGTACACGAATGGATGAATGGATAAAGATATAGCATGTGTGTACACACACACACACGTCACATTTTATATATATATAAAGGTATGTATGTATATAACACATACATACACACATTATATATATGCATATATTACATACACATACATACATACATACACACACACATATATAGAATATTATTCAGTCATAAAAAGGATGAAATCTTGCCATTTACCACCATCTAGGTAGACTTTGAGGGCATTATGCTAAGTGAAATAAGTTAGAGAAAGAAAAATACCATATCTCTCATATGTGAAATTGAAAATAATATATCTATACATCAATCGATCAATCAATCAATAAAATAAAACAACCTTATAGAGAACAGATTGGTAGTTGCCAGAGGCAATGGGTATGGGTGGTTGGAATGAGTAAGCTGGGTTATTTTGGTTTTGTTTAAATAAATTGAGTAGAAAAATAAGAAAAAAAATCACATTTACATTAGCATCAAAAGCAATAAAATGCTTAGGAATACATTTAACCAAGGAAGTGAAAGATCTGTACACTGTAAACTACATTAGTGAAAAAAACTGAAGATACAAATAAATGGTAAGATATTCTATGTCATGGACTGAAAGTATTAATAGTGCTAAAATGTCCATATTACTCAAAGCAAACTACAGAATTAATGCAATCTTGTCAAAATTCTAATGGCATTTTTCATAGAAATAAAAAAAAAAATCCCTAAAATTCATGTGGAACCACAAAGAGCCAAATCAATCTTGAGGGAAGAAAAAAAAATTCATAAAAATACAAAGCTGGAGACGTTACATTACCTGATTTCAAAATATACTACAAAACTATAATAATCAAAACACTTGTGTGTTGTTGATGGGACTATAAACTGGTAGAGCCACTACTGCAAACAGTATAGAATTTTCTGAAAAAATTAATAATAGAACTATCATGTGAGCCAGCAATCCTATTTCTGAGTATTTTTCCAAAGGAAAGGAAATATTTCAAAGAGATGTCTGCTCTCCTATGTTCACAGCAACCCTATTCACAGTAGCTGATATAGAAACAACCTAAGTTTCTATATCATCGACTATTGAAGGAAGAAAATGTGGTGTATATATACACAATGGAGTATTATTTAGCCATGAGAAGGAAGGAAATCCTGTCATTTGCAACATGAATGAACATGGAAGGCATAATGGTAAGTGAAATAAGTCAAAGACAAAGACAAATACTGTATGATCTCACTTATATGTGGAATCTTAAAAAAAAAGAAAAGAAAACTCATATTTGTAGAAGTAGAGTAGAATGGTCTTTACCAGGGGCTAGCGGTATGTGTGGGTTATGGGGAGATTTTGGTCAAAGGTTACAGATTTCTAGTTAAGTACGATGAATAAGTCCAGGGTACTAATGTACTCACATGATGACTCTACTGTATTGAACACTGGAAATATGCTGAGAGTAGATTTCAGGTGCATGCACAGAGTCATATGGTGACTTTGTGTGGAGATATGTTATATTACCCTAATTGTAGTAATCGTTTCATTATGTGCATATATATATATTATATATAATATATATTATATATAATATATCATGTTGTATACTTCAAATACATAAAATTTTTATTAAAAATTATTCTCTCTTCTAAGCGGAGACATTTTATATACATAATTCTGTTTTAAATTTTTTCTATCAACTTTTATTTTCACAAGCTCTACCTTGTGTTTGCACTGTAAATTGTTTTGCATAAAATATTGGAAAGGGAAAAGCTTGGCAGTGCAAAACAGATGCCAGAAAGAGCCAGAGATCAGCTGCTGTCAAAAAATTTCTATATCATTCCTAGTATATTCTTATACTGTCTTTGTGTTGCTCAAACACATTATCTCACTTTTAATCACTGTCGGAAGGCTTTTAGAGTGTGACTAACCTTGAGATTCTCCAACTTTTAGGGGAGAGAAAAAAATTTTAACAGGTTATTTCTATTTCATGAGTGGGACTCAGATTATATAAACTGAAGCCTTGTAGTTATGTTTTTAATTTTTTGTTGTCTTATTTTGTTTTTTAATATGGCACTATTGATGTATGAGTAAAAGAAAATTTCCAATATAATGTAGGTTAACTTAGTTTTTAGTGATGTATATTTTTTTCTGTCTATAGGTATTATAGAGGAAAAAATCTTGGTATAATTGCATGTGCCTACTAGATAGATGCTAAAAGCAATATACCTTTACCTTTGAAATAAATTTAAAGAAAGTTGAATTTCGTAAATATGAGTACATATTTATACACACATATAAAGTGTGATAATATATATGAAATCTGTCGTTAACACATGGCATTGATGAATACATTTATCTTTTATTTTTAAAGTTATTTATAAAAACTTAAAATAAAGGCATATAGTCTAGAATATGAGAACTACAATTTAAATGCAAGATGGCAAGATGTGGTACATATATACAATGTAATAAACATACACAATGTAATAAACATACACAATGTAATATTGCTTAACCATAAGAAAAATAAAATCTTACTACTTGCAACAACATGGATGGACCTAGAGGGTGTTATGTTAAGTGAAATAAGTCAGACAGAGAAAGACAAATACCATATGATTTTACTTATATAGAGATTCTAAGGAGAAAATAAACAAAGCAGAAACAGACTCATAGATACACAAAATAAGGTTGATGGTTGCCATATGGTAAGGGGTTTGGAGAGCTGGGTGAAAAAGGTGAAGGGATTAAGAAGTACAAATTGGTAGTCATGAAATAGTCATAGGGTTGTAAAGTACAGCATAGGGAATGTAGTCAATCATATCATAATAATTATGTATAGTGCCAGGTGGGTACTACACTAATTGGAAGAATCACTTTGTGAGTTATATAAATGTCTAACTACTATGATGTACACCTGAAATTAACATAAAATAATGTTAAATGTCAACTATAATTGAAAAAATAATTTTAAATCTAAAAACAAATGCAAGATGGCATATTCATTTCTACTTTGCATTTTGTTTCTCTAAATAATTTCATTTTTGATTATGTAATATAATTTATTTTTGTAAGTTTTATGGGAATGAAAGAAAATTGGGATTTATAATTTACATTTAAAATAATTAACAATGCATTACTACATTATTTTAATTACCAAAAATTATGGTACATAGCTTTTTGAAAATTATGGCAATATTGATGCATACCATGCCCTTGAGATCCATGTGCTTAACATAGAAAAGAAGCAAGCAGGTGTGTGTCTACAATTCTGTAAATAATGTAGGCACTTGCTCTCTAAATGTGATCATATTCATCGAAAAATTGCCTATCCTCTAATTCTATTATCTGTGGTTCTAATAAAGGACCTATACCATTGGTGGAAGGAAATTATTTTTTCCCACTATCCGATGTCCCAAATTATACCAGAAACATTCTAAAAGGAGGAGCGGAACTGCAGCTAGAGCTACTCTGATATATTTTGTAATTTGCATCTGAAAAACAAGAGCAATATTTTGAAAAATACATGTAGTTTTAAATGAGAAAAACTTTTAAAAGATTTTGGTGGTTGCTTCCTTTATTTCCTGCTTCCTGATTATACTACTTTCCAAATGATTGATTTTGTAATTACTAGGTTTTACTTGATAATTAAAAATTCTTGCAAGCAATGTCCATTATATAATGAAATTTGATGTGCTAACAATATTTTGAATTTATATTTTTCTGGAATGTACACACACACACACACACACCACACACACACATGGAAGTGAAAATGCTAATCCCAGATTTTACACTATTGTTCTGATTCATCATTTTCAGGTTTAAAACCTCATTTTTAGAAAAGAACTTGTCTTTTCCCCATTTAATACTAACTTTTAAATAATTTTCATACATTAGAGTTTATTCTGGGATTTATGCTTGCTAACACTTTATTTTACTTTTCTAACACTAATAGGGGAAAAACAGAAGCAGGTTTTCTAGGTTGTAGTTGACAGGGCTGTATTAGTTACCTAGGGCCACTGTAACAAAGTATCACAGACTGGATTGCTTAAAAATAACAGAAAATCGTTTCCCAGTTCTGGGGCTAGAAGCCAAAATCAAGGTGTTTGTAGGGCATTCACCTCCTGAAACCTGCAGGGGAATTCTTTGCTTCTTCCTAGCTTCTGATGGTTTCCTGACAGCCTCTCATGTTCTTTGGCCTACAACTGTGTAACTTTAGTCTCTACCTCTGTCATTACATGGTGTTCTTCCTGTGTGTCTGTGTTTTCCATGTGGCTGTCTTCTTATAAGGACAACAGTCACATTGGATTAAGAGCCCACCCTATTCCAGAACAGCATCTTTAATTTAACTCATTACGTCTGAAGTGACTATTTCCAAATAAGGTCACGTTCTGATGCACCAGAGGTTAAGATTTCAATATATCTTTGGGTGGGGAGCACAACTGAACCCATAACTATGTCAAACTATATTTGGAAGTGTGGAGGTAGGTCTTGGCCTTTTGACTGGGCTAAGGCATTGAGCACACTGTCAAACTTTCCCAGGTCCCACTTCATGCCATCCTTCTTTCCCCCATAGAACCTTTGTTGAAGATATTTCTAAACAGTATGCAGCTCTCTTCTAATTTTTACTTATTGAAATCCTGCTCGGTTCCATTCTGTGTGCTATCATAACTTTCATATGTGGTCTATCAAACTCTGATTAGTGTACTTATTAGTATAATGGTAATTTGATTGATGTCTTTTTCCTTAAATAGGCTGGAATCTATCTAAATGCAGAGGCCCTAATTTTTCCCCATTATTATAACTCCAGTGCCTAAAACAGTGCCTGACATAAAATAAATATTTTGTAGTGGTTTGCTGAAAAAGTTAATAGATATGTTTATCTCTGTGTCAAAGAAATGGTACCATAATTTGGTATAGAAAACCTTGAAACTACTTAAGAAATTATGGCATACTGTATATGAAACAAAGCTACAACTATTAAAGAAGGAAGGGAAACATAGAAGCTTAGAAAAAGAAATGTAGGGTGGGAAAATATAATGTCATAAAGTAATAACTTAGGAAAAAAACATTAAAATAAATGCCTGTTATTTCAAAATCATAAAGCCCATTTCTAAACATGTATTTTCAATGTATTATAACATTGTGACTAATATTAACTTCTCTGGAGTTATGGATTGAGATTCCAGTTCACTATTTACTCTTTGTCTGACAATGGTCACATTCCTGACTGTGTCTCCTCATCTAAAAAATGGGGATAATAATGGTAATCTATTTTATAGTGTTAGAGTTAATTTAGGCCACTCAGTTAAAGCACCTAGCTAATATAACCATTTATGAAGCTTAGCTCAATCTTGAAAGGCAACAGTTATTTTTCCCAGAAGGACAAAGCATTCAGATGAATTTTTTTTTCATTTTGAATGTAGGTATCAACTAAAATTTCCAGACCCCCAGCCCCCATAATTATTAAATGGGACAAAGGGCACAATAGCCAGGACACTGCACTACAGCAAAACTATAATAGGCTCTTTCCATAATCATTGTGAAGCAGATATCAGAAAACTGGCATGTGTTTAGTATTTACTGGGTGAATGATTAAAAGAATGAAAGGACATGTATTTTTCAGTGTTAGTAGAAAGTTAATGAGAAGGGATGTATTAGGAGAGTGTTTCTCAATTTTTAATGTGCATGTGAGTCACTTGGAGAACTCATAAAACTAAAAATTCTGATTCAGTGCATCGTGAGTGGGGCCTGATATCCTGCATTTCTAATGAGTCTCCAGGTGATGTCATTTCTGTTTTTCCTTTAATCAACCCTGAGCTTCAAGTTCTGGTTATACATAGAAAGGGAGAAGTGATCTTAAATGCTATATTTGCCATCTGTTAAAAACCACGTTGGGATACTGTGAAATTTTGGTAAGCAGGCAAAAGAGGACATTAAACTAAAAGATTTTAGCTGTATAAATTTTTATAGCATCTAATCAAGATTGATTTTATAATTTATGGCCAGGTTTGCTCACAGGAAATAATATAGTAATAGTTACTTCAAACATAATGACACAGATGTTATTTTCTTCATTTTCAAGAGAAAAACATAGATCCTTCTTGATATAGAGAATAAAAGTGTCATGCATTATTGAGCAATTGTGATTTTTATATATTTCTGGGCCATTAGAGTTTTTAAGAAAGATTTGTTTAAGTAAATTGAAAATATTTAAATGGAGATAGTATTTTATTATTCCTACATAAAATTCTCTCATAGAGGACGAACACAAGATGATATTTAATTTGATTCATTAATCTGTGCCTCTTGAAACCATATTGTCCTATTAACAACAATATTGTATTATATGAACAAGTCTAAACTCACTTCAAAAGTCATTGAAAGGCAGCATGCATGTACACTAGATTTATTGAGACATCAAAATTTCATTTCATGAATTCCAAATGTTCAATTATAGCTTAGGGTGTTTTTATGGGTCTTCTAATTTGATTCTGTGCATGTTGGAAAATTGGAAAATTAGCAGCATATTGTCAGTACATAAGTTTTTAGGAAATAGTCAATGTCGAAAACTTAAAATAAAAATAATCAATGTAGCTGCATAATGAAGAATTAAAGTGTATTACCAAGCAGATTTTCTGACATATACACTTTCAAATACAGTTTAAAATAAATGAACTTGAGCATGAACTCCTGCATGTTCTTCAATCCTGACAGATCATAAGAGGGCACCTAATGTAAATGCCCCAAAACATACAGCAAATTTGTAGACTTCATCATCAATTTCGCTAATAGCCATTGTGTGTAATTTATAATGATTCAAACACAGGAGAGTCAAGAAGTAATTTGTTTCATATATCAGTTTGTGATTTCATGTCAACCCAATGTACCAGCAGCCAACACATACATAAAAAATCACCGACTATAGTTTAAAAGTTCAATAATTAACAACGTAGAATGTAACTGCAGCACACCTTTCTACAGACACATATACACACACCTCACAAACATACATATACAATATAAGAAACACGTTGCATTTTCCTAAGACCTAGTAAATTAAAAGTGGTGAACATGTCTTAGCAGAAAGAAAGAAAGAAAGAAAGAAAGAAAGAAAGAAAGAAAGAAAGAAAGAAAGAAAGAAAGAAAGAAAGAAAGAAAGAAAGAAAGAAAGAAAGAAAAAAGAAGAAGAGAGAAGAAATGGGCCAATTCTGGTCACACTAAGACTTTTTTTATATAAGGGTTTAGCAGAGATCTAGTAAGTGTCAAGACTGATTTATCAGATGCACACAGAAGCCAGAATAGCCTAGGACCTAATCCAGATATGAAAGCTCTGAGTAACCAAGATTAGCAGTGTATAAAACCTAAAACTGGAAGAGAGTTGATTTATTCATCTCTGACAAACTTGGCATCAAAATTTACACCACTGTCTTCAATTAAATTCCCTCATGATTTTTCACTGGTCTTCCCTTTCTTGTCCTTTTTTAGCATAGATCTAAACAGCAAAAAAAAAAAAGTGGCTTTTTAAAATTCCAATAAATTCATGTACCTGGCTGCTCAAAATTTTCCAGTGGTTTCCTATGCTATTAAGAATATAAATCCAGACTCCACTAAGACCTCCAAGTCCCTTTGCCTTCTGGACTTGCTTATCTCTTCAAACCTTATATGCTACTTTGTTGTTCCTTAATCTTTTCCAGCTGCAAAGTCTTCCCATTGTTAAATGTATCACACTGAAAGGCTGTGTTTTACATAGTTTTATATAAACTTTGTTTATATTTTTACTGTTGTATCCCCAGTTGCTCAAGCAGGACTTTACTCTCAGTAAATATTTAGAGTGGATTAATTCATCTATAAATTTCAGTTTCACTTTTTGATGTACAGCCCAGCTACTTTGGATAGAACTGAATTGAACTTATTAAACACATACTATCTATAAAGCACACAGTTATGTGCTATGGAGAAATATAGAGGTTGACAATATGTTCAAAATGCTACAATCTATTAGGGGAGTCTGGTATATAAAAAACAATCTAATAAAGTTTAAATAAATGCTACAAAACAGAATATACAATAGAAATAATGAGGCACACAGCTCCTTCAGAATCAATTGGATTTCAACAGTGAAAGTGAGAGAAATTTCATTATAGAGATAGGAGATAAACAAAACAAACAACGACATTACATAGCCTAGGTATAGATTACTGCAATTTAAAATTAAAAGAATTTAAGTAATCTATGTACATTGTCACATTTTTCAGATGAGTAAATTGAAGTATATATAAACTAAATGACCTTTCAAAGATGATACATCTAATCAGGGGCAGTGCAAGAACAAGTTTCAATCCACACTCCTCTAGATCCCATATCCACCTTAATTGCACTACCAGGCCCTCTAATTATAGAAACTTACACATCTTTAAGTTTTGCTATTTCAGCTATTCTCTTCCTGGTAAAGTCAGTTTAAAGCTCATTTTTCATTCAGTCTGCCCTTTGGTTACTGAATTATACTGTATGTTTGATATTCAATGGTCCTGCTTATTTATCTCACGTATGTGTCATCTTATCCTAAATATTCATAATATTTATTATAAACAATTGCCTGCTTTACTCTTTCATTGTTTTGTGTGATTTTAAAAATGCAATAAAGTCTTATATGGGTTTTTTCTATTTGAATTTTGAATTTGTGTGTGTGCACATGCACATGTGTGTGGATGGGTGGTGATTCGTCAGACTGAAGATGAATAAAAAAACTTAGCTATCTTTGCACTGTGATCTCTACTTCCAGAAACATATAAGCTGAATTATATTTTACCACAAGGATATTTTATATAACATGGATGTAATAATTTTGTCTTAAGATGTCTATGCAAAAAATTAAGTCCATCACTATGTTTGGATGATAGTGCTGGTAAATGCTGTCTTAAGCAAAATAATAAATGATAATGATTTACCACATATGAAATTATTTCCTTTGATTCCATTACTCATTTAGGTCAATGTACATTACCATCTCAACATTTTTAAAACCAACCATCATTTTCAAGGACTCTGACAAATTATGTTGTGTTTTTAACTTTGTAATTTCCTATTCAGCAAAAAAAAAAAAAAAAAAAAAAAAAAAAAAAATCACTTTGCCTCAAATGATTGCTTGTTTCTTTGGAACATATATATGTTCTTTCTGTACATAACAACTTATGTAGAACTCTATCACTATGAAAGCATTTATTTCATAAATCTCAACACTTTGATCAAAACCATTTGCAAATTCAATAATAGAGTCCTGTCTAAGATGAATTGGCAAATTATTCCCAAACCCAAATCTTAATAACAATATACACAAATTCATTTCTTAGAGCACAGCATCTTCAATCCAATCATGAATTCAGAGCAGCCTACCTATGCTATTTTGTGGGTGTGAGTGGTTTTACTATACCCCAGAATTATTATGCAGAGAGAAGATGTGACCTGCAAAATTTAGAAGAAAAAGTAGCAGCATTTCTTATTATGTAGCAACCAAGTATTTTCAAGCAGAGAGCTATCTTTATAAAATCACTCTATGGATTCTACCATATGATAATGAATAATGTCCGTCAATGGAATTATATAACACATGAGCTTCTTTTGAAAGTACAAAAATGAAGTTTTGATTATGTAGAAATAAAACAACACAGAAATTTTTTTTAAATAATGTACCTAAAATATGTTTTACAAAAAAAATTTAAAAATATTTCGTATGAATTAGACATATATAGATACAGATATATGAATATTTAGAGATATATTAAGAATAAGTTTAAGTTGTTTATCACAGATACTCAAATAAGTACTTAACGGATTAAAGATTACATATGCATAATATGCTTTATTCAAATTTTGGGTTAACTCACTTTTAAGAAAATCTACACTGAGAAAATCATGTAGACTTAGAAGTACAAAGTACTTTATGTAACTGTTCAACTCTTAATTGAACAGTTGAGGACTAAATCTTCATCAAAACTAGGGAATGGCTTGAGACTAGAATTCCAGTTAACTTTCCTCTTACTAACTGCATAACTCTATAAAATCTCTTGATTTCCTGAGATTCAGTTTGATTATCTGCAAATTTTGCCTAAGACCTCAATGGAAGCAGAGCCAACTATAGCTGCCATAAATAAATTTTAAGAAATAGTGCAGAATCAATGGGAGACTTAAAGACCAGCTAAGTTTAAGGGGAAAATGAAAAGAAGCCAAAAGGAAGAACAGACTCCTACTTAGTAACAGTCAATCAGTTTTTTGACTTAGGACACATCTTCAGGCAATATGTCACAATTCTATCTTATTTGATTTCACCTTATCTAAACTATTCCATATATAATCTATGAATTTATTCTTACTAAGTAACTGTAAACCCTATTCTGGGTCTAATTACTTAGTTTTCTATAGTTAATGTAAACACTGCAAATGAAAATGTAGTTTGTTGTTTGTTTTAAGCACATGTTGATACATGGAATAATTGGGTTAGCTTTCATAAATACCTTCATGCTTGATGTAGGCTAAAGTTTTATAGCGAGGGAAAAGTATTATTAAAATCATTAGACTGAAACCATAGTGCTCTAGCTTTTAGGCATGAAAATGAGAAAGTAAAGAGTCAGGACTAATTCTGAAATAGCTAAAATGCAGAGTACTATGATTTAAGTTATTCCAGGAAGGAGCCACTACTTAAAAGTTTCTCTCACTAGTACCTACCATGTATTGATATTCTTATTAGAATTAAAAAAAATGTTATTTGAGATGCTCTGCATCTCTTTAATAGTAAGATTGAACATTAGACTATTTTATAACCTCTGTATTTTCTTATTTTAAAATTATCTTATCCATTTACCTACTGATAATGAGCATATTTAAGAGTGGCTTAGAGAATAATATTAAACAAAAAAGTTATGGTAGAAAGGGTACTGCTTAAACTTCTGAAATAGTTTGTTTTCATAGGATCATTAAGTCTCTTAAAGATCAGTAGTAACATAACAGAGAACTTAGAGTCATTGCTTGTTTTGCAAAGTATTCATATTGTTTTTATTTAGATGCAAATAAAAAAGTCTAGGGTTTAACAATGTTGAGTGGAGAAACAAGCAGAAATAAAGAGGCTGATATTTTGCTAACCATGTGTATCTTCAACCACTAGAAATGAATTGGGTCATTTTATTTATCAAGATGAGTAATAGAAGAAAATTAACTGGTCACTAAGGGGAAACTTTAGCTTTAATCACATTTGTTGACATTAATAAACTGCAGTGCATTCTTATGAAAAGTCTTTTAATTTATTCAGAATAATAAATTAAGATAGATGCCATGTTTATATGACTCTGTATTACATTTCCTAGTACATATGTCATCATGTTATAATTGTCTTCTAATAGTTGAGTGCCAGTTAGGTGTTGAAGGTCAACAAGATGGCTTATAGTTGGGTTGTGGCTTTGAGAAATGAAGTGCATAAGGTGTTTCCCTTTCCCAATTGGAAGAGGAAAATACAAATCAGCAAACTAGTCTTGTAATTGTGACAATTTTGATAGTGTTAGTGGAGTCAAAAGGTAGATTAATAATTTGACCTATAATCCTGCTAAGTTTTACTCAGATTATAAAGTTTCATTCAAGTTTCTACTGCTATTCAATGAAAATATGACCATCTGCTTTTAGACACCATGCACATTAATTCATTCATTCACATAAAATGTATATTGAACCACTACCCTCTGCTATGCACTGTACTATACACAGGGAGCCTTAAACAAATCAGACAAGCTGTCTCCTCTTAGAGTGTTAGGACCATGGAAAAGCCAATATTAAACAATTACAATAAAATTGTGAATGTGGTAGGAAAAGAAATACAGGGACCTATGGTAGCATGGACTAAGTGTTCTTACTGAGCTTAAAAGTTTAGGAGAGGCTTCCTGAAACTAATGAAATGCTAATATGTATATGAAAAAAAACTAATTACAAGAGGAAATAAATATTGAGGAATCTTCAAGTTAGTTTGCTCTTTGTTTTATCAATAAAAGTGGATATAATACCATTTAAACTTTATCTGATTAAAAAATTCAGTCAAAATCAAAACTGATCAAATTTTTCTTATGAGTTAAAGATTTAATTTTAATCAAAATTAATTTAAAGAGTTGAATTAACAAACTGGTGGATTTCAGATTCACACAGCAAAGTTTTGATAAAGGCAGGACAGAAACATTGAACAAGTTTTCTGTGTTTTCCTAAGTTTTATTTTTAAGAATTAACAACAAATTAACTTGGAAACCATAACTATTAAAATGAAGCATGAGCCTATTCTTGACTGCCTATGCTGACTTTACTGCCATTCACATATAATTGGATATTAAAATTGATGCTTTACCACAGTGTCAAATGTAATATGTGCTACATATCTAAGTGAAGTGTCAGATAAAATCATTTATTTCAAAGAATGTAGTTGAAACAGGTTGAGAATTGATTTGATTATTCTTGATCCCTTCTTCTAGGAAGTACTGATTTGAGATCTAATATATTAAATGTATTAGAAAACTTTTTTAAAAGACTGATTTGTCAGTAGGCTTTTTGGGAAAAAACTGCTGCCCTCTATAATTCTCATCATCACCCTCTTTTATAACTTGGAAAAGTACAGGAGAAGAAAATTTCTTTCATAATAATTACAGAGAAAAAATTTTAAGGCTTCTATGGAAAGCTAAGAGTATATCTCTGCAATTTGGAAATGATAGTAAGCAGGTCAAAGAGATTTATTGGAGAGCTACTTGGGCAGTGGAGCAACAGAAGGCTGTGACTGCCTTTCAGTGGTAGGTCCAAATATCATGAGTGCTTCTCTGGGATAAATATAAACCACATGGGAGGGATAGTGAGCCTAGAACTTTTTAAATCTTATCCAAGAAAAACTTCTGGAAAGTATGTCAAGACTCTAAACTATGAGGAGTGAACTACCTGGAAAAAAAACAAAACAACAAACAAACAAAAACGGGAACTAAAGAGGAGGCTATCAGCTGGAGATAAAATATGGGCTATGTCCTGAACATTTCAACTGGAGAGTACCATCGAGAAAATGTGTTCAGTACCAAGGACAGATCTCACAATACTACATCCATTTAGGTAAGCATCAGCCAGGCACATACAGCAAGAAATCATCTTATACCAATAACCATTCATGTGAGAAATTTCACTGACCTATTCCCTTAACACCACATCCCTACTCTCTAGCTGTGAATGAGTTAGTATGGTTATTAGAGAGGGAAGGGGGGAATGATAATAGAATGATCATATCTACCATGCCTATAGCAAATTGACAGCTTACTATGGGCCCAGAGTGGAGGATGAGAGAGGAAGAGGAATTGTTAAGTCATGTATCTAGTTTACCACTGTTAGTAAATTTACTGTTTCCCAACATTTCTCTGCTCTTTTTCTCTCCTTGTCTTATCTTCCACCCCATCATGGAAGGAGTGTAATTTCTCACCTCACTGATGTTGAATTTGGTCATGTGAGTTTCTGTGGCCAATGGAATATTAGATATAATAAGAGTGGAGGCTTTAAATAAGATGCTTGCAGGATTTGTACTGATCTCTTCCACTTCCACTATTTACCATGAGAAGGAAATATTCTGGGTAGTAGCTGGTTGGTGAGAAAGACCTGAAATAAACTGAAGGCCTGTACCCAACTTAGATCATCTGAGCCCAGGAGAGTTCAGCTACAATTCTAAGAGAGAGAAAGAAAGATTTTTTCTGCTAGCCACTAACATTTTGGAGATATTTCTAATGTAGAAAAACAATCTATTGCAAGTATTATAATTAGTGTAGAAGATAGACCATTTTAATTTCTTAATTGAGATTCTGTTAATAATTTAATATGACTAGAGAATATTTAACTATCTAAAGTGAGATTAAAACCTTTGAGGCCAAAGATTGAGATTTAAGGGCAAGAGAAAAATTTTTCCAGTGACTGCATGTTAAAAGGACAATGGGAAACAAAGAATTAAGTTGCATATTACTGAGTACCACAAATTGCATTTGCCTATTTTTCTAGTTTTTAAACAGTTCTTCAGAATTAGCTTTTTTTCATTTAAAAACAAACATCAATAGTACATGCAAGACTATACTGATTCTTATTACCAATTTCCCATATAAATCTATAATCACATAAAAATGATCAGTGTGTGTGTATATATGTATTTGTGCGTATACACACACACACATACATATATATATATATATATATCTACGATGTCTAGAACTAACTCTCTCAACAAGGACATAACCTGAAATAGTTTCATTGAGTGTGGAAAATGATTTTACAACTTTACTGTTTTCTAATGCTAAGAATGAAATAAATGAAACATCTTTCTAATTCATAATTCAGTTGAACTTGGCACATTTGTTTCAGGCCCTTATATTTTACTTACTATAAAAAAATTTATGAAGGTCATGGTCTAAGAATGAAAACACACTAGGATATTCTTTAGGTATGTAGTAGTAAAGCTAAACATTTTTATTGTAGACATTAGCTGCTGGTGTTATGCTGGTACACCGTGCTAAAGTGATACATCTGCTCATATTATCTATCCAGCTGCGACCTCCCCTTTAAATAACAGAGCAAAATATTTCTATAAATAGTTCTCATCACATCAGCCTGAGCCCAGGCCCATTTCATACCGATAATAAGGTGATGTTAATCTTTTGATTTCTTTTCCTCTCTAGCAGATTACATCCTATTTTAAATCAAACACAAACAAAATCTTACAGGAAACATAATTAGAAGTGAAATTGCTCTAAAGCACCTTTGTCTCTGGAGGAATCTTTTCACCCTCTGTGATGTGCCAGGATGTATCTAATCTAATGATCAGCTGCCACCAAGTAATTGAATATCCCAGAGTTTGAACTGCTGGAGAGCCTCTGCATTTTACTTCTCTTATTTTTACCTCTAAATGAGTAAAAGGGTAAAGTGGACCTGCATGACAATAAATTGCTGCTTTTGATGAGAAGTTGCTTATATTTGTAGTGTTTATTCTCAAGGTTAATATGTTGTGGTTTTTTAGCATACACTTGAGGTATACTTGAAAATGGTTATTCATCAAATTGAATACAGGAAGTTTTAAAAGTAATTTTAAAGTAGCTCTATGTATTTGAATTCTACACCTTCAAAAAATGTTAGCATCCTTCTTGATTATGAAATACATGTCTTAAAAAATCTATTATCATCAATAAAATAATGAAAATAGTAAGACTCTTCTCTTGTGGGAAACAAATCAAAAAAAAAAATCCCAAGGCAAATTAATTAAGGAGTTTTGCCAAACTATTTTTTGATGAAATGGATTCTTTTTTATGCTATATGTGAACTATCAAAAAAGGAGTACTTTTGTACTCCTGCTACATAAAGAAATAACTACAGTATAAGAAATTAAAATTGGTTAAGGTCACTTATTCTGAGCACAGCAGATGTCCTCACTACAACTGAGATTTTAAAAGACTATAAAAATTAAAAAGTGCTTGAAAACAGATCTTCTTATGACCTCAATTCTCCTTTACCTCATCTATACCTTTTGGGAAGATTGATAGCTCATATATAATATTCTATTTCCTGATAATTAGCAGAGCTACAGTCTAAAATTCCCCCAAGGGAGTAACAATCCCATCTCCAAAGACAGCTTGGGAGAAATATGGTAGCTATGTAAGCTTTCTTATCTCTAAGAGCATTCAATGGCTAAATGAGAAAATCTGTGATTTAAAATAGCTGGTTTCCAGCACACAAAACTTGCTGATGATAGTGAAGCTCCCTAATTAAGTTATATTATGGTCTTGGCACAACATGTAAGAAAAGCCATTCCTAAGGAGGAACCCTTAATATGATTCTCCGCAATATTAAATTTCAGATAATAACCAGGTAGTTCGGAATTTATTTATAGAATTGGTATGAAGTAAATTAGAACCATCATGAGTATCAAGTTCTACCCAGCCCATTTCTTTAACCATGAAGCTGAGGGAAAAAATATACAGAATTATTGTCGACAAGGTCATTAGCCGTCAATGTGGCCAATCCTCATGGGTGTGTGCATCTACACAAAAGTAAAAACCAGTTACCCACTTGCCAGGTTATCAGTGGTAAAGCTTTTCTCTCTCACACTCCTGGTGCCATTCTGGGTGTCCTTTATTTCCTGCATTATTCTTCCAGGCCATTTTCCTACTTCCCTCCCTAAAATCATTCATCTTCAAATTACAGGAAATTGAATAATTCTAGTCATTGGGCATATAGTCAACTCCTTTAAAAATTTAAGATACTCTTTATAGTCATTTTTTTCCAACACCATTTCTACTATATTTCTTAGTAATTTCATTATGTCCGTGTGTGTGTGTGTGTGTATACACACATATACATATATATGTGTGTGTGTATAACCTTCTACTACACATTCTCTCTTTGCTTCTCCTACTCTGATCTATATCAGCCTTTTGCTTCCTTCTCTTGCTCATTCCCTGGATCTTATAAACAAACACAAACCCTTCATAATCTCATTTTATGTATCCTATCTTCAGCTCACTCCCTTTAGTATTGCTACTCCATCAATTCCTTCACAACCACTATGACCTACAATCTATTGATGCGACTACCATATTATCATACCTCACCATACTTAAATCACTATCTCCTGCACAAGTTTTGATTCCATATTCCATCAATAAAATTATTCCCTTACATATACGTTCAACTATATTGCCATTTTTTAATATTTTTTATTTACTTTGGCAAAATCCCAACCCTACTTATATCCAACTGTTTGCCTCCTGTGATCCTACACACATAAAATTAAATATGGCCCGAAAATAACACACAACCATGCTGATTGTTGGCCTTTAAATACCTTTCTATTAACTTCAAATATGTAATCTTTAGAGTTGCCTGGCAATCATACTATATTTTCCTTATCTGTTCACTTTCCCTACTCATAATAGTGACTCCGCTACCATTTTAATGAGAAAAATTTATAATAGAACTCCCAACATCACCTACCTATATATACTCTATCTTCTCTCCTTTTACTATAGATAAAATATTCATGTCTCTAGCAAAAATCACGTGAATTCTACCCCCTTCTTGCATATTTAAAAACATGGCCCTTATCATTCTTTGACTTTTTAGCATTTTCTTGTACTGTAACCATACCCCATGCCATAACCATTTCTCACTGACATTATAGTAGCCTCTAAATTTGTCCCTCTTCTCCCACCATAGTTCTTTATCATTTCCCAAGTCACGTTACTCTTTTTCTTTAAACCATTCAATAGCTTACAAGAATAACCAGATCCTTATGATGACCTACAAGGCTCTACTTGATTTGCCTTCCATTTCTTCTGACTAAATCTCTCCATTATTTACTCCCAGCTTATTAGCCTCCTTTACTATTCCTTGTACACTCTGAGCAAGTTTTAACCTATGGGTTTTGCACATGTTCCTGCTCTTGCCTCACATACTCTTCCTAGAAACAGTAATACATTTCACCAACTTTGGTTCTTTGCCCTGTTTACAACTCCTTTATGAGACTTTTCTATTTACTATTCATTGCTTTGCTTTTCTCCATGACATATATAAATATCTAATATTTTATATTATGCTTATTTTATCATCTATCTCCATCCACTTGTTATAAACACTGGTGGATTTTGTCTATTCTTTTTCATCAACAAATTATCTTAATTATATGCCTGACACATAGTAGGTATTCAATAAATAAATGTTGAATCAATGACTAAATAACTTTAACTGATAATTTAGGTTGATCAAAATCCCAGTTACCCAATGATAAGAAAATTATAATATACTTTCATGCAGTATATTTCTATGGTTTCTAATAGAACGCGTTAAAATTCCTCTTGAAAACTACTTTTCTCTTAGATTTTTATCTGGAATAGAATCCCAATCCAGATTTATAATCAGAATATAATAGTAATTTCAGTAGTCCTGTCATGAGCTATTTTAGAAGAATTTCCCTATAATAATTCTAATCAAGGACAATACCATTTAAGTCTCCATTTTATTGAAAGTGAGGACTTAGTCCCTATCTTTACTCCATCAACACTTCTATCTTTAAATTTGACTGTAAATTACCTGTGATAAGAGAGAGGGGGAACTTTAGGATTAAGATGGAGTGATATTTTACTAAAAGTGTAAATAACATTCTGATTTATAAGAAATGCACATAAATTCCATTATATCTCCATTTGAGAAAGACCATTTTTCTAATGAATTTTTTATATTATGTAGTGACCAAAAGTGACTTTGTTCATTTGATTTATAGATAATTAATCACCAGATTATCCTATTTTTTAATTCAGGAATGGAATATCTCTTATTTTTTGGACAATTCAATATTCTCAAGAGCCAGCCTCTAACTAGGATACCTTCCTTCTTTCATACTTCAAATAATTCTTACTTTTATCAGGATATTTCCATCTTCTACTCAAATTAACACCATAACCTGGATCGTGTCCTTTACATGGCTCATGAATGAAAGCATAGTTACCTGCAACTGGCATACATTTATATGCTAAAATAATTTAGCATAGGGTCACAGAGTCATTCTTCTGTCACTGCAAAGGGATTTATATGCAAGGTTAACACGCAGGTATATCTTTTTGAAGTCAAATAAAGAATAAACACGATTATAATTCACGTTTTATACTAACATGCTGTCATGTTCTGAGCCAGAGAAAACAATCAGATTGGAATTTTACCATAATAGGAGTGTCTAGTTTTCTGTGGCAGCACTGTCAAAGATATCAATGTGTGATCACTTGATCTATGAGTATTAATAAGAATTGTATAGGGCATTCATTTTCTTAGTGACTTTTTCCAGGTGTTTCTGGAAGCTGCAGCTATAACAGTGGTTTCCTGATCATGAGGACTTTCTGAGAATGGCTTTTTTAAGTTTTCTGATTGTGGGTGGCTTTCCTAATTTGGTAATATGTCACAGCATGGATTTAGATATGGCATTTATAGTGGAAAATTACTAATTTTCTTAATCACATAAGAAGCATTAACTCTTGTTGTAACCCTGTTCTTCAAAGAAGTCAGTTTGAATGCTGAGCCTAAAATACATTTCTTCAGCTTTAACAATAACTTTCTTTTTTCTTTTTAGGCAAAGCAACCCTTGGTTGACCTTACAGATTGCAAAGACTTTGTCAGTTTATAATCCCTTATTTTTTGTTTTTTATGCCTACAGCACCTGGTCTTCCTAGGTGGTCTCCCATCCAAGTACTAAGCAGGCCTGACTCTGCCTAGCTTCTGAGATCAGACAGGATTGGGCTTGTTCAGGGTGGCATGGCCATAGAACAATAACTTTTTAAGTCATTGAATGCTCTGAAATAAAATTTTTGTGCTTAAAACATCTAAAATGTCCTCATTCATCCAAAAATACATAAGAAATTTTACAAATCAACAACCAAAAACAGATAGTCTGATTAAAAAACAGCAAAGGACACAGACAATTTGGCAAAGAAGGCCAACAAGAATATAGAAAGATGCTCAACGTCACTAATCATAAGAGAAATGCAAATCAAAACTACAAAGAAATAGTATCTAAAATCATTTGGATGGCCACCATCAAAAAAAGTAGGAAATAAATGTTGACAAAGGTTTGGGGAATTTGGAACCTGTGCACTGATGAGAAGTTAAAATAGTACAGTCATTATGGAAAACAACAGTTATAGGGGCACCTGAAAATTGTTTAAAAATAGAATTACCATAAATTCAGACAATCTCATTTCTGGGTATATATCAAAAAATTCTAATTGGGATCTCAAAGAGCTATTTGCACACTTTGTGTTCATTACAGTACCATTTACAATAGTCAACAGGTAAAGGCAACCCAAATATGCATCAACAGATGAAAGCATAAATAAAAGTTGTATATACACACATAATGAAATGTTATGTTTCATTAAAGTAAAATAAAATCCTGTCACATGCTACAACATGGATGAAACTCAAAATCATTATGTAAGAAAAATAAGCCAGTCACATAAAAAATACTGTATGATATTTTACTATTATAAAGTATCTAAAATCAAAATGATAAAAACAGAAGTGAGAAGGTAATTGCCAAGGGCTGAGGAGGGAGGAGAGAAGAAAGTGTTTAGTGGGTAGAAAGTTTGTTTTCCAAATGAAAAAGTCTAGAGAGTTGTTGTTCAACAATGTAAACGTATGTAACACTACTGAACTGTAACACTTAAAAATGGTTAAAGTGGTAAATTAAATGTTATGGTTTTTTTTATAACAATTAAAAGTTCACATTCTCTGAAACTGAAACTTGATTATTTTACCACTGTCAAAAGTCAAACCAAATAAGACATAATATTAAGCAAATACCATAACTTAAGAAAAGTCTGCTATATAAAATACAGAGAAAATGGATTTAATAAAGTTACCAATAATTGAATCACAGCTCCATTTTCAAGAGAGTTTCATTTTTGAGTTAAATAAATGTAGAACATTATAAGTTCCCTTTATCAAAGTTTAGAATGGGCCAGGATGTGAGATAAAGTAGGCTCAATCATTTGGAAAAACCATTTGGCATCTCTAATCAGCAGCATTCTAGTGAATTTGGAAAAACTCACCAGTGGCTACGTCAAGGTCTTGAGGTTTGAGACTTTTCCTCTGCATAGATTTCTAAAGTATTATGAGGCTTTTCCACTGTGGAACATTTTGTAGAATTGGAGAAAAACTGCACCTACATTTGGAAAATGAAAGTTGATATAAAAGTTAACCATAAGAGAGGTAAAGATAACTTTAATCTACTATTATTAAATAAAGCCAATATCAATTAGGTATATTCAGCATGTATACAGAAAACCCAGCAAAACTCAGTCTCTGACACAATTTTTCACTGTGTGTTTTGTTCGATTAGAATTAAAGAGATTGCCTATATTATAATAATTCTGTTCCTAAATGGGAAATGTGTATTCTGCCAATTTTCAGTCAGATGTCCCATGAATGATATTGGGCACAGCAATCATTTTCTTGGAAGAGGAAGCAGGCTAAACAGAAATTCATTTAAAAAGCACATTTCCTGGAGTGCTTTTAACCTATTAAGATTTTTCTTTGTTCAGGTCCCTCTTCTTTCCCTTAATCCTGCTGAATACCTGGTGGTAATCTACACCTACAATATTTCTTGCAGGTTGAATACTAAAGAAAAAAAGAAAAAGATAACAGCAGGGCTTAGTCAAACAGAGATTTAAACAATGTAGAAAAAAAAATCTAACTTTTTTTAGGTAGAGAAGCAAATTGGTATAGCCTACTACATACCTAGACTACATGATATAGCCTATTGTTCCTAAGCTACAAACCTGTACAGCATGTTACTGTAGTGAATACCGAAAGAAATTATAACACAATGATATCTGAATATCTAAACATAGAAAAAGTACAGTAAAAATACTGTATAAATAATACAAAAATGGTACATCTATATAGGGCACTTACAGAGCCTGTCGGACTGGAAGTTGCTCAGGGTGAGTGAGTGGTAAGTGAATGTGAAGGCCTAGGACATTACTGTACATTAATATAGACTTTATACACACTGTACACTTAGGCTACACTGAATTTATGAAACATGAAATTAAATCAATCACAAGAGAAAATGACACAATCAAGAGTCACAGTAAATACAAGATGTGTGAGGCTACTGCTGCTACAACATGACATACTATTTTACAGCAAAATCTTTATAAGTAGAAAGAATATCCTCTAAAATAATGAGCAAAATATAGTAAATACATAAACCAGTGAATATTTGTCTGTTATATCAAGTATTATATTAATTACACATGATTTTAAGTGCTATCTTTTATATGACTGGCAGCACAGTAAGTTTGTTTACACAAGCGTTACCATGAGTGATGCATTGTGTTATGACAGACAGCTACGACCTCATTAGGTGATACATAATTTTCAGGTCCATTGTAATCTTATAGGCTCACCATATTTGTGTCTGTGATTTGACCAGAATATCATTATGTCACATGACAGTACTGAGACATAAATAGGACTACAGACAACTTCCTTTCCTATGCAACTTACCACTGCATTACTAAAGACTGATTTATAATAGTTTCCTTTATCCAATACATCATGTGTGTGTACACACACACAGCCAGCCACACACACACACCAAAACAAGAACACCAGACATACAAAAGGGCTGGAAATACAGTTCAAAGAGAGAGTGCACACATCAGAACCAGACTAAAATGACAGAAATGTTGGAATTATTGGACCAGGAATTTAAAACAACTGAGCAATATGCTAAAGGCTTTAATGGATACAGTAGATAGCATGGAAGAGCAGATGGGCAATGTAAGATGAGAGGTGGAAGTTTGAAGAATGACACCCCCCTCATAAAAACGCTAGAGATCAAAACACTGTGCCAGAAATGAAAAATGCCTTTGATGAGCTTAACAGAGGGGATACAGCTGATGAAAGAATCTCCGAGCTTTAAATAGTGATCTGCAAAACTGAAAAGTAAAGAGCAAAAGACTAGAAAAAAATAAAACCAGAACAAAATATTCAAGAGCTGTGGAACAACTCTAAAAGATATAGTATATGGGAATGAATGAATGAATAAATGGTGTAGTATATAGATAATAGCAACAACAGAAGGAAAAGAAAGGAATAGAAGTAGTATTTGGAACAATAGTGAGAATTATCCCAAATTTGGTCAGATACCAAACTACAGATTCAGAAAGCAAAGAGAACACCAAGCAAGGTAAACTCCAAAAAAAAACAAAAACGAACAAAAAAACAAAACCAGCACTTCACCTTGACACATCATTTTCAAATTACAGAAAATTTAAAAAAAAAAAAAATCCTGAAAGAGGCCAGAGGAGGAAAAAAATCATACAAACAAAAATTAAGGGAATGTTACCGGTAAACTGACTGCCTTGCAAGAAGTGTTAAAAGTTCAGAGTGAAGAAATTTATATAAGTCAGAAACTTGATCTACAAAAGAAAGAAGTATCAGAGAAGGTATAGATAAATAAAAACTTTAGATTAATCTAAGAGAAAACAATTTGTCAAAAATAATAATAGCAACAATGAATTTAAATATATATAGGTAAAGGTGCTTATATAGAAGCAAAATAACAGAAGTACAAGGGATAAGTTAGAGAATTCAAATTATTTTATTATACTCATACTATCTTTGAAGGTGCTCTCACTATCCATGAAGTGGTATAATGTTATTTAAAAGTGGACTTGGATTAGTTGTAAATGTATATAGCAAACTGTAGGGCAGCCATTAAAAGATATATTTTTTTAAAGTATAACTAATATAATGAGAGGAGAAAAAATGTATTCATATAAAATGCACAGTTAAAACCACAAAAGGCAGTAAAAGAGTGGAAGATAAAAGTAGAAATGAAGATCAAGGGCAACATACAGAAAATACTAACAAATACAGTAGATATTAATCCAAGTATATCAGTAATCACTTTGAATGTTAATAGTCTAAATGCACCAAAAGACAGATTGTCAGAATGGATCAAAAAAATAACACCCAACTCTATGTTGCCTATACTTAAAATATAAGAACACATAGATTATAGGCAGATGGATGTTTTTGCTTAGTTTGTTCATTTCTTTTGTTCTTAGATTCTGCATATAAGTGAAATCATGTGGTATTTGTCTCCTCTGCTGACTTATTTCACTCAGCATAATACCCCTAGGCCCATCCATATCGTTTCAAATGGTAAGATTTTATTTTTTTTTTATGGCTGGGGGAGTAGCTGAGTGAAAAAAGTGAAGGAGGAGGAAGTAAAAATTAGCTACAAAATAGTCACTGGGATGCAGAATACAGCATAGGAAATATAGTCAGTATTATTATAATGGCTATGTATAGTGCCAATTGGGTACTAGAGTAATCAGGGGGATTACTTCATAAGTATATATAAATGTCTAACCATGGTACTATATCTGGAACTAAATTAAAATAGGTAAATGGATGGAAAAAAAGACATACAAGGAGAGTATCTGGGATAATGAGGGGCATTGCATACTAATAATAAAGGGGTCAATTCTCCTAGAAGACATTATTCTGTGTATATGCCTAACAAAAGAATGTCAAATTATGTGAGGCAAAAACTGATAGAACTCCATGGAGAAATGCATGAAACTCCTATTATAGTTGGAGACTTCAACACTCTTTCAGAGATGGAGAGATGCGGCAGGCACAAAATCAGAAAGGACAGAAATGAACTCAACACCATCAATCTACTGGATCTAATGAACAGATTAAATATATTTTATAGAGAGTATTATTTACGAAACAAGCTTATAGTCATGAAATTTATCTAAATTATTTGCCAAATGAGTGAGTAGTCTAGAAGAACTCTCAAACAATTTCAAAGCCATGGAGGATTTATTGGAAAGCAATGAATCTATCAAACCTACTTTATCCTCATGTCAGTCAGAGCATGTTTTTCCTTAGTCCAAATCCCTATGGCTTTAAAAATCGAGAAATTGTATATGATCCTTTCTGAAGGTCATACTCAATTTAAGCTTCTTCTCTCTCAGGAAATAATCTTTCTTTAGAAAATTATACACATGAACTCATGAATCTGTCAGAGTTTCTAACTTTTATACTTTTTCCTACTAACTTTTTCTGTCTGCTATCAACTTTAACTTTAGTAAATTTATATTCAGCAAAACTTTTCAATATCGAGGTGCATACCTTCCAATGTTCAATATAGAAGTAAGAACAAAGTTTGAATGTACGATTTTTTTTTCCATTAATGCATTTTAAGACTAAGGTTCATTATACTCTTCATTCAATTTACTGGCAACTTTTTAAATATCTAATGTAAAGTTAGTACTATGCCTTCAATTTTCAATTTCATTGTTTAACTCAGGTAGAAGGTCCATGAAGAGATTTTTTCCCTTGTGTTCCTTCTTGCCAGTTTCCTAATTTTAAGAGTTAGGCCCTGAATATCAGAAGGAATTTAAAAACATGTTAACTGGCACAAAGTGAAACATTTAACTTAATATTTGACATTTTCAGAGATTAAAAAAAAAAGAAATAGAAGACTAGGTCTATTTATATTTCTGACATTAACCTCAAGACCACTGATCTGGAAAACTAGCATCTGGTCAAGAATGACAAGACCTACAATAGCTAAGGAGCAGTTGGAAAATAGACTAAGAAATTTTTAAAAACTGTGTTTTTTTTTTTTCAATGTGCACACATGGGCTGCATGCTGAACTTGTAAACTTTATACCTGTACATAAACTCAGATATTTTCAAGTAGGTTGTGCTCAAAAGCATCTCTATCTAAATAAAGTCTAGATTTAAGTAAATCATGGCAGGCTAGATATGGAGATTGGCTTACACAGAGAGAATCAGAATTCCACTTCACGTATAAATTTTATTTTAAAAATTTTTAAAAAATTATTCTCAATCTACTCTAAATTATCTATATTTGTGGAAAGGAAGATAAATTTGGTTAGTGTTTCTAATGCCCAAAGCTTATTTTCAAAGACTAGCGGCTTCAGATTAAATTATTAGAGTTCAAGTGAAAATTTATGCATGCTTAAGTTTTGGTTAGAGAAAATAAATTCCTTCTTAGATATTACTGGAATCTGTCAGTATCAGATATGATTTTGGAATGGCTCATTTATTAATAAATAGAATTCAGTTTAGATCTATCTACATGTGAATCTTCAAAAGCTCTATCGACTTCTAGTTTCTCTGATTTTCTTGCTTTAGTAAAAATGTTGTTTTCAGTGTCTTAACCATAAAAATGTAGTCCATCTAAAAATGCATCAATATATATAGGCTGAACTGTTTCCCCCAAAATCATACATTGAAGCTCTAATATACTAATTGTATTCAGAGATAGGGCCTTTTAGGAGGTAATTTAGGTTAAATGAGGTCATAAGGGTGTCACCCTAATCCTATGACAACTGTTATCCTTACAAGAGGAAGAGACAAAAGAGCCCTCTCTCTCCTATACTCACAGAAGAAAGGCTGTGTGAGGACAAAGAGAAAAGGCAGATATCTACAAGGCAAAAAGAGAGACCTTACAAGGAATTAACCCTGAGAGCACTTTGATTCCAGACTTCTAGGTTCCAGAACTGTGAGAAAATAAATTTTTGTTATTTAAGCCAATCTGGGATTTTTGTTATGACAGCCCAACCAGACTAATCTAGTGCAGATCTTCTTTTTTAATTTTCCTATCCTCTATATGTCTTTTTCACTCATAGAGGGCCAATCGAATGCAACTAATCTCATGGTTCCTTATGAAATGAGAACAGTTTTCACTAGTCTGAATTTATCTTGTTTGTAGTTTGTTTTCAGTTCAATTAAACAAGCATATATTGCGCTGAGAAAAAGACTTTGTGCTGAATTTACACGATAAGACATTGTTTCCACCTATCAGGGGTTTATAATTCATTATGTTGGCTGATGATCTGGAAAATCTCCATGTTAATATCCAGCATATTGTTTAAAGGACATATAACTTCTAAGACACTCTGATTGATTGCAAACAATAACCATGTGACAATAAAGTAGTTGATATAAAAATGATTAAGTGGGCTAAAAATTACATTTTATTCACATTTGGTCCTATTTTATTTTTAAATGACATGGTATGACACTCTTTAAAATAGTATAAAAATTGTTTTATAAGTTTAACATATATTGTATTCTTTATTAAAATTTTATTTTTGCCAAATATACGTTCATAGTCAAAATGATCAGAGGAGGGAGCCTAAAGACAAATAGTAGTTTCCTAATCCAAACCATTTTTCAACTCAAAAATGTTTCTTCTAATACATAGTTCTACATTTTAATATATGTTATATCATTTATGAATTTTAAGTACTATTGTCTTCCTATTTTATAGTAAAAAGCTTTTTAAAAACAAACCACCTACTTACCTTTTAATTTTTTTAAATATAGTTATATCACTATTTTTAATTCAATAGTCATTTATGATAACTATATAAATATTGTTCATTTTTAAACCAATTAATATAATTTACCTTTCTTGTTCCAGTTGTTTTTATCTGGATTTAATAACTGACATTCATTTTGCTTGGTAACATCTTATATAGCTATAAAAGCAATATAAAAAGCAAGATTGACATTGGTTTATATTCCACAGAATTTATATTCACAATTCCAATACTCATTTGTGAGTGGGCACATGTATTATGTGGTTCTATGAAATTTTATCTCATGTGTAGATTCATGTAACCACCACCACAATCAAACAGAACTGTTCTATCATCAAAAGATATGCCTCATGCTACCTCTATATATCACCTTTCCTCTTTACTCCTATACCCTTAACCCTGGAAACCACTAATCTGTTCTCAGTGCTTGTAACATTTTAAGAATGTTCAAATAAATTTTAAAAGCTTTTGGTTACATTGTTATTTTTATGTTTTTTTTTTCTGTTGCTTTTCCATAGCAGTATTCTCTTATTTTGCATGTAGTTCCTATCCTTATCCAAAAATAAATGGGACTAGCTATAGATTTTGTTAGAAATTTTTTTTTTTGCTACATTTATCTGTTTCTTCCAGTGCCACTTTTTTTTTTTCACTTTTAGTGATAAATTTGAGTGACTCCTTAAAAACTTAATTGAAAGCACTGTGTGAATGTATATGGCTTGTGGGCTGAATGTTAACCTTTTCTTTGGTGAGATCCCAAACATTAGTAGCTGGACTTTTTTTTTTTTTTTTAAGTAAACTAACACCCATTAACAACATACACACAAATTAGGGCTATGATTTAAAAGCAATTTACAACAGGACTCATTATCCATCTATGAAATACCTTAAACATTAGAAATTTAGATTTGGTAATTTTTAATGGGGGCTTTAACTGTACCAGTTCAGTTTTGATGCTTTGATCTGTTAGAACAGCATCACAAATCCCAACATCCCTTTGCTAGCTGTGCACTCCTGAATTAAAAGATATTTGCAAATGAAGTTCCCAGGCAGAATGCTGCCTTCAAATTACAAAAATGACTCTACCATAGAGCCACAAACACAAGACACATCAATTTCTTTGGGTATCCTTTTAAAAGGAATGCCCAGTTTCACATCCCAGATAATATCACCCTGGCCCAGGAGTGCACCAGAGGAGACAACATCATTCCTTGCAATGACTTCACCAGAGACACTAAAACTTCTGCTCTACTGTTACCCACAGGCTGCCTCATCTAAGGTGCTGACAAATTAGACATAAAATACTTATTTTCTTCTTTTTATATTAGAATTATTATATTTTCTGAGCTTACTGTTTAACATATGTTCCTGGTATAATCTTTGCTTTTGCCAACACATACACCCCTACATTCCCATGCTTTAGAGGAAGTCTGGTAGAGGATACTACAATTTGTGCCATTCTAAAAATTAGTAGGAGATTATTGCTTTCTTCAGGAGGCAACTACCTCATATCATTCCACCCTTCTACACCCTGGGGAGAGGGCCATCCACTCCTCAGTGCCTTCTCCTAACCCCTTCAACTCTCCACCGCAGCCTTCCACCCCGAGTCTCCAACCATGATTGCTACAACCACAGCATCCCTCCCCTGGGGCACACAAATGCTACCAACCTTTGCATATACTTTACTAACCTATCAGTTCATACCCTCCAACAAACATACCTACTGGACCTACCACCTTGATCTGAGAAATACACCAAAATAGTATCCAAAATATAATGTATTATCCAAAATACGTAAGTTTTACACATATTACAATACTATCAAGATATTATTAGAGACCCCAGAAATTTCAGAGCTGTCTTCTTGGCTAATGTCATGCAAATAGGAAACTTAGTTATGAGCCAGTCTATAAGTGCTCCTTACACTTCTACTTGTACTCCTTATTTCCACAATAAAATGTTTTCTATACTGTTTAGGGTAGCTTAAGTCCTACTCTGTGATGTTCTCCCCTAATACTCAAATAACTGAGCTTAAATTTGTATCAAGATATCAAGGAGTCAATTGTAGTATAGCTTTATAAATGTCTTGACCCAGGTTTGAGGCCCAGCTAGAGGCAGCTCAGTTCCCCTTCTTGATCAGCCAGTTAAGTCCACACCCCAACTCCTCCCATATCTGGCTTTTAAACCCTTGGCTACTACACATCTACTTTAATCACCCCAGGTTCAAGTACCAGGCAACTGGAGATAGCCCCTATACTTCAGAGCCCCTGAAATTATTTAAACCAGCCAACCTTAAATCTGTGTACCTGACTCACTCATTCCTTTCCTTGAGAACCACAATAAAGGCTCTTAACAATACCCCTCTCTCCTTTTGCTTGCAATTGACCCCAATTGACCCCTGTTGCATAATGTGTTCTTTTCTTGGAATCCGAGATTATAACAAACTATCTTTCAATGGTGTTTGTCTCCTGATCTGTTGGCCTTGCTATACCCAAATGATTTTTAAAAAACCTAGAAAAACAGTATTTGGCTAAATCATATCATTTTCTGATACTTCATCAAAGTCTTCTATTCTAAAGGCCCCAGTTAAAAGGTTTCTAACAGCTCAATCTAGGACTTACATAACATCAATTATATTCTCTTTCTTCAGGCTATAAGCAGAAATATGATAATTTTTGCACAATATGCATCAGTTTAAGAGAAATTACAAATTGCTGATAAGAGTGATCTTTAATTTTTTTTTTTTTTTTTGGAGGGGAAAGTCAATGAGTAAGAGCACAGCCATGAGATCAGAAAGCTAAAATTACCAAATTCCAGTGAGTACTGAAACAAATACATTTTGTTTTGTTTTGTTTTTGATGTAGGGACATATATAAAGAAAATCCTTCTACTTCCCATTTTGAAATACCACCTAATCAAATTTTATGTACCAAGACTATCAGTTTCCATTAAAAAGAAAAAAAAGAACATCTTTACACATGTGTTAAGGACATTCAGCTCTGATGTTTATAATTTTGCACATTTCATATGCCTGTTGAGATTTATTTCTCCTTTGAGCTATTTCTCTTTTCATTTGAAGCTACGGGTGGAGGGCAGCAGAGAAGAAGGGGTGGCGGTGAGGGAGCGTTACCTTTAATGGAATTACTGATCTCTTACTCAAAATGATTATACTTTAGAATTACAACATACATAGTAAATATAGATGGCAATCTTAATTTCAACATCCTATGAAATCTTGACACACAAAAAAGGTGAGACACTAAAATCAACTACCATTGCAGATTCTGAAAGCATCAAGAAAGCTCTGGTGGTTCAGGAATAAATCAAAGCTTTGTGCAGCTCAGGAGGGATTAATATACTTTGAATTACTTTAATCTTTTAGGCTCAGGATAGTTGTTACACCAACTACATATTTTTCAGCTTTTTATGAATTCTTATAATGATCCATGTAGTGTTAAAAGAGCAAAGCAAAACTGAATTAAAATCACCACCACTGATTACGTTTAAAGGTCAATGCTCCCCTCACCACACAATGATTTAATTTCTTGCCTGATATGAGTTGCATTCACAACTGCCTGTGGTCCTGGAAAACTATGAAAAAGATAGGTAGCTGCGGAGATGAAACCTTTCTTATTTTGTATAGTTTGGGACTCACTTTTATAAGTTTGAGTTAGTTTTTAACTCATAAGCCTTAATTCAAGTTAGATTCAAAGAGAAGATTTCAGCCCCTCTTTTTTATTCCCATTGAGCTGATCCCCTCTATAACCCATTTGAGGTTGTCTTTTTTTTCTTTCCACAGGGAGCTTTCAGCTTCCACTCCTTTAGACAGATATTGACTGGCATGTTCGTTCTGATTCTCCTTTAGGAAATTTTCTAACCTATGTATTGCAATCCTCTTAGCTGCTGGACAGTGAAATTGTATCAGTAGAACAGACAGAGTCTTTACTCAGTATTTACCAGGCTCTTCCAAAGTGCTCAGTTCCTTAATCTGTTACCAGCACATCCAGTCTTTCTAAGTATGGCCATCTCCTCCCTCAACCCCCTTCTTCTCCTATAACTCTCATTTATTGCTTAACGTGAAGTTCTTTTGCAGTTTCCTTCCACTGTTCTGATTCTATTACATCATTTTCTCCATTATCATATTCTTACCCATATGACCCACACTACAAATGGAACATTCCAGGCTATGGTAGAGCTGGCTAAAAGCACAGGGGTATATTTGTTAGGTATCACTAATATAAACCTACATTATCACTGAGCACCAAACAAAATTCAAGTAATTATAACCAGGTATACATGAATATATAAAATATTTGAGCATAGGTACATATTTCTGTAGAGAAATTTTATAGCTTTCCTTAGGTTCTCAAAGTATTGCTTGAATCCATAAAGATTTAAGGACTACTGAATGTCCTTTCTACTAAGTAGGTAAAGAAAGTGATAGATGATTTACATGAACTCTTTATATAAAGAATAAGGTCATGAAGATAGTAGAATCTCTTTCATGAGCAAATATTCCACAATAATAGATGATATGGTTATTGAAAATCCTGATATTTTGAACTCAAAATGAAATTATATAACCTTTAAGCACTTTTTGGGGGGCAAATCTTTTTCTTAGTATATAAAATAGTTTTATCACCTGTCTGCACAGCAAAAGAACGGTGAAATTATATGATTATTTGAGAAATTTAAATAACCAGGATATCTAAAGGTAAATATTTTAGGTTTTCTGAAATAATCCAGGACTTCCATTACCATTAATGTCTGTTTAGGTCATTCAGACCAAACTTTTCATTGAGGACAAGCAGTAAATCTGGAGAAAAAGAAAAGCTTATGAGATAGCCAATAATTTCCCAAGAAGGATCTAGAAAAGTGAAGCCCTGGAGTTTGAATGACTACATGGAGCTTTTGCCCACAGGGCTGGGAGAAAAGGCAGAGAAGAAGAAAACTCAAAGGATTGTGCTTTAGGAACAAGGAAGACCTACAAGTAGGTTCTCCTGTGACTATAGCTTAGGGTACTATTACCTAATCCTTGACACTGAAATAACACCTCAGTTCCTCAGAAATTCCAGACTGCAAGTGCCCACAGACACCTGGCAGGAGCAAAGGAAAAACATCTCAGGTGGAAGGTAATTCATGTACTTCTTAGGGCCAGGAATAGAGTGATATGAGTTAGGTACTCACTTCAGGTACAAAATTCAAGGGTGGAGCCACAAAAATTAAAATTATAATAAATATTTTAATGTAAGAGTTAAGAAATTAAAATCACTGCAAGAAAGAGCCTTAGTGAACAAAATGTTACATGTTTCTAAAACAGCAGAATCTGGCAAACTTCTGGTTTCCAATTTGGTGGTAAGAAACCTGTAAGTTACCACTTTATCCCAATAACAAATAAAAAGCTGAACAAACTGTAAAAGCAACAATTTTTTCTATGCCCCATAAAAGAACTGAGGTCATAGGACAAACCACTGCCCCTAAAATTGGAGAGACCAATAGAAAAATATAGAAAACACAACTTACCAGAGCAGAAACTCATAAGCTAAAACCTTCATGAAAATCAGTGTAAGGCAAGAAAACTTTAACTCGAATTGAAGTCTTGCTGGAGCCTCAGTGTGGAAAGTCTGAGAAACAAAATCTCCAGGATGACCAGGCATTGGAATGTTCACACATTTTGTGAGCTTTACCCCTCTGGAGCTTGCCCAGATTCTCACAGCGAACACTGGAGGTAAAACAAAAACAAAAACAAACAAAAACAAAAACAAAAAAAACCTTGTGCTTTTCACAGGGGAAGGGGAAGCAGCCATTTAAATATACCAGAGCATTCTGCTCTTCTTAATAAGGCTGCCCTCAGCAGAAATTAATTAACCAGAGTATAACCAGGTGGGTGTTACCAACCTAAGTGGCCTGGGGGAGGAAAATATCCAACTACAGCTGGCTCTGAACTTCTACATGGAGGATAGAATGTCAGCCCCCTTCAGCCTACCACAAAGAAGGGAAATGTATGACTCAAGCCCACTTTTGTCATTGATCTCAACTAAAGAGAGGATACTGACAAGCATTTGCGAAGTTCACAGTCCAGAGCCATAGGCTCACTAAAAGACTGAGATGTAAGCATAGGACTATAGAATGTTCACTTTCACTACACTTGACCACCACATTACTAAAGGCCTATTTACAGCAACTTCTATTATTCAATTCATCATGTCTATCTATGGAGAAAAAATGACAACATAATATAAAAAGACAAAAGCAATCTGAAGAGGCAGAGTAAACATCAGAACAAGACTCATGTGTCAGGGATGTTAGAATGATCATACCTGGAATTTAAAACAGCTGTGATTAAAATGCTAAGCGCTCTAATGGATCCTGAAGACAGTATGCAAGATTAGATTTGCAACATGATGAAAGAAGGAAATGCTGAGAGAACTAAAATAAAAGAAATACTAAAGATCAAAACACTGTAATGGAAATTGAGGATGCCTTTAAAGGGCTTATTAGCAAATTTGACATGGCTTAAGAATCTCTGAGCTAGAGAATATCTAAATAGAAGCCTGCAGAACTGAAAAAACAAACATAGAAAAGACTAGAAAAACAAAACAGAATACCCCTAAACGGTGGGAAAACTACAAAAGGTATAACATATGATTAATAGGAATACCAGGAGGAAAAGAGAGAAAGAGGCAGAGAAAATATTTGAACAATAATGATGAGAATTTTTTCAAATAAATGTCAGGTACCAAACCACAGACCAGGTAGCTGAGAGAAAACCGAGCAAGATAAATGCTAAAAATAATAAAGTTAGGCGTATCATTTTCAAACAACAGCAAAGATGCAGGAAAAAGAAAACTGAAAGAAGTCAGAGGGAAAAACTTTTTACCTACAGAGGAATAAAGGTAAGAATTCTGATACCTTTTCAGAATCTATGCAAAGATGATGAGTGGAGTGAAATATTTAAAGTGTTAAAAAAAAAAAAACCTAGAATTTTGCACCCCCCAAAATTATCCTTCAAAAGTGAAAGAGGAATGAAAAATGAAATTGAGAGAACGTGTTGCTGGCAGATATGACTTGCAAGGGATGTTTGAAGATGTTCTTTAGTGAGAAGGAAAATAATGTAGGTCAGAAACTTGCATTTACATAAGTAAGGAAATAAAAGAGTATCAAAGAAGGAATAAGTAAAAAAATCAAATCTTTTACTTTTCTTATTCTTAATTTATTTAACAGATAACAATTTGTTTGAAACAGCAACAATGTATTCAATATATATATATAAATGTGTGATTACCTCTATGCTTAGAGATGAGTGAAATAAATGACAGCAATAATAAAACAAGTGAGATGAACGAATGGGATTTTTTTTGTTATTATAAGGTACTATGCTACCCATAGAGTGGTATAGTATTATTTGAAAGTATACTTGGATTAGTCATAAATGTATATTATAAACTCTATAGCAGCCACTAAAAAGACTTTTTAAAAGTGTAATGGATAAGCTGAAGAAGAAAAATTACATAATCATATCAATAAATGCACAAAAACATTTGACAAACCTAACACTCATTTCTGATAAAAACTCAAAGTAAACTAGGAATAGAGGAAAACTTCCTCAACTTGATAAAGAATATCTACAAAGACCTAGAACTACCATCATATTTAATAATGAGAAACTCAAAGCTTTCCTGCTCATATCAAAAACAAGGCAAGGATGTCCACTCTCATCAATGCTTTTCAACATGTACTGGAAGTCCTAGCTAATGCAATATATAAGAAAGGTAAATAAAAGACATACAAATTGTGAGGAAAAAAATAAAATGATTTTTATTTTCATATGACATGATCACCTATACACACAATCAGAGAAGAATCGACGAAAATGTCCTCCTGGAAGCAAAGTGATTATACAAGCTTGCAAAAAATGAAGTTAATATACAAAAGTCCATTGCTTTTCTATTTACCAACAATATACAAATAGAATTCAAAATTTAAAATGCAATATTATTTACTCACACTTTTCCAATAAAATGAAATGCTTCAGTGTAAATTAACAAAATATGTACATGATCTATATGAGAAAAACTGCAAAATTTTGATGAAAGAAATCAAAATGAACTATATAAATATAGAGATATTCCATGTCCAGGAATAGGAAGACTCAATATTGTCAAGATGTTAATTCTTCCAAATATGTTTTATAAATTCAATGCAATCTCAGTCAAAATCCCAGTAAGCTACTTTGTAGATATTGACAAAATGATTCTAAAGTTTATCTAGAGAGGCAGAAGACCCAGGATGGCCAAAATAATATGGAAGAACAAAGTTGGAGGATTGACACTGATTTCAAGACCTATTATAAAGCTACAGTAATCATGATGGTGTGGCATTTCAGAAAACATAGATAAATAAATTAACAGAATAGAGAGCCTAGAAATAGACCCACATAAATATATATAGTCAATTGGTTTTTAATAAAGGAGCAAAGGCAATATGGTGGAGCAAATATAGACTTTTCAACAAATAATGCTGGAATAACTAGATATTTACATGCAAAAAAGTGAATCTAGACATAGATCTTACATCCTTCACAAATATTAACTCAAAATTGATCACAGACCTAAATGTAAAATGAAAAACTATAAAACTCCTAGACGATAATATATAAAAAAAGTCTAGACCTTGGGTTTAGCTATGGCTTTTTAGATACAACACTAATGATACAACCCATGAAAAAAAAAAAGAATTAATAAACTGAACTTTATTAAAATTAAATCATCTGCTCTGAGGGAGACACTATCAAGAGAATAAAAAGACAAGCCAGAGACTGGAAGAAAACGTTTGCCAAAGACATGTCTGATAAACGACTATTATCTAAAATGTACAAAAACTTTTAAAAGCCAACAATAAGTAACAATTAATCGAATTTAAAAATAGGCCAAAGATCTTAAGAGACACCTCATGAAAAAGTATATGTAGATGGCAAATAAGCATATAAAAAGATGCTCACATCATATATTATCAGGGATATGCAAATTAAAACAATGAGATACAACTACACACCAATTAGAATATCCAAAATCCAGAATAAAACCAAATTTTGGCTAGGATATGTAGCAACAAGAACACTCATTCATTGCTGGTGGGAATACAGAATGATACAGCCACTTTGGAAGACAGTTTGGGTTTTTCTAAACAAAGACAAAGCAAAAATAATATAGCATAGCTAAAGACCAATGTGATGTTTATTGATCAGTAAATACATGTTGATCCTCTACTATTTGAATAATTCTAGTCTAGGCACTAAAGATAGTAGAAATAAAGTTGTTTGCCTCCCAGAAATCAAAATTCAAGTGGTTATAGGATGATGTTTCTGAGGGCAGTTTCTGCATCAGACAACTTGGCTTTTGTCTCAGTTCTACCACTTACCAGCTTGTGTGACTTTGTGCCCAACTTCTCATGAATAGTGAAAATTAAATGAGCTGATGAATGTAACATGCTTAGCATCATGCTGGCCCATAAATAAAACCTCAATAAATATTGGCTGCTATCCTTACTACAAGACTGATTTCAGCAACAGAAATTTCAGCAAGAGCTTCCTGACATTCAGTGTGCTGATAAATTATCCCTTACCACAAAAAAGCTCTGATTTGTTGTGTTTGCCTGTAGTGTCAAATAAACACTATCATAAGGCACAATAGGTCATCACGGACTTTGGTATATCCATTCTTGGTTAAAGGACATGGGCAATTTAACTGTAGGCAGACTGTAACTTCTAAGGGAAAGTAAACAGAAAATTTTCCTTTTGTGTTTTTCACAGAACCTAGCACAGGGCAGTACTGTTTGTAATACAAATTTGTATATTCTTCATTTCTTCCTTTAATTAAAAAAGTGCTTCCATAAACTTATCAGTGCTGTATAGTGTGATTACAAGCAAATTAAAAACAAAACAAAACAAAACCTCTCAGAGCTGAGTGATTATTATATGGCTTGAGTTCCCAGAACAACTGAGTTGAAAATAATATAGCTACAGTTCTCGAAAACGAATTTTTGTGGCTAACAGAATTCAAGGTGCCATAAAATTTTAGTAGGTTGCTGATGAGAAAGACAATTAAAAAGTTACAGCAACAATCCTTCAATTTGTCTTTTATTTAGTGACATGAGTGATGACAGTTTCTATAATAATACCTTTGCATTTGCACCTTCTCTAGAAACCACATTTTTATAAGCAAGCTGGGAAATGAGCCGTTACATAGTAAAAAAGTAAAATTAATTCTGAGCCCCACTCAAAAATATATATAACCATTTGCATTAAAATGTGTATGCAAACGTGACTTTTGAGGAAATAGGAAGTTTTCTGAGATGAGTGTACTGAAAAGATTTCCTGCATAAACAAAGGCTTGCGTGTTTTAGCTTACTCCTTAGTCTTTAGATGCCAGCTTTACACAATTTATATTCTTAAAGCTGTCAGCATTATTTTAGATTATAGTAATTTGGTATGAGAATAGTATAAAATTTAGGCTTAAATCTGAAATTGTCCCTATAAGATAAAAATGTCCTAAAGAGAGAAAAAAATGGCCTAGGTGATAGAGGCTCTGTTCATCCCTCTGGCAACCAAATCAAAGGTGTGACAGCAACAAGGAGCAAACAGCAAGGAAAAATCGCCTGGGATCTAGATGAACAAGCCATACAACTAGGGACAGAAGAAATCACCCTGAAAAAGGAGGAGATAGGAAGGGTGAGGACAGGGCTGCCTGGTCTCCAGCGGCTGAGTGGGACAGAGGCCATAGCAGCGGCAGCAACAGACACTTCTTAAAGGGGCCATGTCCGCGAGCGAACCTGCTCACTCTGAGTTCCAGCGCCCAGTCACTGCACAGGGGGCATCAGGGACTTGCAAGGGGACACTGAGTTGTTGAGATGAGGGCCAAAGGCGAGATTCACTCTGTGTAGAAGTAGCCGCAATATCCATTGTTCCCCATTGAGGCCTCCCCCTCCCAGAGTGTGGATTTAGTGCCACCATAGCTGAGATGTCATCAGATTGGAAAACAGAGTTTGTTCTGCTCAGAGAATTCCCTGAAACTCCACCTCCTCTGACTCACAGCCCCATCCAAGCCACATCCAGTTGTGTCCTTGGTGAGTCCAGTGCTCCTTGATTAGCAGCACCAAGACTCCCACTGGTGACTGTGATTTCTGGAGTGGCCTTTTGAGGCAACTATAAGCACAGAATCTGTAGATTGCTTGCTGAATCTTGACAGGTGGCTCTGGAGGGTCACTGGCTGGGGCTAAACTTGGCCTGAAGCTGAACCCTTCTCAGGACTGTGCCACTGGCACCTGCTTCACAAATCCACACTAATAAGACTGGGAGACTTAAGAGTTTTGCTTAGTACATATAAACAAACATAGAAAGGCAGCCAAAATGGGAAGACAAAGAAGCAGAAACCATAGGAGAGAACAGAACAGAGATCCAGAAATAATGGAATCAAGTGATCTAACAGATGCACAGTTCAAAACACCGGTTATAAAAATGCTCAATGGACTTAGGGGAAGTGTAGATGAATTCAGTGAGAAGTTTAACAAAGAGATAAAAAACATAAAAATGGAAATGGAAATTATAAAAAGGAACCACTCAGAAATGAAGAACACATTATCTGAGATGAAAAGTATATTAAATAGAATAAACAGAATGAATAAAGAAGAGGATGGAATGACCTATATAGAGGACAGGGAAGCTAAGGACACTCAATCAGAATGGCAAGAAAAAAGAAGCCAAGACTATAGTACTAATTTAAGGAGCCTATGGGACACTATTAAACGTAAAAATATCCCTGTCATGGGGGTACCGTGGGGGGGGGGGAACTACTAAAAAACATTGAAGAGCTATTGAAAGAGATACTAATGGAAAAATCCCCTAACCTGGTGAAAGAAATGGACATAAAACCCCAGGAAGCTCAGAGAGTCCTCAAAACCAGGAACCTAAAGAGGCTCACACCAAGACACACCATAATTAAAATGCCAAAAGTTAAATATGAAGAGAGAATCTTGAAGCAGCATGAGAAAAGCAGTTAATTTCCTACAAAGGGGCACTCATAAAACTGTCAATGAATTTCTCAAAAGAAACTATGCTGGACAGAAGGGCTTGGCACAAAATATCCAAAGTGATGAAAATCCTGGATCTACAACCAAGAATACTCTATCCAGCAAAGCTATTATTTAGAGTCAAAGGACAGATAAAGAGCTTCCCAGACAAAAATGAGCTAAAAGAATTCATCAACACCAAGCCAGCATTACAGGAAATATTGTAGGGACTTTTCTTAAGAAGAAAAAACATGTATCAAAAACATGAATAAAGGATGGTAGTAACTACATTCCTATCAATAAATACCTCAAATGGAAAAGAATAAGTGATCCAACCACAAGACAGAGTGGCTGAATGCGTAAGAAAACAAGACCTTTGCATATGCTGCCTACAAGAGACTAACTTTGTATTAAAAGATACACACAGACTAAAAGGAAGGGGATGGAAAAAGATATTGCCTTGATGGGCCTAGAAGAAGTTGCACTGAATGAAATAGGTCAGATAGAGAAAGACAAATATTGCATGAGTTCTTGTCCATGTAGAATCTAAAGAACAAAATCAACAACAAAAGTGGAAATAAACTCATAGATACAGAGAATATTTTGAAGGCTACTAGATGGGTGGGAGCTTGGGGTGGACAAAAAAAAGGCAAAGAAATTAAGAAATACAAATGGTTAGTTACAGAATAGACATAGAGATGTAGAGTGTTGCATGGGGAAATGGTTAATAATGTTGTAATAAATATGTAAGGGGGAAGAGAGGTACTAGATTTAGTGGGGTGATTGCTTTGTGAGTTATGTGGATCTCTGATCACTATGCTATATCAAACTGAAACTGGTATATTATTTATACCAACTATAAATGAAAAAAAACTCATCAAATTATACAATCTAAATACAAGCAACTAATTGTCCATTATATTTCAATAAAGACAAAAACAAACAAACAAACAAACAAACAAACAAATAATAGGTGTACGAATCATGATTTAAAAAAGGATAAAAATGTCCTAAATGGCCCTTTGCCTTTCAGTAGCAAATCTATTTTACTTATTCATAGACCTCGCTAGGGTTAAATAGAAAATAAATTACTCCTTAAGGGCAGGAGAGAAGTGGAGAGACTTTGGGGGACAGGGTTTCTGCATTTTTTCCCACCAGGTAGTTCACTCATTCACTTTCTGGTTGATTCATTTAGAATTGTACCGAACATATACATATGGCACGATTGTTGATATTCCCATTACAGAAAAGAAAGTAACACTTCTGCAAGGCACGACCTAAAAATATTTCATTCATTTCCTTTTGTATACAGGGAATCATAATGTCCACAACATTTAACCCACATGAATATGATAAAACGCATTGAGATAATGTAGGGCAAAGTCTTAAAAAAAATTAAAACTATATGAATGAAAGAAATTGCCATTATTGAAAGTTAATAGCCCAGATTCTTTTGATTCCAAATTTATGCTCTTACATCACCTCTTTTTACTTAACAAGACCATAAAATGGAATACAGTATGAAATCTATAAAATGTATCTGCTGGCCAAAACAACATCTAAACAAGAATCACTTCTGGGAGTTGCTTAATTTAATTATCAAATATTCTTTATTACTGAAACAAGATTTTTAGTGACTTTGAAAAGTATATCTTTATTTTTTTCTTGAGTGTAAGTAAGTTTAGTTAAAAATCCTACTTCCTCCATAAAAGCTTCCTTGAATTTGCTCCTGCTAGGTAAATCATCTTTTATTCCCTCAAAGCCATATTATTTTATTTATGTGTATTTTTATTAGTTTATGTCATGTAATGCTTACTACTCTGAGATATAATATAGTTTATTTTAATGCACCTGTCATGTCTTTGACTACACTTTGAATGCTGAAATCTGTCAGATTCATTTCTCTAGCTTCCATAGTATTTAGTAAAAGGCCTTATTCTACATGTATTTAGTGAATAATGATTGAGATGGAAAAACTGCACCATCTTTAGAGCTGCAATTGCCATTTTACAAAATTATATATTTCCCCAAACTTATCAAAAAAATTACAACCAAAAAAATCAGAAGTATAATACAGTGAAGATATATTCACAATTTTGTATCAACAATTGTTAACATTTTTCCAAATATGCTCTCTGTCTTCTTTCTGCATACATATACATACCAATAAAAATAACATTTTATGAACTATTGATGTAAGTTATAGATGCCATGATACTCCAATCCTAAATCCTTTAGAATACAAATCCTCAGACTAAGGATATTTACATATATAACAATAAAACCACTCACATCTAATAAAATTTATGACAAAATCTTAACATCATCTATCAGGTTAATCCAAATTTTCTCAATTCTCTTTGGACAATTTATTGCTTTTTTTTTTTTAATCAGAAGGCAATCCGAATGTATGCATTTCTTATAATTATGTATCTTTAGTCTATTTTAGTCTAAGTCAGTCCCCCACTGTGTTCTGTTTTTGTTTTGCATGATATTAGATTTTTGAAGGAATTAGGTCAGCTTTATAGAATGTTCTACATTCTGAATTTGACTGAAATTTTCTTGGTGGCATCAGTTAATGAGTTCCTCTATCTCACATATCTCACAGAGATATAAATTGGAAATTACAACTATCTGCTTGATGAAACTTACATTAAAGATTTCTTTTCAGTATACTACATAGATGATGCTGCACACTTTATATCGGATCAAATTATGGGGCACAAAATGCCGTGTTCAATAACAGGTTGCTTACTATTTTTACGCTAACTTTGAGGATTTAAGGTAAAAAAAACCTCCCAAAATTGTTAATGATAGAAGTATGCCTTTTTACGTTTCAAATTATTATAAACATGATGGGAATGTCAGCTTCCCAATATCTTTCACCTGATGATTTCCGTGCTCATGAATGATTCTTGCATTAAAAATATGTATATTTTATTTCTAATTATCTTGTTCCCTCTACTTTTATTAGCTAACAGTTTTCCGTAAAAAAAAATAAATAAATAAAAATAAAGCTTTCTTTCTTAAACTAGGGTTAAAAAACAGTTCTACTTAAAAATCTAAGTTAATGCTTAATCTTTTACCTTGAATTATCAACTTACTTTCCGCCACAACAAAACATCCCAGGTTTGCCTTGTATAACTTTTCTTCCACAGGACTAGAATCAACTACTTCTCTAAGGACCCGAATTTTTTAACTGAGGAATGGTATTTAGAAATCAGTCTCTGGGTACTGCTTGTGCTCACTGGTGTGTTATTATGTCTAGGCTTTTTCAGCAGAAGAAATATTTTTTAAATCATCATAAATTCATATTAAATCTATAGTTTCGATTTCACATTAGCATTTGTACCTTCTTTGGTTCTCTATTTCTTATTTTTCACTTACATAAAAATCTTGTTTTCTAATGACATTAATATGTGGGTACCCTTACACAGTTGTTCACAATTACAATCTTAATATAATTTCTAACAATAAAACTCTGAATTTTTTGTTGGTCTTTTTGTTTTAGAATATATTCCATTAAATATGTATAGTCATAATGGCTTTGACATTTGCAAATTTTTTCTCTATGATTATCCTATAATTTAATGCTCAATTTAGTTCATTTGTTTCCAATTTTAGGACTTGAGATTTTCTTTACATTTTTAAATATGTAAAATCATTATATAGTTTGAAAACCAAAACTATTTTTAAAATTTTTCAAAAAATTCTCACTTTCAATCTTATTCCTGTCATTTCTTTTCTTTTTCCTTCATATTCACTCATTTGGGTTATTTTCTGGTTAATGTTTTGTATTAATTTTGCAGAAATAAACAAATATGGACATATATTCTCATTTTTGCCACTTTTTTATATAAAAGATAACTATATAAATTACTCTGCATCTACATTTATTTCACTTGAAATATATTTTAAAATTCTTTTGCAGAGTTTAATATCCAATTACAGTGTCATATTATCTCCAAATGGAGATATTTTAATCTTGTCTTTTTCAATTTTATGACTTTCATTGCTTACTAATATGTAAAGCTAGTTATTAATATTATCAGAAATTGATATTGAATTAGGTCGAAGTCTTTTTTAATGTCTATGGATATGATCTTTCTTCTTTTCTAATATGGCAAATTACATAATTATGATTTTTTATACTTCTGAGTTTTGTTAGAATTTCCTAGCTAGATTAACAAAATAGTAGCAAAAATATTAAATCTGTACAGTTTGAATGAGTATAAATATTTTTTAATGTTTATGAGAATAAGGCTTTAATATTTTAATAATAATTGCTTGGCTACAAAAAGTTCATAAGATTTTTGTTTTAATACTGACACATCTCTGCATTTCTGCAATATAAACCATTGATTGTTGATGTATTTTTAAAAAATGTTGGATTGTTTGCTAATATTTTATTTAAGATTTTTGTATCAAAACGTATCCATTATTTGTAGCTTTGTTTTCATGGAAGCTGTTAACAAGTTCAAAGATTAATTTCCCTGTGTATCATCTGAGCATATGCTTTTTAGGGGAATAATAATTCAAGAATCAACTATTTTTCCTATGAAAATTTATTTAAACTGTCCATTTCATCATTTTTTTTTTAAAAAATAAACTGGGCGGGGGGGGGCGGAGCGTTGAGCAGTTTTAGGTTCATAGCAAAATTGAATAGAAAGTACAGAGAGTTCTCAATTACCCCTTACCATTCCTCATGCACAACCTTTCCCATTATCTACATTGTGCTCCAGTGTGACATTTTGTTACAGTAGCTGATCCTACATTAATTGACACATCATCATTATCAACCAAAGTGCATAGTACATTGGGGTTCATTCTTGGTGTTGTACATTCTTTAAGTTTTGACAAATATATAAAGATGTATATCCACCATTATAGCACCACGCAGAATAGTTTCACTGTCCTAAAATCCTCTGGGCTTTACCTATTTATATCTCCCTCCCTCCTAATCCATGGCAACCACCCATCTTTTTACTGTCTATAGTTTTGCCATTTCCAGAATGCTGTATAGTTGAAATCATACATAAGGTAGCCTTGAAGACTGGCTTTTATTTACATAGTAATAGGCATATTTCTGTATGGACATAAGTTTTCAAAGCATTTGGGTAAATGCCAAGAGACAAATTTTCAGGGTCATGTAGTATGTTTTAGCATTTTGCATTCTCACCAGCATTAAGTGAGAGTTTCTGTTGCTCTACATCCTTACTAGCATTTGTTGTCATTGCTCTGCGTTTTGGCTATTCTAATTAGTGTAGTGATCATCCATATTTTTCTTCTTAATGTGCAAAGTCATCTCTTATGAAATCAATTTTATTCTTTTTATGGATATTTCACCTTTGTTATTTATTTTGTGTTTGTGCTCTTCTTTTTTTATTAAAATTACAAGTGTTTATTTTGTTATTTTTTTGTGATCCAGAATTTTGTTTATTCATTACTTCTACTTTTTGTTTTGTTTTCTAATTCATTAATTTCTGATTTTTTAAAATATCAGGTCATTTCTTCTTTTTTAAAAATAACTTTGGGAATTTTTTATAGCTTTTTAAAAGTATAAGGTTGTCAGTTTTTTTATATTTCATTTTTATTTATATAAATATTAAAGACTATAAAGTTTCTTTAATCATTAATTTAATTGTATTCTACATACAGAATTTTATGTATTTTTTATATTCTATAAATTTTGTTATATTTTCAGTGCATTGTTTATTAAATAATGTACATTTTAGTTTTTATTTCCCCTTAGATACAAGAGTTGTTTAATAGAGAGTTTTAAATTTTTCTCCGTGGAAGTATTTTCATCGATATTTTCTTGATTTCTATTTATTTATAGTTTTATTGCATTTTGATTAATGTATTATTTTTGCTTCACGCAACTTGAGGTTTCTTTGTGAACTAACATACCATAATTTTTGTGAATATTCTATGTGAACCTGAAAAAATATTTTGTTAGAACTTATTTTTGTGTGTCCGTGTGAACTATCATAGAATAAAGGTGTATCAAAATTGCCTAATATTACCTTGTTTCGGTTTGCATTTCTTATTTTATTAAAGGTGTTATTGTGTTATTTAGTGCACAGACCTGCATATTTATTCGGCCTTCATTGTGAATTGGGCCCTTTAATATTAAGAAGTGTTATTCTTTTCCCTTTTAATCCTTTTGGTCTGAATTCTGCCTTGTTAGACATTGAGATCTGAATGCCAACTTCATTTTTTATTCTACTATACATTTACTTATCTTTTATTTTAGCCTTTCTGAATCATTTTGTTCTAAAGGTATCCTTTTTATGCAGCACACAGTTGGATTTTGTTTTATTAGCCAACCTGAAAACACTTTCTTTTAAAGAGAGAATTAAAGTTAAGCCTATTTTATTTACTAATATGTTTGATTTGTTTGGTTTTAGCTTTATCATATTATTTCATTTTCTACTAATTGTGTTTTCCACTATGTGATCTATCCCTTTTTAAAAAAATATTGAATTACTTTTCTACATGAAAAGGCTGATGTTTTTGTTCTACTGATACTTTTATATTAATTTTTAATCCCTGTTTTCCATATTTAGAATTGTATACTTGGTTTGTCAGCTTTAAAGAATAATCTTTGATATACACCTATTATCTATGTGGTAATAAGTGAGATTTTATATTTTTTATTTTCTTCTTTTCCCATGTATTTTTTCAATTTCTTTTTTAAATTCATAAACTTATATACATACTATTTTTCATTTTTATTCCACATCTTAGTTTTAAATCTGTAAATTAGACTCAATCAGTTTCTTGTCTGTTATTACCTCTTTGTTGGGTGAAGCTTGGTTTCTACTAGACTCTTCAGAAAAGTCTCATTAGTCTAGTGTTCTATGAGTTCAAGTTTATTTATTTTTCACTTTTATATTTGAAAGACAGCTTGGTTGGATACAAAATTATTTTTAAGATCTTTCTCCATTGTGCTCTTGCTTTCAATGTGATGTCAAGTAATCAAATGTTGACAAGAATTTCTTTTCTTGTGAATACATAGGACTATTTTGCCTGGAGATCCATTTTTTCTTCATTTTTAAAACCTGATAATTTTATTCATGTAAGTCTTGGACTTGACCACTCTGTTCAGTTTTCCCAAGTGTATGAGAAATGTGTAAATTCAGGTCATCTTTTGTTTTGAGGAGGTCTCTTTGAATTATAGTTTTAAAAATTATTTCTTTATTGGTTTTCTGCTCATCTCTTCTATTATTTTGGCTTCTATTTTATGCCTTTCTTTATTTCACTTGAATTTTCTTGGTTTTTTGAATTCTACCTTCTTCAATTTTTGTTGTATTTTTGGCCTTGCCTATACTCAGTGTATATCTTGAAATTCAGTTTTCTTGTCTAAGTAGGTTGTATGTTTTATTTTATTTTATTTTCCTGAGCTCAAATTCCATTTTGCATCTGTCTTGTACTTATCTACTTTTATTCTGAGATCTTGAATTTCTAGTTTCTGATGTTCTTTAATCTGCAATTATGTTTAAGTTTTATTAGAATGTTGCATTATAATTTTCCTCTTATTTTTCAAAGCCCTTTTTAAAAGGGCTTTACAAATAGGCTTTTAAAATTATTTTTAAAAAATTTATTTATTATTTCCTAGTTTCTTCTTACAACTTTACATCAATGTTGAGTTCTTTCTTTGGTTCATGTTTATATGTATTGGATTTCCCTTGACCCACAATATATAGAAGATCATATAAGATTAAAGGATGAAGGAGTTTAAATATTTTACCCAATGTCTTAGTACCAATTTTTTTCTCCACTGGTAAAGTAGAGCAGTTTCTTTAATAAATGGAGATTTTTTTTTTTTTACTCTGGTTTTGAAAAATACTGCTTTCTTCACCTTTTCATTAACCTTCCCAGGGTTACCTTCCCCTTCTAGAGCATTTCCTTCTCCTTATCAAGGTTAGCACCTCTCATGACAAGCAATTTCTAAGACCTCTTTTCAACCTCCTAGCATGCAGTGCTCTAATGCACCAGATTTTAGACCTGTTGCCAGTACTTCTAATCTCATTTGGATGCCTCTTTCTCTGGATATGAATCTTAACAGATAATATCTATATTCTTTTCCCTTCTATGCAATTCTTGCTTAACTGTTTGCCAAGATGTAGATTGTGGAGACAATTGCACTGGTCTTATATGTTTATCCACGGTCACATGTAAATTTCATCTTGAAGTATTCTCCCACTCTTAATTATGCTGTATGTGTGTCCAAAGGTGATTTTAAATTCCTTTCTTTTTGGTCTATGTGCTATGAAAACTACAGAAAAATATAATTTTATGCTATTCTTATCCAAATTCATCAGGAAAAGTTATTAATAAAACTCCATTGTAACTGTTTTTCAATCTTTCTAATCAAGAACGCTTATTAACTTAAAAGGTGGTAGCAAATCATGGAAAAACACCAATGGTCAATATATTTTTAAGAACTTTGTTATAATAGTCAATTTATTTCTATCTTATGAACAAGTTTGGAAGTTCCAATATGATTTCAGAAAATACCACTTATATGAAAATGCTGAATAGGTAAACACAACTGTATCTATAGCCTTAGGATTTAATTAAATTTGGTAAGCAATATTCTCTCTTTCTAATATAGTCCATTGTTATAAGTCAGTTTTTCTCTTTATTTATTAAGCTCTTTTTTACAGTTCAAGAAATGTCACTGTGTGTGTGTGTGTGTGTATATATATATATATGTATTTATGTATATACTCTGACAGAGAATTCTTTTCATGGACTCCTGATTTCCCAATCTCTTATGTTTGTGGACATGGACATTTATAATCCCAGTGAAAATTAGAATAGAAAATTCTACTTAATACATCGAAATAGGCAATATTATGATTGTGGCTTGTGATCAGGGAACATTAACCTATCTCCCCAAAATGAAAAATTTACTTTTTTTCCACATCATGATATTTTATTACTATTAAGAAATCACACATTATGAAATACCTCCCAGGTTTATAAATGTAAGTAATGAATCACCCAGTGGAGTTTATAGTAAATTGGCTACTCTTTTATCTATGTAGTCAGATTTTCATGACTACCTCACACTTAATATTCAACTCAAGATAAGCAGGCAATTGAACAAAAATAAATTTAAAAAGCAAATACGAAATTACTAACTACATAAGAAACATGTTTCTATTACATTATATCGTTTAGTGAGATCAAGCACAAAAGAAATATTTCTTTGCAAACATTATTAATTACTTAGAAACCAAATTAGTACCATAGTGCATTTTAGCAATATATTAATATACATAAAATAAAACTAGTGACTCAAAAGCAATATGTAATTTTTTTCCTCACAATTTTGGACTATGTCTAGAGCTTTTCTCTATAAAAGATTAACTTCATCTCTCTCATGACTATGACTAAATTGAAATAGAACCAGATAACTTAAGGACAAACATCCATATAGTACCTTATGAAAAGAAACATCAAGAAATGACACCAATGATTTTTTCAGTTATGTTTTATTTTAAATGAATAATTACTTATAAAATCAAGTTTAACATGAGCCTTCCATGTGCTTGTCACTATCTAGGACCTTTAGAGGCCACAGGTAGTACAACTACCTGACGAATAAAAGACACATATCTTTAATAGTTATATTAAAACAGAAAGATGATTATATAGCATGTTCCACGTACTTAAGTGTTTAATATGTTACAGATTAAAAAAGGATAACCAAAAGTTAGGAATATTAAAGTTCATGAACTATTGGAAGTAACAAAAAATTCAAAGGAGCAAAATACTGAATTAAACAGCTGACTCTGATGTTAGCCTAGGGTGGGGTTTTAGTGTAGTTGGTTCATGAAATGATGAACCAAGTGATGATCCAGTGGACAAAGGAACTATTAAGTGAGCTGGCTGAGTTGGTTAAGTTAGCAAAGTGAATGTTCCTTTAATAAGCGAAATTTTTTTCTCTGACTTATTGAGACATTTTGACGCTACTTTTTCCAATTTTCCCTCTTTAATCACCAACCATCTCAGAGTTACCTTCTCCTTCTAAGGTGAAGTGAGGAATGACAAGTAAGATCATTGTGATTGACAAGAGTAGAAACTTCACTTTTAAGATATTACTTATGAGGGTAACTTCTAGTGAAGCCTAAGATGAAACCACACTGCTCTGTGAGCAATACAGAATAGTAAACACATGAAACATAAATTATTTCTAATATTACTAGCATAAGAGATAGTGAGAAGAGAAAAAATGGACAGAAAAGAAAAATATAGATCAAGTACCAATGTAATATACAGGGAGGTAGAAAAGGATTCAGGATTTTTACACAGTTGCAATAGATGAGGTCTGATAGAAACAACATTGAATATTTACTATTGCCTTGAATGAATTAACATAAAACTCCCCGAGGCAAAACAAACCACACAGAGATGAAAGTGATCATAATCATTATTATTATTTTATTTTAATTTATAATGATAATAGTAATAGTTATTATTTGCCCAAGGTCACAACATAAAGAAAAACTAGATTTGAATCCAGAGCATCTACTTTAGCACCTGATTTTCTTGTCTTAAACTGTGTATCTGGTTTAGTGTCAGAACTGGTTAGCAGGAGCAACCACAGGTCTCCAGTTGATTTTTATCTCAAGTTATAGTGGTCAGTTCCAGAACAACCCCTACCATGCAGACAATTATTAATATGTGGTATGTGTCTTACTAATTTTTAACCAAGGAAGCAGCAGAGCTTGTTTGGAAATAGTCTGGAAAGAACTAAATTTTAAGTGGCCTTTCTGGACACTTAATTCCTGCTGTGGTTCGTTGCCGCAGCTGTAGCTTTCTTATTGTTTTCTTTCCTGTTTCATGAATTTGTTTTTCTCTCTGTATTTGACATAGCACTTTCTTTCCAAAGAAATCAAATCAAAGGAGTCTGGAAGCTTTAAATTAATAATTGGCATTAATTCTCAAAATAACCAGGAAATTGTTTAAAATCTTGACGTCTATGTTTTCTATGGGACTATGATATCACACTGAGAAAATAGAAACTTGGAGATTTGTCTCTTAAAGGAAACATTACAATAGAATGAATAATGTTTCTCTTCATAAGCCATACAAGAAGAAACATTTCAATATTTGATAACGAAAATATAAACCCATTCACTTTAGTTTTCTGTCATATAGACACTAAATAATTTATAATAAAATAACAAATAGAACCTGAATAGATTATAAGGAACTCATGTTGTTTATTAAGGTTTTTTTTTTATTCTCACTAGGCAAGCAGCAGACTGTTACAGAAAGAAGTCAGTTAAAATATAAGCCTGTCCTCAGTGATCTAAAAAATTACATGCAGACCTTTTTTAAAAAATCAGTGCCCACCCGTCCTACACCCCTCCCCTCCCATTAATTGGCATGGGCATCAGTTTATTTTTATTGTACCTACAGGTGATTCTGTTGAATATTTGTTCAAATTAGGTGTCTTAAATGGATATTTATTCTCACAGCTCTTACAGTTAGAAGTCTGAAATCAAGATGTCAGCAGGATTAGTTTCTTCTGGGGCCTCTCTCATTGACTTACAGTTGGCCATCTGCTCCCTGTGCCTTTAGGTGAGCTTCCTTCTGTGTGTCTGTGTCCTACTCTTTTCTCATAAGGAGATCGGTCATATTGGGTCAGGGCCTACATTAATGATTTATTTTATCTCTTTAAAGAGTCTATGTCCAAATACAGCTACATTCTAAGGTACTGGGAGTTAGGACATGTGAACTTGGCAAGGACACAATCCAGTGCATAGCATCACTAATCTAGAAAGTGATCAGGTAGGACTAGATAATATGCAGCTAAAACTTTCTGTTTAATATATTTTTTAATTTTTCAATTACAGTAGGCATACAATGGTATATTAGATTCAGGTAGATAGCAAAATAGTTAGACATTTATGTAACTTACAAAGTTATCATCCTGATATATTTAGTACCCATGCAACACCATTGTATAATTATTACAATATTATTGTTCATATTATTTACACTATACTTTACATCATCAGAATTAATTTGTAACTATAATTTGTACTTTTTAATCCCTTCCCTTTTTTCATTCACTCCCCCAACCCCTTCCCATCTGAGAACCATCAAATTGTTCTTTATATCTATACTTTGTTTCTGTTTTATTTGTTTATTTTGTTCTTTTGATTCCACCCATGAGTGAAATCATATGGCATTGTCTTTCTCTGTCTGACTTATCCCACTCAGCCCAATAACCTCTAGGTCTATCCATGTCATTGCAAATGACAATATCTTATTCTTTTAAAAATTTTTATGACTGAATAATATTCCATCAAATATATGATCCACCTCTTCTTTATCCATTTATCTGTGAGTGGACACTCCAGGTTGTCTCCATATCTTGACTATTGTAAATAAAACTACAATAAACATATGAATTCACAGGGCCTTTTGAAGTAGTGTCTTGGGTTTCTTGAGATAAATACACAGAAGTGGAATTATTGGGTTCCTCTTTATTTCTTGTTACAGCCTTTGTTTTAAAGTCTAATGTCTGGTGTAAGTATTGCTACCCAGCTTTTTTTTTTTTCTGTTTCCATTTTTATGAAATATCTTTTTCTATCCCTTTACTTTCAGTCTGTCTTTTCACCTGAAGTGAATCTCTTGTAGGCAGCATATGTAAGGGTCTTGTTTTCTTAACCATTAAGCCACCCTGTCTTTTGATTGAAACATTTAATCCATTTACATTGAAAATAATTATTGATACATATATAGTTATTGCCATTTTATTATTCATATTTTTTATCTTCTTATTCTTAAAGAAGTTCCTTTAACATTTTTTGTAATAATGGTTTGGTGGTATTGATCTCCTGTAGCATTTTCTTGCCTGGGAAGCTCTTTAGCTGTCCTTTGATTCTAAATGATAGCATTACTTGGTAGAGTATTCTTGACTGTAGGTCCCTTCCTTTCATCAACATGCAAATGTTGATATGCTTGATGTTGTCCCAGAGACCCCTGGGATTCTGTTTATTCTTGCTGTTCTAATTGGGTATATTCTGCTGTCCGATCTTCCAAATTGTTGATTTGATCCTCTGCTTCATCTAATCTACTGTTGATTTCTCCTAAGGTATTCTTCATTTCAGTTATTGTATTCTTCATTTCTGACTGGTTCTTTTTTGTTTTCTATCTCTTTGTTAAAGTTCTCACTGAGTTCGTCTACTCTTCTCCCAAGTTTTTTGGACAACCTTATAACCAGTGTTTTGAACTCTGCATCTGGTAGATTGCTTGTCTACCAATCTATCAGATTGTTTAGTTCTTTTCCTGGAGCTTTGTTCTGTTCTTTCATTTGGGACATGTTCATTTCCTCATTTTGGCTGCCACTCTATGTTTGTTTCTGTGTATTACGCAGAGCTGGGCTTGGAAGTGCTGCAAGAGGCCAAACTATTAACCAAAGGCAGCTGCCACTAACGATGGGCTTGACACTGCTCAGCAAGAGGTATGGGGCATGCCTAGGCTAGAAGCTGCTTATTTAAATTTTGTTAACCTTTGAAAGATTTTAAGAAAGGCAATAGCATGAAACAAGACACACTGTTTTATGGAAAAACCATTGTGGCTTTGCTGGGCCCAAAAGTTGAGTGGGAAGGGATCTCAGGAAATTGGTGGAGTGACCAGTGTTAGCCAGTTCATGGAGACTCAGATAGGCACCTGCCCGCATCTGCACAGTGTTGGGTGGATGGGGAGAGTCCACCAAAAAAATAATGATTCTGTCAGCACTTCTATCTGAGAGACAGCTGCCCCTGCAAGTCTCCCCCTGAAGCCAGACAATTCAGTTTCTCACCACATGCCTGGCATCTTTCAAGCTGCTGACCCAGTGCTGGAACTCAGCAAGTGAGTCCATCAACAAGTATGTGCACAGGCCCTTTAAGTGGAACGCCTCTAACCCGCCACAATTTGCTTGTTTTCACAGCCAGTAATTGTGGGGACTTCTTTCTAGCACTGGAATCTTGGACTGGAGTCCTGATGTGGGGCTTGGACTCCTCGCTCCTTTGAGGGTCCTTTTGCAGCCAAGATATCCCTTCCAGTATTTAACCTCCAAGTGTGGTATGGAACCAGCCCCTTCCAAATCTCCACCCTCCTACCAGTCTCAAGGTGGCTTCTTCCATATGTCCTTACTTGTAGGGCTTCTGTTCAGTTAGGCTTCAGGAAGTTCTCAATGATGGTATTTCTGTAGTTTAGTTGTAATTTTGATGTGGTCATCAGAGGAAGCAGGCACAGGGTTTACATACTCTGCCATCTTGACCAGAATTTTCTCACCTGAAAATTTGTTAAAGCTACAGATTATTTTTAATAATAACTTTGAGGATAAAGATATTATTTAAATTAGGGAAAAATCACTATGGAATGCCTATGTCATGGTATTTCTAAATCCTTCATGATAAGCTTAACCAGAGGAATTTATATTGAATAAGAATGTAGTTTAGAAATTTATAGTCCTTAATTACTTTTTTTATTTTAACATTTGCCTGATAATTTTCTATCTCTAAAGCAACCATTTTCACAACTCTAGAACTAAAAAGTAGAAGTTTCACTAAACCATTATAAAGGTGGTAATTTGAACAGCAAAAGATTCATTAAGATGCCTTTCATCCACAGAAATCAACTGATTCATAGATGAAAACTAAAATCATCCAGAGTCATGAAACATTGAGCTGCTACTAACTTATTATGTCGGTCATAAAGCAACACTAAGAAATGCCCCAGGGATTGGCTTTACATGTTAATCAACTGGGGTTATTTTTAAAATTACATTTTCTGGGTAATTAAGAAGAATTAACCAAGTATTGGATTCAGGTGTAATTATTTTGGGGGTGATTGCATGTGTAGCCAAGTTTGAAAGTACTAATTTAAAGTTCTAAAAGAGAGTACCTGAATATAAACTCAATTAAGTTTTTGATGGTTTTCAATTCTTGTTAGTTGCCTCTATTGGTCAGAAGATTGTTCTGAGATAATCTACCACAATCACCTCTCTTAAAGAGAATGGATGAAATTTGACAATAAGAGGACACACCTAAATTTACCATTTCAAATATAAATTTAGATAGGCAAAATATTGCATAAAATTAGCAAACACTATACAATGTAAACAAATTCTAAGTGAAAACTGCTTCTAATCAATAATCAAAATCCTGAGCAAACAATACATTTTTAAAAAGTATAAGTTTATTTCCAGCATGTTCTCAGTTGTCTAGCTTAGTGCCAAAATACCCAACGAATTTTCTATGTGACAGCTTTGAGACGATGCCAGAAATCCTGAGTATGCCCATTAAAAAATGACTTTATATCGCTAAAAGTTTTATATGCTGTCCAAGAAAGTGAACAACATAACATTAAGGATTAAAATGAAATAAGCAATCGCTATTGGTTCTATATGTATTTTCTCCATGTTAAGTATTTTTAATGTTTTTTCTTTACTAATACTGTATTTTTAAAAAATCAGATTTATTGAGGTATAATTTCCATCAATAAAGTTTCCAATTTAAGTGTAGAGTTCAATGAGTTTTGACAAATATAAGCACCACCATAATCAAAATTTAGTTCCATTATCATAAAAAGGTCCTCTGGTACACTTTCCCAGTCAATTCTACCAACCTCTGTTCTCCCAAATACTGATCAAATTTATGACCATATAAATTAGTATTGCATTTTCTAGAATTTTATATAAATAAATATGGTCTACTTTTTATTCCTGAATTTTTTTAACCTGGCACGACATATTTTTTTAATATAGCTTATGTGGTGTGTATCAGTAGTTTGTTCTTTTAATCAGTGCACAGCACTTCATTACATAAACATACCAAAATTTGTTTATTTATTCATTAACCTGCTCATGGATATATAAGTTATTTCTAGTTTGGAGCTATTATAAACAAATCTGAGTTGAATATCCTTATAGAATTCTTTGTTGGACATATATTTTTATTTATCTTAAATAAATACCTATGAGTAGATTGGATGGGTAGTTTATTAGTCTGTTAGGACTGCTGTAACAAAGTACCACAACATGTATTGTTTTACAGTTCTAGAGTCTAGAAGTCTGAGATCAAAGCATCAGCAAGGTTAGTTTCCTCTGAGGGCTATTAGTGAGAACCTGTTGTATATTTCTCTCCTAGCTTTTGATGGATTGCTGGCAATCTTTGGCTTATAGAAGCATCACCCTAATATCTGCCTGCTTCATCACATGACAGTTTCCCTATGTATTTGTCTTTGTCCAAAGTTCCCCTTCTATAAGGACACCAGCCATATTGGATTAAGTCTCAACCTACTCCAGCATGATCGCATCTCACTCAACCAATTACATCTGCAATGACCATATTTCCAAATAAAGTCACTCAGTGACATATTGAAGGTTAAGACTTTAACATATGAATTTTGGGGACACCATTCAACCTATCATAGGTAGTATGATAAGTATATGTTTAATTTATAAGAAATAGGCAAACTGTTTTCCAAACCAGCAGCATATGAGAGTTCTTAGTATTTCAAATCATTACAAACATTTGGTATTGTCGGACTTTGATTTTAGTAATTCTAATTAATATGTATGTGTATCTCATTGTTTTACTTTGTATTTCTTCAAAAACTAATATATTTGAACATCTTTTAATGTGCCTTGGGGACATTTGTATGTCTTTTTTTACCTATTTAAAATTTGGTTGTTTCTTATATAATCGTAAGGATTTTTATTTTGTTTTGTTTTTACTTCCTGAATATATGGCCTTTAAATGATGAATTGAGAGAGAGAATATTTTCTCCCAGTCTGACGTGACTTTTCATTTTCTTAATGGTACATTTGGAAGAATGCAAGTCTTTTTTATTTCAATGAATTCCAAATTATCAAACTTTTCTTTTAAAAATGCTTATTTGTGTTTTGTTTAAAAATTATTTACTGTAAACTTGAAGACTTTCCACTATGTTTCCTTTTAGAATTTTTATAGGTTAAGTTTTTTAAGTTTAGGTTTATGTGACATTTCAAGGTAAAGTTTATATAGTATCAAGTAAAGATTAATTTTTATTTTTTCCATATTTGATTTCTAGTTGCTCCAGCATCCTTTTTGAAAATAAAATTCTCTCACCATTCAATTACGTTGACACCTTTACTGAAAACTGATTCACCATCTAATATGGTTCTATTTCTGAATTTTCTATTTATTTCCATTGTTATGTGTTTATATTTATGCCTGTAAAACACCATCTTGATTATTGTGGCTTTAAAACAAGTCTTAAAATTACGAGGTATAAGTTCTCCAAGTGAGTTCTTTTTCACAGTTGTTTTGGTTATTTGCAATTCCATATGAATTTTACAGTTTATTAATTCCACAAAGAGACTGCTGTATATTGATTGAAAATTAATTAAATATGTGGGTTACTTTTGGAGGAATTAGCACCTTAAAACTATTGAGGCTTCTAATTCATGAATACAGAGTATCTCTATTTGTTTAGGTCTTTTTAATTTCACTCAGCAAAATGTTTTATAGTTTTCAGTACACAAATCTTATACATATTTTGTAAATATATTCCTAATTATTTTTATATTTGATGCCACTTTTTTCAATATTAGTTTTCCAAAGTTGAAGTCCAATATAAAGGATTTAACTTGTTATTAGCAGAAACTGCGAAGGATCTGAGATTTTACTCTGCTAGTAGAAGATATGAGGCTCCTGGATGAGAAGATAAAATATTATTTATTATAGCAATTGCAATGACCAGAATAACATCATTACACTGGTTCCCTGAGCCCCAATTCTTACCTGTCCATCTTCCCCCCCAGAGGAAAATCTTATTTTTATCACCCTGGAATTTAAGGAAATCTGCTCCGGAGAGAGAGATTTTTCTCATCCAATGCCACTTGCTGTACAAATATACTTGAAAAAACATTTTACATTAAATTAGCTTAATGCCTTTAAAGATATGCATACATATAAGACCCATGGCGAATATCCACAACAGTTAGGACCATGCAAATATATCGCAAAGTAGCGCAAAAGAGCACATATATTCCTCTTTATGGACCATTGTTAGAATACTGTTCCATATAATGATGATGATTCACAGCCTCCAAAGCAATCAGAATTTTCTCTTTCATTTTACCAATTCATCAAAACTGTGTGATATATTTTTTCATATTTGAAAAACGATTTTTATGTGGTTTTTTAAAAATGCATTTTTTGCCAAAAGCTTCTGTTTATCGTTTGGTGTTCACTTGTTAAGAGAACACACATGTGCCTTTACACAGGCTTCATCATAAGATGAAGTGATAAACCTAAAGATATCTGTTGTTTCTTGAATATCTGTAATAATGTTTCTTTAATAACTATACCAAGATGTAGGCACTGGATTTTTACAGCTCTGAAATTTTTCTATGAAATCATACAACTGTTATTGCTACTGCTTATCCAAATTTTGTAGACATGAGAAAATTGCATACACTCTTGGACCCTTCTTATTGTTCTAGGGTCTATGATGATGAGCCTGACAATTTACTGGGGGTGTAACTTATTTTAAAAATTGTTGAGATTCAAATAATATTTTAAGATAGGTTTTTAAAAATTAGCTGGTGCTTTCATATCTAAGAATGTCTTTACATTACCCTCACACTCCATTGGCACTCTGAATATTTAATAGAATTTTCTGTTTCTCTTTTGGAACTTCATCGATTAATTGAATTTGTCCTTTATATTGTCTTTATTATCTTCATATGTTCCATCTTGTTTAGCTTCTGGAATATTTGTTGGACTTTATTTTTGAACTCTTTTTATTCTATATATTTTTTAAAATTCAGCAGTCAAGTTTTCAATTTCAAAAACTTCTTTCATGTTTTCTTTTTTTAATCACTAATTTTATTCTTGTTTTGTGGCTGCAACTTCCTCTTGTTTCTATATGAGACAGGTGTTAGGTTGAAGAGAAAGTTAAGAACAGAAGGATCTTTATTTTTTAGATATGAGAAAGTCTACTTCAGGATCAAATCAGGTGTTCCCTGTTTAGGCAGTTATGGACAGTTACTAGGAAAAGCATGGCCAACAAAGATAAAGTTTGTTATTCCGATTTAATTTGTGCCTTTTTCATTGATAAGAGTCTTTGATGATTTAATCCTATTTCTCTTCCTGGCACAGATACAGTGACACTTTTACAAATGAAGCTGTTGTTGTTGTTGTTGTTTTAATAAATGTTAACTTTTGTTTATTAAAAAAATTGTTTTACAGAAAAGTCACTTCTGCAGTGTTTTCAGAATGTCTCCCATGTATGCATTTTCTCAGAAATAATAAATTCAAAATAATCCTTATACCAAAGATAAAACAAAACAAACAAAACAAAATAAAAAAATGTCTGGGAAGCATATTCTGTTTCCCTTCAGTAGGATCACTATACCTTACCCCAGTGTTGCCAGGAAAAATCCTGGTGTATACCTGTTGTCCCAGCTTAATTGTAAATTGTGCCTCCTTTCACTTTTAAAGTTTCCAGTTGGATGAAAAATACATGGCCACTTCACTACAAGGAATTTATAATACTTTCCTCATCTCCCAAATTTGCCAATAAATTTATATAACTCCTATTAATACCACTCACCTTGAATGTTATCAGGTATCCAAAAAAAAACCACATACCTTTTACATTTTTAAATAGTCTTTACAACTTTGTGGTCCTTCCTGACCAGAAAAAAAGTGTCACGGTATGCAATATGCATGAAGATGGTTGAAGTGAAAGTGTTAAGAAATGGTTGCGATGTGGCTCTATTTATAATATAAAGTATTAGAGAAAGAAAGGAGTCATGATGACTCTAAAGTTTTGGTCTCAGCAAATAGAAAAATAGATAATTGACCAAGGGGGCATCAAAAAGAGGAATAGAGTGTTTTTTCAGAGGAGATCATATATCAGGAGCTCATTCTTAGACCTGTTAAATTTAAGGTACCTATTCGACATTCAAGTATTTACACAATATAAACAGTTGAATATATGAGTCTGAAGTTTATAGGAGACTTTTGTGCTGGAGAAAAAAAATTGAGAGACCAGTATTTAGATAGTATTTAATGCTATGTATTTAGATTAGATCACCAAAAGAGTGAATGTAAATAGCAAAGAGAATAATGCCAAGGACAAACCTCCTCATGCTCCAAATTTTAAAGGTTGGGGAAAGTGAGAAAGAAATAGCAAAGAGATTTAGTTGAAGGAGCTTGAGAGATAAGAACAAAACTAAATAGATGACTTTGGAGTCTCGGAAGCTGTATTGGAGTTTCCTAAGAGACAGAGCCAATAGGAGAGGTGGGCGGGGGGAGAGAGGGAGAGAGGGAAATGATAGATGAATTGACTCACATCATTGAGGAGTATGACAAGTCCAAAGTCTGCAGGGTAGACCAGCAGGCTTGAGATCCAGAGAATAGTAACTTGAGTCCCATTGCAGTCCAGAGGCAGAATTGCTTCTTCTTTGGGGAATTTCAGTCTTTCTTTCTCTCAGACCTTTAACTGATTGAGTGAGGCCCACCCACATTATGAAAGGTAATCTGCTTTACTCAAAGTCTATTGATTTAAATGTTAATCTCATCTAAAAAATAGCTTCATGGTGGCATCCAAACTGCTGTCTGACCAAATATCCAGGTACTATAACTGAGCCAAATTGACATATAAAATTAATATCACAGAAGCCCAATAAAAACAGTTTCAAAGATAAGAGAGAGGAGTTAATTTTGTCAAATACTGCAACAGGTAAACTAAGCTGAGGATCTGACCATAAACTGACATTGGCAATAACAAAACAATGCCACTAGAGATCACAGGTGGCTTCGATGGAGGTACCTGACTGGAGTGAATTTAAAAGAGAATGTGAGGAGAGATATTGGACACAGTAAGAGAAAACAATTATTTGAAAGAATTTTGCTTTAAATGTGAGGCGATAAATGGCATGACACTTGGTTGTGTGGCAGGATCAAGAGAAGATTTTTTTTTACTACGTGACAAATAGTAATACATGTGCTACTGAGAATGATTTACCAGAAAAAAAAAATGTAGGAGAGAAAAAGACAAAATGCAATATTTGAAAAGTTAGAATAAGAGAAATTCAGTACCAATGTGCAAGGGTTGAATTTAAACAGGAGCATGACTGTTCACCCAATTAGGTGGGAAGCTGAAGATATGGGCATGGAGGTAAATTGCTGTGGAAGTGTGGCAGTAGGAGATGATGAAAGTTCTCTTCTATTTCTTATGAAATAGGCAAGGGGCAGCTTTATAAGTGTGCAAATTACACAACTGCTCAGGACCCTTTACTCTGAAGGGCCCTGCGTACATTAAATCTTTGTCGTTGATTTTATGAAATTCTTAAAATGTTATATTTGAATTTTTGCTATATAAAGTCTAATGGGGCAAAGAAACTTGGGTGTGAGCAGAGGAGATGCACACAATATGTGTATCTACTCTCCCTTGCCATCTTTTCACATACAGCATTCGTGATGCTCTTTGAACACAAATTCTAGTGCATCCATGATGCACGGGAATCCACAAGATTCAAAGCAAGTATAAAGTAAGCAACTCTATGACTGAGAAAGCCTGAGACGCTGACAGCCCCAAGACGCCACACTTTCAGTTTGCATGAGGACTTGTTTCCAACTCAGGAAAGAAACTCAAATGACCAGGGAATCCTGTTATATCTTTCATGAGGTCATTTCCCTGTATCAACTGACTGCTTATAATGAAAATGATGAAGTAAAAAGAAAAGACAAGGCAATCCATAGTTCCTTTTCCTTTCAGTTCTTCCTTACGCAGTAGTAAGCTGAGGTAGAGAGTATAGACAGAAGTGAAAAAGAAACTGTTCAGTTAGTTTTGTGCAACATTTCACTTATTCTAAGAACAAAATACATATTCATATATGAGCTGCAAAATGTGGATTTTGTAATTTTGGTGATTCTACATACAAGTTAAATGCTCTGATATTTGCATTTTAAAACTAACATTGCACAATATAAAAATTAATGGTAAATTCATGCTAAATACTTAAACTTTTCATTTTTCTTTACTTAGAACAACAATAAACACTAAGTAAAAAGCACCATGACATTGTGAAAGAGAGACCATGAAAAGAAAAAGCATTGCATTTTAGTAACTTTAATGTCACTTTTTCCTGCTTTTTAAATAAGAAACCCTGCATTTTCATTTTGCATCACATCCTATAAATTATATGGCAGGCTCTGAAATAGCAAGGACATCATCAGCTGAGAATGAGGATGAGAGAGGAGATTTCAGAAGTCTGAGGAAAGAAAAGCATGAAACAGTGCTCTGGTTGAGTGGAAGTATGAATAGTAATAGCGAAATGAAATATGACTACTGGGGAGCATTAAGAAACCACTTGAGGTTAATGATCATGATTATAAAGAGTGTCCAGTCAGCATGATTGTGTGTTTTTCTCCAGACATATTTATTTGCATGGAGGCAAGGCAGTTGATGGTTAGGAAAGGGAGCATAGCAATTATAATAAGTGACTAGGAAATTTAATCTGAGCAAGGAGGGAAATGAGAATTTAAGGGGCTAACAAATATTTAGAAGTCATAAAATCAGATATGTCCTCATTTTAGGAGGATTGTTGGCATTGGAGTACTAAAGGGAGTGAGACAAGAAGAGAGAAACTGGGAGGTATGATGTTGAGATTGTGGAGGAGCAGTGAACATTGGTCATAAGCACTGGGATACACTCATGAGGAAGTGTGGCTGTGGTAGAGTGAAGATCAAGTTGCTGAGAGATATGAGTATTGGAAGGATCTTCATGGATGGTAAAATCTCAAAGAGCCATGACAGCAGTTTCGTTGGGGAGAACAACAGTGAACCCAGCCCTCACATCAAAGAAGGAGGAATAATGACCCTAGAGACTAGTAGTTGTCTGCAATGAGAGGTGGTGACAGATCAGTAACAAGATATGTAGGGAGAATAAAGGGGGAAATGTCCTCCTTCATCAGGGGAGTAATGGAAGTTGAGGTCAGAGAAAGTGATATACAGCATGTGAGAGAATCAAAGTTCTAAGACATGAAAGGTGATGTGGGAGACTAGGGTTTCTATATTAATAACATGAAACAGCCTAAAGAGTATAATGTAATCATTCTTGATGTTCTCAAGAAAAAAATATTGGTGACAAAGTTGTGAGGATTCAGGAGCTGCAGAGTTCTATGGCTCCCCCTTGAATCCTGCTCATGGAGACTTCAGATCTGACAGAGGAAAAGTCTCATTATGACTGAGAAGTTTAGGAGACAATGTCTCACTTAAATTAACCTAATTGCTGCCAATTGGATCTGTAGTTTACTGAACAGTAGGAGACAAAGATAAATTCAAAGACTATTTAGGGGCTACAGTTTTGGAGAATGATGGAGGAGACAGATGTGAAGGTAAAGATTACAGTGTGTATTTTGTGTGTTTTAGGTTGGAAGATCTGTATATCTAGGTAATGGGGGTCCATTATGAAAATAGATGATATTCAAAAGGAAAGGGCCACACCAAAGACAGAGATTTGAGAGTGATAGAATTTCAGGTACTTGGAAAGATGAAAAAGTTCAGAGTATAATTATAAGTTGGGTTGTTGAAGTAAAATTAATGTAAAAGTCCTATAGAGGTAAATGTTGATGAAAGGAGGCTACAGTGTTAGACCTATCATCAGCCTTGCACAGGGAAGACAATGGTAGCTGAGAAGAAACTTGCCAAACAGCTGCAAAGCTAAAAAGAATTTGGGCTCCAAGATCTAAATTTGTGTTGTTACCATCTCCATCCCTGTGTATGCACTGGCCATCATGGGGGAGCTGGAGGGGAGGAGCGAGGGGAGGGCAGAGAGAGAGAAGTTCTAAGAATTTTAGGGACTTCATTAATTTTTTCAGTCACTTCGGAAAGAGACTGCATTGCCAAGTCACTAAAACATATGTTCAAGGACTTAGTCCAATGACTCTCCTACCCTCCTACAAATAGTTGAATCCCTTTTAGCACATGTCCTCCAAGCTGCTGCTCAGTTTACCTTTAATGAGATAGTATAATGTAGAGAAATGAGCACAGTTTTTAAATTGAATTTAAATCCTGGTTCTGCTATGCAACCTTGGATAATGTATTTAACATCTCTGAGCCTGGTTTATCGCATTTGTAAGGTGGGAATAAGTAATTTCTAGGTCTACTAGGATGGCATGTTATATATGTATAGAATCTACACAGCTGTGGGGATGTGCCCGTACACAAATACACATGGGCATATTCATAACCCACTCCTAAACTACACATGCTATCACCCAGACTTCCTCGAGAATATTCTTTCTTACACTAAATCATAATTTTCAAGGTACGGGTCTTAAATGTACCCCTCGGAGCAAGGAGGACAGATCTTGTCCTTTTCTAAGTGGGATGCAGATGAAGATAACTGCAGGAAGAGGGAGCCAAAGATTGTGTTGACATCAAAGGTGCTGAAGCAAAGAGGATTTGGGCATTTAATATGTGTAGAAGTATGGTAGTCAAGTGCATTTGAAAGCTTTCCCAACTGTGAAAATGTCTCTAAGCGGTTCTCTCAATAAGTTCACCTCAGGAAATTAACACGCCCCAGGACCAACTGAAGTTCTCATCAATTAAGCTAATTGACACAGCAGTCTTAACTTTTTCCCAATGGTGAATATTAAGTATTTGTTCAACAAAGGCCTTTTAAATCTTTCAAAAGCTTACCCTAGTTAACGTATTAAAGATTCACACTAAATATATATATATATATATATATATATATATATATAATATATATGAATAATCTTTAATAATACCAAAATTACCTTTTAATTAGGCAGGCCTTGTGTTAGGGTGGGAAACATTACATTCAACTAAACTATGAATTTATGTTTATAATGTTTAAACATCAAGATTTCTATGCTTTCTTTAAGAAAATTTATGTTTTATAAAAATACTTTTTAAATTAATTTTTAAATAATTTTTAACTTTTCAATTATAGTTGACATACAATAGTTTTTTTAGTTTCAGGTGTACAACATAGTGATTAGACATTTATATAATTTATGAAGTGATCACCATAATAAATCTGGTACTCATCTGACCGCACACATAGTTATTACAATATTTTTTACTATATTCCGTATGCTATATTTTATATCCCCATGACTATTTTATAACTACCAATTTGTACTTCTTACTCCCTTCCCCATTTTGCCCATCCTGCCCCCCATCTGGCAACCATCAGTTTGTTCTCTGAATTTGTGAGTCTACTTCTGTTTCATTTGTTCATTGGTTTTCTTCTTTACATTCCACATATAAATGAAATCAAATGGTATTTGTCTTTCTCTGTCTGACTTTGCTCAGTGCAATACCATTTAGGTCCATTCATATAGTTGCAGATGGCAAGATTTCATTCTTTTTTATGGCTGAGTAATATTCGATTGCACATATGGACCACCTCTTCTTGATCCATTCAACCATTGATGAACACACAGTTGCCTCCATGTCTTGGCTATTGGAAAAAGGCTACAATAAACATATGGATAAACATGTCCTTTTAAAGTGGTATTTTGGGTTTCTTCAGATAAATACCCAGAAATGGCATCACTGGGCCTTCTTTGTCTCGTTACAGTCATTGTTTTAAAGTCTATTTCATCTGGTATAGTATTGCTACCCCAGCTTTTTCCCCTTCTGTTCCCATTTCATGAACTATCTTTTTCTATCCATTTATGTTCAGTCTATGTGTAACTTTCTATCTGAAGTGAGTCTCTTATAGGCAGCATATCCACTCAGCCACCTTTTATTTCCTTATTCACTCAGCTCCCTTATATTTTCTGATTGGAACATTTAGTACATTTACATTGAAAGTGTTGATAGTTATGTAGTTATTGACATTTCATTATATTTTTTCTTTTATTTTTTCTTAAAGAAGTCCTCTAACATTTCTTATAATACTGGTTTGATGGTAACAAACTTCTTTAGCTTTTTCTCGTCTGGGATAGCTTTGCGAGGTAGATTAATCTTGCTTGGTTGAAGGTTCTTGCTTTTCATCACTTTGAATAGTTTGTGCCAAACCCTTCTGGCCTGCCAAGTTCCTGTTGAGTAATCAGCTGACAGTCTTATGGAAGATTCCTTGTAGGTAGCTAACTGCTCGTCTCCTGCTGTTTTCAAGATTCTCTATTTGTGTTTAAACTTTGGCACTTTAATTATGATGTATCTTAGTGTGAGCCTCTTTTAGTTCATCTTGTTTGAGACTCTGTACTTTTGGGGCTTGTATGTCTATTTTCTTTGCCAGATTAGGGAAATTTTCAGTCATTATTTCTTCAAATAGATTCTCATTTCCTTACTTCCTCTTCTCCTCCTGGTATTCCCATGATGCAAATGTTGGTATCCCTTAAACTAGCCTCATTTTGGGAGGTTCTTTTTTCCTTTTGCTGTTCAGATTGGGTGTTTTCTGTTACCTTATTTTCCAAATTCCTGATTTGATCCTCCACTTTATCTACTGTTGATTCTCTCTATTGCATTCTTCATTTCAGTTATTATAGTCTTCATTTCTGACTGGGTTTTTGTTTTGTTTTCTCTCTCCATTTTTATGTTTCCTATCTCTTTGTCGAAGTTCTCATTGAGATCACTGAGCATCTTTATAATCAGAGAACTGCATCCAGTAGATTGCTCGTTTCCATTTTGCTTAGTTTTTTTCTGGGGCTTTGTTCTGTTATTTCATTTTGGCTGCCTCCATGTGTTTGTTTCTATGTAGTAGGCAGACCCACTGTGTCTGCTGGTCTTAATAGAACGGCCTTATGTAATAGGTGTCCTGTGGGGCCCACTGGTGCAGTCTCCCTGGTCACCTGAGCCAGGTGCTATAGATGTGTCCCTCATGTGGGTTGTGTGTGCCCTCCTGTTGTAGTTGAGTCCTGATTGCTATTTTGAACGTCAGTTGGAGGGACTGAAGTTCAGGATGATTGGTTGTGACTGGTCACGACTATGGTGGAGGAGCCATTGTACAGGGGCTGACCCTACGGAGGAAGATTTATTTTACCAGGGCTCTGGTGCCTGTCCAGCCTGCCTTTTAGGTGTGTTGTCTGCATAGGTGGCCAGTGTTGCTCTGGCATTATCCAAAGCCAGGCAATGGGTGTGCCAGTCCCGGGGCCTCCTGAAAGATGCCCTGTCACAAGGCATGATAAGCCACCACCTGTGCTCTGTCTGGGGCCTCCTGGCATGAGTCACAAAATAATCCATAGATGGCTGACACCTGCTCTGGGCTTCGAGGTGCCTGGAAGAGGCCAAGCCTTGAAACTAGGCTGACTGTGGCCAGTGCCAGACTTAGGGCTGCTCAGCAAGATGTCCTGTGCTGAGGCCAAATGCTACCTATTTGGAGTTTATGAAACTTTGAAAGATTTTAGAAAAGTCCACAGCATGAGCCAAGACAGGCTATTTGTATGGAAAAGCCACTGGAAATGGTTTGGGTGGGCCTGCAATTTGAGTGGGCAGGGTCTCAGGGAATCAGCAGGGCAGAGCGAATTGTGATGAAGACTGCATTTGGCACGTGCCTTCATTTGCACACTGGAGGTGAGGAGGGCCCAACAAAGGAATAATGGACTCTGCCAGCAACTTTGTCCTGGAGAAAGCTGCCCCTCCAGCCCTTGCCCTAAAACCAGGCAACTCAGTTTTCCCCGTATGTTCCAAGCACCCTTTCAAGCTCCTGCCCTAGTACTGGAGCTCAGAGTGAGTGAACCTGTCAAGGAATAAGTACATGTGCAGAGGCTTTAAGAGAAATGCCTGGGAATCCAGCAGCCCTCTGTCTCACTCAGACACAAACTCCGCTGGTTTTCACAGCCAGAAGTTATGGGGACTTCTTTTTCTGACACTGGAACCCTGGGCTGAGGAGTCTGACATGGGGCTGGGACCTCTACAGACAAAATAGCCTTCCCAATTTTTAACCACCCATACATGGATATGGGACCAGATCGTTCTATATCTCTGTCCCTTCTACCAGTCTCAAGGCAGCTGCTTCTGTATGTTCTTAGTTACAGAATTTCTGTTCAGCTAAATTCAAGCAATTCTCAATGATGATTGTTCTGTAGTTTAGTTGTAATTTTGTTATGGTTGTGAGAGGAGGCAAACACAGCATTCACCTGTTCTACAATCTTTACCAGAGCACTTCTATTAAAAATTTTCACAGTCTTTTAAAAATTTGCTTTATTATTTTTACTATAAACAAAATGTAAATGAAATAATTATATTATTGCAAGCTTTATGTTAAAGTTAGAAAGTAATGATTAAGTTTTCAAACGGTGTCCTCTTAATTTCATTACAGTTTTTTTCCCCCAAATTTAAGGTTCTATTAATGCTGAGTTGAGAAGAATAAAACAAAATGAAACAGGACAGGGAATATGAAAGTTCTCTGTAAAATTTAAATGATATTGGTGTAGATATTATTACTGTAATCTTAGAACCACCCTGATGACTTTCCTTTGGCCTCTCATTGAAGTTTATATACTCCTTCCCCATATAATATGGATTTTTCTCTCATTTTTAATATTTGCTACTATATTGTCTGCTTGACCTTGGAAAATGTATTTAACCTCTTTGTGTATCAGTTTCTTTTTAGCAAAATGGGCCTACTTTGAGAGGGTTGTTGTTAGAATTAAAAAAATGGAATATGCATTAAAATGTTAGTATATTTTCTGGTATAAATGAATATGCAATAAATGTGAGCTATTTTTGGCAGAAAAATTTTTTAAAAGAGAGAGAGAGAGAAGGAGGGGCATTCTAGGCAAAAGGAAAGTTATAAGTCCGAAATGCAGAAGCAGAACTTAGCCATGCCTGGTGAATGGCAGGGAGCTGTCAGACTAAAATGTTCATGTCACAGGGAATAATGACTGGTGATGATTCATGGGGATTTTGTAAAGCCAGACTGAAAGTCTGAATTTTACATTTTATCTAGGCAGATGGCAGAGTTTTTGTTTATTTTTCTTGTTTTAACCTTAATAATGGTAATTCAAATGATCAGAAAAATCTTTTAAGAAGATTTACCTGGAACAATTTGTAGATGTTGTTAAAAACAAGACAAGAGACCCAAAATGTAGTTGCTTATGCTAAACCCCAAACGAAGTTTTAACTTAATGATACTTTTGGGTCTTCTGGAAATAGAATCTTAAACTAGTCAATCAGAAATTGCCTGATCGACACTAGTAAGGAAATCTGCTTTATAAACCTCTGCCATCCCCTAAAGGAAAGTGACCTTGCAGTAACAAACCCAAACTTGCTTTTTTGCTAGTATATCTTTCTTGTTCCTGCTTCTTTCTCCCTAAGAATCTTTAATTTTGTACACCTCCTGAGAGCTGCCTTCTATCTGCTAGATGGGATGATGCTCAATTCATTATTGTTGAATAAAGCCAATAAGATCTTTAAAGTTTACTCACTTGAATTTTGTTCTTCAATAATGTAAAATTTAAAGACTAGAAATCACTTTAAAAATTACTATAAGCAGCAGGAAATGAGTAAATGGTATTTATTAGGTTGCAGAGTAATATGAATAAAATCCTTTTAGAAATAATTTCGTATGTCCCTTTTTCCATTCCTGAATTTTATGTTTTAGTATATCATACTATAAAACCAACTAATGATTTAGTCAAGTCACACAACTAGTTCTATCATATTTAGGCCTGGAACACAATTTTTATGTTCCTATATCCATGCAGTTCCCATAACACCAACTATCTCAATTCAGCAGACATACATAGATAATATACTACGTGCAGGGCACTCCTAGGGGTGCCTCAGGTAATACAAGCAGAACACTTGAGTTGTAAAAATACCATGGCTTATACCATTATGTTTTTTAATTTAGAGTATTTAAAGGTATCACAGAAATTATTAACAAATTTGGAAAAACTTAAATACTGCTAGTGACTTCATTTCTATAATTTAAAAATATCAGTTATATTATCTGTCAACCAAAACATTTTTCGAAAAACCACACTCAATTCTGAATCACACAAGATTATTAGTTAGTGCATTAACTTGGCCATTGAATGTTAAGGCTAGGCTTGGGCATAGTTTTCATTGAGCAGAATATAGGAAATAGGTGGTAATAGGCTGTTTCTTTGTAACCAAAGTTGATAATCTTGTTTCTGGATATCAAACAAAACAAAAAGTACATTTTCCTGATTTTGAATTTTTTCTTTGAGCTATTCTGAAAATGCCATTACTGCCTAAACCCCTGCAAAGTTCCTATAAGAGGCAGGGCTTCCCTGGGTCCTATGCAGGTAGGGCGGGAGGGGGTCGGGAGAAGGGAGTCATCTTGCCCTTCCAGTTGTAATTTCTGTATTTGATCATTTATTCTTGAAATGTCTCAGATAGTAGAGTAACAGCGCTACTCAAAATTGCCGGTTCTCAAACTGTTACCTTCACATGAAGAGGTAAGAAACTCGATCCAAAATGTAATTCAATTCATTGCTTTCTTCAACAAGGTCTTGCTAAGGAACTGTCAGATGTCTGAAATGCAATGCTTAGTGCTATGGTGGATTGTATCCAAGCTCTTTATTTTGTTTCAAAGCTGTAACAAAGAATTTATTGTTAGTATCCATTTGTTAACCACAGTTTGAGTAGCATTCATGTGGAAAAATATTTTCTGTGCAATTTAATTTTCTATTGTGTTAAAAATATATATATAACATGAGATCTACTTTCTTTACTTTTTACATTTCTTTACATTTCTTTACATTTTTAAGTGTAAAGTATAGTATTATTAACTGTAACCACAATGTTTTGCAGCACGTCTCTAGTTTGTTTGTTTTTATCTTGCTACACACATTGAATAACAACTCTCCATTTCTTCCTCTCTTTGCCAAGTAGCAACCACAAGTCTACTTTCTGTATTTGTGAGTGACTACTTTAGATTTCTCATACATGTGGAATCGTGTAGTATTTGTCGTTGTGACTGACTTAGCATAATGTCGCCAAGGTTCATCATATTGTGTGACAATCTAAATGATCATCAACAGATGGGAAAAAATGTGGTATATACATACATTGGAATATTGTTCATCCATAAAAAGAAGGTAACATGTGACAATGACAATTTAAATTTAATCTTTCAGTGGCTGCTACAATTAATATTTTAATTGAACAAATGTTAACTCTGGTTAAAATAAAAGAAAAGAAATTGCCTTGATCTATAGACTTTGGCCTTAGAACTAATTCATGGAAAGTTATGCTTACACTCACAGTTAAAAAGTTCTTTTGATTTCTAACAGCTAGCTCTAGGCTTAAGTCGAAATGTTCATAATGATCTTATTTATAAAGATTTTAAAATCTCTTATATTAGCTTTTTAACATTTTTATTTCTCATCATAGTTTTTTGAGATTCACAGGCAGTTGCAAAAATGATAGTTAAGCTTCATGTACCTACCCATCACCCAATTTCTCTAAATGATCATCTCTTATATAACTATAATACAACAGCAATACCAATATATTAATATTGATACAATATGTGTATACTTCTATATCATTTTATTATACATGTAGGTTTGTGTAACCACCACCACAATCAGGATACAGAACTATTCCACCACCACGAGGATTCCCCTTTATAGATATACCCCCACCTTTCTCTCCCACCACTATCTCTGGTCACAAGCAATTATGCAGTTATCCATAATTATAACTTTGTCATTTAAAGAAGTTTATGTAAATGGACTGATACAACTCTGGCTTTTTTAAACTCGACAATTTTCTGGGTTTCATCTGTTGCTGCATATTCATAGTTTATTCTTTTTTTGCTAAGTAGTGTTCATGGTATAAATATAACACAATTGTTTAACCATTCACTGTTGAAGGATATTTTGGTTATTTACAGTTGGGATTATTGCAAATAGAGCTTTAATATACACTGTGTACAGATGCTTTTGTGTGGAATAATATTCATTTTTTTTTTTGGGGAAAATGCATTGGAATATTATCCCTTGTATGGTAAGTGTATATATTATTTTTATAAGAACTACTAAAACTATTTTCCAGAGTGACTCCATCTGTCTACTAATCACTGATGCCTGTATCCTAGTGAAGCTTTCAGGGATACAGTCTTAATGGAGTGGTGCCTCCTGTGCACTGGTTAGAATGCAGGGCCAAAAGTCAATTTCAGTGAGGGCTACTGGGGGCTATTGGAGTTGCCATCTTGAGCTCACTATTCATTGATTTTCCATAAATAAGCAAAGTGATGGCTCTAGTGGATATCCGGATGTGAATGTACTCTAACACTGTAACATTCAGAGGCTTTTGGCCCCTTCAGTGTATCTGTGGATATGGGGACAAATGATTATGGTCAACGTTCCTTTGACCTGCAAACTGGGATTTCCTTCCCAGAAGACGAGGTTTTTTATCTCTCCAATACCAGAGAAAATATTGGGCATTGATAACCTACAAGGTCAAACCTCTATCAGTGAATTCTGCTCTTGGTTAGAGTAATCAAACCAATGCTGGAGGTGGGAAGGGCGGGGAATGCCAACACCACCTGGGAACCGGTAAGCCTGCCACCCTCGTGAAGAGTGGTAACTATCAAACAATATGAATTGCCTGGGGAGCATAAGGGAATAGAGGAAACTATCTAAAACTGCACCAAGTGGGTATTGTACTCCCTGCCCATAGTGCTTTCAACAGCTTGGTAAGGCTGGTAAAAAAAGCCAGATAGCTCATGATGGATGACTGTTGACCACCAAGAATTAAACAAGGTAGTGTCCCACCATCCACGCAGCTATGCCCAACATTTTCACCATCTCAGATACTTTGGCCATGACCCTAGGAGTGTACCATGATGTGCTGGATTTAGCAATGATTTTTTTCAGTATATCCCTGGCCATTGAGTCACAAGATCAATTTGCTTTTATGTAGGAGGGCAATGATAGACATTTAAAGTTCTCCCGAAGGTTTCTTTCACAGCCTTACCATTTGTCATGGGATGGCAGCCCGAGGTGTGTCACCATTCTCCCCACATCAGTAAAATGGGCCCACTGCGTTGATGATAATGTTAACAGTGAAGACTCGCCTCTGCGGCAGGACACTCCGCAGACTTTGCTGGAACATCTGTGAGGGGGAGGGTGGGCTGAACCCATAGAAAATTCAAGGCCCAGTCACCTGAAACTAAAAATACTGTATGTCAACTATAATTGAAAAGTTAAAATTATTTACAAATTATTTAATTAAAAAGTATTTTTTAGAGAACATTAATGTCCTTAAAGAAAGCATAGAGATCTTGATATTTAAACATTATAAACATAAATTTTGGGGAGGTTTTTTGGGGGGTAAAATGTGAGTTGTACCAGAAGCTGTGATTGAAAAAGTGCAAAAGTGAGAGGTGTAAGTCTTTGCAAGGATTTAGGGGTTTATTCCCTACCTGGCAACTGCTTCCTTTTTTATACTGCCTAGTAAAGGAAGGGCATGTGTGGAGGGACTAAAGCTCAGAGCAGCTTTGAGAGGCAAAAATACCAATAAAATGGATTAAAGCTCTGGACATCTCCCAAGTAGGGCTGCCATTTGAGTTGCATATATCTGTGACTCTGGAAAGCATGGATTGGGCACCACAGTAGAGACAACAGAAGAAAGTACCCTAGGATTTTGGTCCCAGCTCTGAAAGGGGCAGAACCCGATATAACTCTATAGAGCAACAGCTCCTAGCGGTGTACCCAGCATCTTCCAGGGAGTGACTCTCACGAAGGACAGCAAATCATCCTAAGAATTTCTTTTTTTTCAAGGGGTGCACTGAGAAGATATTCCATTGACCCACCTCTGACATAGCTCAAACTCCCACTTTGGCGAAGTGGCATGCCTCTTTACAGCAGAGGAGCACCCTGTTCCACCAACCATGTCTCTAGAAATATGGGTCCTACTAGCCTCCATAGATTATGTAGATCCCCCAAGTGCCCACGCCCCTATTCCTCTGGTGGCACCAGTGGCCTGTAGTGAGGGAATAGGGTAAATTCTCACTAATATCTGGTGTACAGATGGGTCTAATGGGGCAACCTGCCTACATAGGCTACGTTCACAATTCAACTCAACACTGACATCATCTGGATGGAAACAAAGATGAAGTGCAGCAGCCAGTGGGCTGAACTCTGAGAAGTTTGGCTGCTCGTGATACCGGCTCTTAACCCTTAGCACTGACAGTTGGGCTGTTCTAAAGGGATTAACCCTGTGGCTTGGACAGTGGGAAGCTGAAAGGTGGATGATCATAAGTAAGCTCTTGTAGGGTCAGAATGTGTGGAAAGACATGTGGGGTTTCCCTGAAAGAGCCTGAGGCAGTCCTCACTGTTTCCACATCCTGGCTCACAGGTGCTGACATCTGCCAGGCAACCAGGAAGCTGACACCTTAGCTTGGGAATGAGTCCTAGCAACTGACCCTTTGGTAGACACAGCAGATTGGGTGCATGAGAAGAGTGGCCACTGTACACCAACGTGGGATGACATATTGCCAAGGATGCTGGATTGCCCTTGAAATACAGTGATTTGGTTACCACGGTGACCACATGGCCTCTGTGTTCTAAACAATGCTCAGGGTGACAAGAGCCAATTGAACCTGGGCCATCTACTGTATATCCAACTGGTAAGGGATTTGCAAATTGATATATGGGCCCCTCCCTATAAGTAAGGCTTCTAACATGCCTTAATTTCCATGGACACAGCATCTAGCCTAACCTAAGCTTTTCCATGTCCCGTGCAAACCAGGCTGCTATGATTAGTGGAATGGAGAAGCTGAGTACCATGTACAGATACCCTGTTCAAATAAACAGTGATCAGGGGTCACATTTTAAGGGTGTAGTAATATGCAAGACTGGACAAAAGAACATGACATTAAATAGAAGTGCTAACTTTTTTTATAACCTGCAAGTAGCAAGGTTGGTAGAAAGAAGAATGGGATAGTAAAGTAGCAGATTAAATTATTAACAGGTAAAATCACCTTGACTGGGTGGTCTAAAGTACTGTTCCAGGCTTTAATACATTTGAATAATCAACTAGTAGGTCCTCTTGTTCTATATCCTAGATTGGGGACCCCTGCTGAGACGCTCAATACCGTAAAGGTATGGAAGTTGTGGGAAACAGCCATTGCCCCAACTCTCCCTGTGGATCAGCATGCTGTGTTTCTGAGAACACCAAGACCTGTTACACCTGGGTGAGCCATTGTATCGAATTTGCAATGGGACGTCCCACTGGAATGGGTGAGTTACTTGGCATCCCTGGTGAGTGGGAACTACTCAGTCTCCACTGCGATTCTGTGGTCCTGCTGCAAACCAACCTGTTGAAATGCGCTACTTGGAATGGAACACACTCTATCGAAAGAGGGGAGAAGGTAGGGGTCTTGGTCTGGGACTCCCTATACTCAATCCATCTCCTCACACCTGACAATGCTGCCTCCCCAGCAACACGTGTTGTATGCACAGCCAGGTCAAGTTCTTAAAGCTGCCAACGTTCCTCTTCTCAAAGCCAGTTGGGCACATTCTGTTTCCCACTGGTATGTTCATTTGGCGCTGTCTTTGTTCCCTCCATTGGCCTAGAAGATGTTATAGCACACAATTTACCCAGTAAATCTTAAATTATAGCCAACAAGCCTGATTTTACTGAACACTGAAGTGTCTCTAATGGAAAAGCTGTTCTCCAAAATAAGATGGCCTTGGACATGATTACTGCACTAGAAGAGGCACCTGTGCCATTCATTATCCAAAAAGAATGTTTTGTGTTCACATCTGATGAGTCTGCTAATGTATCATCAGAGGGACACAAGTGAACACCCTGAGTGCTTCTTCCTGAAGTCTATGGGAATTAATAAATTAGTGGTTCTGTTAGGTAACTAGTCAGACATGATCGACAGAGGAACAAAGGAATAGGGGTCCAGCCTAGAGACCACCCAAGAATAACCTATTCGTTGTTAGAGAATCCCTCCTGCGTCCCTGGAGACAAAGAACAGGAGGGCCATAATCTACAGCTGGTTTAATCCAGCCACAGACGCCTGCGGAGAAGGTACTACCCTAACCTGCCCACAACTCAGCCTCATTATACCTTCATTATAATACCATGTTTATTCTTGAAAGTTCATGAATCTAATTATAACAGACTGAATTCTAGTATACTAGACAAAGAGTTATATAGCAGCCAAGTGTCAGTCAAACTGACCTCACTTGTCAATCATCTAAGAATGCCTTTGTAACCATCCATCACCACCCTAACATAATGCAGACCTCCACCTCCCCTAGGATTACAGTTCTCTATCTTCCCTGGCTGTAATCTGTGCCCTTCCTCCTCCCCACACACATATAACCTCATTTCCACTTGTTTAGCCAGTTTAGGCTTGACCCATCTTCTACCTCATAATTCACTGAGTTGAAATTCTTTTCTTCATCAGTGATAAGTACTGAGAGGTGTATGTTACCAGAACTCTGATTGCTGCAAAGATAACAGTTCAAATCGTGGGACTCTTGGTGGAAAGAAAAATTGTTACTTATTTTGGGAATCATGACCTTAAGTTGTGTTTCCTCTTGCATGTGCCTATGCTGTTACTGAGGCTTCTGTCTCCAGGGCAGCCAGAGAGCCACCAAACAAGCTACCTCTGTGTTAGTCAAAACCTGTGCTGACCCTCCGGGCACATTGCAAAAGAGGAGGATGTTTAAGATTGTAAGAGCAGGTACAAGGGGCGAAGTGTTGAAGGAGGTCATCTAGAGGACACGACCCATTCACCTGCAAGCTAGACTCTAGCAATTAGAAACTCCTCACCCCTCCCCATCCTCGGAACATATGCTTTGCTCACCATTCCCACAGTGGGAGCCTTGAGAGAGCAATGTGTTGTTGAGACCATCTGGATGGTGTACATGACTGAACTCAGTTAAGCTCTTTTAAGATTCTGGCAGATGGGTATGGAAAACTATTTGTCTTGCAAGAGCCCAGACAAGCCTAGTAAGTAAGTCCCATGCTTATTAAAATTGCCACCTACCAATCTGGAGTGGTCTGCATCTTAATTTGGCTTCCTTGCCCTCCAGGTAAAGGGTCAATTTGTGAACCAATAGGGCACCTCATTTTGCTCGGTGGGGGTAGAGTCCAGGCTGCTATATGGTCTGCATTAATCAGGGGAGTGGCGAAGGACCTGGTTACTGACCTGTGGAGAAAAACTCTGGGCTCCCCACTCGGCCTTTCTGACACCACACTGCCAGGATTACTGTAGGTTAAAGTGGCGCCTTATACTCTGGTGAGCATGAACATGAAGGTTCCAAACGCAGCTTTTGTCAGGGGAGTGGGACCACAGTTCTTTCTATGATGGTTTACTAGACTAGAGTGGTATTGTCTAAAAATTTTTTGTCCTGCTTGTCTGCGCCTTCCCCAGTCCTTTGGCTAGAGAGAGCGGGCTTTTCTTGGGGCTTTTTCTTTCCACATTTGTTGGTGTTTCTGGGTTGCTGGCTTCTCTAGCATCAAATCTAGCATAGATGAAACCCAAGGAACTCACCACTATGTGATTCCTCAATTTCAAGATCACTAGAGTGTCTGCCTTCTTCTCTCCATCTTTCAGAGTCTTTATAAGTTTGTATTATATACAGTGTCAAGGGATTTTAAGTGTGCTTAATGGGAGGAATAGGAAAGAATATATCCTAACTTTTCAAAAGTGAAAATCTCTATATTAGCGTTCTAGTTTAAACTACTTTTTAAATCATGACTTGAGATAATCTCCCCTTAAAATATTTTTTATATTTGCCTTATTTTTATTGCAAAAGTTTTGATTTTTTAGTTGCAATAAAAGCGGCTCATTTTATTATGCATTTCAACTATTTCATTTTGGATAATGTTAGAAAACCAACATAAGGTGCTTAGAATATTTCATAATCTATGTTTATTAGAGATAGTCCAACTGAGATTAATGAAATAATAAATCTATATTTGTCAATTTCAGGACTACCTTACATAAGGACAATAAATATGTCTCAGAAAACATCAACTTGATAGTTTAAAAGAAAATATAAACTAAAAGCTGCAAATAATGGAACTACAAATATTTGTTTTGTCTTTATCTTTGAGTGTTTAAATGTTTTTTTAAAAAGTCAGTTGGATTATCTAGTAGATTATATTCAAATATCTTTTAAAAATTTGTTTATAATGCATATATAGCATCTTAAACTGGGCAACTTTTCATGAGTCTCCACTGATAATTAGTTTTATGGCATCTTGCTGGGCGATATACTTTCTTTTGTCAACACTTCTGGCAATATCTGGAATATGGTGCAAGCACTCATGATAATACGATATTTTAAAATGTAATTATCAACATACAGAGTACATATTCGTATTATACATTCAATGTCGAGAGTTCATATAGATATCGAGGACGTTAGTTTGCAGAGTGTACTCACCTCAGCTACAACCATTGATATTTCTTTTTCTAGGCTGGCAGGGGGAACTTGATGGGTGTTTGATATTTGTCGGCTCCTCAACTTTACACAGAGTCTATGTGTGTGCAGAGTGTCAGGGACAGCTGGAAAAACCATCTTAGCTTTACATATGATTCAGCAAGTGTTTCTCCTTTCTGATAGATCTTATCCTTCTTTTCATTACTTGAGCTGTGATGAAAACAGCCCATCCCTGACCCTCCTCTCTCTTATCTGCCACCCTTTCCTGAAAGCTAGGAGTCATTTTTCAGTGGTATCACACACACTGCCAAATCTCTCCGGCCCCTTGGCAAGGAATGGCATGTATTTAACTTTATTGTATTATGCTACTGGCTTTCTTCTTCTGGAATGACCAAAAAAATCACTTCCTATCTTGTTGTACCATTCCCCACATTTAGTTCTCCAAAGACTTCTCTGCCAACTCTGTGCACAATATTTTCCCACCCACTTTTTAATCATTATATTCACTTGCATTATGTATTTTATATATGAATAAATGGAAAAAATGCTATAAAGTAATTACCTCAATAGTTGATAGATAAGTGCTCAGTAAAGGTCAGCTATCATTATAATTGTTCTAATTAACATTTTATGATAATATTTAGTAGAAATTTTATGCTATAGCTAAAAAAACAGCTACAGCTTATTAACTGTAAAAGTGAAGTAAAAACATTTTAATAAAATAGAGTTTAAATAAGAAAAGTGCATTTAAACATTAATACTCCATCTTAAGTTATTTTTACAGTGAACAAGATTTTAAATGGAATATTTCTTCTTTCTAAAATCTTTTATAGTTATCTTCTTGCCCTCATTAATAAATATGTATGCATGGTTATCAAAATAGGTAAGTAAAAGTACTAGATCAGTTGGACTTTTATTAGTCTGATTCCCTCTTCATTTCACTGCTTTTTGAAAAGAGTGGTTCCTTCAGATCTCCAGGGCTGGGTAGGTGTGCAGAGTTTACCTAACACATGTTGACGTCTCCCCAAAACAAGTAACCTGCTGACATGGGAGCGGAACTATGTTCTCCTGGCATAAGGAGGTGTGGAAATAGCATGACACTAGTCCTCTGCTAAGAGAGGAAAAGTCACTAAAGGCGAACAAGAAATCTTTATAAAATAAACTGCTTAGCTAAGACAAAATCGAAATTTTGGGCTCCACCTATATTACATAAACATTGCTTTTTCCTTTTTCTGTGATTAATGACAGAGACCATGTCAAACTACAAGAGCTTCACACAATAAGAAATAAGTGTCATTCGTAAAACTCAAAGTTACCAGGTCATCAGCAAATGGACCTTAATTGTTAAACATTACAGCATATTTGCATCATCAAGAAGTAGTTTTCCCTGTGGATACAATGTAATCAAAGCCACAGACTTTATAAACTTTGCCCTAAATAACTATGAATTCCTATGTTTGTCTTGCCTGTAGTCAAGACATTGAAAACGCCCTTATTTATCTTTTTGATTCAGTATATTTATAAACACTCTATGTCCAATCATTTCTTGAAGTTTTAATTTAGATAAAATTATGACATTATAACAGTGTCTAAAGAACAATCCTAAACTAGATAGAAAGTGTGAAAAAAGTATGTTATCATGTTAGATTATATTCATAATTATACTTAAATTTTCCATTGAATTCATTTATTTTGTTATGTCTTCCTTTGTCTGCCTTCTCCCCACAAAATTTCACATGTACTTTCATAGTTCTGAGAAATACACGATCACATCTGATTTTGTCACTAGTTAATCAATGTGAAAGTGAATGCTATGCCCTATATTAATTACATTAAATATTGAAAGTACAAATTATAAAAGAAGATGCTAAAACCTGATTGTAAATACCTTCCAATCTTATTAGGGCAAATAAAGAATGTGAAAATTACTAGACCAGTGCGTAATCAAATGCCAGACCCTGGGAGCCATGTAGAATTGCATGAATATTCAATTAAGAAAATCTTCCCATAATGTATAGACCTATGGCACAGCTCTTGTGGATGTCACTTAATGGTGCTAGACATTGGTGTCTACATAATTCCTAAATTTACTCTTTCTTTTTTCCAGGTTTTGACATCTCTTCCATTTCTCCCAGAGCCCCATGCTAAAGAGGAAGACACACAGGAGAGGACATCAGGAAACCCTCAAGGTACGAATATTTGTTTGTGGAGTGGCCTATAAAAAACCTGCCTTGCAATCTATGTTATGCCAAGCACTGTACTAAGTTGTCACTTAGTACACTTACATTATCTTACTTAATTCTTACTATCATTATATGAGGTAGAGTACTATTATAATGCCTTCTGAATAGGTGATGAAAGCAAATTTGAGAAATAATTTTCATAACTTGCTTCAGGTCACATAGTGAATATACGAGGTGGTCTGGCACCGGGGCCGTGCTCAGTGTCTCCCCAAGAGAACCCCACTTAAATTGCTGTGTGGAGGGTGGGGAAATGGAAACTAAGAGCCAGCTTTGATAAATATGATAATACACTACAGGAGTGGGCATTGAGAATATAAAGAGAAAAATCTAAGAGCCTGCTTTGCAAATGTTTCAACATACAAAAAGCCAGTATTGTTTTAGTTTCCAGTCTCTGAAAGAGAAAGTCACATTATAAAATGGATGTTGTTTCCTCCAGAAAATGGTAAGCATATTGTCATAAATGGTTAAAATTTAAGTTTGAAAATTGTGAATGGCTGACCACTGGTATCAATTAATAGAACCTAGAGAATAAAACCAAGTAACATAGCTTTCTTCTCTACAACTCCTTTTTCCTTTCTTTCTAATTCCTTTACCCCACAATGCTGGCTCTTTGCTGTGGGTTGTGGCTAGAAAATCAACATAGGCCTGTATTTTAAGGTTCTGGCAACATTACTTTTAATTAAGAAATAATATTGCAGAGTGAAATTGGCGTCTTGAGTTTAAACTGCTATAATGGCTTGGCGATGCTTATGATTTCGAAATTTTATTGATGTAGAATTGGTATTTGGAAATTTTATTGGCCTTATTGACTTGCGATCTTTGGAAAAGTGGAATGCATTAACAACTTGGTGTTGGAGCACAGCTCCGCCTCTTTCAGAGACATGATCCAGGCTGCTGCTGACGCTGGTAAAACTCATCCTGCTGATACCTGGATGAGTCAGAAGTAAGGGAAGAAATGTGTGTTTTTTGGCTTCAATTTTTTGAGGAAAAATTAATGGAGAAGTTGTAAATTGAGGACCTTATCTTTTCTGTGGGAACAAGAAATTACCTGCAGAAGGTTGTCTTTGTTACCTCTTAGAGGGCAATAATGCGTGGCCGTTATATTACATGGCTGGTATAATGGCAATTTCAAGCTGACGTTAACTAATATATACTGAAAATTCCTGTTTTGCAAACCTAGTTGGATAACCAAAAAAAATTTTCTAAGTGAGATTCAGGATGGTTTTTTTGTTTTGTTTAATGTGAACTTTTAATAAACTTAGTGTAATTTCCTAATCTAGTTCATAACCATTAGGAGTAAAAATCAAAGGAGTCTTGAGAAGATAAAATTTCCCATTCAATGGTCTAAGAAAGAATTGTAGTGGCAAGAATTGGAGACATTGTGGGCATGGCTTTTCTGATAATCTGTGGTCACCTCCTGCAAAGAGAATTCTCACACATTTGATTATGAGCTTTGATATTAAGGCTCTAGGGTTAATAAAAGGTACGTGGAACCATCAAGGGTTTGGTGCTAATAAGGAAAAATTCAGGGTTCTTCTCTGTTTCCTGCTTCTACCATCCAGCCCCAACTTCTTTCCCAGAAAGGGGGATTTTAATACATACTTTCCAAGTATAACATATTACAATGGGCTATGGAAAAAAGGAAAGTTATTTTAAGAGCATTATAGAGGAGGATGGTATCTTTTTTTAAATGCTCTCTTCTCCCACATAGCTAAGGAAAGGTCTAAGGCAGGAAGCCTAGGTCAGCTCACCACTCGCATTAGGGAAAATTTGATTTTCCTTCATGTTTTATGAGCAGGTACATATGATTTAGCTGTATTTCAAACTAGAGTTTGAAATTTGGTTTGGGATTTGGGGAGGATGTAAGCTGAACAGATCTTTCAGCCTACTTTGGTTTGGCTGATTGGGACTGACTTAAATTAGTAATCATCTTCATTTTCTCCAGCTAGCTCAATAGAGAATTAGAGGATTCGGAGCAAAAGTCCACTCATGGTAAAATAGTAATTTTGCTTTTTCTGGGCATACCTTTCTATCAGAAACCCTATGGAGAGGAATGGCAAGTCCTCGGTTATTCTTACATCTTGGTTCTAATGTAATTATAAATTCACTTTAGGATACTCCACCTGACGTCCTTGGACCTAATTTATAGATACTGTCATGCCTTTGTAACTTACACAGCTGAAATATTGGTTGTCTATCCTGGTTGGTCTTATCCTTTTATCTTTAATTCAGTCCAAGTCCCATTTGTTATAGTTAATCTGGTAAAATAAAATAGTTGGAGCAGATTCTCAGGGCCTTTATCCCTATATATCTATAGTTTTAAAATGGTTCTCTGATTTAAATTTGATTTTATGACTTTTGAGTCAGGTGGGTTATTTGATGGTGTTAAAGGAGCCATGTGTTAAACTACCCACATGACTCCAATTAACCTTATAAAAATATAATTGCTGCAGCTTATATGCATATCATATCCATTATCCCTGACCCTTTCAACATGGTTTGAAACCATGACCCCATGAAGAACCAGATTTAAATTTTTTAAGTCTCTAAATTGGATTTGGATTTTGTAGCAAGCCTGGATTTTCTCCTCTTTCTTCTGATAGAGTCTTTACCTATACACATATTTGCAATTACCAAAAGAGTACTCTTTTGTTCATGGGGCATCGACAATGTAAAGACTCTTTCAAGATGACTTAATGTAGCTAATAAAGGCTTTGTTATCCAACCAATATTTACAATTAAAAAAAAATCAATTACCTGCTTTATAGAAAGGACATTTTACATATACATCATACATAATTTGCAAAAAATCAATTTGAGTTTTCCATTAAATTAAGGTGTATATTTTATAATGTTTTAAAGGAGGCAATCACTCTAGTATTCCTGAAGAAATTTAGTCATTACAGAGAGGAAAAAATGATATTTCCATTTTCTCTAATAACCTATATCAGATACTTTAGAAGTTTTAATGTTTTTTTCAGAACCATACATACTTTCAATAAATAAAAATATTAACTTCTAAAAGGTAGAAATATTATTTATGATTACTAAAGGCAGTATGATAAAATAAAAATAAATAGGGCATTGGAGTTAACTCCCTAAATATAGGAATTTGGTAAATTGCTTTACCTCTTTGAATTTTATTTCTGTCATCTGTAAATGAGATTGATAATTATGTTTGGAACACTTGATACTGAAATAATAATAATAATAAACACTAGTTTACTCTCACATAATTTACACAATACATTATTTAATATTTAATAATATTAACTCATCACATCATTATGTTTGTGACCAATAATAACCTTTGGCTGCTGGTGTCACAGATGTTATTTTCTTTCTGTAAGGTATAAATGAGAAAACTAAGCAAAATGTGTAATTATTAAGAATGTGGACCCTGGAGCAGACTGGTATGGTTGTGAATCCTCCTCACAAATTATGTGACTTTGGAAAAGGTACCTAAATTCTATGTGTTTTGGTTCCCTTTCTGTATAATTGGGACAATCAGAGTAAGTATATCATAAAAATATTGTATATAAAACTTTTAGAACAGTTACTTCTACAAAGTAAGCCCAATATAAATTATAACTTCTAATCTTAGAAGATTATCTATAACCATACAGCTAATAAATAGAAAAAGAGAATTTCTACCTAGCTTTTCTGGTTTTAAGTTCAAGTTTTTCCCCACCCTGGTTTCATATGACCTTGGAATTTAATATATATGAAAATGTGGCTGGACTTTATAATATCAACACATAATTACATTACAAAACATGTAATAGTTCTAGTTTCCTTACCAAAGTGAGTTGATGATAAACAAAGCTGTGCAGATTCCAAGCCAGAGGCGCCAGTCTGAGTTAAGATCATTGATTCTCATAAATTTGTGCCTCTAAAGTAACTGACATTGACACAATGTCCACGTGCCTCTGCCTGAGTCATTTGTAAGACTGTTGCTGTGGACCCAGAATAATTGACTTCATAACTCTCCAACCAGAATCCATTCTATTGGCGTTCTCTTGGCATTCTCAGTCCCCCCAAAACTCTTACCCTGTGTGAAGGCAAATGCAGTCAATAGTAAAATAAGTACATTGTTAATAGTTCATCTATTTGGCTGAGAACCAAGTCAAGGAGGGTTGTCATGAGTGATAAATATAAAGTGTTCACGTTTTGAAGTTGCATTTCTGCTTTTATTCTAACACTATTTTTGCAAAATGCCAGCAAAACTAATAATAGCGAGATATGTAATTTATAAGCAAGACCATAGAATAGTTTAAATTTTATTAAAGTCTCAGATTTGTTTTTATTGGAAAAATGTATATTTTATTTATTAAGTAAAATGAAAGTTTTTTCCCAGTTTTTGAAAATACTATCCCATTCATTATTCATTTAAAATTACATTTTTTAAGGACACGAGAGAATTTTTTCTTTAAAAGTTTTTAAAACATTGGTAATTTTTCCTGGATATTTTCAAACTCAGTCAAGGAATATACAAAGTAAAACTCTACGATGTCAAATACCTTTAATAAAGGCAAAAAATAACTTGTCAGATTGACAAAAAGTAGAAAGCTATATCCCTGAAAACTATATGGAAACAGACTAGAAAAAGAAAAAAGCCACTCCCTTCCAGAGATCAAGTAGCACTTGAGGCCAACTCAGGCTGTACTCCATAACCTTCAGGAGATTCAAAGTAAGTAACCGAGATAGAGGTGAGTGTGGTTATATGCCCGTATATGAGTTTTGCTGTGAGAGATGAAGATATCAAAGAAAGTGTGCCCTAAATGCGGAAGTGTTTTCGCAGTGGTAAATAATAATAACAATAATAATAATAATAATAATAATAATAATAACCACTGAAGAGAATTTAGGATTTTTTTCATAAATCTCAGGGTGGAAGACCTTTTTTTTTCCTATTTAATATGTTCTATAAGTATTTTTCATCTAAATGAAGGAGTTATAGACTATCTGTTTTTTTAGAGTCTAAGAGTTATAGATTTGAAATAGACATTAGCAGTTCTTTCTTCCTACCCTATGCAGAGAATCTCTGCAAGGTGGTGATTCAGCTTCTGCTTCTCAGTGTGACACTGAAAAGAATAGCTAACATTTACTAAGTGTTCGTTTGTGCTGGTACTGTGCTAAGTACTTCACAATTATTCCACTTAACCTTTGCAGTAACTCTGTAAAGAAGATATTATTATAATTTTGTTTCTAGGCCCCTGAAGTTTAGAGCATTTACTAACTTGTTCAAACTCAAACAACTAAGACATGTTGCAAGATATGAACTCATGTCTCTTTGTTTCCAAATCATGTGCTTTTAATACCTACATTATGCTGCTTGAGTTTTGTGGACGGACACATAGTTTTTGTTCTTAGAAAATTTTCCTTATATCGAACAAAAATTTGCATTCCTCTAAATTTCAGAGTTAAATGTATTACTTATTATCTGCCTTTTAAATATGGTAATAGAGCAATCAGATATATTTTTAGCCTTTTTTTAAAGGTACATATTCCACATACAAATTTAAACTCGGCTTTGAAGGAAAACAAACAAGCAAGCAAACATGAGTCATGGGGAGATAGAGCAAGCTTCATGGAATCTCTCTTTCTAGCTCATCATTTTACCATGTCATCTAGATTTTTCTAACACCTGGGATTAAGGTAACATCTCCAGAAGGCCCCAGTGAAATTATAAGCTATTCACGGTTAGTAAAAAAATTGTATATCAGTATGGATTAGTTTATATGTTAGTTGTTACCCACAGAGAAGAGAACTAGGAAGAATAATATAGGATAGTTATGTTCTGATGAATCTACATAGGTATATTGGAAACAGGATGCCCTCATTAAGTAAAAAGTGACTGATTGCTTGATGGCCTCCTTAAGCAACCTTCTCATCCAAATATTCTAATAACAAATTCTTCTATTAGTATTTTATTTCTGTAGTATTGACTCTTTACCAGGATTTTCTATTGAAATACAAATATCCCTAAAACTCATGTATATTAATTGAACAAATTCCATTATTTCCTATCAGTAGCACTCAGATGAAAAAAAAAAGAGAGAGAGATTTGACTAGATCGGTGATTCTCCAAATTTTAGCATTCATCAGAACCATCTGGAGGACTGTGCCATACTCTCGGTTTCTGGTTCAAGAAGACTGCTGTGGAGTCCAAGAATTTGCATTTCCAGTAAGTTCCTAGGTGACACCAATGTTGCTGGCCCCAGGATCATGCTTTGAGAACCACAGGATTAGGGAGTGGTATAGAGAGAAAAATGGGGAAGGGCCCAAGGGGAGCGTTCTAGAGCGTGACTTAGCACATAGAATATTAACGTTAAAAAATTCAGAATGATCATTTATAAGTCAATCTCTGATAAGGAAAATGTACTGTACAAACTCAAAATGATACATACCTTGGCTGAATACTCGTAAAGTAGGGTGAGTCTTTTGATTTTCAACTTTGCATCTTAGCCATGAACACACCCTTTAAAATTTGAGGCTGAAAAGAACCCCTGAGAAGAGTATAGATCCCTAGATCCCATTCTGGACTCAGGGTTCAGACAATCTGCATTTTAATAAATTCACCCAGTCAGTCAGGTACAGGGGGTTATGAGGCCGACACTCTAAAAACCAAGGCAAACAGAGTCAGGTGTTAGTCAGGAGCCCCATACAGGAGTGGAGACCTATGTGAACACAGGGCACGCTGTGGTACCCGAGAGGAGCTGAGGTAGAGTGGAAAAAAAGAACATACATTTGCTGTCCAACAAGTTGGTGCAAAAACAGATGTTGACTATGGAAATGAGAAATCATGCCACTGTACTTGTCAAAACACCCAGCCGCTTTACATAAGAGAATCCTAGATTTATAGAGAATGTGAACACAGAACACCCATGTCTAATCCTCACTTGGCAGCAATCAATTCTGCTCTAAAGGTCACCCGAAAGAATAATTTCCAAGCATTTTGGGTGTTTATCCATAGAGCTATACCTTTGCTTCTACAGGCAGATGAGAAATTCAACAGGAGAGGGAAGAAACAAAAATGCTTGCTTTGTGTTAGCTTTAATTTTTAATTTTCCCCAACTATGCAATTGTATTATTATTCCTAATTTAAAAAATTATTCCTAAGAATTTGTCATCTTTATTTAGTTACTCTGCTTATCTGCACTTATGTCTGGGAGCTTAATAATGAAAGCAATAGTTTCCATCAAAATAGCATATTATAATGTTCCCTTGACTATCCATAATTTTCCTAAATAGGTCATTAAAATAAAATCACTTTTAAAGAAAATAAGAAAATAGGAAAAATTCCATCATTTTTTTTTTTTGCAAAGTACCTTGGGATTTCTAAGGGCATGAAAATGAAAAAGTATATTTTTATGAGCACTGAAGTTAGACTTTGAAACCCTATCATAAGTCATCTAACTATAGTACACATTAGATTGAAGTGGAGGTCAAATCAATTTCTATATGAATGTATATTCCACTTTAACTCCAGAAAAAATTATATATCTCTGCAAATCATTTTCCATGTGCTTTCTATTATAAGAAAGTAAGTCCTGAAGGACAGGAATTACTTCTCCAAACTCCTTCTAGGCTCTTTCATTGAATAAAGCTAAAAGAGCTTAGGAGGCTTATAAGGCATCCCATGATTACCCTCATTTTTCCTTATTTTAGTTTTATCTTACATAACTCCACTCTCCCCATGCCTCCAGCCTTCTCCCCCACCCCCACTCTTCTGCAAATATAACCTTACCATTCCTAATTATACTTATATTTACCTTGAGCCTGATAAGCTAAATGTGCCAGCACCCCTTACTTGCACAGGCCCCTTGAACACTGTAATTTGTTGGGAGTTGTACAGAGTTCCGAGTGAGGATGTGGAAGTCAAAGTGCAATCAGGAGGCATTTCTATGCAAGTATTTCTGATCAATTGTCTAAAGGGATCTTATAAGAACATTATAAGTCTATGAGCTTTAGTAATTTGGTGAGATTTTACCTTTTATTCTAAATAAACATTCACTTTTGTATCTAATTTTTATACTCAAATATAGATATGTTTTCTCAAACATGGCCATAAATTATATGGTGTTATTCCCACGCAAGTTGAATCTGCCCTATTCTAAACATATTCTACTTTCATTTACATTTGTTTCTTTGATAAAGCTATTTCTGCAGTATCCTTCGACCTTCCCTATGTGTATTCCCTTCCCCATATCTCTGTATATCAAAATACTGTCTATCTTTTAATTTTTGGTTCATATGCCATAGCCTCATGAACTATCAATTCTTCAATCAGTATAAATCTCATTTGTGCACTTAAATTTTATCTCTTTTATCATAAATACCACTCTGTTTTAAACCATATGCCATTGGTTATATATTTTAAGAGAAAAACCATACCTGTACATTGTTATATTGCATCCTTCAAGACTCAGCTTAGCTCCTTTATGAAGATTTCTTTGTCCTCCCAACTCAGTTAGGTGACTATTCTCTATGGTTTCTTCCACAATATTTCAACATACCTCTTCCTAGTCTTTCTCCACACTGTTGTGGCTGTTGCGTTTTTTGTTTCTAGATTAGACTTGAAGGACCTTTCTTAAATTTTAGTGTCCCTAAAACAGTATACTGCATAAATAGGCACTCAAAAAATGTAAATTGAATGAGTAAATAAATAAAAATATTGTTAACTGTAGAGGACATAAGCGTTTCAATTCATTCTAATTTAATTTCATTTATTCTGTTGTTTTTACATAATTTAAATCCAGAAATACCAGACAAAAACTACAGTTGAGTAGTCCAGTTCTAGGAATAACTGCAAATAAGTTACATATTTTTCCATTTACTGTTTTAATTGCTACCAACTTTATTATATCCATAAACTCAATGAATGTAGGCATTATGTCTGTTTTGCTCACAATTTTATTCATGACACTTAGGAAAATGTTGGGTAAAGTTTGTGCTCAATAATTATATGTTCAATAATCAACTTATAAATATGTCAATCTCTGACAGACAAATTTATCCCCAAACACTTAATATAATTGTACCCTAACTTTCTGGGCCTGTTTCCCATGACTTCATTATTCTAGAATCCAAGAGGAATATTTCCATTCCCAAACACACATCCAGTGCATTAATCTTCTATAACTTTTCTTGTATTTTCTCCTCTATACATTAGTGTATCCATACTTTCATGAATTGAAATTCTATTTCTCTATTAACATTGAACCATTCAACTCCTGTCTGTCCATCCATCCATCCATCCACCCATATATCCATGCACCCTTCTAAAACATATATACAAATATAGAAATTTTTAACTCTTTTACTTGTCTAAATCTCAGACTCTAGACACTGTTAATAACTGCCACATATTTGAAGAAACAAGATAGGAATGAGGAGGTGGGTGGGAATAAAAGATGAATAGAAAGCCCTGGAAAGCCCAGCGCTGGAAAGCCTCATGATAAAATCTTTTTGTATTTTAAACTGAGATAAGTCACAACAGTATTTAGATTGAGGAACTCATAAAATGACTGCCTTGTTGAGAATAGATTGAAGAGTGCAGCAGGGAGGCCAGTAAAGAAAAGATACAATAATCCATGTGAAAACTGAGTGCTTGGAGCAGGGTGGTGTAATTAGTGGTAAGAAATGCACATATTATGAAGAATACACATATTTTAAAATAAGTCACATTTTATGCAATCTCTCTTTTATCTATTCTTATTTGCAAAGACACCAGAGTGGATTTCAGATTTGAGTTGTCACTCAGTCTATTAACTGTCTAGCTGTTAATACTTTATTCCTAATGTTTTTATTATTATTATTGTTATTATTATTATCATTACTACTACTACTACTACTACTACTACTACTACTACTACTACTACTACTACTACTGCTGCTGCTGCTGCTACTGCATCTGCACTATCATACTTAGTACAATCATACTTGGTATGTATTGATTCATTCTTTGCACAATTAGATACCGGTGACTACTATAATCCACTTTCTGTTTATGTAGCAGAGAACTTTACAAATGTGATTCTTGTTCTCATTAAGTCTACACTCATGTAGAAGACAGGCAATAGATAAATAAATTGGAAATTACCAGGTATTGACAGATGCTATATAAAATGTCATGCTAGTTAATATTGAAGAGAGGAGCAGAAAGGAGAAACTTCTCAGACACCCTACCTGAAAGGGTCACATTTAAGCTATCCTGAATGACAAGAAACAACAAAACTTGATAGTAAAAGCATTTCAAGCTTTGATTAACATCACTGTCTAACAAATTTATTTTTCTTAAAATTTACCTCTTCGATTCACCCTCCACATTGCAGTCATGTAGTATCACTAGAATTTAAATCTAAAAGTGTTATCTCCCCTACTTAAAAACTCTTTGGTAGCTCTCAATGCTACATTTAACACAGCTAATAGATGAATTTATGGCCCATATTTACCTCACCAATTTTAACATTTGTCACTCAGCTCTTCTGAACTCTGCTTCAACCATATTGAAGTACTTGCAGTTTCCCCCAAATGATCTGATCTTTCTTACTCAGAGTGCTTCTTGGGTCTTTGTAAATGTTACTTCCATTAGCTGGAACATCATTCTATCCTTCACTCTTGCCCCCAGCATATAATAGGCTTCAAAAACAAGTCTCGTTGTATATTTGTATATTTGTATATTTCTTTCTATTTGAGACTATGAACAAGTGATTTGTCTAAAGGTCCAATTGAGGTAAGCTAAAATAGAATCAGAATAGAATTAATTCACAGAAAAAGAAATAATACATACAGCAATAGTTCAGGAAGGGGCTGATGGGAAAGTAAATTTGATCTGCACCTTTAAAAATGATAAGAATTTGATTGAACTTTGCCAAAAAAAAAATGTTTCTGAGAGTGAAAATTACACAGAATCAATGGTAACATAGGTGGCTGAAGAAATAAATGAGTGAAGCTAGGGTTCCAATTGGTGTATAGCATGACCTCATACCAAGTGGATAAAATAGGTCATATTTTAGAGGGTCTTGGAAGTAAGGCTGAGGAAAACAGACATATGGCAGTTAAATACCTCAAGAAATTAAATGTAAACAATTGCACTTCTAGAGAATGCAACTGACCAGGAGATAATGGTAGTCTAATTATATTGTTAGAAATTATAATAAAAATTTAATGTTATTGATAATTATAATGTGTTGAGTCCTATTATTATCACCATTTTATAAATGGAAAACAAACAAATCAGCTTAGAGACCCAAAGTAACTTAATGGGTAATGTGAAAATTAGAATGAACTAAAAAAACCCAACAATATATGCATGCACATATATATATATATATATGTCTGTATGTATATACATATGTGCATATATATATATATACACACACACACATACATATATGGTAGAATTTAAGAAATCTAAGTGTTAGTTTTATCATTGTCATAAAATGGTTGTGTAATTTTATGCAGCTCAGTTGATGTAAATTTATCTTGATTGTTTTATCTATGTTGAGGCTCACATCACTATATGATGTTTTAAGCCTAAATTGACTACATTAAACTATTATTCTGTCTTCTTTTTGGTTTATTCCTATCACATTTACTTGCAAAGCATGCTTTGAAAAACATTCTCATCCCCCAAGAGTACAAAGCAAAATTTGATGCAAGACGATTATAAAATCCTTATGGACAATCATAAAAGTGGGACATAACCCACAATCGAACTAATTTTGGTTACTTCCTAACCAAGAGTATCACTAGTTTTAAATGTAATTCCATGATAGATTCTTTATTATTCTCCTACCCTTGCTTCTTTGACACCTATGTAGTAACCAATGGGAGATAGAAAGTCAGGGGTTGGTGTGGCAAGTTTATAATTAGAATAACAGTCATCATATGTATAGTATTAAGCATTGTGTTGGGAACGTAATACATAGGGTCTCATTTAATAATCAGAATAACTCTGCAAGGTAATTATTAACATCTTCATTTTAACAGAAAAATGAGGCTTACAGGTGAATTATTTGCCTAGTGTCATTGCTTATGAACTGAGTTGTGACCCCTCAAAATTCATTTGTTGAAGTGCTAATCCCCAAATGTGACTGTATTTAAAGACTGGGCCTTGAAGGAGGCAATTAACATTATATGAGGCCATAGAGTGGGGTCCTAATCCAACAGAACTGCTGTGTTTATAAGAAGACAGCAGAGAGTTGCATGCACAGAGAAAAGGCCATGTGAAGACATAGCAAGAAGAAGGCCATTATCAAGTCAAGAAGAAAAGCCTCAGTGCCAAACTTTGATTTTGGATTTCCAGCCTCCAGAACTTTTGAGAAAATAAATTTCTATAGTTTAAGTTACCTAGTCTGTGATACTTTGTTATGGCAGCCCTAGTAGACTAATATAGTCACACATATAATAAATACTGGAAAAATTGGAGTTAAATTAAACTCAGGCTTATTTGACCTTCCTGCTCCTAGGTCATGATGACAATGGCTCAGCACTCTATATAATGATTATCTGTGCTCAGTTTATGAAATATTCAAAATGTCTGTGATTCAAATAAGCAAGAGTTTCCTTTCCTGCCACTCCAAAGGTAGCAATGGAGTAAAAATCTAAATAATTTTAAATTAACAAAAAGTTTTGCAATGGGGTTTTATATTTATAGGTCTAATGCCCGAACATCAGAATTATTTATTTCATGATTAGAGTGATTAAATAGATATAAAATAGAGAAAAGAATATATGGTGGGTTTGATTTTCATTTCCTTTTCTATGTAAAAAAATATATTTATATATATTTAAATATATTACACTTACACATACACATACACATACACATGCACATCCTATTGGTGCTATTCCTCTGAAGAACCCCAAATAATACTGTCCCAAAACCACTACTGCTGTTTGGAGCATTCTGACCCAGAGACTCTCCACCTTGCTGTTGAACAACATCACCTAGACACGTAAGTTCTTTCTCCTATTCACCTCTCCCCGGGAGTCTGCTGGCTCTCTTCTCCTTCTGGGTGGTGGCCTTGTGCCACTGTCTCTTAAACATCTCTTGCTGTGAGAAACTTACCCTCCCTTGTAACCCTGTCCATAAAAATACATACATATATGTATGTATTTAAATAAATATATGTAAAATGTATTTTAAATTATATATAAATATATATTTTAAAATTATATATAAATAAATATATATGATTTAAAAATATATGCAAAGAGATCTTATACACACACCCCTATATATATATATGTATTATATATATGTATATATATACGTGTATATATATATGTATATATGTATATAGAGAGAGATATAAAGGGACCTGTTATAAGGAATTGGTTCACCTGGTTATTGAGGCTGGCCATTCCAAATCTTCAGTGTGAGCTTACAGGCTCAAGACCCAGAAGAGCCAGTAGTGCAGTTCTAGTCCAAAGTTGTCTGCTGGAAAATTGTCTCTTAGTTAGGAGGATGTTGGTCCGTTTGTTCTATTCAAGCATTCAGCTGATTGAATGAGGCCCACACACATTAGGAAGGGCAATCTGCTTTACTCTATCAATTAAAATGTTTGTCTCATCTTAAAAAATACCCTCTCAGAAACAACCAGAATTATGTTTGACCAAATATCTGGGCACCTTATGGCTCAGTAAGATTGATGTATAAAATTAATCACCACAGGGTCTTTTATAGATATAAGGTTGATTGCATCTCTGGTTAATAGATGTTGGGTGCAGTTTCACAGGATATGCAAAACAGGTAGGCTATAAATAGCTAAAAAAAATCCTTATTAAATGATATCTAAAACCATAGGATGTATAAGAATTTGACTGTTGATACAGGAGTTCTAGCTTTCTGTGAGCAAGTAAAGAATATAGGGGTCAATGTACTTGGGCCATCTTTGGCCCATTTATACAACATCTGAAACTACCTTGTGTCATATTTCAGTTTTTCAGTTTGTATTCTGATAATGGTGTACCATTTATTACAAATGCTACCGGACCATGTATTGATAATCAAAGTTCTTCATGCCCCTTGCAATGCACGGACATTTCTGTTGAGTATTACAAAAGCTTGTTTAAAAATTCATCTCAGAAAGATTGCTCCACCTTCTTTTCCTCTTCCTGGTCCATACACTTCTAGTAAGGCAGTTTGGACACTAAACATGGCTATTTCCAGAAAAAGATTGTCTCCTCCCAGCCACAACCTGAATTTTGATCAGATAAAAAGAGTAGAGAAGTCATAAAGATTGATTTTGAAAATTAAAGTTTCTGCCCTGATGATTTTTTCATGATGCTTTTTTCTGTCTCTTAATAGCAACATTAGGTCAACATAATGGTATACTTTTTTAAAAGGGCTTGGAAGATTCAAGCTTAACTCGGGTTTAGACATGGTCTTGATGGATTCTTTTGATAGATTGACATGGTCCTTGATAATAAGGATAATAACCACTCGGTGAGTACATTTCCTGTTCAATTCTTCTTCCAGTTAATTAATTTATGGATGTTGAACTATCCTCATCATTTGACATTTGTCTTTGACATTTCACATTTGCCTTTGACATTTGACAGAAAATACAACTAAAAAAATTATAGGCCTGTATTTTGATGAATATCAATGAAAAAATTCTCAACAGAACATTAGCAAACTGGATTCAACAATACATTAAAAGTATTATACACCATGACCAAATGAAATTTACCCCAGGAATGTAAAGATGGTCCATAAATCAATGAATGTGATACATCACATCAACAAAATGAAGAATAAAAATCATGTGACTATCTCAATAGATGCGGAAAAGCATTCAACAAAATTCAACATCTCTTTATGATTAAAAACTCTCAACACATTGGGTATAAAAGGAACATACATCAACATAATAAGGCTATAGATGACAAATCCACAGCTAATATCATAGACAAACATATAACCAAAATATAGAAAAAAATAACATATATGTAATATGTTAGAAATAAATACTCCTCTTTTGCCCTACTCCTTTCCTTAAAATCAAAGGTTAAGTTTCCAAGTAAATTTGAAGGCAAGTTTTGATACTAAAATTAGATGATTTTCCTTAATTAAATAAAAATAATACCACTTGTACTTTACCTTCAATAATTTAAACAAATTATTTTATTTAGTATTCAAAGCAGAACATCCTAAGAAAAATTTTGATATATTTTATTATTCAGTATGCAGTCTTGCTAAACTTTAATCTTGTAAAATTTGAGTTCTGTTTTGACACTCTCAGGTTTGTAGTTAACTGATGCTACTTTGGTAAAAAAAAATCTATATATACATACAGCAAATTTCCTCCCATTTCATTTGAAAATATAATGAGAAGATACACATTAACTATATTTTTACAAAGATATAGGTTATGTATATTAGCTAGAATTATTTTATGGAAAATTTACACTGTGAGTTTAATAATGCAATTAATCTGAACAGATGATTTTTTGGTTAATACACTTAGAAAATTATTATAAATTTTAGGATGTCTTTTGACTGTGGTAAACTTACATATTTCTGTATATCTTTTCACATCTTAGCTCTAAATTTAATGCCTCATGAATTGCGCCATACATCCTATCAATCTACTAAAATTAGTTATTCCAATCAGATTACTTTTTTAAAACCTTAATTAGAAAGAAGTTTTGAATGTTCAAGTGCACAGTCTCCTTTCTATATGAATATTCTGCTTTTACCACATGCCCTTTGTTGCACAATGTGCGTGTGGCTTTATTTGTTTGTTTATATATATATATTTTTATTTACAAGCAAAAATTTTGAAGTATTTTCACTCCTTTGGAGACTTCATAACCTCTTCCTTAAAACTTTTTTCACCTATTTGTCTTTATTTTTAAAGGAGAGATTGTGTCAGTATATATTCTTTGGAAAATACAATGATATTTGAAATTTTTGACCTACTGCCTTGTGTAAACCTTCTTGCGATACAGGTTCTTCAGTCTTTGCTTAAGATTGTTCTTTGCTAGATGCAGTTTAAGGCCAAGGCCATCAAATGGCCTTGAGATTATTTACTGAAGACCAATTGGGTAGTTTGAGAATGAATGAGAGGAAATCTAGGACTTGATTCAATTAGACTCTGTTAGGATTCATATCTGATTAAATCTATTTCCTTTTACCCTAGGACTATTTCTCTTCAGATTTTCTCCATTTAAAATGTCCATGTGTCTTTTAAGTCACAGCTCTTGCCAGGAATGAGCTTCACTATGCTTCACTTTCTTGTGGCCTCAGGCAGTCTCCTTTAGCTATACTTTTACCAATTCGTCCATCACCAGGTCATGGCCTCGAACTCGTAGCTCCATTGGTTCTTGGAGAGATTTAAATGCCACTGAAGTTCTGTTGACTTTTAATGTCCTTCCTACCTCAGCTGGAATATTATCATATTTTACAGTGGGCTTTCATAGTTTGTTCTGTAGTCATAGCTACTTTCTTGTTTCAATGAAGAAAAAGTTTCTCTCGTCTTTCTTGGTGGTAGATATATAAAAATTGAGGGCTAAAAGTGTACTTACGTAATCATCTTTAATAATGTTTGAGAGTTTCAGAAGAAAACTTTCATTATTTTGAGAGGTTGAAGAATTATTAAAATATAGTCAAAGCTAAAAATCAGTATCTTTCGATGACTCTACCAAATAACATTGTTAAGCACCGGAGAAAAAGACCACCTTGCCAATTTTTCTTTAATTGTTGAGAGAATATTATTTTAATTACCATGTTGTCCTGCCCTTGAAAACTTGTTTCTTACAACTTTTTCTAGAATGGTATAGCCAAGAAATAATCTTAAAATAAGAGGAGAGGCGGTAGAATGATAGATAAAATTTTGGTGTGCTAAAAAAGTCTACGAATAAAAATACTTAAAATTTCTTCAATTATTAGTTTTATCTGCTTCACGCACTACAAAATTTAAAATCTAGACTTGATTGCTTTCTTCTCTCAAAAAGTAATGTCCAGTGAGACCTAAAGGACAATTTGGACATTATTTCTTATGTACTGGAATTTCACTGATATCTTCTATTTCTGATTTTTGTGTGTATTGTGCTCTTTATGTGTAGAATTCTGTGATCAAAAAATAAAAATATATAAAAGATGTTTTCATCATGTGAACATGGAGGAGAGACAAATAATAAAGTCCTGATACATCCATGCTCTGTTAAGCAGTGTTTCACACAAATGGTTATTATAAATTTCATTCAGTTTTGTAATTAAAAGGAAAGAAAACTAAGGCATTAATAACGTGAAAAAAACTTGAAGATAAACAAAAAAATTGAATGATTTCATATGATCAATTGTATTAGCAATAAAAACAAAACAGCTATTAATTTCCTGCTGACAGACCACGCTTCTGTCAATGTACAATATGAGCCTGTTTATACATTGGCAGATGGTTCCTCACGCAGTAAAATGGGGAAAACGTATTTATAAAGGAGTCTGCAAAAGAAAACAAATCAAAACAAAACTATATCAAGAGCAGAATTTTATGCTTTTTCTTAATGGAATTGCATCTCTTGTCAATAAATATCAAGGGAAGTTCTGGTTAGAAGCAGAACTTGAAATTAAATGAACGTCGAAAATCCAATCTGAGGTTAAAAGATCGACTCGTATAAATAAACATTTTCTCTGTAGTCTTCTGATTGATATTTCACCTATTAGACTGAAAGTTTAAATTCCTATTCCCTACAGTAATCCTTAATTTTAAGAAAATCAAGTGTTAGTAAAACACAATCCTGCCATTTCCCTCTCATCACACACACACACACACACACACACACACACACACACACACACACACACACACACACACACACACAGCAGTGGGTCCTGACATGAGCCAGTGCAACTGAGGAGAAAGTACTCTGAGTATAGAGAACGTCTTTACTGTTGCCTATAGGTCACTTTTCAGGCACTGCTGAGTTTACCTGGAATTGTGATCCAGAACTCCTTCTTCCTTGGGGTCTTCCTTTTTCCTCTTTCATTTTGTATCTCGTTCCTCTGTGGTCTTTTGTATTTGTTTTTGTTGTGTTTTTTTTTTTTTTATTCATATTAGAAAGTCCCCTTTGGCCTGGATCTTCACATTCCTCAGAGTGGGCACACACAGGATAGGTCTCTATTACCAGTGGTGAGTCCCCCTTGAAGCGTTACTTTGAAGGGCCCCTAACCCTAAGTCGTGGGGTGATAGCTGCAAGGGGCAGGGGAACGAAAGAGCTCAAGAACAGAGTTCCAGGGTGGGATTGGAGTTTTATAGACAATGCCAAACTGCCCTATAAGCTTTGAGTTGCCATTTCCTTAAACTTTTCTCTATGTGTATCTTTCAGTGAAATTAAAGTTTAAAAAATATAAGCTAACAGCCAAATAAACTGTGGGAATCAAGATCCCAGATTTTGAGATCCTCTCCTGTGATTCACAACATATCATAATTTTATGAAGCTGAAAAATTCCATAGCCAAATGTGATTTAAAAAATTAACTTCTAATGACTTCTTTAAATAACAATACATTTAAATGGTTCAAGATTCAAAAGGTACAAAACAGTGTGAAACGAAAATTTTTCTTCTCACAGTGTTCCTTTCTTTAGAAATTAGTTAATACAAGTTTCCAAGCAAATTTTTAAAAATTTTAAAAAGGCATGATTTTTTAACTCTAGCATGTGGGTCCATAAAAGTAAATTGTGTATTGACTCCACAATAAGTACAGATTATTATCACTTCACCCAGGAGCATCCTTGAATTGGGGTGAATTTCTTTGAAAGCATTCTAGAAGACCTATCAGGATATCATGCAATCTATCTTGCGATTCTCCTGGTCGTTTCCTCCCACTCATTTCTCCTTTGTTCTCTTAACAGAGGCGTTGCTTAATGGAAGAAAGAGTATAGAATTCACAACAAGGCTCGAATCTAGACTGTCACTATGATGACAGATAAATCATTTTATCATTTTGTCTCCACTTCTCCATTTGTCACACGGAAAAAAATACATATAGCTGCTAATATTTCACAGGCAGTAACATAAATGAAGAATAAGAACATATTTTGAGTTACTTAGAAGAAAGATGTTACATAAATACCTAGTCCTATGCAATTATGTTTACAACCAGAACAGAACAGAAGTCAGATAGTAATCTTGGCTAGCACCTATAGGTCACAGATTTTGTATTTTAGTAGGAATGAAAACTCTTCCCTAAAAGATGATTAAGAGTGTGTAACAAACATCAGGTATCCATCCTCGGGGGCAGTAATCCCTAAAGAACACAAATCTTAGAGTTCAGTTTTTCCTCAATATCTCATTTAGTTTCCATTACAAACTTTATCTACAGAAAAATTATGGATTATGAAAAAGTAAATAATATAAAAAGACAGAAACTATTATGTAGACAGAAGAATGTAAAAATAGGAATCTAAGTTAATAATGATGAGAATCATTTTTACAATGTCAAGTGTAGGTATCATTTCACAGTGTAAGGAGTATAGATAATAACTTGTTAACAGGTATCAATTTTTAGAAAACATAAGGTAATGAGCGAGCTTACCCAATAAACTAAAACAAAATAAATGTTTAATAATTTAGTTGTCATTCCAATATTTCTACCTTATGAGTGCTCCTGTAACATCAATATACCTGTGATAATATTTGCCACCCTAGAAATTACATTTTTTAATCAGCCAACAACAATAAAAATATCACTGTATCAGTAGTCTCTATAGGGAAAGTTATTATTCCTTCTTCCAAAAATAAGTGGCATTATAGTGGTAATAGAGAGTTCAGAATCTATTGTCTCATCACTGTATGAAAACAATTGATTCCAAAGTCCCCAACACAATTTAAACATGTAATTATTTTATTTGACCTGTAGTCTCTGTAGTGTTAAGGAAATATTTATGCGTGCATGTGTGTGTGTGTATTTCACTCACTTCTAAACGATTATCAACACTAAGACATAAAAAATTTGTTTCTGTGCTAAGTACTCTCCTTATTAGAAGAAGATTATTTGTCTTAACCACATCAGGATGTTGCCCAAGCTGCATTTTCTCTCAGTGGAAAGCATACCAGATTTTTCATTTGCCTCTCCAGAGTACTTCAGAGAAAGGGGATAACCAGTGAGGCAGTTAGGATGAGTAAGTAATTAATAAGGAATGGATCTGCCATTCCCTGAAACAGCTGTGCAGGATCGCTTCAAATCATGCCAGCAAACAAACTAATGCAGATAGAGACACCTGCTCTTCCCAGTGGCATTGCTTAGGATGCACTGATGTACCCCTTAGGTGCCAGATATGTTTATATTGATGGTAATTTGAAGTAGCTAAATAAAATATCCAAGGAAAGAAGTCCAGCAAGATTATCACCCGGAGCACGGCGCTTTGATACCTGCTTTCTGAGTATGCTTTGACTGTGTTCCTGCCAAAACCTTCATTTGCTTCCTAAAGGAAGAAAACACAATAAAGGATTTGGCTGTCTCAACTCTGAAAGCAATCAAGTGCTCTGATAAAAGATGAAGGAGCTCACATTTTTTGGAGCATGTTTGTTCTCTCATCATCTCAGTTCCCTTGTTGCCATGGTCACCTCTCAGCACAGCAGGGCTCCCTGCTAGCACCACTTTGATGCTGCTGCATTCGTCCCTTCCTGTCCATTTTGCTGTCTAGTCTTTGTGTGTCTCCACTTTCCCTGACTAGCACCGCTTCTCTCCATTTTTGATACAAGCCAGCTGAAAAGAAAGAAATTGGAAATGCCGAGGAGTTGTTTTAAAACTGCAGACATGCGGGCAACCCCGCCGCCGCGAGGACGAAGGGCGGGAGGCGGTGCGGCTCGTGTGGCGGTGGAGGCCCGGTTGGCGGCGCCGCTTCCAGACCTGCTGGTGTTCAGGAAGCCGGGTGACTGGAACCCGAGCTTAACATGCCCAGGCGTCCTCCTTGGACTCCATGTGACGGGGTTTACAGCATTAATGGACAGTTGCAGCCTGACCTGCAAGGCAGATTATGACATGGACAAATTAGCCCACATCTTAGTTATTACATCAGTGACTTCGGGGAGCGTTGCCGCTGACAAACTAGATCTTTGTCTGTATCTGCCATTTTACCCAGTCTCACATAGTGTTGACTCAGTGTTCAGAAATTTTAACTTTTAGATATTTGTATTTTATTTCAAATTAAAGCATTCCTGCAGACATGAAATTAAGAGCACTGCCTCTACATACATAATGCTGTAGTTATGTAACAACAAAGGGAAAACAAGGTTCTATCTAGAGTTGGTGCTAAGTTGTGGGTCCAACCACTCATCATAGAGACTGGGCCTTATCAACTGATCTTTTGATTATACCTGTAATCTTCATTGTCAAGAGAAATTAAATATGGTGGTAGTGTGGGAATGGAGGGTATTGTACAGGTTTACACAAGTAGCTGTTCTGAATATATCCTGCAGAAAAAAAGAAAAAAAAAAAAAAAAGGAAGAGATGGTGGCTAAGGATAAACCAGGGCTCCAAATATACATGATGCCTTATGTCTTCAGATTTATGCGTTCTTTCAGGCACAGACAGACATATGTAAATTTTTAAGAGGATTCAGAACACTTGAAATAAATGTCATATAAAGAGTTTATTTAGGATGGTCACAGAGTCAGAGATAACCCAGGAGAAAAGTATTAAAGATAATATGTGGATATGTTCTTAAAATAGTTCTATTATGCATGGTCTCTTAGAGTGTTATTTATCCAACTAAGCAAATTTTGTTGTTATTTTAACAGCAGATCCTCCTGGGCTGGTGAAGTTATAATTGTTATTTTATGCTATATTACTCGATTTGTTAAGGTTTGATTTCTGCTGCTGGTGCCGTCTTTTAAACAATCTATTTTGAACTACTGCTAGTCAATTGAACTTGTGCCTGGAGGGTATTTTTACAGAGAGCACAGAGAACTGAAAAATAAATGAGATTTGCATATTTGTAAGGTCTTTCAACTGAGAGGTTGTAAAGATTATAGCTATTATCTTTCTACATTTATAAGAGTCTACAATTTATAAGAGTCCTCCAATCACCTGAAATTTTTTAATTAAAAAAATAAGCTTGTAAATATCTATTTTTTATGTTTAAGGGCAAAAGTGAGGAAGCAGCTTATTTTGAAAGAGTCAGATTTATCTGTTTATATTTACTAATTCATAAATACTTTTAACTAAAAGATCAATAGGGAAAAGGATTTCTAAACATTTTGATTTGGTATGTTTTTATTCAGGACAACTTCAAACAAATCATTCTTTCTCAAAAGAAACTACAAAGATTCCTGAAATCATGATCCTTTGGACATGTGGTAAATTGTGAAAAATCAGTGCTTTACAAACTGAAGAAAAATGCCATTTATAGTTGTTTTAAATCAATTTTATCCGTTATATCTTTGGTGAAGAAATATTCCTCACATTAAAGAGCTAAGCATTGTTCTACTTGTCACTTTTTATTAATACCAAGACAAGGCATTCATGTACCCTTATAGGTGCTCAGTGGAGGTAATAAAAGAGTTAATATCTTCAAACACTTTTAGCTTCCTAGTGTAGTCTGGATACTGAAAGTATCACAGACTCACAGAACAATAATCTTTCTTTTGTTTCCCCCTTGCAATCTAGCCTGGGAAATTCCCTCTAATTTTCAGTGATAAAATAATATTCACATTTGTGCATACCTTCATAATAGTTTAAATGATTTGTTGACATGCCTATGTACAATAGGTTTGCATAATAAATTGATTGACTAAACTTAAAAAAAAATTGTATTGCCTGCTTGAATAAACTTGCTGATTGGTTAAGATGGCTAGAATGTTATAACTTCCTGCATTAAGTAGAACAGACATGTATTTTGATTCCTGATGCCTTTGTTTTCCTCATGAAATAATCTTGTCCCCTCAATTAAGAATACTCCTTCCTTTTCTAACTCCACACTCTCTTTCTGTTGCACTATTTCTTTACAATTGTTTTTCTTACCTGAGAGCATAGTGACTCAGCGATTATAAATTTTTTCTCACTTTTCTGCTTCCTTACCACTCTTTGCTCTAGCTTTTAGTGTCCATCATTTGATGACGATTTGTTTCTCAATTCTTTTGAATACAGTTTATTTCCTGAAAGCATATTACCATACATTTTTCTTCCAAGTGGGAAAACCATAGGAAATTTCCTACGGTTGTTTACACTAGAAAGCATTTGCCATGCTCTCAAAACTATTTGGGTGTAGCACATGAATCACTCATATTTCTTATCAAAAATTTGAATTGCTATAAAAATCCACATTATATTCTATTATTTTTTCATTACTTTATGAAAGGTTGATTTATAAATGAGCAGAATAATTAAAATGCAATTATGTTTTTGTATAAAATTGAGCTGATTTGTTTTTTTCTTTAATTTTAGAAAATTGGCCTTCAGATTTCATTCCTGAACATTTACTTTTCCTTCACGTACTTCTAGTTTTTAGTAATGATTGAAAGGTTTTTTTAAAAAATCACTCATGAAAGTTTTTAGAAATGTTTTCCAATTAATCCCACATATAGAAAGTCACCCACACACATATTAGTCTGTTTAGTTTCTATAATTCCCTTTGAAAAGAGTTGGTAGATACCTAAGTTTAAGGAATCCAACTTCATTTATTTCTGAATCTAGCAATGCTTTTAGGAAAAGAAATGTTTAATGGGTTTTCTCAGGACATCTTGTCTCCAGTCCATATTATTTTTCAAAAAATTCACTAAAAATGATTGTTAAATTATCTCTTAAATCTTCAGAAGGATCTTCCTTATAAATACAGAAGCAATGCAGAGAAAATTGAATTAGATAAAAATTCCTTATTGGTTCTTAAAATCGGTAAAGCAAATATTATCTATTTGAAACAAAATTTTAAGTTGTACCTAAAGACAGGCATTGCATAGTATGTTTCTTCTGTAAGATATAAGTAATTTCAGTTTTCCAAAATGTGATATTTACACCAAATTTACTCTGTGAACCACAGCATACTGTTATCTCATAGGTTTTTCTTCACATTGGTGATCAATACCTCCCTCACTTATACGTACATGTGTGTTTTCATACACATAGGTATGAGACTGTAATTTTGAATTTATTTTATTGGACTAAACTGCTTTATAGTCTGTAAGAAGTTACAGGGCATAAAAGTTTGATGCTTCATATATTTGATATGGCATTGCTTCAGGCATCAAATAATTTCTTTAACATGTCTTGTATTTATTGAAATCCTTTAAAATAATGACAGACAAGCTTCCTTTTCCTTTTAACCTTCCTCACACCCGCCCCCCCAAAAGGAGCCATTAGCCTTTGAATGATGTAAGAAACACAACACAAAATAATTTAAGGTATGCAAATATGTTCCTTTTTATTTATCCTGAAACACACACCTCAAACTGAAGAGTACTCATTCTTTTTCTCATTTGTCTACTCCTCTTCATTTTTCAACTCTTTCAAATGCTTGTTTTCTCCTTAGTATTAACTAAAGTTCCTCAATCTTCCTAGATTGGGTATGACAAGGTTTTCCTACCACTTGTGAATTCCAACGCAAATTATATACACTGGACACTTAGCAACTCGTAAAGTTATTACATTTTTATAACTTTTTCTCTATATTCTCAACTAAACCATATATTTTTTTAAGAATTTGGGACCTTGAATCTTCCACACTTACTGTAGTTTTGCAAAGATAGCTATGTTTCATTGATTGATTGCTTAAGAAAATAATTAAACCAATTTATTTCTTTACAATTTTACTTATTTACAACTTATATAGTCTATAATATAAATATTAAAACAATAGCATTTAACAGTGTTTAATAAGATATAATTTATACTGTTGATTTTAAGACTAGAATTTGCTGTAATAAAAGTGGTTGTGCAATAATTTTTAATACAATGTAGAGTGATTAATTTAGAATATACAGCCTTGAGTTTTTCAGCGCACCATGAGGGACTCAGGTAGAGACTTAGAAAAAATACATTCTGATTTTTACCTTTGCAACTACTACGATCTTGGAATTTGGGAAATTCATATAAAGACCTTTACATTTTTAGGGTCTTCATTTCTTTACATACATATTCATGGCCTAGAGAACTCTAAATTTACTTTCTGGTATAAAATTACATATGAGCTGGGCACATTGGAGAAATATAATTATGTGAGCTCTTTATGTTAAAACTTTCATGTAAAATACTGAGTACTAAAAATGAAAAAGAAAATCACTTTAAAACATGAATTGATGAGATTGTGATTTATAATCCTCTCTTACGAATAAGAAAATAATTGTAGATTAAACAGTATTTTAAGAGTCAAACTGCAACATGAAGTTAGCAGATATTGACTGATTTATTTGTGATATTTTAGTTTTTAATTGGCGATATATATCAATATTCTCGCAAGTTCTGAGCAATCCAAATATCTATTACTTTCTTACTTTTCTTATACTTTCCTGTTCATAAATATTAATTTACTCACTGAGAGTAAAATTGATATAAATGCAGACATATGTAATAGGCAAGTCATAAAAGCACATAACATCTGAATACAGCAACACTGTGATTTATAAGAAATATATATTTGGTCATTCAGATGAGCAAAATATATTTTTCACATATTTGGGCATCATCTATGGTTCCTGGCTCATAGCTCTCCAAACACTTGAAATTTTCTGAATGATAAGAGCAATGAGAGCCCTCTCATTGTAATATTTGGTCTTTTTTCCTCATTTTCTGAATTTGTTCAAGAGTCATAAAGGTGAAATTGTTATCTTATTATTCATAACAAGCACTTTCTACTTCAACTGGGTTTATGTTAATGAGGTGACTTTTGGATAACACCTAAGGATGAGGCCTGGTTGCCAGGAGAACCAACTATGAAAAGAGGGTTGGAACTTTCTGTCCCAAACCTGATTTATGGGGAGTGGTGAGGGGCTAGAGTTTGAGTTAATCACTAATGACCAGTGATTTGATCTATCATGCCTATGTAATGAAGCCTCCATAAAAACCCAAAAAGATAAGATTTGGAGACATTCCTGGTTGGGGAACTAGAACACTTCTATGTGCCATTATATTCAATAGAAAAGAAGCTCTTTGGGAACTCACCCTATGTATCTCTTCATCTGGCTGTTGGTTTGTATACTTTAATATCCTTTGTAATAAACCAATAATCTAGTAATGTTCTGTGAGCTGCTCGAGCAGATTAACTGAATCTGAAAAGAGGATGTGAGAACTTCTGATTTATAGCATGTTGGTCAGAAATACAAGTGACGATCTGGGCTTGTGATTAGCATCTGAAGTGGAGGGTAGTTTTGTGGGACTGAACCCTTACCATGTGGAACCTAATGCTATCCCTGGGTAGAGAATGTCAGAATTGAGTTGAATTTTAGAACACCCAGCCGGTGCCTTGAGCATTGATTAGTGGTGTGTGGAGAGGGGAAACCTTCCACACACAGGTTAGAAATTGGTCTCAAAACACCATTTAAACACAAATTATCAAAGCTCATAATTAGAAAATCATGATGAAAGTTGACTGAATGCATTATAAATAAAACAGATTTACATCCTGAGTTTCACCCATCCTTTCTTGCTCCTTTCTTGCTATGCTTTTATTTATGAGGCTAATAAAAATGCCAGTAAATGCTTATGGTGCTGACATCTGCTGGCAGAGATGGTCAGGAGCAGTGTTACAGGTACAGTTCACCCTGTGGAGGCAGGCATAAAGTAAGTGTCTAAGACTTATTTATATTTCCATGACTTCTAACTTCCTGTAGAGAAATGTGTCAGATGTGAAGTAAGTGACATTTCCAAATCTTGACTCAATGAACAGAATGTCGATGGGCAAGTCATTTAAACAAGCTTGGTCTAGATGTATGTACTCTCTGGTATTTCCAGCTTTAATATTTACATTGGTTTTGGGAGGTTGTTGTGGTCTTTATTGTGAGTTTAAAATAATTCAGAAACTTACTGTCAAAAGTAATGTTTAAGTTATTAAAATATACCAAGAACCAATGGGTTAAATAAATCTAAATTAGTATCAGGCTTTCAAAGAAGGATAAAGAATTCTTCTAATTAAAAAGCAACCCAAAGATTTAACCCATCATACACTTCTAAGCTTCAAAACAGTGGGTGAACTATTCATTTTGAAAATTATATAAATGATAACACTAAAACTGCTGAGTTTTGTTTTTGGATAAGTCACTTTAAAATCTCAGAGTTTCACACCTAAAAATGAAGGTAATATATTTACTTCACAGTACAATTGTGGAGATTAAATGAGAAATTTATGCAGTGATAATTATAAAACAATAAAAACTTACAATTATAAAATAATATATCAGTTTTGTATATATTTATACAGCAGTAATAGCTGAGGGTCTCCAGATAATTTCAACCTGAAATTCTGTTTCAAAATTTATAATACAAAATCTAATATTAATAGTCTAGTCAATTTAAAAGCCCCAGATGTTTTGGAAAGCTCACATGGGCCTAATTTCCTATCCCACGCTTGATAATATACTAGATGCTAAAATGTGGATATTTAAATAATTCATGCATTTGAGAGTAGTTAAGGTATAAAATAAATACTTAATCATCTTCTAAATTTTTCCTGTTTTAATATGTTTTATTATATGGTTTCGATTTTGCCTATAATATACATATACACACACAACTATTATAAATAATGAACTGAGCTAGACGCTACGATCATAGTGAGGGAACAGAAAATGAATAAAAATACGGTGCAGTCACTGGCCTTACTGACTTTCTATTTTCATGGGCGAGATAGATATTCCAAATGAAACAAATGAGATAGGGATTTGGGGGGAAATATTGAGTACAATCAGAATATTACACTAATCAAACTCAACAATCTCAAGTCAGGAAATGTCATCTTGTTGCCTCATTTAAACTTAGGCCCCAGTTGCAAGATCTGGGGCAGGATGTCCCTCCTGAGCCAGGAAGGTTTGAGCACAGGATGAACAGAGGTAGTTATGCTTGAACTTAGCTAACAGAAAGATAAAGCTAAACAGAAAGGGTAGACATGGAATTTTGAATAGTTAAGAGAGGAGCTGCAGTTTACTAAAAGGAATAATGTTATTGGAAACACAAAGTTCAGGTACGAAATAGGTGGATCTGGTAAGCAAGTATTACAGGAACAAGGATGAGGTAATAGAGGAAAGTGGCAGAAACTCAAAAGATGGTTGGAATTAAGGTTAAAAAAAATAGCCTAAAGGTTTTTGGCTTAGAAATAAGAGATTAGGGCACATTAATTTATTAATTCTTTAACTATTAAACATTTATTGAGAATTCTAGACACCAGAATTTGGTAAAACAAAGATGAATATGAAACAGACTTTGCTACTGAAGAATTTATTCTACAAATATTTATTGTAAACCTCTAATATATATCAGGGGCTGAGGTGGGTACAAACTAGAATAAATGATAGCCATGATATTCATTCTTGTGAAGTTTATATCTATCTGACTGCAAACAATTGAATGCAAATAAGTGTTAATAAGAACATATGTGAACTGTCACAGAAAGCTGAAGCGTTTAGCAATCTTGGGAAAAATAAAAAGGAAGATTTTGTCACGTATAACAGACTACCAGCGCACCTAGAACTACAGTGGATAGTGTATGCCCTCAAATATATTTATTGAATTACTGATAAACAGATTGAATGAATGGCAAACAATATATAGATATGGCGGGTGAAAATGGCAAGAAAGGGAGGGACCTATGTACATATATTTGAGCAAAAATCATGTATGTAATGATCAAGAATACAAGATTTCCTGAAACAGCTTAGATCTAAAATAGCTTGGCCTGTGGTCTCGCAAAGACACTTCTGCTTACCAGCCACGTACTGAAGTTTTGCTTTAAAAATGTGATCATTTAAAGCAAATAGAGAAGAAAAATTGGCTGACATAAAGGCAACTGGCTTCTGAGGCAGAACTCTACTGAGGCAGGAACTCACTTGGTTTCAGAGAGATGACTGGTATGAGCCTGCAGGTGGAGACAGGTAGAAACACCTGGAGGCCCTGAGGGTTAGGAAGCAGAGAGACATATTCAGAAAAGACATAGTTCAAGATTCATTGCTAGTTTGCCAGCTACCTGATTCCTCTTGGTTTTGTTTTTATTCTCCTGTGATTACACCTTAAATGCTTTTTTCTAAATCACAAGTAAAATGTTTAGGAGTTTAAACATGTAACTACTGCAGAAATGATTTTCAATTCTCTCTTCACCATCCAATACATAAAATAATGACTCAGAAAAATGTGCTTAGTACTGTCAGTAACATCCATCAAGAAGAGCCCAAGGCTCTACCCAGAATTCTTCACAATTTCTTGCACCATTTGTTCATAGTTTAATTAGATTAGCAAGCAAATTATTGTCAATTACACAGTTTCTGACAAAAGTAATGCATAAAACAGACACTATCTTGAGATGAGTTCTAGTTGCAATAGACAATTTTTATTCTCCCACAACTCAATCCTACAGTATTTTCAAAATTAAAATGCCACACAGTAAGTTGCTTCACAGTAATACATCAAACATCATTTGCAGTTTCTTCTTGCATTTAATTTGATCTTTAATGTCTACAGTAGAAATTACTATGTAACTTTGGAATAATACTATAGAAATTAATGTTTTTGCCTGAGTCTGTGATATACAGTAGTAGGAAGAGAAATCTTAAACAATATTTGATTAAAATATTGGATAATTTGATCTTCCGAGGCCGAGGCTGAATAACTACAGAATATTTGTCCAATAGTTATAAAAAATAAAAATCTGGTATTACAATGTAAGTCCACTTTGGTTTATCTTAATGTATCAAAAAAAAATTGAAATTTTCAGCAATTAGGACATGAAGTCTAGCCATGCCAAACTTAAAAAATAAATTCTATTTAACAGTTTTCAGTATGTTTAGGTTTTTTTTTTAATCTTAGGCCAAATCAGCAATTAGAATAATACACAGATTTGAGAATTTATAAAAATGTCCCCATACTGTTCTAAATACATGATAAAAAGTAAACATTTGACCTGGCTTTAAATCTTCCTAGTCAATCAAAGACTACTCACTTTGGTTAGCATGCCCCTAAAAGTCAATCATCAGTGTTGAATGCTCTCGAAATGACTTGCTTCAAGGGCGAAGTCAACCCACTCCTACCTTTGTAGCCAAGAGACAAAAATATTCTGTAACATGCACAAACATAGATTTGTGTGTGTTTCACTTTGCATAATTTTATTTAACTTATCTTGATGTTCACAGATTCTTTTTTCCACTGCAGCATCTACTGATGAGCCCATCAAAGGCATTTTTTTTATCTCTGTTATTATTTTGTTCACTTCTAGCATTTTTATTAGATTTCTTTTTTATAGTTTCCGCCTGTCTGTTGAAATTACCCATTTGATCATGTCTACTCTACTTTTTTCTCGAGAACCTTTAACCTATTAACCATTTTAAATTATTTTAAATTTCTTGTCTTATCATTCCAACATTAGTGTTATGATTGCTTTGTCTCTTGTAAGTATGTTGCTGTAGCTTATTTTTTCGAATGCTTCATAACTTTTTGTTGTTTGAAAGTTGTACTTCTTGAGTAGTATACTAAGCCTGAGGTAAGTAGCTTTATACCTGGAAGTCGGCTTTCCTTCCTTCTATTGAGGCTTTTAGTGAACTGATTTGATTTACTCTAAGAGTTGGGCTGGGCTTGAGGGTTTTGTTGCTATGGTTACCCTTAGTGCACCACAGTCTTCAAATTCTTCTAAATAATTACCTCATGTTAAGAGTAGGGGCTAATTTTCTACAGGTTTTTATTTTGCTTTATGTTTTTGTCTTTTTTTTTCCTCAGATCTGTTCCACTGTTACCTGTAGGTCTTTTCTAAAGATTCCTTTTTTATTTTTAGACTTTAATTTTTTTAGAGTGGTTTTAAGTTCACATCAAAATTGAGAGGAACGTACAAAAGTTTCCCACGTACCCCCTGCTCACACACATGAATAGCCTCTCCCATTATCAATACCACCTACCAGAATGGTATATTTGTTAAGAAGGATGAACCTGCACTGACACATCATAATCATCCAAAGTCCAGAGTTGACCTTAAGGTTTACGCTTGATGTTGTGCATTTTATTGGTTTGGACAAACACATAATGATGTATATCAATCATTATAACATTATACAGAGTATTTTCACTAACCTAAGAATCCTCTGTATTTCATTCATTTATTTCTCCTCCCACCCCTGAAAGATTCTTTTTATGTCTGTTCGCTATTGGGTGGCTGAGGTGGCATGCTCTATGATCTAATAAAGCCTCAGTCTTCGGCAGACATCATATCTCTCCTGACCTTCCCTCTGGAGTAGAGAGGTTTTTTCTTCTTTGCCCTCAATTGAAATGGATTTCTACCAGTGACCTAATGGCAACAGTGTTTGTTGTCCTCCCAGCAGGTCACCCTTTTTGTTCAGTAGGGAGATGGGGTGATGATCTCAGCAGTGTTCTCCTCCCCACATCCCACCAGCACCTGCTATTGCCCCTTTCTCCTGTTCTTCACTATCGGAGAGACTTTCTGAGAATTCTCCCTATCGTTTTGTGAGCACTGATGAAGTGTTAGGGTTTGCAAGAATATAAGAACACCCCTGATATTTCTAACCCCAAGCAGTTCTCCTCACTTACCAGCATGCTCAAGCACCCAAGCTGACCTTCTAGGCCTGAGTGTCCGGCTGTGTCTTGCCCAAGAAAGTGATTGCCCAATCTTTTCTCTCCTTTCCTGCATCTTCTTCGATTTGGGCCACTTGGTTGCTGTGCAATGTCAGTGCTCAATGAATTCAAGAAAGATTGTGACTTAATATTTCTTTGACTTTTTTTTTTTTTTTTTACCTGTAAGATTGGAATCATCACCCTTTGTATCTCTCTACATCTTTGAATGAAAAACAGAAGGAAATCTTTGGTCATTAAATTTTTTCAAAATTCATCACTTTTTAAATTGCTTCTTTGGCTTGCTAGAAATATATAGGCAGACAAATAACAATGTTTCAGTTGGATACTCAAAAATAGAGCACAGAAAGGTAAATCCAGCTATAATAGTAAAATTATTATTGAACAAAATTTTATCTTCCCTTTTTTAACTTTACATTCTGAAATTACTGTTTCAGAAACACTTATACACACCCACAGACACAGTCCTGCACAGTGTTGTCATTTGCCTAAGGGAAATATGGTGAACTAATAAATGTTATTTCTACCTACTACTAATTTAATAAAGTTTTTCTCCCCAGAGGAGCAGAAGTCACTTTAAGGTTTTCTAATTTGTTTTCAAGTAACTGTTAAAAGAGGCAATAATAGTCCTTACTATCTGAATGAGAAGTTGAAAAAAGTAGCTTGCCCAAGGCCAAAGATAATCAGTGAGAAGCTGGAGAGTCTAATTCCTGGTTTGGCAAATTGCTCTCTTCAGCTCTCTCTTTCTAAATAAACCCTTATTTAAGATAATTCTTGAATTTTTTAAGTTAAGTGCCAGAAATTCCACCATCTTGCTCTGTTTTTCCTCTCAGTTTTTTGTAGGTTCAAAATGCTGTGCTAAAATTTTTCTCCAAAGATGTGTCTTAAATAGGAAGCAAAGCTGAATGCTTAAGAGCTATAGCTGTGGAAAGGCTGCTTTGACAGTGCTGGAGGCTAGTTCCTGCTAACCTGGTGAGTGAGTGTTCTCATCCAGGTTGTGAATCAACAGCTCCTGTAGAGCAGCGCTTCTCAGACTGCTGGTGCCTGTCCACAACCAAGTTTCCGTCAAAATGCAGATTCCATTTCCACACATGTTGCAAAGACCAAGATGCGTTTCTAAGATGCTCCCAGGAGACACTGGTCTGCAGAGCCCAATTTCAAAGCATTTTAAAAAACAATTGACCTCACTTTTAGTGATTCTCATACTGAATATCTGCGAGGGCAGGTTAGGATTTTTTTTTTTTTTTTTTTTTTTTTTAGAGCTCCAAATGTGATTCTATTGCACAGCCAGGGCTAAGAATCATTTCTGTGGGTATATCCCACCTTTTTGGAAGTTTCACAAAGGGTCTTGTAGAACTCAATTTTGATACCTAATTTGCATAATGTGTATTTTCCTTATTTAGCAAATTCCGTGTTAAATTATTTGGTAAACAAAAGTTCCTTTTTGAAATATAATAAACTATGATATGATAAAATAATACACTATTTTAAATTCAGATATTCACTTAGGGTTTTAAGCAGGACATATATTTTCAGAATTTCTTCCATTGAAATAAACATCATTTTAAATATCTCTTTTTTGTTTGTGTGGGAAAAATTGGTCTTTGAGGTAAGACAGTATAGATTAAAGTACTGGTACTTTAAAACTCTTTAATGGTGACCTAATTAAGTTCTAAATTATAATCACAAAATCTCTGATTTCATAAAATGTTTACCATTAGAATTTAAGACAGTTTCTTTGCAGTACCCTACCAAAGAGAAATTCTTTTGCTATTAAAAGTTCTCACTCATTGCCCACTAACCAAGAGTGGTTTAGCCTTTCCCTCAGCTTAATCAAACTTCAGACAGGCTTCTTTTTGCCTCTAGGCCCTTGACCTCCCTTTCCTTAGAGCATTTATTTTAGAAAACCAGTAATTGCAAATTCTTTTCCTTTCCTTTTGAGATATAAATCTTTTAAAGGCCTCTTTCTATGACCCAGGACTATCTTTCTCAAGGACCTGAGGGCCATACTTTGAAATATAATCATCAAGCTTTCTTTCAATTTCTGGAAGGGTAGGAGCCTAACCTCAGTGGGCACCTTGACCCTGCCTTAAAACTACCTCCTACTATGCAGGTATGAGAAAGTTTCCTTTTTTGTTGAGTAAGGAATCTCTCCCACTCTTATTTCAACAGAGTTGAGCTTAGAAGGGGCTCTGGCCTCACTACTCTATTGCAGTACTCTTGAATAAAGTCTTCCATGACTGTTTAACTTAGTCCAGTATAATTTTTGTTTTGCTATCACCTAGACATTAAAATTCCAAACTACATTTAGGGAGTGATCTGTTTCCTAAGCTTTTACAACAGAGAACTATTTTGTCTCTCATCTCTTTCCCACCACTCTCTCTAATGCCCTTGAGAATCTTTCTTGCTTAAATGAATCTCTGTAGGTCTCACCTAAGTTCAGGTTCATGACACCTTTGTATGAAAACTGTTCGAATGTTCTCTACCTTAGTTGAATGGATCTACACTATACCACTTACTTAAATGGGCACTGAGCTATATATAGACAGGCTAGTAATATTTTCAGATCCCTGAGTGAGATTTTCAATCATGAGTTCCTTTCTGGAATATGGTTAATCAGAAATTTTTGTGTCAGATTATCATATAGGTGTAAATATGTTGTACTCATAAGGATCTTCAATAGGGCTTTTATCTCTCCAATCAACTAAGAGGGAAAAGATTTTGAAAATTGTCTGGCTAACGTAGGTTAGCCATGCTTTTTTTTGATCAGCCTGTGCTTTTTTCTTTTTGAATGTCTATTTTACCTATTAGACTATAAACCCATGAGGGCAAAGGCCACATCTGTTTGATTCATCCTTTTTAAACAATATCTAGCATAGTGCTAAATGTATACAAACAAAACAAAGTTATAGTGGTAATGAAAAATCAAAATTAGAAGTAGCCGAATTTTTTTAAAACTAAATTTAAATGACAATATAAGTGTTTAGTGTCTCAAACAAGATTCAGCAGTGAATACCATGAATTTGGTGAGACGAATTTATGCGGGTTCAATTCCCCACAGATATCTGGAAGGTTTGCTGCTTCACAAACTAGTGACAGACTTCCTCACAGCTTATAAATTCTAGGCTGCTTTCTAATTTTGTGTTAATAATGGCCACTTATTTTTATAATGCTCTAAATATTTAAGTAAAAAAAAAAAAGATCTATGAAATCGATTCTGCCTCTAGAAATTATATGATCTCTGAATAGAGAACCCTTGATTTCTATCGATTTGTTTTACTCTGTTTACTCTGTTAGAACATTCTAGCTCTTTTGGAGTACACTATATCCCATAGAGTCCCTTGTTCTCCGCCAAATTCCATTTGTTCTCCACCAACTTGGCATGTTAAATTAGTAAAACAACAATAGCATAACAATTACTGAAGATGGCCATGTTTTAGGCACTATTTTACACACTTCACATGTATCAGCTAATTCAATCTCAGTAACAATCCTGTGAAGTAAGTACTAAATTTAACACCATTTTAGAAATTAGAAAACTAGGCTTAAAAATATCAAATGCCATTTCAAAGGTACACAATTTCCAAATGACAGAGCCACAATTGACAATTCAAACCCAAGTTTATCTTATTCTAAAGTCTATGCTTTTAAACCTTTACTATATTGTCACTTAAGATACAACTTTTTCATCACCTTTTGGGAAAATAATTAATTTATGTAAACATAGTTGAAGATAAAGTTGGATAAAACATTGACTAATTGAGAATAAAACAGAACAAAATTTTAGTTTTGATCCCTCTAAATAGCACCTTCCTAGACTTTTGAAAATATCTTCCCAAGCTCATCCTTGGAAATTCCAGTAATACAGCTCTTGCTGGAAAGTATCTGTATCTCATTCAATACTATCATTATTTTTTATAAAAGCCAGGCTCTTTACTCATTATTTATCCTCTTTTATCTAACTTCTGTTTAGGAAACATTTGACAAGCGACTACAAATAATTTTATTTGCAAAGAGCATTTCCTGGTACCATAATTACCCAACAGAGAAATGCACAAACTGGGTACTCTATTGATGAGGACATAAAATGGCATCAACATGACAGTTAAACTTTAATGTTGTAAACTTAGAACTTGATCAGCTGTCTTCACACTAGTCACTTTTGTTTGCCCTTACCACACATAAAGCAAACTACTTTAAAATATTAAGCCAACATATCTTCTCCTTTCAAGTCTCCTTTCTTTCCCATCATCACTAATGGACATTGCTTTATTCAGTCTTTTATCCATAGGGATTAATTTCCTGGCTTCCTATTTCCTTAATTCTAAATTTCTCTCACCCCAATTATTATGCAAAGCCATTCAGTGATGCCCCAGTTTCCACCTTCAAACTTATTTGTCAAAGCCCAAGATAGTACTCAGCAAACAAGAGCTGATGCTACCAGGAATCCTCTCTTAAAATTCAATGGTGGTTGTAAATGAAATTTCCCCCTGTTACACATGTACCATGAATGACTGGATATGATGGCTCCTGCCTATGCTACTAGCTACTTAAAAGGCAGAAACTGTAGATTGCTGAGCGCAAGGGTTTTAATCTGCAGTGTGCTCATACTAAATTTAGCAGCATTATGCCATAGAGCCATAGTCTTCTCCTTCAGCTGAAGAAAAATGATAAAAAAGATGTTTCAACTTAACTATGGCAAACTTAATGCACTATTTTAAAAATCCACTGGTTTAAAAATAATATTTCATTTTCAGTTTACATGTAAAATTACTTTTTCATTTCACATTACTTATTTTAGAAATGTATATGCTACCAATTTATAATAGGGTATTATCTTTGAGGTATATATATTTGTTAATTTATATTATAATTGATATTTTATAATATATAATTTTCTATATTTTATTTATGTTTTATATTTACATATGTGCACATCACATATAATTATATACATTTGTAATTTGTATTTGATGTAATATATTGTATATATAGGTTTTAAAGTTACATACTTAGTTTCAGCTGATTTTATTTGTGCATTCTGGTACTTTAAAATAAAATACTAGTGTTAACATTGGTATTTTGGTGTTATAAAAATACACACACACACACACACACACACACACACACACACAAATACTCTGTCATTCCGTGGCAGTATTGCAACTCACCAAAGGGATACATCTTCCAGGATGGAAATAGCACAAAACTTACATGCTAGTCAAAATGTACATATTTGGGAATGACCATTGGGGAAAAAAATAAATATTTTAATCTAATTCTTTCTTCTAGTGCCTTCAAATGGCTCTTTAAGATCATCTGTAGATAAATACAAGATTTCTACAAGGACATAATAATTCCTACAAGCTATAAATATTTCTCACTGCCAGGTTTTATCCACCTTTTTGCAACTAAGGTATTATTCATTTACTGAGATAACAGTGAAAAGATTACAGTTCAAATTGCACTTGTATTTGTTGTCAACAGAAATATTTAGAGAGATCTTCAAGGAAAAGGGCTATATTTGGATAATAGTAGAAATATCAAGTGGTAATATTCAAATCTGTCAGGGTGATTTATTTATCAGAAACAATAAAGCATAAAGGTTTCTTTAAAAAGAAAATTGACTTAGATATGAGGAAGATAATTCAATAAAACAAGGGAGTTTAGGTTTGATGACATTATTTTACTTTAACAATGAACTCTGTTACTCTAGAGTATATTTAAATCAAAGTAGCATTGTTTATTACTACTATATTGTTAATATTAGTAATGAATACCTTCATCTTACAAGGTATGGTTTGAAACAAATGGATAACATTTATGCCTTTAAAAAATGCAAAAGTAAAAAATTGAGAGAATGACCTTTGTCATTTATCACCTCATGTTGCAGGTATATTTTCAACATTTAAATAAGTTGACAAGTATAACAGTTTAAGAAATAGTTGGGTAATTAATTAAATAATTATTAATAATAAAGCAATAACTAACAATGATATTAATGCCTGAGGTTCACTGGATGCTTAGTATATGTCAGCACAGTACTGTGCACTTTTTATGGATCATTGCATTGAATTGTTAGATTCTAAAGTACTCTTGTTATCACCATATTATAGGTGAAGGAAATGAGACACAAAGATATTTAAAGAATTCAAAAGTTGTTATTATTTAATAGTTTACCATAAGTACGAATAATTGAATCAAAGTAAATATGGCCACATTTTTTCAGTCATGCTTCAAAAAAATTATAAAATAACCCAGAACTCAAGACACCATTTATGAAGATATGAATGTAAAAGATGAACGTAAAAGATATGAACTGTAACAGAAAAAGTAAAATATTTAAGTATTCAGTTTGTTAAGATGCGCCTGTATTGAGTATGGGCTCAAAATCACCCTAATTCTCCACTCTACTTTTTATTGCTATTCTCAGCCTCATTCTCTTGATACAGTTTTGTACACAAGGTTGACAGCCCAGCACCTGGAGATTACTATCCGAATCATTACAACTCTCTGTGCAGAGTCATTATTGCCAGGGTAAGGTTATTGGGTATGTGTGGAGGGTGGGATGGGAGAGGTGGATTTTTGTTCTGAGGAATTTCAGTTTGTTCAGGGAGTTTACTTCTGTTTCCTGCCTATGTAGCAGGCAGGCTGACGGTGCTCTGATTTCTGGACAGGACGGTGTGAGGACATAATCTTTCTCTATACAGACTTGTGACTAATGTCCTGGTTTTCAGCCCCTTGACTCATCACCTGGAGTGGATCATCAGGGAAGTTTCATGGAAGGGAATGATCATGCGTATATACATTTATTAATCAAACATTTAAAATATACAAAAATAATAAAAATGTACTAGATAGTATTCAGATTTAGCAAATGTTATTGCTTGGTTATAATTTTAGCTCTTTGAAAAATGTTTTCTTTTTAAATACAAGAAAATTTACAAAAACAATGCATAGCACACTTGCATAGTTTTCTCCTAGTTTCCCCAAAGTTAATATATCACATAATCACATACAATTGCCAAACCAGGAAATAACATAGACAAAATGTCATTTACCTTTTGTATTGATCTGCTTGATTTGTCATGACAAAATACCACTAGCTGAATGGCTTAAACAATGACGTCTACTTTCTCACAGTTCTGGAGTTTGGGAAGTCCACGGTCACACTGCCAGTTGGGTTAGTATCTGGGAAGGCTCTCCCACCCTGTTTCAGATGGCCTGTTTCTCTCTGTATGCTCACATGTCCTTTCCTAGGTACATGTGTACATGAGGGTAGAGGAGGAGGGTTTAGAGAGAGAGAGCTCTCTTTTCATAACCTCATTTAATTAATTGTTTCCTTGCTCCAAATACAGCCACTCCATAGGTTAGGGCCTCAACTTATAAAATTTAGGGAGTGCATATACATTCAGCCCATAACACCATTAACTTATAGGATTTATTCAAATTTAACCAAATGACCAATCAATGATAGCAAATTGCATTTAGCTCCTATATCTTCTTAGTGTCCTCAAATCAGCAGCAATTCCTCAGTCATTCTTTGACCTCCATAACTTTGACACTTTTGTAGAATACTGGTAATGTATTTTATAGAATATTCCTAAACTTGGGCTTTTCCTGGTATTTTCTTATGATTAGATCATGATTATGAACTTTTGGCATAAATACAAAATTGATATTGTGCCACTCTCAGAGCAAGACACCAAGAGGTAGATGATATGAATATGTGTCAGTACTGGTAAAGTTAACTTTGATCATTTGATTAAGATGATGTATGCCATGTTTTTATACTGTCACATTGTGAGGAAATACACCGAGACTATGCAAAATGTCTTATTTCTCATTACACTTTCATTCACAATTCCAGCATCAATCAATGCTTTTTGCCTGAGATAATTATGATAATAGTGATTACTCAATAGTGATTTTCTGTTTCTATCACTCCTAAGTAAGAACTTTAATGTAAAGGAGAACTGTCTCTTGTCCTTGTCTTCATTTGTTCAATTGTTCATTTACATCAGTATATGTTCAGTATCAGTATATATATGGATAGTATTCTATTTAGTGAGTTATAATGAATTATTACCATTAGTGTCATTCAGATTATCCTAAATTTGGCCATTGGAAGTGCCTTCGAGTTGACTTCTTGTATCATTCCAACTTACTCCCATCATTTTTTAAAAATAGACTTTATTTTTTAAGTTGCATTTACATAAAAAACTAAGAGAGTACAGAGGATTACCACATATACTATACTGTTTCTCATTAATATCTTACATGAGTATGACACATTATTATATACTTAAGTCCATCGTTTACTCAGGTTTCTTTAATTTTTGCCTAATACCCTTTTCCATTCCATGATTCCATTTGACACTTTGCACTTAATTATCATGTTTCCTTCAATCCTCTCAGCTGACAGAGGAGAAAAACACATGTATGATTTTTAATCAATGTATATACACATATCAATATGTAATTATTATATTTATATTAAACTAAACATGTGTTCATACTGATGTCTCCAACACTAATCCATTACTAAATGAACCTCTTTGCTTATCTATAACCTATCACTCTAACAGTGAGAAGTTTGGCTCCCGAGGGCTGCCATTATTTACTTAATAGTTCAATTCTAGTATACTTATAAAGCAGTATCAAGATTCTTAACCTACACTACTGCATGAAACAATTTAAACAATGAGGTTACAGTGCTTATATGTCTGCCCTCAGTCTTACAGACCCTCATTATTAAAGTTGCTGAGGTCACACCTTTCCTTGCTTCCCTTTCTTTGAGATTATTTAATACATTCATAATACAATCTTGGCCAGAGGGCTCTTAATACCTTGGTGGAGCTTAAGTTGCAGCCTGGGCTGTGTTTGTGGAATGGATGAGATTTCTTCTGCTCTTGAGGAGTGGAGTTAGTTTAATACCAATTTTCTGATGTGTCTCACTTTTGGAGAGTCCAAAGTGCTTATAGCACACACAAGATTATCACAGCATTAAAACCACTATAACCAAATTTTAAAAACAATATATATGTCTCTTAAAGCAATTACTTCAACAAAAGTATGTGCCCAGAAATCAATAGTTAGCATTGCCAGGTGATAGCAGTAACTTAATGTTGTCTGAAGGAAAGGAAGTTTGACCTGAATTTCAGCTTCAATAGGTTCTCAAAGTCTATGTAACTTTCATAGTCCATTTATTAATATATTAAATCAAATAGAAGAAATGTAACAAGTGACTTATTTATCCAATTTGCAAGGCAAACGTAATTGAGGTATTACTTCTTGCAACATTTAGAAATTTGCATTATTGGAATTCTTCATCACCAGTCTTTACTTGACATGTCTTTCTTTCCCATTCTTCATCATTCAAAACTTTTGCTGACTTGAGTGCGGCATCCAGCTGGCACCAAAGGTGTTTTGTTACTCTATTGATAAGGTCTCTTGCCATGTTCATCCTACTAGAGATGGTTTCTCTCTCATCCCCCCATGTTTCAGCAGTGTGGTCACTTGGAGCATATCTGAAATAAAACAGCATTTGATGCTCCTGAAGCCGATGCGCCACAAGCACGGGAGGTACATAGGGGTACACAACAGTGTATTTCTGAAGATATTGCCTTTCCTCAGCTTTCAAATACCTTACACTTTGCATTTCTGTCATATCGTTTTCCATGGTATTGAGATATGCCTCTGATGAAAGTGTGAGCCAATGTTCTCCCACTGTAATCCACCTCTTAAATGTTCCTTTAGACTAATCAGGCGGATCACTTTGTAAATTATATAAATACATTTTTTTTAAATGGTTTTTTTTAAATCTAATACTGGTAGGGCAAGTACTATTTATTGGATATGAGCTCTTTCCACCTTTCTCCTTTGCTATCTTACCTAGAAGTGTACTTTTTAATGCATGTCTAGATTTTATTTTATTGGTTCTCTAAGAATGAGAGATATGAAGTAATTGAGTTCAGAGAGAGGCAAAAGCTTTCACTGTTCAAACAAATATTGTCCATCTACACTTTCCTAATTTGAATAATGAATAATGTGCTGAATAGATGTGCTCTCATCAAATCAACATCTCACCTAATTAGGTCTTGCCCTATTATTATACTCCAGGTTATCTTCTAAGATGATTCAGTTTTGCTACATCTTTCAGAGTTCAAAGATTAAAGATGATAAATTGTTTGAGCATAAGCCCAAATAATAGCATTAGTCCCAAAATATCTGTGTTGCTTTGAAATTCTTCCAATATTTTTCCAGTACATTATTCTGATCTTCCTCAAATTTTCTCAAATTTATTCAAATTTTATGTAATCATATCATTTATATGTCCTACTTTTTAAGTGATAATTTCTCTATTGCTCTTATTAGGGGCTGTTATAGTCTTCTAAAGGAGAAATTCAATCCACTCTCTGAAACTACACCTCTTTCTCCTTCAGATTTCATTGGGCATCAAGTGTGACTTCTGAATAAACTGAATCATCACTACAGTACTGAAAATTCATTTTACAAAATTAAACCTGTGTAGATTTTCCCTTTTTTATGTCAGTCTACATTGTCCTTCAAGATTTTAGTTTCCTAACTTTATCTTATTAGACTCTCGTGTAAAGGAATCTCTCTTTCTTTAGTTTAGTCATCTTACCTTTATTTTGTTTTCATTCATCCACTGCTCTTGTTCTGGTGGTAAGCATGTTTTTCAAACCCAGTTTCTTCTTGATTTTCTGGGTAAACCTGATTCTTTGCGAAAGACCACTTCATGTATAAGCCTTGTTAATTGTTTCTTTTACCTTAGGGTTTATGATAAATTAATTGTGTCAATAAGTTATGTAGTTTCACTATAAGGGACCCCATTTCCTTTTTTTTTTTTTTAATTAATGAAATCAACATTTCTTTTATGACTAAAGCTATGGGTTAGATTTCTAAAGTGCTCAGAGCTTTCATAGTTTAATGAATTCAAAACCAACTTAATGTCCTGTGGTGGCAGGTGACACTTGAGACTGTGGACAAAATACATGAATTGGACTCTGAAGACAGTTCAGAAAAAAAATTGAATAGGGAAAAGATTTGGACAGCTAATCTATAGTGCCTGCTGACATCTGACACTAAGAAATTTTTTGCAGACTCGATTAAGTCACATAGTAAAACAGAAAGGAATTTTCATCTGAAACTCTTTTTATCTCAAAGCAAGTTTTTACTAAGTCCAAAAGATGATCTTTTTTTTTAATACCATAGTGCCAAGTACAGCTCTTGCTGTAGTAGCTACGTATGCCCTGGTTCATGGGCATAGCCAAACAGCCTGCACTCAGTGAAGCTGGTGCCTATGCTGAGGACAACAAGCATGTAAATTCAGGTGAAGCCAAACTGCTATATATTACAGTCTTACCAGAATGGCAATTTCATATGTCCTACCTGTAGAAAGGTATCACCCAAACCTATAATCTCCCCAATAGCCATACCAGAAGCTTCAGTTTTCATATATAATTTTATAAAAATATATGAAACTTCACTCCTTGTTCATGTCTTAAATATTCAGCTTACATACCAGATTTTTGGGTTCAAAACCACCAATACATATCACTCCTCTTCCATAGCTGAGTTCTGAACAAATTGATGATATATCGAATAATGAATAGAAACATAGGAGATCAAAATATCACTTTTGTTTTATTGATAAAATTTAGGTTAAAAAATGCAGTTTATAACTGCAGGTATAAGACTACCTGACTACCAAAGTTAAATATTTATCTCCAGTAACAGAAGATGATGGGAAATGTAGCCACTCTTCCAAGAGCAGATTCCCTTTCCATCACAACGGGAAGCAGCAGAAGGTACACATAGAACTGTGTTTGTTTGGCTCATTAGACAAAGAAGGGGTTAGAAAAGAGGAGTACATATCCAGTTCTTCATCATAATTTACAATCTGCCATAAACTCAATGACCCAGAGTAAAAATCCCATAAGACCTAAGGCTTGACGTTAAATCCACTCACACAGGTGGTAAAACAGTTACACCCTACAACATAGGCTGTGACAAACTGACAAAGTCAAAAGGCTTATGCTAGAACGGTATCCCCAATGCTTACAGCCACATGTTCTGAGTACCAGAAACCTCATCCCTACAAGTTATCTTCCCTCTGCAAAACTCCAGCTTCCCACTATCTTCTCAAGCACCAGATACTGGCATTTGAGAATAATACATAACATTCCTTTTTCCTATCCCACTCCCTCATATTCTTAAGAAATTAAAAGATAAAACAAGAGATAAAAGCAAATGGAAATCCAACTATCACCTTTATTACTATGGATGATGCTGATTTTGAAGATTAAGCTAAGGAGTGAGCTAACAATGTGCTTCCTAATATAAATTCCAGAATGAGGTCAGCATATTCACTGAGGCTGACCCTGCTAGACACGAAGGGCAGACCCCTACAGGGCCCCCACATGGCCGAGGGGAGGAGGCACATTCTTTCTTGGCCAGCTGGCCCCTACGAGAAATTGGGAGGCACTGAGTTGACAGTGTATCATTTATTCTGTCCAAATTTATCGATCAAATCATCCCTCCTTGCCTACAGAAAGTGAAGGAAGGAAAAGGGAAAAACTAGAAGTATTTCGAAAAAACTCTCCTCATGAAAGTCAGGATTAGGCAAGATATATTCCTTGCCTAATAGACTCACCAGCCAGGAGTCTATTTTATTTAAAATTTAAAATCCATTGACATGAATAGTTTCACATTATTGTCTTACAAAAGCTTCTGGAAGCAAATGCTGTTTATTTAGTGATTAAGTGGAACATAGTGGTTAAGCAAAAGGGTACTAGAGACACAGTGCCTGAAGTCAATTCCTGGCTCATTGTTTGACCTTGGCCAATCCTGTGACCTTGAGCAAATGTAAATTGAGACTAGTAATCCTCTCTACTCTGAAAGGTTCGTGCAGATTAAATGAGTTAATATATGTGAAATGCAAACTGTTATTGTTATCTGTGCATTTTCTCTTAGCTTATTTATTTCTGTTGTTTTGCTCAAATATCAAGTTTATTTGAAAATTTTTTTCAAAGAACTTTGCTATTTTAAAAATTTTATTAATTTTGCCTCATCATTATTTACTTCTACTTTTATATCTTTATCTTTCTTAAATTTATGTGTCAATAATTTTCTATCTTTCAAAATTTTTTATTTTAAATAGTTATACTTATGGGTATAAATTTTCCTCCGAACTACTATTTAGATTAATCTGTAAAGTTTTAACATACCATATTTTCACTGTTGTTGTTTTAGCTATATTCCAACTTAATTTTTTCACTCTTGAATTTCTTATAAATATGATTTTTAATTTCTAAAAAAATATGGTTTTTAATTTCTAAACATGTGGGGTTATTTTACTTTTTGGTTTCTCATTCTCTTTAACTCATTTCAAATTTTACTACTGATCTCAGGGTATTCTATACATTGTATTCTATACATTATATTGTTTAAAAATAAAATATTCATTTTTAAAAGAATGTTATTTATAGCTATTTTTATCTATCGATAGAGATCATCAATCAAGGGATTTGTGAATAAATATACAAACACATAGAGCTTGTATTCTTACAACCTTAAACATGAGTACATCAAACTATGCTGTTTATACTGCACATTTTTTACCCCAAATAAGTAGATTTGCAGACAAAGCCATATGGTTTTAAAAATGTAAAACAGCTTATAAGCATATTTCAAAAACATATTAGATTGAATTTTCCAGCATCTGTTTTAAAGTGAAAACAAAATAAAACATTCGTTATGTACAGATAATAGGGCTATTTCAAATTGCTATTTATATATTTCCATTTATTTCTTCAAATTTTCAAATTAAAGTTCTTAATAAAAACATCTTTAATAAGTACTGAGTATAAAAAATTTTTTAAAATATATCTATTGCTAAATGTGCAACCAATGAGTATATGAAAAAGTGAATTCAATTTTAAGTTTCTATAAGAAATATAATATAAAAATGGAATATTTAGAATTTTCATGTTGATTGTACTGTCCTTATAGACAGACTAGAAGTCTAAAATTTTTAAAACTTTAAACTCACCTTCTTCAAAGTAGATATAGTAACAAAAATAATAGATTAAAAAATCACTAATGATGGATGCTGCTAAAATGTAAACCTAATGAGTTTTAATAATTTATGTTTTTAATTCCAGTTTCTTGCCTAAGAAGATATAATTTTACAAAATCGTAATGAAAAATACACATTTCTTCATGTCTTTATATAATTTCAAGTGTATTTTTTAAAGAATTCCCTCAGGTTATATATTCATGAGAAAATCTCATTAAAGGACAAGCATTTCTTCCTCAAGAGATGATATTGCCATGTTATTTTAGCAGAAAAACATAATAAAAGAATTCACTATGTAAACTGCATAGAGAAACTTAAATTTCCTTTGAACTCAATCTGCAATACCCATTCATACAGTTTGTCACTTTAGTTTTATTTCTATTAAAGTGGCATATGAGAGCTGGCAGAGCATTTACTTCTACATACCCTGGTTTCCCTAGTACCCCACCGCATGTGTTGAGTTTTACAAATGTCTCTTTTATCAGTGCCTCAGTTGAACTCTTTTATATCATATTTGCCCATTGTGGTTCCCAGCTCCATGTAGATCCCTGGTTGCTTAGCTTGAAATCTGTTTACTTCTTAACTTCAGAAAATTATCTAAAATAGCATTTGTTCCCAAGTCCTCTTAGATATTAACAAGGTAGTTGTATTCCTGGCAGTTATTATCTAAATTATGCCTATTGATGTTTCATTTGAGCAAGAAATAATTTGTGATCCCATTCAATATTCCATGAGCCACTCTGCTCACATAGATCTTGAAAACGACCCATCTTTATTACTATTTCCATGATACTGTCTGATAACGTTTGTCTAGAGGTAAATAGATACTTTCTTATATGCACAACCCACCCAGTACTCATATTGTAGTGCTCAAAGGACAATGGTTAAGAACCCAGATACTCTTCTGCTTTTCAGGAAGCAGGGCTCCTCTGTGGAAAGCAACAAAACCTCTGGAGATATGGAATGATTATAAGTATTCATTTTACAATCTTATCATGTCTTTGACACTTCCAATGTCTCTGAATCTACTTTTGTAAAATAGATATAAATTGATTAATATATTTTTGCATCAGAGCAGTATTTAATCAGTAAAACAGTAAACACCTTAGTATTTCAAACAAGACAGATTCTATTTTAGTAAATTATGTACTTACAATACTTTAGGAACTGTAGTTCTCAGGAATACTGCTAGTTTTCAGAGGGTCCTAATATTACTATTTCCACTGAAGTCAGGAACTGCAAAAACAAAAACAAAATCAAACAAACAAACAAATCCAAATTAATCATTGGTGTCAAAAGTACCAAGCGAGGCTGATTCTCAGGAAAAACTCTATGGACCCATGTCTCTTCCCACTCCTGATGACAGAGAATGATGGTTTTTCCTATTTTCTCTCTTCAACTCATTTGTTGGATAACATTTGAGTTATTCCCAGGTTTTTGGCAATATAAATCTAGCTGCTATAAACATTCATGTATAGGTTTTTGTGTGATTGTAGAATGTATGCTTTTATTACCTTAAATACTCAGAGGTAGACTGCCAGGATATAAACTAAGTGTATATTTAACTTGATAAAAAACTCAAAAACTTTTTTTCAAATGGCTGTACCATTTTGCATTCCCATGAACAATGTATGAAAGTTCCAAGTGCTCTATAAGCTCATCAGTATACTGGTATTCCTAATATATATTTTAAATTTTTAGCCACTTTAATAAGTATTTAGTGATATCTCCAACATTTTTCGTGACAAATCTCCAAATATTTTATAGTATATTATCTCTGCAACATTAAATTACAATGTCTTGCAAAGATGGTTTCTTTTTCAATATACTTTTTCATTATAACCCATACATCTAAGTGCTTTATAAAGTTAAATTAACTCTATTTTTACAGTTGAAAGGAGATGATAGCTTAAGGATACTAAATATCCCATAGTATGGAAATGACTTTATCAGTCTTTAGGAAATAACCAGAATTTACTCCAACAAAGTATTCTTGAATTCATATTCTCTTTGAGATTGAATATAAATGACACATTACCTTATAGGAAGAACAAACTAACAAACACCAAATATCTCGTAAGTTTACAATGGCATGTCACCATGAACTTAGATTCAAAGAAATTTAAATATTAAAAAATGTAACATTGATTTTCTTTATATTTTTATTCAGACGTAAACTTCTGTACAGAGAACCTTACAAATGAGTGTATAATTTAACGGTAGTTAATAGTCTAAAGTCTATCCCTTTTTTGCTTCCAAGCACATCTTTTAAAAACAATAATTCTGAATCAAAAAAGATAAACTAAATTAAAATTAGGCAACAGATGCATTGAGAAAAATCATAGAATTTAAATAACTTTACTGAAATAGTTACTAAGACTCATGGATTCTACAAAGGAGTTGGATGAATTAGACACTCAAATTGGTTGCAAACAAATATTGATGCCAAATGTTGGTAAAGGCCTCATCTGGTAAAGCTTCCCATATGTGAAAAAAAATGAAGTTGTAATATGAGAAGAGTAAAGGACAATCAATAGTCATTATTTTGTTGTGAATCTTGAGAGAATTTCAGAAATAACTGAGCATGTGGCCATTTAAAATCCTCAACTGTTTTGTGGCTAATGAAAGGAGTTAAATTAATTTGGCCAGAGATCCAGTCAGGGTGCTTTAATATGTTTATTAAGAGGAAATATAAGTAAATTTAGATATAGACATATTTCACATGTTAAGGATGCTAGAATTAAAGGTATCATTACTGTTGAGCTCTCTAGAGATAAGGAAAGTCATTTTAAATATTAATGGCAAGTTACAGTATCAAGATACTGAATAATAAAAAAATAATAAATAATAATAATAACAACAATAATAAACCCTCTCCTTATTTAAAGGCTTTCCATAATGTTTATAAACTCAGTTCTTCCCTTTGTATGGGAACAGAAAGAAATTCAGAAAAAAAAAATGAGACAGTAAGAGTCCTGCATTGGATTATGATTATTAGAAAAACATTTTATGACACTGCAATAAAAATGGTGAATGTGGGCTTGTAGGGCGCGGGGTACCCCTTATGTTCAAGCACAAAGTCTTTGGAGCCAGACATATGGGTCAGAATTCTGGTTTCGACACTCATTTATACACGTGGCCCAGGAGGGACCATGTAACATAGTGGAAAACCTCACATTTTTCATGTAAACCAAAGTACCTAAATCACAGAATAGAGATAAGGATAAAATGAGAGAATTTATATGAATTTCTTAGTGTGTAGTAAGCACTCAAGCAATATTAGCAGTTTCTGTGTTGACATTTATTATTCCTACCAATGCAAGGCAGTCTGCCAGGCTAGATATTTTTCAGTTCCTCGCTAACAGTATTACTGTAGGATTCAAATAAAAAATATGTATCATGTAACCTGGAGAGAGTATGCTATGCTGGCACACCTAAGCACAGCACACTAACCTGGTACAAATTAAGAGGCATCATAGCATCAGGATAAGCTAAGATCAGTAACAGCCGCCACCTGAGTATTCTGTTTGACTGTATTTATTTTGTTTTGATTTTGGTAAATTCATTACATTTAAAACTAAAACCCTAGAAGTTTGAGATTAGATTTTATATTCTATACTGCTGACAGTGTTTCAAGTTAGTTTTTCTTCAGTTTCCTTTCTCTTGAAGAATCTGTTTGTCAAATATCAACTCTCCAAGTGTTCTATGATGCTAACACCTGGTTTTGGGTACAAAATAAACAAATTTGCAATATACCTAAAATAGTCCTACTTATACAGAAAATGGACATTCAACAGATAGAAATGTAATGTGGAGATATATTTACAGGGGCCCCATGTAAGACTTTTCTTGACTCATATTAAAAACTTTTCTATAATTAAAAATTTTTCCACACTCTTGCATTAGCAAGAGCAGTATTTCATATACAAATCAAGCATGGTTTTATGACAGAAAATATTTCAATTCTCAAGGCTCAAATTGAGATAAATACATTACAGGAAATAAGACTATATCTGTAAGGACCTAAGGGGCATACTCTTTAACCTATTCTGTTTAAAATAAACTACAGTTAATACTCTTAACTAACTCAGTTATTATAATTAAAATAAATCATATTTTAGAACCATTTGACAGTATGTTTGCATTTTGTTAAAAAAACATTTAACAACAATGTAACTTGTGGTATTTTCTAGAAAATTATTGTTTCAAGGTGGCTTAGTCACCACATTTTTCATAATTATTTCATATCTCATTTTTCTCTCCGTAGTTCTAAAGCACCTGAAAGTAGATTCTATTGCTTTATTTGTATTATAGTTTTCTTCTCAGAGAATGCTTGACTTGTACTTCAAATTGACATTCCCCAATCACTGGCTGAAAATAGGAGAAGAAAATTACTTCCTCCTGAATAAAGTATTAAAGAATACAAACAAGAATACAGTAGCTACTAGTAAAAATAATTAAGATCCCTTACCATTGGTAACTGGAAAACTAAGAATGTATAGAAAAAAACTTCAGAACAGGCTAAACAAGTACTGGCTGCTCTATGAAATGGGGAGTTTTAGAAATTGGAAAGTAAATAATAAGTAACAGGGATATAGAACTGGGACAGAGGAGGAAAGAGATAACATATTGGGTTAGATAAAACAGAAAGAATTTTCTCATCTATCTCCATGAGCTGGTGTGTGCTGAATGTAAGAGATGGAAGTGAGCTAGTCAGGTAGTTCAAAGCAGCTAGCTTATCTCTTTGAAGGCATAGAAATTCATACATGCACCAACATTCCAGAAAAATTAGAACTATCTATGGCTAGAATGGAGAAGCAAAAGCGCCTGATTTCCTGAATGCAAAATCCAGCATGTGATAGTCAGTCGGTGGTTAAGGATGAGGATAGCATATTTTAAAGATTGAGGTCACATAAGAATTCTAGAAATCTATGTGCTGTCCTTGTAACTATAATGATTGATAATAGTATGTAATTTTTTTCCATTAAAATTCTTAATATAAGCAAGTAATCAATCAATAGTAGAGAAAGTTTAGATAAGCTGTTTTTATATAAGATCCTAAGGTTAGAAAAATATCGATAATGTAGAAAAGTTTGTTTTATTAAAAATAGATTTAATAATAATTAATAATGAATACAATGGATTTTTTTTGACCCCATTTACTCCAACAATTGCTTGAAGTATACTAATGACTATTCATGTATTGATATATGGTGCATACAATTTAGAATAAAAACTCACCTTGGAGAAAGGATAATGAAGTATACAACAAACTTAGGTTAATAGTTTTTTTTAAAAAATTATACTATAAATGTTGTAAATAGATCTTAAAATGCAATATTGCAGATCGGGTTCTTTCAACTAAGACCAAATTCTTAATAGTCATTTATATTTGAAACTTTAATGCTAATAAAATACTTAAAGTTCCTACTGTCTGAGAGGGCCATATGTCACTTTTAAGAGCAAGATTGATCTGCAATTATACTATTATATTTAAGTTAGTAAATGGCTATGAATATTTTTTCTCTTCTATTTTTAATATGCTTTCTAAAGAATAAGAGAAATAAATACATTAATAAAGGAGGTAAAATAACCTTGTTTGCTCAATATTACTTTTTTAATTATTTGAGAAATGATTTGAATCACTCTTTACTAAACTGCTAATATTAAAAATCTTATGATCTTCTTGAAATTCAAATAATAGACTATACATTCTTTATAAGAATTAAAGATCCCTTTAATATTTTTCTCCCAAACTCTCAGTGCCATGATCCTGGCAACTTAAAATATAAAATCTATAATATATTTAATAATTTATACTTTTGATCTGTTTCTAATTCATAGCTCAGTGCTTTTAATATTTCCTCCTTTGAGGTTTTAGATTCTTTATGCAGAACTATCATTAATGAATACAATTTTTTTTTCAAAAACTCTTCCCTTTACGAGCGAACCAGGATAATAAACTGTTTAACTTAAGGTAAAACGCAAATGACTTTTATTGTTCATTTCCGTGTCTGGACGATATCTTTGGTCTATGTAACATACATTATGGAATCTACAGATTCCAAGAAAATTTTGTTTAGTCCTGGTCATTAGCCCACTCTCTGACCCATAGTGGCAAATGACCAAGGTTCGCCAGTTCTCCTCTTCCAGGGTTAGAATTATTAAGTGAAGAGGATATGGGAAAATCAGAACCCTCTGACTATTAGAATGAGAAGAGAGAGAGAGAGACAGAGAGAGAGACAGAGAGACAGAGAGACAGAGAGACAGAGAGACAGAGAATGATCTGATGATACTATTTGAGTAGACAGATTGAGTTTTGTCTGAAGCTGGTGCTACTCCTAGAATTTTCAGTTATGAAAGCCAATGAGTTTTCTTTTTTCTTAAGTCGAAAAGTTTATTTTTCAATCACTTGCATACAAAAGAGTCCCAATGAATCTACTTAAAACATTCATTAAGCCTTTTACATGGCAGACACTTTGTAAGGCACTGAGAGTCAAGTATGAATGAGGGAGAATCAGTTCTTTAGAACAATGGTTCTTGACACCATACTAAGTGCCCAGGTATTCTGTGGTAACATGTTGGAAATAATTTATTACTAAGAGTAGTTGAATTTATCTGTGCAAGAATTTTTATACATTAGTGTTAATTTAAAGATATTTCTATATTTCATTGTTCTCTCTTTCTTGTAAGAAAAAATGACTCAAATTAAAAATTATAAAATAGTATTCCTCTGCATCGTATGCATCCACTCTGCAAAATACCAGTTCTCAGAATTCTCCCAATAGTTCTGGAGTTCCCAGGTGAAGCCATCTCACAGGGCTCATACAGCAATATCACAGGTTCTAAAACTCAGGACTTCCTGCTGGGCTATGATAACTACTAAGTGGTGCCTAAGTCATGACAATGGGACCAAGAAATCACAGATCACTGCATCAAATGCCCAGTGCAGCTGATAATCATAATAAATGTGTTCCCAGAGTCTCTTGGGTCAACATTGCCTACATACATATCCATCTAATTGTGGTATTCTCTTCTGTTTCTTCTCTATTCTAAATTGTCTCATGCTTAGGATAGTCTAGGCTGCTGTACCTACTCCTAGGATTACATATCAGGACTTCTTTAGGCTTCTAATGTGTTACAGAGAAAGTTTATTCAAAGTTTATTAATCTTACAACCTATTTGTGATTTAACATTGAAATTAGAAGAGGATTTTCTTTTGGTTATTTTTATTCTACATAGCATAACCCCTGACTGCATCTCTCTTTTTTAAATTGAGATGTAATTGACATATAACATTATATTAGTTTCAGGTGTGCAACATAACGATTCGATATTTGTATATATTACAAAATTACCATCACTATAAGACTAATTAAAATCTATCACAACATATAGTTACAATTTTTTTTCTTGTGATGAAGGCTTTTAAGATCTACTATCTTAGCAACTTTCTTATATACAATACAGTATTATTGACTATATCCAATTGGATCTCACACTAGTTTTACCTGCGATCATGAAATTCCAGGCACACTGGCCTTCCAAAGTCTAAATACCTCACTCACTCCCACTTTAGAACATTTGTTCAAGATGTTCTCTTTACTTACGATACTCATCCCTACTATTTTCCTGGCCATTTCTATTCATCATCCAAGTCTCAATTTAATACCACATCACATATCCACATTACTTTAATCAAGTAGTCATATTATAAATGTTTCCGATACCTGTTATTTTACCAAATAAATATATTATTATGTATAATTACTTATTCATTGGTATAATTATTTCCTAAACACTTCTCTGCCTCACTAGATGGGGAATGCCATGAGAGGAAAGACTGTATTTAGTTGTGCACCACTGTATCACCAGCACTAAGTACGATTCTCAGAAAATACTAGGTGTTTAGTTTGTATTTATTAGAGAAATGAATGAATAAGACAGGAAAAATCTAAGTGTCAGAAAATGTGTTACATTTAACACTGCCTTCCTTGTATTACTTTGGCAACAAAATTTGATTCTGGATTTCCTTAGTACAAAAACAAAATTTCTTATAATAATGGGTATTACAGATTCTAGAAGCAAAGTCCCAGTCCCCTACTCCAATCCTGGTCTTTGCTCTACTCTGCTGCCCCTCATTTTTTTTTTTCTCCCTGATGCTTTCTCAAGACTACCTTATCTCATTTTTTTATTCAGATATTGGGAAATGTAGTCACTGCCATCACACACAACCTTCGTTACGGAAATTAGTACCCACTTCTGATGTCAGAGAGCAGTTCCAGAAAAAAGCAAGTGATGAGCACCCAGATATTATTAGTACACCTGCCCCTTAATGATGGGTCAAAGTTTGGAAAATAATGTGACTTGTAATTTTTCTCACAACAAGCACCCAGAGCTCAACCCAGAGACACATATGAGTGGCTCTCTCCATTGAGTGTCCTGCTCAGACAATGTGACAAGTTCAGAACACACACATCTTGATTTTGGCTTTTTTTCAGAATGCATATACACTCAAAAAGTTATAACACAGCATCTCAGAAAACAAAGGGATTATGTGTATTAAAGATTTGTGCCAATATAAGTGTTTTAAAAAAATCAAAGTTTGTTATATTATTCCCCAGTCTCGTTATTAAGGCCACAGCTCACTCTCTTCCTGGGCTGCTGTCAGTCATGGTGATCTCATCTGAAAACTGTGTCCTATACATCATCTCCTCATGTCCAAAGCTGTAAACGGACTAATCCAAAAAGCTCACCCTGAGTAATAATGCATGTGATATGTGTATTTAATAAAAATACTGGGACATATTACAACTATCAATCTGATTAGGGGGTTAATGGAGGTCAGGAGGACAGATACATAGCCATTTCTGGACTCTTGAATGTCACACTTTATTTTATTTTATTCACATTTGGTGACATTAAATAAGCTACATGAACAATTTCGGGAGCTTTGAATTTTCTCATTTAATCAGTATACTCCCATATGTTTCTTATTTTTTATTTTTATAAAATGAACTATCTTTATTACAAATTTTAAATTTCACATTCATCTTTATTGAGCTGAACACATTTGGTACTTGGTGTAGTTCATTATAAATTATAAATCTTTTCTGAATTAATTTTGTTTCTCATTAGTTTTTGTGCTATTCAATTTTTAGTCATATTTCTACAAAGTTAAATTAATGTTAAGGGTGAGATAGTAACCTCCAAAGCAAAGAGATTCTGATTCAAGGATGATTCATTTTTAATAGAGAACAAAGTTGTCACAGTAATACATTAATTTTCTGGAGCATAAGGTGCCTTTTACTCTAGTCACAATATATATCCATCACTTTTACCCTTCATTAAGTGAATAAAATAGTTTTTGATGAGCACAAAAGAATACTATGTTGTAAACTATGACAATTCTACATAATAAAATGAGTTGAAAACATGCAAATCGTCCTATAAATATGAGCTTTATACTCTCCTTATTAGGGTTAAAAAAATCATGTACTTGAGAATTCATTATAACTTTCAATGATCTATATGTACTAAGTACCAATCCATTGAAGCCTTCTGCATCTTGTTTTATATATTCCTTTAGCATGAGACAATCCTAAAATCCTAAAGGTTTACAACACCATTCAGTTCTTACTCATGTTACACAAGGCTGAGAGTGGCTGGGCTTTGTCAGATTTGGTTGGCTGACATGGGTTCTTAATGTGCTAGGCTCTTCTCCATGTGTTTTCTTACTTCAGGAGCCAGGCTGAAAGATCCACCGCTACTACAATACATTGTTATAATGACAAAAGGCAGAAGTTCAAGGTGACTGATGGAAACTTGCAATACTTTTAACAGTTTCTAATAAGATGTAGCACCTGTTATATCTGTTCACATTCCATTTCCTAAAACAAGCCATGTGTCAAAGCCCCGCATCATTGGAGCACAGAATTATTCTTCTCCCATAAGTGTGGGCAGGTATAAATGGGGAATGAATATTTGGTGACTAATAATATTATCCACCCTACGAGGTAACCAAGGAGCTGACATTTTACTATGCTTGGAGTAGATAAGCAACAATTCATTCACCTATTAATATACACACATCATTTGAATGGCCACCGTAGGTCAGGTCCTTATTAACTTCTCCCCTGTGAAACAAACTGACAATAAATAAAGAAACACACAAAATGGTCCTCGTTAAGGTGTTTTTATTTTATTTTATTTTTTTAGGCCAGGGGTTGGTAAACGTTTTCTGTAAAAGACCAAATATTGAATACCTTAGAGTTTGTGGGTCACATAACAGTCTCTGTGGGGCTTCTTTCTTCTTTCTCCCCTTTCTGCTTTTCTCTTTCCTTCTTTATATTTCTCTTCTAACAATTCTTTAAATATGAAAAAAATTCTTAGCTCTCAGATTGCATATAAATGGTTCACTAGCCAGATTTGGCCCATGAGCTGTATAGTTCACCACCCTCTGTTTTAAGGAAATACAACAGGCAACTCACATAAAATTACTCATTAAAAAAAGGTTATCACTTTAAATAAGTTTGTATACTCTAGTTTGATTAATGTATAAATCTATTAAGTTCATTATCATGAAGTTTGCAAAGTCCCCATAACTGAGAATATAATGTAGAACTTCTATATCAAAAAGTACTTGTGATAGAGCCTGTGAGACTTTGACAAGTTTTCCTTAGTTACTCAGTCTAATGGACACGTAGTTTAAACATTAGCTTTATGCTCAACACATTGCACTGAATCTGCACTTCCAAGGTGGCTTCTCTTGAACTGGGAATAATGAAGATAATTGATATAATGTGTAAAGGCACAGACTGAATTCAGATCTGGATTCTGTCATTCAACAGCTGGGTGGAGCATATCTATGATAGCTAATGTAAGGTGCTTGTCTGATCATCTCAATATCTGGGTCATCTTGTGAATGTATTTTCCCTTATGATTTCAAATTTCCTGCTTCTTTATAGACTAATCTGGGGACAAACTGTGGACATGTTTACCATGGTAATATAAGGCTCTGGGTCTTATTTAAATCCAAAGAAGGAGATTGATTTTCAATTTTTTTTTAATAGGCAATTGATCAAATTAGGTTCAGGCCACATTTTCCAACTTGCTTTCTGTAGATTCCTATTGCAATGTCAGTTCAGTTTTCAAAGCTTTTGCAGTGCTATTTGGATCAGTCCAACATCTGCATCATCCAGTGGCAGGTCCCGAATGAGTAAACATTTACCTTTAATTTGGTCCTCAAAATCTTTGGTATGCTTTTTAAAGTGAAATCTATGCATATGTAGTTTGGAGGTGGGTCTTGCAGTTGATACACAACTTATGGGATTGTTGTCAATCTTCCTCCTCTCTGTGATCCTCCCCAACACCTTCTACCTCCCTGAGGCCTCCCTTTTCTGCTGTCTGGCCATAAACCTAACTTCTTCCAGATACTTTCCAAAACTGTGTATGCATTCAGACCAATGGTGGCAGGATAGACAGAGGAAAACAGCAATGGGGATTTGCTTCATGTTCTTAAGACCACACAGCCTTTCATCAGAGAGGATTCTTCTCTCTCAGATGGTAGGGCCCTGCCTGGCTGCCACCAAAATCACCGTATAGCCGCCCCACCCCAAAACTGTCTTGGGGCTAAAGCAGGAGTAAATTAAAAAAATAAACAAAATAAAAGAAGCCATTGCTCCTTCTTTCCCCAAGACCTAGTAGTTTCTTACTTGTCCTTAGATCAAGAAGAATATTCCTCATGGCCTTCTTTCTGTCTGTTTGATGGTATGCATTTATAGATTTGGGACTTCTTTTATTCCCAATTGAGTGACACAAGAAGCAAAAGGGGGGAAAAGTCATAAATGCATCATTGGTCTTGTGGAGATTTGATTTCTGAAATTCTAATCTTCCCCAATAAACCTGCTATATGTACTTTTCAAGATTCTCAGGTTGCTGCTCCAAGCTTTCTGCCCAGAATTTAGAGTTGCATTCAGTGGAAGAAACTGTCAAGAGTGTACTTATTCATCTTCCCAGGATCTGAGCTCCAAGTTCCTCAATAATGTTAAAGGGGTATAGATTAGAGTGAAATGAAGGGTAATAGAGGTGAGGAAAGTAAAGGGAAAATATATGAAATGGTAGCATAATTCCAGAGAGGAAGCTATAGGAGAAAAGCACCAGTGTAGTGAGGTGAACACAATATGTTGACATACCATTGTGTTTTCAGTGATTGATGGGTCTTAATAAGTTGGCTGGGAAAGCAGAGCTTGGGAAGCCTGAAGATACATCTCAGAACATAAGCTGGGCAATAGTCTGATACAATCATTTTCTACCGTAGTAAATATATTAGACCTCTAAAGACAGTCCATTACAGCCTATAAAATTCTTCACATAAATGTCAAAGAATGGAAGAGGATTTCAGTTATATACTCTATCTCTATTTGCTATCTCTTTCTATAAATAAAAAATAAATATGCTGCATTATGGGGTGAGACGGAGAGAAAAAAAAAAGACAGTAACTTTAACAAGCCAAAGTCAATGAATATAAGAGAATAAGTGTGTAAAATGATCAATAAATAAGTAATTACGATGATCGAAAACAAAATTTGGGGAATTATAAATTTGACAATATTCTTTCATAAACATTGTCTGGTAACGAACGCCAAGGCATCTTGTATGAAACTGCTGCCCTTCCAGTTTAAAAGCACTTCAATAACTGACATCTTGCTATTTGAAGAACTAGTAAGATCACTGTTTCGATATTTGTCTATGTCAGAGTCATCTTGGTTCTTGACCTTCTCTTGGTTACTCTATCTGAGCCAGGTTCGTGTGCTGTCAAGTCATTTTCAATGTTCTGGTATGAAAACAGCTATGGCAATTTTTCCAAGCAAAATGATTTCCTTCTTGCATGCCCATGCAAATCCAGTGTGAAACTCAACAAGAAGAGATCTCTAAGGGCACACAAGGAAGATAACAGAACTTTAGTTCACATAGACTCTTAAATACTGATTCGTGATATGGCTATGAAAATTGCTAGTATTTTAACCAGGTATTCAATGCAGATCGATTTTGCCTAATCTTTCAATAATTATGGGAGTTTTTAATAGCCTCTTATTGTTATACTTTTCGTTTCACTTAAACTCTGAAGGAATTGACTTCTTTCAGCCAAATTGGTAGTTAAGATTTCATCAGTGCTAACAGATTATAAGGCCAATTGCAGATTGGTCTAAAAATAATTTTAAAAAATAAATGGTTTCTAAAAGAGGATTTAAATTGACGGAAACTACTGAAGTTTTACCTAATAGATTATGGGAACATTTTTTGAGAACATCTTTATAAGACTTACCTTAACCTATTTGTGAAAGCCTTGAGGTATATATACATGTTTATCAATGTGGGTGTTTAAAAACTGTATCTGTGAGAGCCTTAAAATATGACAGTAACAGCAACTTGGCACATTTGTATACCATAGGAGTAATAAACAAATCCATTTATTTGTAAATATTTCACCTTCAAGTTCTTGCCCTTCAGTTACATAGACATAATTCAAAGTCTTTAAATATGCAGCAATTTTATCACAAATATCTTCCAGCTGCTGGCCAGGAATGGCATTTCTTGTTGTCTTTCTTTTTCTCTTCTCAAAGATATACCAAGTATAAGAAAAACTGCCAGATGTCGCAAATTGCAAGCCTAATAAACACAGTAGAGTCTGAAAAACAGATGGAGGTGTCTGAGGCTCGCTGCATTAAGTGATTTTGTTCTTTCTCTAGTGTGATTCACACGAGGTGATTATCGTGGAGCCCAGATGCCGGCTCTGCAGCTGCCGCCCAGAGCTGCACCTTCTCTCTGCATCCTCTACTTTGTGTGATGGGTTTGAAAACATTTAGGCCCTGCTGAGCATGTGGGGTTTTTTTTTTTCTCTTTTTTTATGATTAGTCAATAGTGAAATGAAATGGGCTCTGAAGATAATGAATCAAATTTAACAGGGAAGCAAAGACATTTTTTTTTTCCTGAGGCAATGTTAGCATTTTGTCTAAGTACAAACTGGAGAGCTTGGTAACTATTTAGGATGCAAGTTGACGCAAAATCCAAGAGACTGAACAGACTTTCATGATGATAGCATTCTAAGATGTAAACCTAAAAGACAGATTTTTTTGAGAGCCATAATTGTATATACATTTAGCCCACTTAAAATCTATTCTACCACATGAAGTGGGTGTTTTGGAGCCAGATGATTTACATGTGAAAATGGAGGAGAAAAAAATTAGTAAATTAAATAGTACTAAACCAGAGATTCCAAGCAGTCAACCAACATCACAACCGGAGGAATCAAGGAAAGATACATTATTGACTAGGGACATACCTGGGACAAGACAACATACTGAATTTTTAATATTACAACTTGTTTCAAGCATACAAATTTAACAAATGCTAGGTAGATAGATGCCCAGGGGAAAGTTAAGGTTGAATGCTCATGACTCAGTAGATTTATTTCCCTGCACATACTTCCCAAAACACATGAAATGTGGCATGGCACATATAAAAGGTGACTTAGATTTGTTAAGTCAATCAGCAATTATTTGCTAATTACATATATTTCTTTAAAAGTGGATAACAGGATGATGGATTAAAGGAAAGATAGAAAACCTGCTTACAATCTCAAAATAACTAACACCGTGATTTTTGAGCTAAGATGTATACACAAGAGACATTTGCATTCTACTAATAGGAAACAAGTAATTCTGTACAAATAATAATATTTTTCATATTCAGGGCAAGGATCATGTCTTTCTTATGGATATTATGGCTCCAGCGATAATCCTTATGAGGTGACTAATGAAAAAATTTAAGACATCACTAAATCCATCATGTGAGATTAATAACATTTAAAGAAGTATGATTGTAATGTGCATTAATTACCATGCAATTATCACCACAAACTTGGTGGCTTAAAATAAGAGCAATTCATTACCACACAATCCTGGAGGCTAGAAGTCGAAAACCAAGGTATCAGTAGGGTCACACTCCCTCCAATCCTCTAAGAGAGGATTCTTCTTTGCCTCCTCTAGCTGATGGTTTCTCCTGGTGTTCAGTGGTTTAGTGACAGCATAACTCCAATATTTGCCTCTGCCTTCACATGTCCTACTTTTCTGTGGGTCTCTCTGTGCCCTCACCTCTTCTTACAAGGACAGCAGTAATTTAGGAACTACCCTAAATTCAAGATGTTTTCATCACAAGTCCTTAATTAATTACATCTGCAGAGACCCTATTTCTAATGCTCCTAACATTCTGAGGTTCCAAGTGAATATGAATTTTGAAGGGATTCAATTTAATCCACTGTGGATATTTTTTAGAAGTCACAAAACATATAAAACCAAAAATCCTTGTAACGCTTTCTGAGTATGTGAAAGCGTATTCTATCAAACGTTTAAAACAAATAAAATTATTAATGTTATAGATAACTAAATTTAAAACTATTTTTAAAAAATTATAGTGAAATTACAGAAAACCAAAGACAATGATATGATCTTAAAAACAGCCAGAGAATGTTGTTATCACTAGTAAAGTCAGAAATATTAAAATGGCAACAGATTTCTCAATAATAATAATAACATGCAGAATCCAGAGCAATATTATTATTTCCAGTAAAATAATTAGGGTCAAGATTTGAAAGAACAATAACTTTCAATCAGAATGTATAGAAAGAAAGTCACACATACATGTATATGAACAAAATGGCAACACAATAGAGAAAAAGAGACCTTGAGACCTAATCAACAAAAGACATTTACATAAGAACAGATATACTGATGGCAATAAAAATTTAAAAGTCAGTACATGAAAATTTTCAAATGATAAAATAGCTGCCATATAAGAATTCCATGTTCAGATAAATTATTAGTAAAATTTTACTGTTGCTTGAGACATCTTATACTGCCTAAATCTTAGGATTTGCAAAATTCAATTCAGAATAATCAATAAACCACTCTCTATTCAATTATGGCATCTCCCATATTATAACAAGTCTCTCTTATGAAAGTTCATTGATGTATATAGAACTTTTGATTTTAGCCTATGTGGTTTTGAATTTTCTCCTATATTGTTTCTGGAGTGGTTGTTTTCTTTTTTGATTTATATCTCAATTTACTAATTCATTCTTTGGACTTAGCTAATCTATTGAACCCATTTATTCAGTTTTTTATCTTATTGACTTTATTTTTCATTTCTAGGTATTATTTTTTTTCCAAATTAGTCTCATGATATTTATTGTGTCTTAATCAGTCTCATGTTTTCAAATTTCTTAATTACATTTCTGATGATTTAAAACTATTTACTTATAATGCCTGACTGATGTTCATAGTATCTGGAGTTTTAGATTGGTCTACTATTTCTGTTTTTGTCGTCTGTTGCTCAGACAACAAAGTAAGAGCTTTTTGTTCTCTTATATTTCATAATTTTTGGTAGTGGACTCATCTATACTAGAAAACCCATAATATCTTAGCTAAAGGCATGCATTCGTAAAGTCAAATTGCATGTGCTTCTGATATTGCCTTGGATGTATTGCCATCTCTGAACCAATCTTCTAGGTATCAGCTTGAGTGTGTGATCTTATTTATAGTAAATATTGTCATACCACTCTAAGGGAAGTAAGTCTACAGTACTGATTACAGGGCATCCTCTTGACCCCCACCCCACTGAAAGTATAACCTAGCAGGTAAAGTTAAGTTTTCTAGTCCACCCTTTTATGGAAAATAGGTCTTTCAAGAGTCCTAGGTTCATGTAGTGCTTCACTTTTAACTCCCAAGAAGCATCATTTCTTATCTCCATATGGAAGCTAAGCTTGTTCATTACTAAGACTGGCAAATCAAAACAAGGCAAATCAAAGTGAAAAAAATCATGCAGAGTTTTTAGCTTTCTCTTCATATTTGGCCCATAATCCTAATACTTGACAAACAGCTATGCACGTTAAATTTTATTTTTTTTAATTTGAATAATTAAAATTTTATTTTTTTTATTTTAAAATTTAAACTTTAAAACTACATTTCATCCATTTTTTTTAATCCAGACCTTTATAGCAAGAGTATTTGGGGGTTATGTATTCTGCCACATTAACCAGAACTGAAGTCTACTCTCAGTTATATAAATATAAATTATTAGAAGTTGAATGATCTTCAAAATAATATGCACATTAAGGCAACTGAAAGTGTGAATGTATACCCACTGTAAAATATCTGAGCTAGAGATGGAAATTAAGAATAATTGTTAACATTGAGTGTCGATAAATATACCCCAGGGGGATGAGTAAAAAAGACGTAGACAGTGAGCCAAGAACTAAAGTTTTAGAGAACTACAAAGGTGTTCACACACACACACACAAATGTTGAAGGATTCATGTAACGGCCAGAAAAAGAAGTATGGTCTTCCAGTGAGTGAATACTAGAAAAAGAATCCCAGGAATGATGTGACATCATCTTGACATGCCCCCATAGTTAACTGAGAGAAGACTTGCTATGCCATTATCTTCCCTGGAAAGCAGCATTGAAAATTCCTTCTTCCAGCGTGTTAACCAAGAATAGTATTTTCTCTCCTAAGCCATTTTTCATTTTACCAGATAAAAGTTTGGGGAATGGGGAAGAGGAGGGAAGCCTAATAATAAATTCTTTGTGCATTTAATTTGTTTTCCTTTATTGAATCAGTTCAAAGTTAAATTTTTCAATATTAATAATTAGCACTAAATAATCTCTGGCTTTAAATGACCATTTCACCTATTATTTCAATGTGATCAGTGAATAATATGTTGTTATCATTACCTAAATTTTCATCCATTTTTGTCAAATATTTGTACTTTATAAATTACTTTGACTATTCTATTTTATTCCACCATACTTTCATCTCAGTAAAAGTGAACTTTTACAAATTAATTTAAAGTATAGTTTTCTAAAACTTACTCAGGTTTGTAAACTCAAAGAATGTTTTGATGGCATCATACATACAAGTAAACTAGCAAACTAGGCAAACTTGCTTAGTTTAGTTGTCTTTATTCTAATTAATATAATCTTTGAAACAAATTTGAGACATCATGGAGAAAATTGTTCTACTTTCTAGTGGTATAACATTGGATATACTGTATAATTATAGTAAATAAAAAATCCAAATAAGATATTTTAGTTTGGATGTGCTTCCATAGTGTAGCAGTTAACACGTCTACTTTACACGCAGTGGGTCCTGGGTTAATGCCCCAGTTGAACCATGATCCATGGTCTATGGCCATGCCACCCTGAACAAGTCCAATGTCTGATCTCGGAAGCTGAGCAGGGTCAAGCCTGGTTAGTACTTGGATGGGACACTACCTAGGAAGACAAGGTGCTGTAGGCATAAATAATAATAAAAAAATATTTTAGTTATATGAACTTATCTATCTTTCAAATAATATTCAATATACAAGTTTCTTAAAAACCTTTCTTAAAAAGATTTTTTAACACTACAGAGGAAAACAACCATGGCAACAGAATAAAAAGCTCTGATTTTAGACACAGAACCCCCTTAAGCTTCATGTCCCTAAAACTTGATTCCACTTCTGACAGCTGAAATATCTTCCTAATTCTCATAATGATGTGAGAATAAATTCATCAGTATTTATACAATTTATATTCCCTACATAATGGCATTATGTAAATATAAAATGTAATGTATACCTTGTCATTAAAATATTTCCAATTTTTAGGATAGAGTTATTCCTCTAAAATTGATGAGAACATCCAAGAATAAAAGAAAGCAACAATATTTATTTTCTCAAGTTTTCTTTTAGAATTTTAAAAACACACTCAGAATGCATTTTTATGATTATACAAATCTTAAAGGTTACTGGTATTTTTTATTATAGCAGTTTAACATTCATCTTAATAAAGTCTTCTTGTGCTTAGGAGCCTTTGAATAATTTACTATAAGGTAGGAAGCTGAATTTCAATTTTTTAAAAGTTCTACTTTTAAAAACTCCCTTCCAGCACAGTGGCATAGTTTTCGTATTTGCACTGCTAGGATGACCAACAATTATTGTGATACACTGCTCTCCAAAAATATTCTGCTTTTCAAATGAAAATGAATCATGTTCCTTGTATGTGCCATACTGTCAAAGAAAGGTATCAGATATCCAATAACAAAATGTTTTATAAGTTGTAATCAAACTAGTAATTCCTCTTTAGGTTAACTTTAATATAACTGGGATAGCTAAGAATATTACCCTAAGTTGTGTTAGGTATAGCATAAATGCACATGGTATAAATTATACATGTATGAAATATATACATGATATATGCATGATGTTTTCATAGTAACACCTATATATGCTATAATATACATACATAGACCAATTTGCCTAGAGGTCAATTCTAGTGATTTTACTTAATTATGATCAGAGAATATAGAATTTAAATTATATTAATTCTTTTCTGCCTTAAATCTTATTTTTTTTAACTAATATTAATATTATTACATTCGTTTTTGTTAGCATTTGCCTGGTATTTCATTATTCAGTGCTTAAGTTTCAATCTTATAAGAAATAGCTGGATTTTCTAGTTATTGTAGTCTGATAGGTCTTCTGAATGAATATATTTAAGTGTATTTAATTACTTATTTTTTCATTATATTTTGTGGTTTCTAATTTCTCTATCATTTTTTGTTAAGTTTTTTTTTATTTTGTTGATGTATTGATAAAAACATTTTTAAAAAATTATCTTTTATTTTGCCTTTCTTTGCTGAGGAATGAATGCTGTACTTCTATTTTTTAAGACAACTCTTAGATTATAAACACACATCCATAATTTTTTTTCTAATAAAATCTAAATTTATTCAGCATATTTTTTCTCCTTTCCAGAAAAGATTAGAAAAATATGATGCCCCCATCTTTATCATTTGGAATTGTTTCAAATTTTCTTCATATGAATTTAATTATTTAAAACATTTTATGAAATGTTTAAGATGAACAGAAGTCAGGAAACATAATAAAGATATGAGTACCTACTCCCCAGCTTAATAAATAAAGTTTTAATGATAAAATTGAATCTCATTTTATACCTTTCCTTTTCCACTCACCAAAATGTTCAAAGCCCCAAATGTGATGATGTTAACCATTTCTGCATTTGCTATTCCCAGGAGAATATTAGCTCTATATGAGCATGGATGTAGTCTTATTAGCATGCTGCTAAACACCTAGAATTGTGTCTGGCACAATAACTATTTTCAAAACTAATGTTTTTATTAATAAGTTTTCAAAATATGTTTTTATCTCATAATATGTAGTATTATTCTGGAATAGTTTAATATATGTGTCCTGAAACTTTCAGTCATATTTGTCTTGGTGATATCCAACCAGATTTATACATATCATTCCAGATCATTGATTTTCATTGTGTATAGTATTCTATTATGTAATAATTTATCCATTATTCTATTGATGAACAATTAGGTTATTTCATATTTTTGTTGTTATAAATAATGTGGTCTTGCTAAATTAGATTTACCTATGAAAATTATTGATTGTTGGTGGTGGTGTTTTAAGTATTGCTACTTTTTTCTTTCTTTCCTCTGAATCAAGATAAACCTGTGGAAGGTAAATTTCTAGTCTTTGTACTTTTGAGACTATCTCTGTTTCATCCTCACTGTTGAATGATGAAAGTATTGAATTCTTGGTTGATAGTTTTAAGATACTGATCTAACATTGTCTGTTATCTATTATTACTAATAAAATATTGTTCTTAAGGTATATGTGATCTTTTGTTACCATCTCCTTTCTTTAATATGATAATCTTCAACTTCACACCACATACCTAGCTGTGGATTTTTATTTATCTTGCTTAGCTTGATGGCACAGTTTTTATTTGGAGACTCACAGCTTTCTTCAAAACTGGAAAAATTTTTGTTATATTTTTTGAAGAGTGGTTGACTCCATTCTCTCATTGTCTACTTCTGGAAATCCTGATTATCTCTTCATACTATTCTACATATTTCTTTTTATGATTAGTATATTTTCATCTCTTTTGGGGGCACATTCTGGGTCAGTCCTTCATTATAATATTCTGGTTCACTAAAACTTTTGACTGGTTTGGTCTAGAATTTATTGCATCGACTTTATTAAGGGTCTTTTTTTCTTTCTTTTTTTTCCTTTGGTTTCCATGATTTTTAACTTGTTTTATATATCTTCATTTTTCTTGAATCTTATCTGTTTAATGTGCTTCATAATTTTTATTGCTTTATGGATACTATTATTTTATCTCCTTTTAAAAAGAACCCTTTTATGCTTACAGAATTTTATTGAAGTATTATTTACATAAGTAAAACAGACAAAATAAGTGCATAGCTCAGTGAATTTCGACAAATGTATACATGTTTCACCATTAGTCCATTAAAGACAACAATTCAGAAACACCTATAAGTTCCGCTGTGCCCCTCATCTGGGAATCCTTTCCACCCCCCATCTAAGTGAAAGTCTACCACCGCTTTTATTTCTGCCATTATGGATTGCTCTTGTCTGTTCTTGGCAAATTAACGGAATCATATACTATATACTCTTTTGTTTCTGGCACCTTTTGCTCAATAAGCTATTTTGACATTCATCCATATTGTATATCCCAGTAGGTTTTGTTTGTTTGTTTGTTTGTTACAGTAGTATTTCATAGTATGAGTTAACCATACTGTGCTATGCATTCTCCTATGGGTTGTTTCCAGTTTAGGACTATTTCAAATAAATCTGTGAACATTCTTGTATAAGTCTGTGGAACATATATTCTCTTTGTCTTGGATAAATATGTGGGGATGAAATGTCTTGGTCACAGGGGTATGGATGCTGAACTTCCTTAAGCTTATCAACTGACAGTTTTTCATTGTACCATTTTACATTTCATCAAGATTATATGAAGAAATAATTATTTTTAAATACTTTGAGATTGCTTTATTATTTGTGTTGCATCAAAAATATTTTTCTAATTGTTCAATTTTGAACTTCCTTTTATCACATTTATTACATTTATTTTTCTTTATGTATATCAAAACTTTAAATGTTTATCTTATCTTGAGTGACAGCCCCTACCCAGCCTCATAGAGGCCTCACCTTAGAAACAGTTATTGTGACTCAGTCATGTGTGAATTACTTTACTGATCTTTTACCAGCTTTGTTTAGGTGCTATTTGTGCAACTGCCTATAATTTCCCACTTCTTCAGACCCAGACAACAATATTAACTCTTTTTAGCATCCTTTCTTAGGAGGGCTGGAAGAATGAAAGTCACTGGTTCTACCTTAACCTGGCTCTGATCCTGTCATGTGTGAACTGTCTTCTATTTTATTACTCAGAAGGAAAAAAATTTCAGGCTGCCTTTTCCTGTGTCCATTTCTAAGAACCCAATAACCATACAGCTTTAGAGGTCAGTCACTGTTCATTTTATGTTACATAATTATGTTATATAATTATGTTCATGATGATTAAAATTGTATGTAAGGGAATCTATAAAATTAACTAAAAATTTCCCATACAGATTTACTTAAATTTACCTGGAAGATTTATTTACTTATCTTTGTTCTTACTTATGAATTCTTCCATCATTTATACATAATCATAAATGGAGGACATTGATAAGATAGTTCACTTTTATATACTTTTATAAACCAATATAATGAAATAAAAACTCAGAGTGTGAAATACATTTGAAATTATTTATCTATAGCAGGGATGTACCTGCATTTATCCTTTTAAATTTACTTTCCAAAGATTCCTTATAGTCAATAATATTTTCACAACAGTTCACTAGGATTGTGATAGTCTGTATAGAGCTTAAGCCAATGATTTTGTTGTAACAGGTATGCATTAATCATTTTGTCACAGAGAAACATAATTAATAAATTATAGGAAATGGTTTAACCTAATAATTTCTTTAAATGGTGTAATTCTATGAGGTAACAATTGAAACAGACATCTGAAAATTCAGAAAGAAAATTGGATTACACTTGCTATACAGATATTTCAATACGATATGCTTAGCTTCTATTGATTTCTTGCAATATTGATATCATGAGAAAACCTTTCTAGGCAGCATTATTCATCTCAAGGAGTTGAGGTGAACAAGATTTATTTTAATGGACTTAAATTTTAGAGAGAATGAGAATTCATTACCTTCATATTTATTACTATTAGAGACTTTATAACAATCTAATAGAGTAGTACTTTTAAGGGAAAAAAAAGTTTGGAGAAGTTGAGAATCTGACTTAACCATTTAAAAATTTCAGTTGATAAATGTCCATATCATTAACCTTTTAGGACTTCATTCTAAGAAAATAATCAGGCAATTGTGAAAAGTTGTACATATATGATGTTCTCATGATGGTTATTTATAACAGCAAAATTAGGGGGTGAGAATCTGGGGGTTTACCTATATGATAGGTGAATAAACTATTGCATTCAAAATAAAATTTCAGTTGAATCTGCTTGTAAGGAATTGAAGACCAAAATCAGAAACGTTCACCAGAGTCATTAGTTCAGTTCTTCAGAAAAGAATATAGTAGAAATATCTGGGTATAGTGCTGTACCATTGAAGAAACAAAAATTATTTAAGGCCAGGAAAATGTTAAAGATAAGAAATGAAAGGAAAATACCTGGAAAAGAACACTGGTAGAGATATTGTTCCCTTACTAGACTCGTGTGAACCCAAGCTTCAGATATATACACTGCAGCTTTGACTCAGGGTTATGTTCATGATGATTCCTTAAATGATACAAATATACAAATGATGAAGAGCCTACTAGAAGGTGCCTTTATAACTAGCTGAAGCAGAAACCAAAGTAGAATGCTGGGAATTTGGAGAAAGCAAGGGTAAAACCTCTGCTGGTGGGTAGTACTCATGAGTGAAGGGCAACCTGTATTTCTGTGTCCCATGCTCAGTTTAACTTGGCCTGCATCAGAGACACAGGGTTTGAAAATTAAGAGGATGAATGTAGAATAGAGCAGCAAGTAAAACTTCAAGATAACAAATGCCAGAGGGCAAACTTTTGGTTTTTGCAGAGAGGTGAGTATGTTTCAAATAGCGCCTAATAGGAGATGATTATGTATCAGCAGGATTTGTGTGTGTGTGTGTGTCTTCTAAAATGCTAAACATTATGGTAGGCAGAATAATAAGTCTCCAAAGAGGTCCATGTCCTAATCCCTGAAACCTCAGAATGTAATAGTTTATATGCCAAAGTTAACTTTTCTGATATAATTAAGCATCTTGAAATGGGCAAAATTTCCTGGTTTTATCTAAGTGGGCCCAATATAATCACAAAGGTTCTTAGGTTCTTATAAGATAGAGGATACAATGGTAGAAAAACAGATTTGGCGGATGCAGCGATAAATCAAACAAAGCAAAAATGGTCCTAAAAGCTGGAAGAGGCAAGAAAATGGTTTTTTTTTCCTATAGCCTCCAGAAAGAATACAGTCTTAACTTTTTCTAGACTTCTGATCTCCAGAACTAAAACAGAATAAGTAAGTGTTTTTTTAAAACATGAAATTTTTGGTAATCTTTTACAGCAACAATAGGAAACTAACACAAATAGGCATACTTTCTGCAAATTGATTTAATATATCATGTCATGTATCTTATAAACCTAGTACAAATTGAGCAGCATTATGGTGAGGCTGAAAGTCAAATTTTTCTCTGTCCACCTTTATTTTTCGAAGTTTTGCTTTTATCTTGGAGTCTGGGAACATCATCTTTCATCTGATAACTTCTCTAGGAGCTAAGATTGACTTTTACTAACTTGGCTATTTGCAGGACCAGATTTATGGTAGTGTGACACGCTCTATAAAAAAATGAAACACATGAGATTCTCTGGATGGATTAATTGGTTGCATCTACATTTGCTCTACACAAATAATGTGAATGAGTTTCCTATCTAAGACTAAGAAGTAGATGTTGATTAGAAACAAATTGTGTTTCTACCTTCCTTTAGGCTGTTATATTTTGAACATTGATTAGAGTAAAAGGGTAACACTTTCGTATTTTCATTTTTGAATAAATATTTGGTCATAAGGGCATCATAATTTTTAACTGGATCATTTTATAGAACATCAGTTTAATATTAAGTTTAACTGATATTATTAAAAAAAAACTTTATAAAGAGTCCGGAGAACTATATTAGATAATGTTTTAGTCTGTGCAAGCTATGATAGCAATATACTATAGACTAAGAGAATTGAGCAATGGACATATGACTGGGCATTATTGGAATCAGAAATTAAAATAAGGATGAATTTTCAATCTGAGGTAAAGTATGAACTTGTGTTTACTTTGATTAATACATTTTCCTTAAACACTATCAAAGCCTTTTGTGTCAAAAATCTAAACTGTTTAATAGTTGTTGCTAGAAAATACACAAAGGATCAGTGGTTGACATTGGGCATGAGGGCCTCTGAAAGTGGGAACAAGATGTCCAGTTAAAGGGCAAGCAGCTTGGCAGTATTATAGGATAAGTCTTTATTGTTCATTTCTCATGTTTTATTATGTGAGAAAGAATTTTCTCTCTACTCTCAAGAAGGGAAACAAGGGAAATTAAAAAAAAAAAAAAACAGTCTAGGCCTCTTCCTAACCAAATCTATTGCTCAGAGAGATGATAGGTGAGATTGGAAGAAGGAACTGGGTGTCTGCTCCTGAGTCTTATATGAGATCTCTCTTGTTAAAGCTGCTTATCCTCAGGAAGCATGTTTTCTCTGCTTATGTGTGGTAAATTTGTTGAGGTAGTCTTGTAGGAGTATTATTCTGATAATTTTAGGATTAAGAAAGCCTGATTTTAACTACAGATACAATCCACATTTTTCAACTTAGCTTTACCAATGATAAAACTGACATTTTAATGTCTTAATTTATCTGTGTTTTAGTCCATTCATACTACTACAATAAAAATATCATAGACTGGGTGGCTTAAACTAACAAACATTTATTTTGCACAAGTTTCAAGACTGAGAAGTCCTAGATCAAGTTGCAGGCAGATTTAATGTCAGGCGAGAACCTGAACCTGCTTCTTGGTTCATAAATTGTTCATAAATCTCCTTGGTGTGTCCCCACATGATAGAAGGGACAAGAGAGCCTCCTTGGGTCTCTTTTATAAAGGTACTCATGCCATTTCTAAAGACTTCACTCTCAAGACCTCCCAAAGACTCCACCTTCATTACAATCCATTGGGGGTTAGGATTTTCACATATGAATTTCAGAGAGACACAAACATTCATTCAATTCATAACATTAGGATTCTTTTGCAGTTTCCTCAGTTTATCTAAAAATCATTTTGTAGAGAAAAATGATTAATTATTAATCCTAAAGCTCAGTACCTAAAATTTGTATACTAAGAGGTTCTGCTATAAAGAGAAGAATGATTTATAATTATACAAAAAAGCACTAACCTAATTAGTGCTGAAGCCTCCGATATTGCAATGTTGTTCTTTGTAAAACTAAAAATACCTCATATTTGTTCATCTTTTCCAGTTTTTTAGTTGTTTACAAATCTTCTGCCTCTATTTATTCCAGACATTTATATAGGTATTTTTGCCTCATTTTACACATGAAGTAATGAGATTTGGGAAAAACTGGAAGTGGCAACATAATTAGGAGACAATTGAGATGAAAATGAAACCCACAGTTAAGACTCTGAGTTTTAGTGTCTATTAATTCATTAACTAATTGACAAATGAATTCCATAACAATGATTATCAGGCACTGTGCACAGTCCTAAAGATATACTATCATTAGTATAGTATAGATAGACATAGTATTATATTATATATATATATTATATATATATAGTATAGATAGTATATTAATATATAGTATTAGATAGACATAGCTATGACAGAGTTTATAGTCTAGAAGGGAAAACAGAAGAACACTTTTTTAAAGTCAATAAAGTTAGAATGTGTAATCATAAGAGAAGGTCAGGATACCATGAAATCATACTGTAGAGCACACACTTAAGCCAGCCTGTATCTTTGGCATGTTTCTAAATAACAGAGTTTTAATAATGAAGATGCATCTGAAGCCAGTCACTATAGGACATAAAATATCACTGTACCGACTACTTTTATCTAACAAAACATAGTACAAAGGAACTCTGATCATTCTTCGCTATTTAATTTATTTATAAAACTATTTGTACAAAGGATACAAAGATAAATACGCTATAGTTCCTGTCTCAAAGAATTCACAACCTTGTGGAACAGATAGGTATATAAATTTATCCTTTTAACCAAACATGGCACATTTTTTATAAATCTTTGTACCAAATGCCTTGGAAACATAGAGGACAGTATGGCAGACTATCTGTAGGTGTTCAGGAAGATATCACTAAGAAAGTAAATTTTGAGCTAGCTCTTGAAGATATGTAAAAATTGGTCAAGTAAAAAGGATGATGAAAAAAAAATCCCCAAATAGACATAATGTTAAAAGACAAGCTATTGTTGAGTCTTGATGTATCCAGATGAGAAATGTTTAATTTGTTTTTACAGCTGAGTACTTTGAAGGAATATTTAAAGAGATCTAGAGTTCCATAGGGAGATATGTTAAGGTGAGCTTTTGAAGGCAACATGATTAAAGCTTAACAAAGAGGCAACAGGAAGCCATTAAATATTTATATGTAGAATTATTATGGAGATATTTTTAGGATTCTGCATTGTAGGCGGGCTGTAGTGTAAAGACTCTTGCAGAAAGACTAATTAAGAAGCTATAGTAATTGTTCAGTCAAGAGACAATGCAGGAATTTACTAAGAAAGTCAGTGTGTATAAGTAATAGAGACAGAATCTAGAAGACATTTCTAGGAGAATTTTCAGCATGTTGCTGTTCGGGATAAAGAGACCTCATAATGATAAATGCTCAGTTGTTATACACATTTTAGATAGAATAGATATCCAGATATGAGATTGTGACTACCCTAAAAATTTAATTAAATGCAACCAATAAATATTTAGTGATACCAGGAATAGATTTCTCCAGAAAGTTAATTATATCAGTTCGAAGCTCCTAGAATATATGACTTGGTTGAACTGAGGTTGAATTTCAAAATTTGAAGGATAAGGAGATAGATAGGTTTAGACAATGTAATTATGTAATAAGTATGTTTGGAGTCTAGATATAGTCTAAATATAGGAGTTGTGTTGAAAGCAAGTAGCTAAAAAACTTCAAACAAATAGAATAACTAGTATTTGATTAATCATATTTTAGGGTGACTAATGTTCTAACTTTAAATTTAAGTATTTTACTGTGCTAAGTTGAATATGTCCTTTGTTTTTATTCAATAGAATATAAATTGCACATACGTGTAACAAGTGAAGCTTATTGCATTTCTTTTATGCTGTTTTTTTCAGTTAATCAAATGTTTCTATTTAAAAAAAATGTTCTATGCAGCGAAAGTCAGAAAAAATAATATAAACACATAATTATTGATCACTACTGTCTTATTAATTTAATCTATTGCTCTCTTAAAAGTTAAGAGCTAGAATATGTCTATTAGATATAAATATAATAAATTTCTGAAAATTAAAAAAAAATGAACAAAATTAAATATTACAGTCACATAAATAATTTTTAACACTATCACAAAACATTCTGGCAATTAATTAAATATTTTAAGCCAAATCATGCCAAAATAAAAATTTAAAAATAATCTTTTGAGTCTCTTGAAAGAACAAAAAATGGTTTTATAAATATAGGGAACTTTGCAAATACATGACAATGGCTTTTAGAAATAAATTTTCCACTTCCTAAGAAATTGCTAAAATAGTTGTAAAATCCTAGTGGTAAAATTTTCACAACATAATTGCCTGACTGTCTCCTTCTGAGTCTGTTTCTAAGAGTGTGGCTTTTAAAGTGATTCTTATTTTATCTTAGCGGGAGATATTAGTTGAATCACACATAAATAATCATTAGAAATGTCTATCTAATTTTAAGCTCAGGTAAGGTTAAAAGGGAGTATTGAGAGGACATGGGTAAAACTTCATGACAAACGAGCAAAGCTGAGTGTATCTTACAGAATCAAATAGACTCAGGTCCCATGTTTGTTCTACCATTTTCTGGCTGGAAGGCCTTGAGAATTTAATACTTCATGCCTCATTTCCTCATTTGTAGAATGGCCCTAATTAAGAGTAATTCATAAGGATATTGTGAAAATTAATGATATAAAATAAGTGCATATATTAATTTAGTGTCTGGTACATAGCAGGTGTTTATTAATAATAGTAATAGTAATGTTATTCATAGTATTACTCTTTTTTTTAAGTGACAAAGAGAGTGGAGGGAAGGAAAAGGTAGAAATGGTCATAAAAATTGCAGTGAAGAAAAGATAGATCACCCATAAAATAGCCAATTATATTGATAACAGACTCATCAGAAGCAACAATGCAAGGCAGAAAATAGTAAAATATTTGTAAACTACTGTGAGAAATAACTGCCTAACTAAAATTATGTGTTTTTAAAAAAATATCTTTCAAGGACAAGGATAAAAGAAATCAAGACTTTTTACATGAATAAATATTGAGTGTTTATTGATGAGTTATTTTGATAAGGGAAATTTTAAAGATTGCCATTCAGAAAGAAAGAAAATGATCCCAGAAAGAAGACAAAGATGCTTAAACATGAAAAACAAGCAAAAATTGTTAATCATGTAGGCATATCTCTATACAAAGTCTATATACATATGACAATTATGATGACAATGGTGATGATGTGAATGTCTAATGAGTCAAAATATTTTAAAAAATATTGATTACATATTAATGTAAGCCCAGCACACAATGTTTATTTGCCTGCTAATGTATTCATTAGATTTCTTCCTGTCTCTCTGATTTTCTCCTCCATTACTTTGCTCCTCACTATCACCTACCAAATAAAATACTGTTATTCAAAATTCAAAATCATTAGCAATGAAGACATCTCGAATCAAAAGCATGATAAGATATTAATTGATATAATTTTAAAAGACAGATAATGACAGGTGTTGACAATGGATAAACAAAAAGTGGTATAGCCATACAATGGAGTGCTATTCTGCAAAATAATAGAAACGATATACTGATATATACTATTACATGGATAGACCTTGAAAACATTAGGCTAGGTGAAAGAAAGCCATCCCATAAAATCACATATTTTATGTTAAATTTGTATGAAATATCCAGAATAGAAAACTCTATAGAGATTATAGCATTTAGATTCATTGTTGCATAAGGCTGGGGGAGTGGGAGAAACTGTGAAATTATTGCTAATAAATTTCTTTTAAGGTAGTCAAAATGTTCTAAAATTGATTGCAATAATTAGTTGCAAAACTCTGAATATACTCATAACCATTGAATTGTACACTTTGAATAGGCGAATTGTATTATACATAAATTGTATTTCAATAAAACTGATATATATTTTAAAAAATTATTTCACAAAAATGAAAGCATTGCCAGTGCACTTATGAAATGTTGCTAAATCACATAAACAAATAGAATGCAAGATAACAATAAAATGAGATTTAGCACCAACTAGATAGTCAAAACTTAAAAATTAAGAAATTTGATGACATTAAATGTTGTTCAAAATAAGGATCAAGTAGAATGATTGTTGCCAGGAGCTGGGAGAAGAGAATAAGGAGCTAGTGTTTAAATGGTTCAGAGTTCCAAGTGGGGAATGTGAAAAAGTTCTGGAGATGGACGGTGGTAATGATTGTGCCACCATTTGAATGTACTAAAATGTACAGAACTATACAGTTAAAAATGGTTAATATGGCAAATTTTGTTACACATATAATAATACATTAAAGAAAAGCAAGAAGGGAGGAAGGAAGGAAGGAAGGAAGGAAGGAAGGAAGGAAGGAAGGAAGGAAGGAAGGAAGGAAGGAAAGGATAAATGGAGAAGAAAAGAAAGAAAGAAAGAATGAAAGAGAGAGAGAGAAGAAAGAAAGAAAGAAAGAGAAGAGAGAGAGAGAGAGGAGAGAGAGAGAGAGAGAGAGAGAGAGAAGAGAGAGAGAGAAGAAAGAAAGAAAGAGAAAGAAAGAAAGAAAGAAAGAAAATTTTAATCAGTGGGACTTTTTATCCACTCTGACCCAAGCCTGTAGCTCCAGAAGGTTTCCACTCATTTCAATTAAAAGAATCACTGAATTGAAATTGGAGAACCACAGGCCTGTCTCTCTGTGACTTTGCTGTTCTTAAGCAAGCATGTGCTGCTCCTTCATGTTCCGTCTTCATCTATTAAGATAATTATGGAGGTTAATGAGAGGAGTCTATATTTCGGGTAAATAATGCCAATACCCCCATTCTCCACCTACAGGTCTTCCTCTCATTGGTCTGAGTGCTGCAGCATCATAGTTGAGTAATATGGTTTTTACTTCTTGGATTCCTGAGTTTCACTCAGGCCAAAAATGAAAAAATATCTATTATTTAGTATTGAAAACATCAAAGAGAGTAACATTGGTCCTTCCATTCCTATTGCAAGGGAACTGACAAAAATTAGTCAGAGGTTTCTCACTGGTTCATCGAGAGAAACATAAAGCAGCAAGCACAATTCTATCTGACTATGAAGTTTAGGGAAAAAGAACAATTTGGAAAAAATGGTATTTTTTACATGTTCTCATGACTGAGAAATTCATTATGTTGTGAGAAATCAAAATATTTCTACTTTATATAATGTCCCTTGCACTCAACACATTTAGAATTAAAATAAACAAGAAATTAAAAAAAAAAATCTAGCCATTAAATACCTACTAATGTCTGTCAAAAGCATATCTCATTAAAATCAATGACTTTCCTTCAAAGAATTTTAACATATTTCCTATAGGTGGGATCTATGTGATATACAAATACAGATGAAAATAAAAAGTGAGTTTGAAATAGTAAAGCAAATAAATTAAAATTTAAAAACAACAAACAATGAGTCAATGAGTTGAGCTAAAATTCTATCACTATCTAATATTAGAATCTTAAAAATTTTGGTTAGGCTATATAGGTTTCAAAGTGATCTGTTAGAATGGAAACTATCTAAAGTTGTTTCCAATTTTAACTTCAGAATTTTTAAGATTTTGTCAGATATCCAAATTGCTGCTTTCTATAATATGAAAATCTACATCTTAAGAAATAACGGCATGACTGCTCTCTGTCTTTAGCTTATTATTTGGAGCTCCGTAGACGAAACTTCAATCATCAAGCAGATTAGATTATCCTCACTTTCCTAGCAATAAAAGATGATGCTTTGCATAGAATACATTATTTCTATACTTCAAAATCATGTTTATGGTTGACTACCCACTAAGACAACACCTACAATATGAATAATTTAGCTTTTATTCTCTTTATTTCTAATTTTTCGGATCTAACCTTTTGTTGTAATAAAGTACAAATGAATGTTAAGACTGCTTTATAGTTCATATGTAAAAAGAATTTTAGAAAATAAATTTATTTAATTTTTTTTTTACTATATTTATTTCTAGCTAGAGGTTGAGAATGGATTTTTTTGAGCTCACACATATATTTAATAAAATATATAGCCCATAGATTTATGTTGTGTTAAGTCTATATTAATAGACAAAACTCAGAATGAGATTCTCTTCATTTTGGAGTCTCTAGCATCAAGCACCAGACTAAAAACATGACACATTCTCTATAAATGTGTTATACTAAATTTAACTGAAGGGAATAAGGAAAAGAATAAAGAATTTTAAATTAATTGGGCTGGACACTTTATGAGTATTTTACAAAAGTTATCCCACAAAGCTTACTGACTTCATGTAGGTTATTTTTAATAAAAACACAGGCAGCATCTGCTCAGGCATAAAGAACCACTATCTCATAGATTTAATTAATGAATTATAACCACGTTGTATAACTCTGGCTTAATAAATCAGTTTCTCTGAAATTCAAGGTTCGCTCTCATGTTGACTGTACCTCAAAATTGCCTGTAACTCTACATTTTCCATAAGTACTTTATATTTCATTAGAGGGTAGAAAGAAAATTTCGGGTTAATAGAAGTGAATATATTTTGTGCATATTGTTGAAGATCACTTGTAAAGATGTAGAATTCTCAATTTATAAGAACTCGACTTTGCTTCTTTGAATGTTAGTTGATAAAATTTAATAAGGAATCAAAGAATATATAGTGAAGAATGACAGTGAGTCATTCAATCCCAGCAGCACTTTTTTTCCAGCCCTGGAATAAAAGTTTAAATACTAATTGAATCTATAGTCATGATAGACCAACAAGTTTCAGTTAAAAAATAATGTGAAAAAGAATAAATATATATATATATTTAATTGTTTTAAAAATTAAAAAAATTAATTACAGTCGACATACAACATTACTTATTTTTTGGTGTACAATATAGTAATTCAACATTTATATAACTTACAAAGCAATTACCCCAATAAATCTATTACCCATCTGACACCATACATAATTATTACAATATTATTGACTATATTCCTTATGCTATACTTTACATCTTCATAACTATCTTTTAATTACCAATTTTTACTTCTTAATTCCTTACTTTTTTTTATCCACCACCATGCTCACCCTGAGTATCTTCCCATTTTGCAACCATCAAAATATTCTATCTCTGAGTCTGTTTCTGTTTTGTTTTTTTTATTTTGTTTTTTAGATTTCACATATAAGTGGAATCATATGGAATTTGTCTTTCTCTGTCTGACTTACGCCGCTCAGCCCAATACCTTCTAGGTCCATCTGTGTTGCTGCAGATGGCAAGATTTCATTCTTGTTTATGGCTGAATAATATTCCATTGTATACACGCACCTCCTCTTCTTTATTCATTCATCCATTGATGGATAACCAGATTGCCTCCATATACTTTTATATTTACCAAATGTTTATCAGATTCTTACTTAATTCCAAATACATTCTCTTATGACCTAAAATTTATAGAATTATTCATAGAATGTTTGTTTCCATTAGAGTATAATCGTATTCTACAGTAACTTTCTATACAAAGGGCATCATACTTATACTCCTGAGTATATACAACTAATTCATCTAATCAAGAAATATTTAAGGTTTGTCATCAATAACCACATGAAGTTATTTAGTTTTCATTGTGGGTTTAACTATTCTCTGTAATTTCTTTTGTACCTACATAAAATGCAAGATTATAGGCCCCTCTAGTTTCTTCATTTTTTTAATGAAAATACTTGGTCATAGGGAACTCTATAAACATTGCTTTTGGAGTCCAAATATAGGCAGGTAGCATTAAATTCTTTAACTACTTATAGATATAAAGAATACATGGTAACAACGTATTGTTCTCCATATCTTCCTTTTAAAAAATATAGATAACCTTTAACCATTATGACTGCTGCTTGTTTCAAACTCACAAAACTATAGAATCTTTGCATATGTGTGTGCTCAGAGTACAGTCACAAAGGACTGGTTTTGGTCAAAATGCTCAGCATATTGGCTATATCTATGTTCTCGTAGTGGTGGTGTTATCTCAGGGACAATCAGCATTTTTCTTCATTGGCCATTTGTTTGATCTACATATGTGATTAAATAATAAGTCATGACACAGAGAATGGCATAGTGCTAACTAATAAGTAGACTTGAGTTAGAGGAAGTAGTACAAGTCACTTACTTCATAAGCTCAATCAAGATCAGTAATTTTGTATTATCCATATCTCTATTCTGTTTGGGATAAAAGTATTTTAGGTTTAAATTGTTTTATTATTTGCAATTTGCGCAATTCCCAGGGATGTGTCATTCTTTGGGTCTTGAATGATATGATAGAATGAGTAGAGTAGTGGACATGGATGCAGCCAGATGCATATTGCAGTGTTGTCCTACTATGTGTAGGACAGATAATTACTCTTTTAGAGATTTAGATTTTCTCTGTATAAATGAAGCTAAAAGTACATTACTACAAAAAAAATTAAAAATAACTTAAAGTGACTTGTCCAGCGCCTAGCACAGATTAAGTGCTTGATAAATGTTATCTTTGTCTTTAACAAAGGGCCTTAGAGAATAGCTGCTTAAATGCTTATTTTGAAATTTCATTTGACCAAGATAATTTTTAGTCCTAGACTATTGCAGTGTACTTAATCAATAACAGATTAATATGATTTCTATTAATAAAAACAAAATATAAATTTAAATATTTATATAAACATGTAAATATATGAAACGTACATATTTAAATATGTATATTTGACATTGACAATGCTGGTGAAGGTGTTGATAATTTATACAAAATAATAGAAGCTATCAATTTTGTTTAGGAAATTCCTTCTTTATACTCAAAAATCTTTTATTTTTCCTGTATTCTCTCTCTCTCTAGTTTAAAAATCATATATTCAAAAAGATTTACTAAACTGGAATTTTTAGGTGTTTTTGTATTCCTTATTTTCATAACTTTTTTCCTTATGAAATGGTAAGACAGAGAGAGGACTTCAGAATTTTTCACATTGTTCTCTAGGTGAATTATGCTTATCACATACTAAATCAGAGAGTTCTATCCTACTTTGAATAACAGACAGACAAAAGAACATATTCATAAGGACTGCAAAAGTGAGTAAGATTCTGTTAGTCAAAGGGTTGCAAGAAAAAGAAAAAATACATTATTCAAGGCATAAGAATTAAATATTGAAGGAATGACCAATAACCTCTTTGATTTTTATTTATTTCGACACCTGTTTGTTCCTTAGAGATGTGGACAAGCATTCACCTATTTTAAGTTTGAGTTGGTTCACCAAGTCAAGAGTTCCCCAGGGTGAAGTCTGAAACTGGCCCCCATACATGGTGGTCAAGAAGAGACCAAAGAAAGAGGCAGATCACTCCAGATTGGTAGGTGGTAGTTTAATAAGCAAGGGAATTTACATATGAACCCTGTCCTGGGCAACCACAAGACAGGTAGATCTCCCATCTGCCCCCAGAATCTTAAGTGTTTACATACAGGACTTAATGGGGTTCAGTCAAGTATACCTTCCAGGTCATCTCAACACATTGCTCTCTCTCAAGGGTTTCCTTAAAAATAGCTCCAGCTGCAGGAACAGTAAGCAGAATGTACATTTCAAGGACAGAGGAGGAGGAGAGGAGCCTGTGATTGCTGGATCCAGCTCTCAGGTCAACCAGTAATTACATCTTCTTGATGACCTCCTCCAACAATTTGGTGAGGTTATTCTATTTCCACAACTGAGGCAAACATTAACATTCTTCTGGTCAAAATGCACCAAGAGACTTTCACTAGTCTATGAAGACATTTTACCCATTAAAGAATCTTCTTTCTCTGATTTTCATGCCAATATAAGAGACTGACATATGTGATAGAGTCACAGAACAGAAGATACAAAGAGTATGTATTTTTAACTGAGTCATTACTATATAGTATGCATTATATCAGGTGCTTTGAATGCGTTACTCTATTTAAATTTCATAATAATCCTGGATTAGGTACCACTCTTCATTTGGAAAATAAAGCTTAGAGAAATCAAGCATCTTTACCCAGGATATACAGTTGGTATGTAACAGAGCCAGAACTTAAACTGAGTCTGTCTCTAAAGTGAAAAGTCTTAAGTTGTGCTGCTTTTATGGTCATAAAAAGGGAAGTAAAATAATAGAAAACCAGGGGAAAAAGTCACTAGAATCCTATGGTGGCTTTGCTACACCTAAAGTATCGATTTTTACAAAAATGGTTTTAAATATACTGTTCTTCAACTGTTTTTTTTTTTTTTTTTACTTAACAATATATATCTTGGAGATCTTTCCTTGTAAGAATATGTGTTATTATTTCATTCCTTTTAATAGTGTCAGAGTATTTTAGAGGCTTTAAATGATATTTAAGTAGTTTTGATTTTTCAGTATTATAAATATGTTATTAATCTTTGTTATACCTGTATCTAATAAACCTGCCCTGGTATTACTTTAGAAACAGTTCCTAAAACAAAATTATTGGATCAAAATAAATAAGCTCTTTAAATACTGGTAGATGCCAACAAATCACTCTCCAAAAATCTGAATAATTTACCATCCCTTTCAAGAATGTATGAGTGTTTTATTTACCCATCAACTTCTCACCACTGAATATCTACCTTTTAAATTTTATCCATTATTTTTATCATTGTGATCTGAGTTTTAGAACTTACTCGTGTTCTCTTAGATGAACTGGAAAAGATAAATTTTTTAAATGTATACATCAGTCATTTTTACTTATTTTCTGTAAAATGTTTATTTATTTCTTGCCATTTTTTTTATTTTTGCAATGTTCTTATTGAATCATAAAAGCTTTCTATGTATTATAGTTATTGCTCCTTTGTTGCATCTAAATTGAAAAAAAAAATGCCTTTTTCCACCCCGCACTTGTCCTTTCCCTTTCTTTATGATATCTACTAATACTTTAAGTTTTGTATAGTGAATTCTTTCACTTTTTACCTTATGTGTTCTGAGTTTTACATCTTGTTTAGAAAGATTTCCTTACCCCTAAATTCTAAAAATGTCTTTCTACAGTTTATTTATTGCTTTTAAAAATATTTAGATCTTAATCTATTAGTAATTTTACATGGTATGAGGAAGCTATTGAAATAAAAATTTGTTTCCAAATAAAAATCCTCACTATTCCAATTAGCGCTTGATTTTACGTTTCTTACTAATTTGAAATTCAATCTTTTTCATATATAATATTCCCACATAGATACCACCTGTTTCTTTTCTCCGTATTCACTGTCATTGGTATATTTCTGAAAAAACATGGTATTATTTTATGATACTATAATATGACATAGTAGAGTATATGTCAGTATTATACCCTCCCTCTACCCTTCACCTTGAACACATAATAGTTAAGGGTAGATGTCAGAACTAGTGTTGGCCGTAATACTTTTTGCTCACTGGCATTTCAGTTTAACTTTCTGCACCTCACATTCTTATCCGTAAAATTTGCAAGAGTATAGGATCACCATCATTATTATAGGATTGCTAGGATTATAGAATTATTACTGATATAAATGAATGAATTAATATGTCTAGCATTATTAGATCAATATTTATCATATTAAAAACACCCTACAAATGCTGCTTACTACTATTAGCCCCTTACACTCTATTTTTGAATAATATAATCATTCTTTCACATTTTTTCTTTTTATACTTTTGCATCAGTTTTCCAATTTCCAAAAATATATATTAGCATTTATTTGTAATTTTTTAGGGCGATGAGTACTAGATTAATTATACTTAAAATATATTTTGTGTAGCTTGGTATTATTCAGCAATGGAGCTCTATCTTCATATGAAAGTTTAGAGTCCAATATATCATTCCCGTTAGTCTAGATGCGATATGGTTAAAGTTGCCCACTCCGACCACCAATAAATGACTTCTAAGACTCTGAGGAATATAGTTTGAAAATTTCTGCTCTGAAATAATTTTTGTCTTATTGTACGATCTCTTAACATGTTTGTTTGTTTGTTTCAGTAAACTATGATTGAATTACTATACTTCCTTATCTGAAAGGGGGTTGCCATTTTGTTTACTTGTAAGAAAAACATCCCTAGACAATATTCCAGAATTTGCAATTTCAGGAAAGAAAGCAGTTAATGACCACCATTCCCATCTGTTCCAAGGCTACATTTCACTAAAAAGGCATAATAGATTAATGTGCATCATATGAAAGAATTGTTCAAACTGTTTCAGTAAAGCCTCTTTATATGGGTTCACACTATAACATATGGTTAGGTGAGATGATATTATAATTATATCCACACAGCTACATATGCTAACTACATTAGTCTTTTGTATAAAATACACTACTGCAATTTATGGTCCAGTATTGCTGTTATTGGTTGTCTTCTTGATTTAATATAAACAGCTCCCTGAACTGTAAGTAATCTAATCGATCTTCTGTAATTTTATATTTATGTCATCGCTTCTGTTGCAATCCACTAGTTATTGCCATAAACATAGTCTGCTGAGTACAGGGAGTTATAATAGACTGTATTTGTTCTATTGTTATACTTTGTCCAACCAAGTGACAGCATGAACTTGCGTCTAAAACACAGTTATTGTACACTGCAGGCTAAAACATAGGCTGGTTCTGGAGTATGAGCTAATAGTGCAGACTTGGGATAACAGTGAATGGCTCTCTGGGTTCCAATGAGTAAGGCAACTTTCCAGTTCATCTAAGAGAATAACAGTCCAACATTATCACAGCAATATATCCATCTGTAAGTCTTAGTAACTCTGAGTGAGCACATTGCAGAGATTGTGGCTGGTTAGCTAGTTTTGAATGTTGCATACTGCTTTGCCTGGGTGAGAATAAAAGGGACCACAGATGGGACTATTGTTTTAAGGGGGATACCAATAGTGGGTGTCCTGATGCATTGTGTCATCAAAGTATACAATGTCACAGGGAAAAAAAGGATAATTTTCCACAAAGGGCTATTATGTTGAGCCATGCTAGGTGCTTTGAGCCATTTGAATTGTTTGCTAAGGATAGCCTCTTATATGCCTTGTAGTTATTGGCTAGATCATTATATATGTGACTCACATAACATATTTTATTATGTAGAGATTAAAATCAATTTTGTGGTTGAACAATAAACAATAACTACAAAACTTGAAATTTAAGTCCTTAGACTTCACTGAACTCTTTGAACATTTTCTCTACTTCAATTTTAAAGAAAACACATCCACAATATGATTATATCCTTATTTGCCCTATAAATTAAAAATGAATCTTAGAAGTAAAGAAATCTGGCACAGATCACAATTAACAATTGGGAGAAACTTCAGATTATTCTGTCTAATTTCAAAGACCCTAGCCTCACCAGAAATTAGACTTGCTTCATTATAAATTAACTCTTCCCCCAATCTAATCCTCCTTAATTTGTTTGATTGTTTTGACTATCTATCTATCTATCTATCTATCTATCTATCTATCTTATCTATCTATCTATCTGTCTGTCTATAGAAAACCTCAAATGTAAACCTCCAAGACGTAACAAAGGTTAACATCTCAGCATATTTACTCCATATTTCTAAAATATAAAAGAAGAAACTATTCAGATAAAGCTGAATTCACCTAATCCTGATTCTTGGTCACATGTTTCTTATTTCTTCTCTATATATGACCACTCTCATGAACTTAGAGTGTATTCTGCCAGTGTTTTTAATTATTTTAGTACACATATATTATCTACAAGCCATCAACATTAGTTAATTATGTGTTGATCTATAAATGATATACTGGGTGAATGTTTCTACAACTTTCTTTTATAACTCAATGTTAAGCTATTTGATTCATTTTAAACCAGTTGCATAATACTATATCTATGTTTTATATATTTATTCCCCTACTGATAAATACTTGGATATCAAAATTTACTATTTCACATAAATTTGCAGCAGCCTACTGCACATCTCCTTGTGCATATATGTGTTTCTCTAAGATATATACCTAAAAGTATGTTCTCAATGGTTGGTGCCCACATTTTCCAGTTAATTATTTTCAATACCCTTTGTAGAATATGCTTTGTTCAACATTATGCTAATATTTCACCAGTGGTGTACAAATAGCCTTTTTGTCCACATTTGCCAATACTAAATTTTTTGAAAATAATTTTTATTGTTTAACCCATCATTGTTATGAATTGAATGTATCCCCTCCAAACTCATATGTTAAGATCCTAGCCCTCAATGTGATAGTATTTAGAAATAGGGGCTTTGGGAGGTAATTAAGTCATGAAGATGCAACCATCATGAAGGGGATATTGCCCAGATAAAAAAGACCCAGAGCATGCTCTTTAATCTCTGCAATATGAAGCTACAATGAGAAAACAGCCATCAGTGATAAGAAAGTGAGCCCTCGCCAGACACTATCTGCTGTCATCTTGATGGATTTTCCAGCTTCCGGAACTGTGAGAAATAAATGTTTGTTGTTTGTCAGCTAGTTTATATTTTTGTTATGGCAGTTTGCATGGACTAAAACACTCATATGTAAAAATCTATAAAATGTATAGAGAGGGAGATTTTTAAAGAATAATAAGTGAATATCATGGTATTTACTACCAAGGTATTACTAAAAGAACACTATTGGTCTCTTAGAAGTTGTGTGCCTCTACCAAATCATATCACTCCCACCCTCTAGAATGATTTTTATGTTCATTATTCTCTTTTTCTATACAGGTTTACCATCTGGATATTAATACCTAGGTTTGAAAATCTGAGTAGTAAGCACAAACCTAAATGTGTAAGAAAAAGAGACACTGTCATTATCAGAGGATGGCTTTCAAGAGAAACTTCACTAATAGAGTTGGAGTCTCTGAAAATATGCAGAGTACTTTTGGGGGAGTTAGTGGCTGAAGCCATAGGAGTCATGAAATGTATAGGGCTCATGTCACTAGAGCCATCTAGCTCAACTGAAAGTAAGAAACAGGTTTTGGGGGATATCTGACAGAAATATGGTCAGAAGGAATGCGTGATTCTGTGTTTTCTGCTTCTAAGCTCATTGTAAAGCCCAACTTTAGCCCCACAAATTGGTTAAAGCAGAGCACTTGTGGGATGAAACGAGTGTCTTTAAACAATTTGGCATGAAGAGAAGAGCAAGAACTGTATCAGCACATGATTTAATCCGGCTGAGTACAGCTCAGAATTTGGGCCAGGTTCTATCTAGGCATTCTGCCCTCAGGTAAATAATTGGCACAGTGGCTATGGAAAGGTTGTAGAAGGCTGACTTCAAAATGTTTATCTCTAGAGTTACTCTTTTCTAATCTAATCTGGGTCAAAGCTGTTATCCTGGGATTCATCTTCTTAATGGGAGTTCTCTTTACCGGTTCCCTGTATTAAATCTCCTCTTTGACATAGCCCATTTTAACATCTGTCTTGTTTTATTTTCCAGTTTTATTGATACACAATTGACATACATTGCTGTATAAGTTTAAGGCACACAACGTGGTGGTTTGATTTACATTTTTGTGAAGTGATTACTACCATAGGTTCAACTAACATCCATCATCTCATATAGATACAATAAAAAAAGAAAAACAAGAAAAAAAACAAAGTCCCCTTGTGATGAGAACCCTTAGGATTTATTCTCTTAACAACTTCTCCACATACGGCAGTGTTAACTACAGATTTCACATTGTACATTATATCCTTAGTACTTATTTATCTTATAACTGGAAATTTGTACCGTTTGACCACCTTTCTCCAGTGCCCCTCCCCAACTTTCCACTTTTGGTAAGCACAAGTCCAATCTCTTTATGAGGTATTTATGATTCCATATATAAGTGAGATCATACGATATTTGTCTTTCTCTGCCTGTCTGATATTCCACCAAGCATAAAGCCTTCAGTGTTCATTCATCTTGAAAATGGTAGGCATTCCATATTTTTAATGGCTGAATAATATTTCAGTGTGTGTGTGTGTGTGTGTATACATACCACAACTTCTTTATCCTTTCATTCATTGATAAACACTAAGGTTCTTTTCATGTCAAGACATGAAAAGTAGATAATGCTGCTATAAACATGGATGTGCAGATATCTTCTCAAATAAGTTTTTTTGTTGTCTGGTTTATTTTGAGCTTCTTGAGGATATGCCAGTTTCGTTCATCAATACAAAGAGAATCTTTGATATCAGAATTTTAAGCTTGTCCTCAGGTACTGGGAAGGGCCCCATAGGGACCTCTAATCTCCTACCTGAAAGGTAAGGACCTAGAAGCACAGTAGTGAAGAAGAATTGGGATCTCTGAATTCATTAATCAGTAAAGAAACCATCATTTAATCCCTGATAGCAGGGGAACATATCTCTGTGCTTGTTTTTTATCAATTTGCTCAATTTTACTTAGTTCACAGCATAAACTATTAGATTTCTGCTTGGTCAAAGAAAAGGCAATTTTCCAAACAAATAAAGTTGAGGAAGGGATTTAGGAATAGTATTGTATCTAAATAGTTTTTATCCAGTCCTCCTCATATTAGGTTCCCCCTTCACTTCTGATTACATGGTCCTTGACATTTCTGGTAATTTTTGAGACTTTTCTGTAGACACTGTGTAGTTTTTGAATTCTTCCTCATGTCAGCTTGGAATCTGGCTTTCTTGTGACTGATAAGCCAGTTAACACTTGTCCATCTGCTGCCTTTCAGCTTACCAAATTTTGTTGTTGTCTTTATTCGTTTTTTTATCTTTGTAGTAACTAAAGTTAAGAATTGTAAAGGTTGAGATAAATCTAAAGTGAAAGTAGATTTTTGCTGAAAATGTAGACAAACCAAAAAGTTCCTACTGGACTACTTTATCTTTTTATTAACCATTTTTCTTAAATCTTTTAAAATGAAACTGTTTGAGATTCTAGGCATGCAGAATAAATCTTGACAATGCTCTTTGGAGTGCTACATACTTATTCAAATGAAACTAAGTAATTTAAAAGTATGGGTGTAAAAATATCACAGAGCTGAAACAGGGTTTCTTTCTGCATATCATCACCATCAAATGCTGGGACAAAACATTATGTGAAACTGGTTAGTGTGTGAAATGCTGGTAGAAAATATACCCTAGCATTCTTCAGACTATGCATTGAGTTAGGAAGAGAAGATACAAGAAATAATAACAGACGATATAGACAAGGCTCTCTAAAATAAATTACTAATTCAAATGATGGCACCTTCTATATGCTAGGGATCATGGATCTAAAAGGAAAAGATATGGTCCATATCTCTCAGAAATTCACAGTCAAATAAGGGAAGCAAGCTGTCAAATTACAACAGAACTCAGTTGATATCAATGATGTTTCTCTCTCTCTCCCTAGCACATTCTTTTTTTTTTTTCCTACTCTGACTGGCTCCTTATTTTCTACATATAAGCTAAAATGTCACCTTTTCCGACCACCCTATCCAAAGCAGATCCCAACTATACATTCACTATCATTATTTCTCTCTTCGGTGTTCTGATTTGTTTTCTTTGAAGTCTTAATAAAAAAATATGTAATTATTTTATTTTTATTTGTTTCTTTTTTCCTCTCTGTCTCCCACCACTGGACCATATCAGTTTTGGTTCCCATTTTATCCTCAATGACTAAAACAGTTTTGATACACAGCATATTGGGTGAATTTAATGATACTTTCTATCTAAACTTCCTAATAGCACATGAGCTAAATCTTGAAGGATTTGTAGAAGCTAATCAGTGGTAGAGAGTATTGAGGAAGGTCATTTTAGTCAAGCAGCAGTGTATGTGAGAAAACACAAAATTTTTTTAATGACATAGTACAACACTGAAGAAAAAGAATGGTCAAATTTGATTCTATATCTAGCTAAAATATCCATCAAAGTGGAAAAAAATAAAAATGTTTTCTGACAAAATTGAAACTGTATCTCCAGAATTCTACACTAGAAGAAAAACTAAAGGGAATAATTTAGGTGAATAAAAATGATTTCAGGTGGAAATAAAAAGATGCAGTAAAACTGACCATGAAATAAAAAAAGGTAAGTGTTGGGTAAACATAAATGAATATTAACTATAAAAAGCTATACTAGGAAAACTTTATTTGCTCTTATCTAGCATGTAGGGAGTTTAGAAATTGCTGTTCCATTTTAACAATAAGTAAAAAAGAGGAATTAATTGAGACATCAACTACTCTTCTTAGTTCCATCAGAGAAGTAAAGTCACAGGGCAAACTGCTCCCTAAAAATTAGAGAGACAGACAGGTGAATACGAAGAATCACAACTTACTGAAGCAATAATGCACAAGCAGAAATCCCTGCCAGAAGTAGTGCTGGAGTGAAAATCTAAACTGTAATTGATGAACGCTAGAGGCTCAATATGCATGAATCTGAGAGTTAAAAACTCCAGGGAGACCCAATCATAGGGAAGCCCTCAAGCTTTTGTGAGTTTTCCTTCAGAAACTTGACAATTGCAACAAAAGTACACTGTGGTACAGTATATTGATGGTGGGGAAGGTTGTGTGAGGTGGGGGATTTGTAGATATATAGAAATTCTCCATACATTATGCTCAATTTTACTGTGAACTTAAAGATGCCTACAAATTAAATCTTATTAATTAAAATTACAGTAAAATTTTTTGTGGGCTTCTAAGGCCTTAAAACATTCTATTTGAACTTTGGTAGTAGTAGTTCATGGGTATTAGCTCTATAATTATTAAACCTGTACATTTACATAATAAATTTTTCTGAATTTGTTATATTTTCTAATGTTTAAAAGGAAAACAACTATAGAAATAGAAAGGAAAGCAAGGAATTGGTTAATAAAAAAATTCGGGGAAAGTAAAATAGGAAATTTAAAAAAGCATCCAATTGTTTTAAAATATTGTCTTATTATTGAACTTGTATGTAGGTACATAGTATTACTTTTTTATTGTTCTTTAAAATAAGAATGTCTATATACTCTGTGTATTTCATGTAATATAGTAAATGTAAATACCATTGACACTTTAAAAATACAAGTTTCAACTACATTGGTCCATGTGGCTATTTTTTCAATAATTACTGTAAATTATTTCCCCTTTCTTATGATTATCTTAATAACATGTTTTTCACCAGTTTACTTTATTCTAAGAATACAGTATATAACATATAGCATATAAAATATAAGTTAACTGATTATGTTTTCACTAAAGCGTCTGGCCAACAGCAAGCTATTAGTAAAGTTTTGGGCGAGTTCACAGTTATATGTAAATTTTTGACTGCATAATGGGGAAGGCACCCTTACCCTCCATGTTGTTTGAGGGTGAATGGTGTTTTTTGTTTAAATAATTTTAAATAATATTTTTAATTTAAAAAGCTAAAAAAAGGTAAAAAAATTCAGACTGTAAATAAAAGTTTTTTGATAAGTTTTGTTGTAAAACTGAACCAAAAAAAATGAGAATTTGAAGTGGTAGAAGATAAAGATACTAATAGAGTTTAAAACAAAGACAGGAGATACAGAACATATTTACATGTTGTCAAGAATAATTCTCTCGACAGGGCATTATGATGAACAAAACATAGAAACTGCAGAAAGAAGTCCTTGCAAACTGAGAAGAATAGGGAACAAGAGTTAAAAGAAAGTTTTGACCTTTAATAGAAGTAGATGTGGTTTCACATGGTTAAAAAAGAGGACAGAGGATATGGGTCCTGATGCCAGTGGAAATACAGTTTGGGTGAGAAAATTAGAAAGTTACTGTTATAGTTACTTGCCTATTTTCACAACGATAATTTCCTGAGAAGTGGGGAAGAATGATGTGGTTAGAAATAAGAGGATTCCATTTTTATCTATGAAAACATTCATTGATAAAATTATTTTTTAGTACTGTAGTTTAAATGTTGATGACTTGGGCATCACTTGGCAAACTACAAAACCAGGTTGACTGATTTTCCATTTGAAGGTGAATAAAGAACAAGATGTAAAATCTTGCCAAAACTTCATATTACCAGTACTTTCTATCTGTGCCAATGGGATAGGTGATTTTTAAAACTTTTTAATTCTGCATTTCTTTTATTATTTATCAGATTGAGATTTTTTTCTTTTTGCATTTATAGGCAAGTATTCTTCCTTTGTGAATAATCTGCTTCTATCATCTGCTCAGTTTTCCATCGGGTCTCCTAGAACTTATTATTTTTTTAATTGCATACCGTGCATACTAGAGCATTTTTAATCCTACATATTTTTAATCTTCTGTCTTTGTATACTGTTTATTATACCAGTGAGAGGTTTTAATTAGTAATAATAATGAATAAATATTTTATAAAACAAAATTTTTTTATACTTTTTTTCTACAAAACTAGCAAAAACTTAAATTCGAACTTTAACAGTATTTTTCAAACTCTTTATGATCTGCTAAACTCTTTGATTATCTGCCAAAATCCAAGGCCTAGAAAGTTTCTGATGAAATAAATCTGTGGACACAGAAAGAAGAATACATACATACGCAAAATTTTGCACATAATTTCAGTGGTCTCATAAAGGACACTAATTTAAGAACTCTTTTAAAAATAGATTCTATTTTTTATTTAGCAATTTTAAATAATATAAATGTATAATATTCCTACAATATTATGCAGATCTATAAAAACAAGGTTTTCAATTTTTTAATTAACAATATAATGTTAAGCCTAGAAGACTATTAATACTGTGGTTTCAACTAATAATATAAATTTAAATCATTTTTATATAGATTGAAAAGGGTAAGACTAAGCCAAAGACATTTAGAAGACTATTATAGTGATATAAGTAAATGTAACAGTAGCCTAAATAAAATGAATATTTGTATATTTGTATAAATTTTAGACTTTAAAAATAAATCACTGAGTCCAAGGAAAGGCCACATGGCTGCCTTCCATGAAGCTACATAGGGTGACATTATTTTGGTGAATTTAGCATGCTTCTCTCAGTCTAGATCTCATATGGGTTTTGCAACTTAATTTTATCAGAAAATTAAGAAAGATTAGCTTTCCCAGTGGGGTGTCTCACATGAACTAAGTTAACTAAGAACTTCAAAGTTATTTATATTTTTTACATTAAAAATGGTGTAAAAAAAGTGAAATGATATATAAATATATATCAGTATATTTGGAACAATAAATACTCAATACATAATAGGTTTATTGTCATACAAATCAAATGTTAATTTATTACTTGCCACATAAGTTGAGTATATATTTATTTTTGCATAATTGAGACAAATACACACATATACATACGCAGGAAAGATAATTTTTTAAAAAGCATGATGAAGAGTGAATGGATTGATGAGGAAATAAAGACAGAAATTTTTGGCAAAACCTTCACAAATTTGATTATAAAGGGATAAAAAATTAAAATGATAACTATAACAATAAATCTGGTCAAAAATATTTTAAAGTTTAATTTAGTTGTGTTTTTATTAAAATTGTGTTATGGGTTGAATTGTGTCACCCCCAAAAATATATTAAAAGTTTCAATCTCAATACTTTAGAATATGACTTTATTTAGAAATAGAGTGATTGCAGATATAATTAGTTAAGAGAAAGACATAATGGTGAGCCTCTAGTCTAATATAACTGAAGCCTTTATAAAAACGTGACCATGTGAAAACATATACACATAGGGAAAATGTCATGTGACCAGGGAGGCAAATATTGAATTTGTGCAGCTGCAAGCCAAGGAACTCCAAAATTGCCAGAAGACCACTAAAGCTTGAAAAGAGGCAAGGAAGGATTTTCCTATAGATATCTACAGAGCATGGTCCCACGAACACCTTGATTTAAGACCACACATTTCTATTGTTTAAGCCATTTCATTTGTGGTACTTTGTTGCAGTTGTTCTAAGAAACTAATATAAATAGAAAGACTCAAACATATTTAAGTGTTGGGAATGGGTCATCATGAAGTGAAACAGTGGAGAGAGATGGGGAAGGAGCTATTGATGGAAACAAGTTCTTGGAGGAGAAGGCAGGAAAGCATTACTTAGAAAATGGGCTTAGGAGAAAAGACACTTCTTAATTTTAATGAGAGGAAAGAAAGGAAGCGAGGTAGTTTCTATCTATGATTCTTATTTTTCTAACACTTATGCGGCAAATTCATCTCTAATAATGAGCAGGGCCTTGATTTCACAGGAGATTTGAGAAATTTGAAATAACTTCAGTAGAGAAGAGAAAGCCAACTGAGGCTCTACAAGATAGTGAGCTTCTAGATTCAAAGTACAGCACTAATTAATGAATGTATTTCCAGTTTGGTTTGGTATCAAGGCGATTCAAACTTGTACCTTTATTTTATCTGTTCTACTTTAAAAGAAAAAATTTATAATGAACATTTAATTATTAAATTTGAAAACAACTATAGATATTCATATGTTTTGTTGCCATCTCACATCATCTAAGGAAACCATTCATTAATTTCAAGGAGTGAATTCATGTTGTGTGTGTTCTGGATTTGTGTATCATCAGTAGAAAATGTGTAATCACTGAATTAAAACTCACAGAAGCTACATAACCAGAAAAGATACAATTCTCACAACACCTATAAAGTTGCCTAGAGCTTGAGTTTATTTTAATATACATAGACATTCGTTAAGTAAATATCATATTAACATTTTGTGGTTTAGTATACGTAATAAACAAGGCCCTTGATGGTATAGATCAAATAATATTGTAGAGACAGACTTGACCATTAGTATGTTCAAGGATTTATTAATATAGGTAAAAGCATCCAGTTAACACAAGTATGTAACAAGGCAATATGAACTTGAGAGTATCCTTACTGGTTTCTTGATACACAGGTTTAGGTTTATATTTGATTTTCATCACCCTGATCCACATCAATAAATAAACATCTAATTAGCTGTACATCTGGGAAATATATATTAAAAAGAGTATCCATCCATAAGGAGATAAAACAGAACTCAGCATAATAGAAAATATGAACATTTAAAATGAAAGGGGTAACAAATCACTAGGAGCAAGTATATATTCTTGATAAACAATAGGTTATTCCAGACTAAGCTCATATTATTTTTAATGGAGTTACTAGTTCATTGGTTGAAAGTAATAGACGTTTGTAATAAAGACACAATCAAGTTGATTAGCGATTAAAATGGTGAACTAAAATGGTGCTGTGTTGGCACTGTAAATATATAGAATGCTGAAAAAAATCAATCTTTATTTTAGTCCTTTCTTAAAGAAATTTAATGACATGGAAAGATGTTTTTAAATTAAATTAAAATAATACATTATAAAACAGTAAATTTCATATGTTCTCATATATTTATATATCTGGAGGCAAAACTTTGAAATGTTTACATTGTTGTATGGTGATGTTGAGAATAATATTTATTTATTATACTAATCTATATTCCTAAAGCTAGACTTTATTGATCTTCATATTCCCCAACTCTCTCCTCAAAGCTGCTTCTCTCCTGAGTAATTAGGCTACATAGCATAGAGCTCAAAAGCAAAGGCTCTTCAACTCTTCAACCGATTTGGAATCTCACTCTACTGGTCACTAGCTATGTGATATTGAGCAAGTTGCTTTTGTTTAACATCCTATAGTTTCCTTATCTGAAAAATGGAAATAATATTATCATGTAGCATTATTGTGATAATTAAATAAATACATAAAAATATTAGCAGAGCCTGATATAAATTGAGAGCTAAATAAATATTAAAAATAATGCTAATAAGCATCACTACATCCCCAATAAATCCCTTTTGGCTAATAGCATCATGTTTACTCAGTTGCACAAACTAGAAATCTGAGGGTCAGCTTTAAACCCCACCTTCTTGTCATACATATGTCCTAAATAATTTGTGGACATGGTCCTCAGTCTACATCTTTAGTGTTCTAGCTTTAGATTAATTCTGTTTGCTAAACTGGACAACTGTTGGAGTCTCATAACTCTCTCATTCCATTTGCCCACATTCAGATCTGTTTTTCACATCTCTTATTATACCTTCCCCTTCCACCGCTCCCCACATCTAAATCTAATTGTATTACTTCTTAAAAGACTTAAAATATTTCACTATAAAGCCTGAATTTCTCACATTTCACATCAATTACAATCTGGAAGGTCACTGTCCTGTGAACCTGCTCTTCTACCTCACAGCTCACTGTTCTGCACTATTTTCCCTCATTCCCCACTTAGGGGAACTTTCCTTTTGTTCTCTACTTTCCTTACCTTTCCACTGTGCTTAAGTCACTCCTTCCTCTTTGACCTTCTAGCACAATCATTCTTTAGTAACAAGAAGAGCAGCAATAACAATAGCTAACATTAATGTATAATTCTGTGTCTCTCACTAATACAAAGTCAGGTGTTACCTCATTTGTTCCTCAAAACAATCCCATGATGTAGGTATTGTTGTCAACCTCATTTAACAGTTAAGAAAAATGATGTAGAAAAGTTAAGTACTTGTCCAAGGCCACCTTGGCTGGTGAGACATGGAGCACACTTTTAATTCATACAGAAAAATGAGAGCCAAAGCTACTAAGAATACTGCCTCCCATTACACCACACAAACACAGCACATTGTATTATCATTAAAAAAAAAAAAAAACTACATCTGTCTCTTCAAAAATACAAAGCCTTCTTCATATTTGTACTTCCAATGTGTAATTCAGTACCAGTAACACAGAATGCACAATAATTAATAAAAGAACTAACGAACAAACAAATGAGAATGATGACACAAATAACTAGTTTTTGATGGATTGCCTTTTCTACCCGGTGGATGTATATTATATAAATATTACTATTTTATTAACAGCTATATTGAAATATAATTGTTATACAAAAAAAACTGCACATGTTTAATATATGCAGTTTGATGGATTTGAACATATGCATACACATGTGAAACTATCACTGCAACCAAGGTAAAATGTCAACCTCATTGAAAGGAAAGCAGAGGAAAATAAAATAAAAATTAAAGTTGCTTTTACAACTGCATTAATATTGATATAGATTCATGAAAGCACATGTAAATTGGATCATAGAAGAACTTTGCTTGCCTTGTTTATCGGTTTTTCAAGTCCTGAAAACACTAGTATTATTGTTATATTTAACAACCTTTTTCCAAGGTTGTTGGAAACAACCACTGTAATAATAATTTTAACCACTGTAATAATAACCACTGTAAAAATAATTTTAAAAATTGGTATCAGTGAAGTCGTTTCAATTTTGCAAAGATAAAAATGTATGAATAAAAATGTATATACTTTATTTCATCAATAAAGTATAGCTTCTGTACAATTTCCAAATCATCTCCTGGGGATATTACACAGTAGCTTCATTCAGCTGAGATACATGATGTGATTCCTGCCTAGATTTCTGTACTATAGTCCTCCATGGTCAATGAGACCAACCACATTCGTTTTTCTCTAAAAAGTTAGATTTAGTGATGTAATATGAATCTTCCTTCATTGAGCCTCTGACTGTCCAGAGGTTTCCAAACTTATGTTTATACATGTCAGTGCTTTTTTAAATGACTGCATGAAACTGAAATCATCATAAGTTTTTATTACTATTTGTTTATTAGTTATTGTTTACTTACCTATTTTCCAAACTTATTCCTAGAAGGAAAGATAAAAGTCTTCTACAGATTTTATATTTTATCTTGAGCTTAGGTTCTTTATGTTTAATTTTCTAATTTTCAAATATGTAGGGGTTTTTATTTTTTATTTGTTATTAACTTCTAATTTAATTGCATTATATTAAAAATATATTCTATGTAATATGAATTTTTGAATAAAATTTTGATATAAAAATTTTATGAAATAGTTTTCTATAAAATTCTAATTAGAAGAATAGATCATAAAAATAACTGAGAATGTACATGAAGATCCAGCTGCAAGGAACATCTACACATTGCTCTTTATAAGCACAAATTTTTTTTCTTTTTTACCCTTAATTAATTAATTGATTGATTGATTTTTTATGGTAATATTGGTTAAATCCAGTGTTTCATCTGTACACTTTAACAGCAAGGTATATATATATATATATATATATATTTACACTGTGTGTTCACCTCCCATAGTTAGATTTCTTTCTGTCATCACATACTTGACCCCTTTACCACATCTATCCCCACCTCCCCGCAGCCTCTACCCTGGTGTACACTAGTCTATAGTCCATGTCCATGAGTCTCTGTTTGTTTGTCCTGTTTGTTGGTTGGTATAAGCACAAAAATTTTGAGGAAAAACATGAAAAAAGCACAAAATATATCACTCTGTACTTGTTAAAATTATTATTTGAAGAAATTTAATGACATGGAAAGATGTTTTTAAATCGAAAGTAATACATTATAAAACTAAATTTAGTATGTTCTTGTATATATAACTGGAGGCAAAATGTTAACATTGTTGTATGGTAAGATTGGGAATAATTTTTATTTATTATACTAATTTATATTTCTAAAATTCCTAAGATCTATTAGTTTTTAAAAGACTTTTTAAACTCTTATATTAATATAAAGTTTACAGAGAATGAAAAATTTTAAATCCTGCTTGATTTGGTTTACCCTGATATTTAGGACAAAGTTAATACATATAGGAACTTTCATGACCCTAAGTAGGAACAGTTGAAACTTTGGGTTCAAAATGCATCACAGTTTCTGATATATTTAAAACACACAATGCACATAAAATTTCTACACTTGCTGCTGAAAATTCTTTTAAATGACCACCTATATCCAGCATTCGACTACCCAAGTTGACTCAGACTTTGAGTTACAACTAGATTTGCTCCAATACTATCTAATGCCCTTAAAAACCCAAGGTAGACTTTTAACTGACATTCTCTAGTCAACATTAATCTATGTTAAAACATAAAAATTTAGTAAAACAATGAAAAATTTTCACAAAGTTCTATGTAGAAGTTATTTGCTAGGGGATCCCAATACAATTTTGTTGACATCTGTTCTCATTCTGTTTAATCTTCTTTTGAGTGTGTATGTGCATAATTATTCTTCTAGAGACTAAGTGGATTCAAATTTTATTACTTAATTAAACTATTTTATTTGTAAGTCAATGAAATTCAAAATAAAAAAATTATACCTATTTGCTAATCAGTCTACATAACAAAATGTAGATGTATGTTGATCTGAAATAATAATAGCATGCTTGTCAATACTCTAAATAACATAGAATTTCAGCTTTCAGAGTTCTTTGAACCATAAGATTATGAAATTTAAAAATTTTATTCTTTAAAAAACGTAAAATAAAACGATAACGTAGATGCTGAAAAATAAGGTATCATCATAAATTCTTATTTGGAGTTATACCATAGTTAGAGTAAATAGATAAATTATAGCATTTTTTGCAATTGAATGCCATAATTTATTGACACAAGAATATACTTTTGATTTATTATTAAGTAGCATATACAAAATGAACATATGATCTAGTTTTTAAAAATTCTGTATATGTGTGTGTATATGTATGAACATAGATACATAGTTATCAGATGATTCTGAACAATGGAATCATTGGTAAGTTTATTTTCTCCTCTTTATTAATCTGTATTTGAAGTAATTTTGTTATAATAAGTTATTTTTTACATAAACTGTCAGTCTAATTACATGGTGGTTTCACGTTGGAGTCCAAGAAACCTGATTCTCTCTTGTATGCACCATAAAAATAAAAATTATTCCCTATGCAAACAGGCAGAGCAAAATAATTAGGCCCAATCATAATTTCCTTTTGTCAAATATCTACTTAAAATAAATTGTATAACTATAAGTGTCATAAAGTATTTTCTGTTTTATTTGGAGAGGCTCCGAATAGCATGTATTACTTAGTATTATTTTGGTAAAATAGTCAATGCACTAGGCAAAGAAATAAAAAAAAAGTTATAACTACTAGAAAGGAAAAGATAAATATCGTTATTGCAAATATAACTGCATATCTGAAAAACATACAAAAATAAACTGAAAAAGTTTTAAAACTTGTAATAGAGGTCAGTAGATGGCTAACTACATATACAATAAAAATAATTGTTTTAATAGCCAGTAAGAAACAAACATAATTTCAAAACCCGGAATAACAGTGCTCTCAATGAGACTGTGAGTTATCTGATGTGATAAAATAAATTTCCAAGTTGAATAAATGAGATTCAACTCATTTATTTTCAACAAAAATATTTGTCAAAGTTAAGAGAGCAATATTAGATAGATAATAGATAGGTGGGTAGGTAGATAGGTATATAGATAGGATAGATAGGTGATAGATAGATACATACATACATGCATACATACATACATACATACATACATACATACATAAAAGATGAGAGAGATAACAGATAGATGATAGATACAGGTAATTGATCCAAAAGGGCATTAATATAAATATATAAATATTAACAGTGAGTGTGCTCTAGATTATGACATTTTAGATTTAGCTACATATTGTTTAACAGAATTGATAAGGAGCCTAACTGGTTTTTCAAACATTATACCTTTGAGAAATATATTCCAAGCTTCAACCACTTGGCTGAAACTGTTTTGGAAATAAAATACATTCTTAGTAACAAACTTATAATAATAAAAAACAACTGACGCTGTCAACAACACAACACACAATCACCTCTTTGATTTTTAAATTTCTATTGTACTAATGATACGCCTTTTCCCCAAAGATGTTTTATAATATACAGTAGATAATATTAGTACACCAAGATTTTCTTTAGTATGGCCATAATTAAATAGTAAATAGTACCAAAGTACAACAATCTCTGTGGCAAATAGCTAGCTGTTCACCAAACAAACAAACAGAAGCAAAATATCTATATCGATATCTATATATGTATATACATATATATAGTTGTTGTTTGTTGTTGTTGTTGCTTCTTCTGGGGACACAGCTAGGCTGCAGTTCTGAGCCCTTCTTGCAGTTGGATAGGGACACATGATTGTTTTAATATATGATCTTTAAGGAGAAGTGATGTGTACCACTTCCACGATTGGCTCGTATAAATCTCCCATGAGCAATCTTCCATGTTTTTACCCTCGCTTCTGGCTGCTGATCATGTCTCTGGTGACCTTGGAGTCTACATTGTAAGCTGGCAGAGTAACCATCAGTCTTCTCTGGATGTCTGTATAAAGATCAGCTATCAACCTGAACAGCATCCCAGCACTATTAGATGAAAAAGAAAAACTTTTTTTTAAGGCGCTGAAATTTTGGTGTGTATTAGGTTAGCCTACTCAGCACTAATACAGTCTCTACCTCTCCTATCATCAACCTTTTCCTCTGGCTTTCAACTTTCATATTAGGATTACTTGTAGTGTCACTCTCTGCCTTTTATTTGTTTTCCAAAAAAAACTTCCTGCCTTTAATCCCTGGCAATTTAGTTCTAAAAAAATCTCACTTGTAATATAGCTAACAGAAATTGTTCAAAGTTTAGAGAATAATGTTCACATTTTCCCTCAGCTTCAAAGCTAACAAATTATTTTTTATATTCTTACTTTTATAAGAACATTCATATAGCTTAATGTAAGAAGACTGTCTGTTTTTATATTGACATATTTTACTAACACTTTGATTTGTAATTATGTTTTTCCTGTTAGTATTCTTTATTTGGTGATGAACATGATTTATTTATGTAATTTTTAATGAAAAAGCTGGGGTGGGGGGGGAGGAAGCCTTGTTAAAGTAGATATTTATTCCCCTGTTCACTTAAAAATTTTAATTTAATTAAACTCAAGTTCAAGTATTTCTGTCATTTCCAATCTGGTTTTCTTAAATTAATTTCTTAAAAATATCATGCGTACAGGTCTGTCATAGTCACAATCATTGACGAGACAGCATGCAACCAGAGGATGCTCTTCCTTTCTAATTTTCACCTTCAATTCTCTAACATCTTCCATATCAGGAACTGAAAAGCTGTGCCCCACTTCAAAGCCTTCCATAAATAACTACTAAAACAATCTCTAGCCTGTGGGGGCCAAACTTCCAAACTCTGATTTTCAAAAATCCCTGGATCATTCATGGTCTGTCCAACTCTACTGTTTGCTTCTCTGTGAACATTTCTTGATTCCTCAAACATATGTCCTCAATATCTCCATTCATACAATTTTATTTAATGCTTGTAAATGGTGCTTTCCAGAACAAGTCTTTTATCAGAGCAATCTTAATCTCTTCTGTGCTCCTTAAACTGTGAATTTCTTGACGTCAGCAACTGTGTCTTATTTTCTTTATATTTCTATCCCTTTAGCACCATAGAATTCATGTAAATAATATTTGCTGAATTTAATGAATTTCATCAAATTAAATGGACCAAATACCCAAATTTAGTCAATATTTCTGCTTCTAATCTTCCACTAAAATCCTGTTTTTATTACAATTCCAGGTAATAGGATCACTTCCTTCCAAGAATAAGATATGGATACTAGTGGCAAGAATATAGGAGTTCTTGAAGGAATAAATGGAAAGAAAGTAATGTCTTAAATCACTAGTACAAATAGTTTTAGGAAAAAGAAACTTGAATATCAGTTTTGGTGACACAAATTCTAGAATTTTTAGATTTAGATATATATTGATTAATAGAACTGATAGGGAGCCTAACCAGTTTTTCAAACATTCTGCCTTTGAGAAATATATTCCAAGTTTCAAGCCACTTGACTGAAACTGTTTTTGAAATAAAATTCATTATTAGTAACAAACTTAAAATAGTAAAAAGATAACTGACACTCAACAACACAACCACAATCAATCCTCGAAGTGTATTCTTTTCAGTTCTCAGTTTAGTTGATACACTGTGCTAGATAGAATGATAGATCTTTTTGAAATTTTACGATCCATCTTGAGTAGAAGGTTTTGTAGTATTGTCAGGTATAAGAGTTATGTATACTCCACAAATATTTGTCATATCATAGAAAGCTTCAACTTAGAGAGGAGGTATATAACTTTCTTTGTTCTATTTAATCTCACTGACTTACTATGTTTTAGTTTTAAGAGCAAATATAACTGAAATACAGAGCAACATGAAAATAACAGTGAAAACCCAGAAATGGTATTTCATAATCTGGACCTTGTCAACCTATAATTTCCACAAAAGGCTTTTTAAAAGGAGGATAAAAATGTTTACAACACATTTTTAATATTTATCACTAACTTTCACTCCAACAGAATTTCTATGTTGCACAAATCTAGAAGGATTTTGTTTTCAAAAACTGCAATTAAATAAGTCACATACATACAATGGAATATTACTCATCCATAAAAAGGAATGAAGTTCTGATACATGATGCAACAAAGATGATATTTGAAAACATGATGCTAAATGAATAAGCCTTACAAAAAAGCGACAAATTCTGAGTGATTCCACTTATATAAAGTATCTAGAAGAGGCAACTCAATAGAAACAGAAAACAGAACAGAGGTGACTGGGAGCTGCAGAGAGGAGAGACTCAGAAGTTAGCTGCTACTTAATGATTACGAAGTTTGAGTTGATGAAAAAGTTTTGACAATAGAAAGTGATAATGGTTGTGCAACATTGTGACTGTGATTAATGCCACTGATTTATACACTAAAAAATGGTTAAAATGGCAAATTTTATGTTGCATACTTTACCACACACAGAAAAAAACCTGACAAAATTACAATTAATGAACAGTGTCAGGGCCAAAAAAAAAAAAAAGCATAGCATTGAATTTTATACCTGAGACAACCCTGACATTTTAAACTTAGCTTGAAATTTTTATTCCTGTTCAGGAATGTAACCAAGAATTGAGGATACTTGAAGTAGCTATATTATTAACATTGACTAGTTATTTGGAAGAAAAAAAACAAAACTAGATTTTGTGGAAATAAACAACTATGTCTTTAGAATCTACACTATAATTTTAAAAGTTCTCTCCAATCAGGATTTGATTTTTGAGACTGGTGGAAGAAATACTGATTGAATAAATTAAGGAATTATTTGCAGGTGGTGGAATATGAATGATCTTATTAAATAGTCAAAACATACTTTAAATATATACTTATATGAACCAAAAAAAAAAAAAAGGTTTAGGCTATAATAAAGAATAAAAAGCATTTATCTGAGCAAAAGGATTGCAATTTGAGAGGTTCAAGTAAGCAACCCAAACTGCACTCTAGAGACCAAAGAATAGCAAGCAGAGTTTATAAAGGCAAAAATTATAAAATGTAGTTTTTCGTGCACATGAACGATTGCTGGCTAAATTAATAGGTTAGTTCCAATAAGCAAACAAGGGGCAAAAACTACAAGAAAGAGGTACAGTCCATATATGTCCATAGGTAGTTGTGGTTCCATGATGTTTATGGCTTGGCTTGAGCTGTGTTTAGCAGCAGGTTTAGCAACTTAGCAGCAGCTCTGAGAAATGAGACACAAGAAATATATAGTTCCCACTTCCTTAATAGTCTCCTGACTCTACTTTAATTGATTCTCTCAGCAATACTTACTCTATTTTATTTTTCTATTATCTCTTATATAAAAAATAAAGACAGCACTAATTTATAAAATAGAAAATATAAAAATAAAAAAGACAGATTACTAAATAAAAAGGCAATTAGTGACATTTTACTTCTCTTAAATTAGTTTAATTATCATTATTTAATAATTTGTTTTGATATCTGATTCCAACAGGATTAGTTGAAATGTTGATACATTTTTCAAGGCCATAAAGAAATGGAGGCAGTCAAGCAGAGCAGAAAGGAAAAAGGAATTGAGAAAAAGCAGTCCTTGTACTATTCTCTGGCAAATAATGTAGACATTGAGTTTTAAAAATTGAATTGTGAAAATTTAACTGTTCAGTTATCTGTTTGAGTCTTGGCCCAGGTTCATGGCCCTTGACTGGGCAGTTTTGTGGTGAGTGGTGGGTGGCTTCTGCATTTTTGAAGAAAGTAATACCCATACATAGAGGTTATTCTTTTTCTCTTTTGCAGGCCACTTTGCAGCCACTTACATATGTAGAAAGTATTTCAAGTCTTATCTAGAGGTCAATTTTTTTTTAATCCTATTACCCTGTTAAGATAGGTTTAAACTATAGTGCAAGAAATCAATTATTCTTGATTTTTTTTCTCATTGGTCCCAAAGCTCCTTTCTCTCATACCATTTAATATAATTAAATCTTCGACATTTCTTCCAACAGATTCTAAGAATGAGAATTTAACAATTGGCAGCATCACTTGGATCAATGCCACTGCATCTTTCCCAAACAATAAATTATCACTACAATGGTTTTTCTTTTCTTTTTCCACCAGAGAAAACCTGCAAAATCATTTGAAACCTGTCATTTTGCATGAAGGACATCACCTTCTTTATTCTCTAAAGAATGATATGTTGAATAAATATTTCACTCATTGGATATAAATTATGTGTTGATTTCAAAGAGATATGATGTGATTCAGAAAGTGTGTGGTATAATCATATATGTGGTTGTGAAGCCAGGCTTGGCTTCATGGTGAGAGAAGAATTGTTTCTGCCTATGTTTTTCTATCAGTCCCAGCTAGGTCTGCCAGAGTTACACACTCTGATATCTTTCCTCTCTTCTTTTGACTTTCCTCCTTAATGTTAGTATTTCTCACATTCCACCTTTACCAAAAGAAGGAAAGTTTGAAGGAGATAAAGCAACACAGAAAAAAAAAATTTGATTTTATAAGGTGAGAGAAAATTTAAAAACTATCTCCACAAGAACAATTTTAAATTTACAGAAAGAAGTTAAGAGATAGTGCAGATTTCCAACATAGAGCGCAGCCAGATTCTCCCATTATTAACATATTACATTAGTCTGACACTTTGCTGTAATTCATGAGTTGGTATTGACACATCATTATTAACTAAAGTGTATTATTTATTCACTTTTTTTTTTTGATTCCTACAGCACCTGGTATTCCTAGGTGGTCTCCCGTTCAGGGTGACATAGCCATAGACAGTTTATTCACTTTTTAAAATTCTTACTTAATGTCCCTCTTCTGTTCCAGGATCTTACCCATAATTCCACATTACATTTAGTTGTCATGTTCCTTTAGGTTCTTTTTAGCTATGACAATTTACTAGTCTTTTCTTTTTAGTGACACTATTTTGAGTACTAATCAGATATTTTGCATTTCTATTGGAATTTGTCTTATGTTGTTCTCATGATTAGACATGAGTTATAGGTTTGGGATAGGAAGGTCACAGAGGTGCTGTGCCACTTTTAGTCACATCTTATCAGGAGCACAAGCCATCAACATGATTTATCACTGTTGTTGAATTTGATCCCTTGGCTGAGTAGTGATTGTCAGATTTCTCTGCTGTAAGATTACTCTATTTTCCCTCTTTTCACACTCAACTCTGGAATGAAGTCAAAATCATAGCCTTCACTTAAAGAATATGGAGTTATGCTCACTCTGCTTGAGGGCAGAGTATCTATGTAAATTACTGGAATTCTTCTGCATAGGGTATTTGTTTCTTCTCCCCATCTATTAAGTTACCCAACTTTTATTTATATCAGTATGTATTCATAGATATTTATTTTATATTTTATTTTGTTGTTTAAATTTTTCTACATTTAAGCATCGGAAGCTCTATCAGTTGGCTTCTATGCCCCTTTGACAAACCCCTATCAATTAATTTTTAAATTTATTTTTACCAATTTCTTACTTTCTAGAACTTCAATATTCCCTAGGCTCATTTTGTATATTTTCTGCCCAATCCTAGAAGCAAGCATTTCTCCAGGGAAGCCTGGTTCCTGTCATGGGAGAACTCTATTAGAAAACAAGACTTGGGCACTATTTGCACTTGTTACTGTAGGAGTGCCATTTATTTTAGGCTGTCTCAGCTGACAGAACAAAGAAATATATGTGTGCATACTATTCTGCATTTGTACACATACAGTAGTTACTCATTTTTTGTGGATTTCATATTCGTGAATTTTCCTACTTACTAATATTTGTTTGTAACCCCAAAATCAATACTTACTGCATTTTCACAGTCATTTATAAACATGCACAAGTCAATAAAATATTTGAGTCATCTCACATATATATCCCAGCTGAGTTCAAACAAGGTGACAGTCTACCTCCTTTTTTCAGCTCTCATGAAGTAAACAAGTATCCTTTTTATGGTGTATTTAGTGCCTAATTTTTCACATTGTGTGTTATATTTGTGATTTTTTCTGTTTAAAATAATCCCCAAGTATAGTGCGGAAGCACTTTCTAGTGTTTCTAAGTTCAAGAAAGTTTTTGATGTACCTCAAGAAGAAAATACTTATATTAGATAAGATTTATTCAGGCATCAGTTATAGTGTTGTTGACTCTGTGTTCAATGCTAAAGAGTCAACAATATATATAAACTAAGATATCTTTAAACAAAAATACACATAAAGCAAGTTATGTACTGATTGCTTAAAAAATATATTGTGACCAGAGACTAACAAGAACTTACTCCTGTATTTCCCCTAAAAGCAGTGGCTCAGCATCTGCTTATTCACTATTGTATTAACTTTATAGAAACATAACTATAATGATCAAGAAGAATCAATTTATAAGTATTTATAGGGTGATCTGTATCTATATTAAACTCAACATGAGTTCTTACTGATGATACCAGGTCTAAACCACTACTGCATGGACTATTCTAGCCTCCTCCCCTTGATTATCTGTAAACTTCCACTCCAACAACAACATACCCTTAGGGAAAAACTTCATGACTCTAGCACATTGCTTATGTGTGGTTCCTTTGGCTTTAGTCTTATAGGCTCAACTCATTTCCAAAGTTACTTGGTCAGCACCTTTTCATGACAATGTCTTCAATGATGCTGTTGCATATATTTCTAATACAGTAGAGTCTCTCATCACAGTCTACATTCCTTTCTGAGAACACTGGCTGCCTAAATTGTTATTTTTTAAATTTTGCATAAATTAAAGTTTATTCTTTGTGTTATAAAGTTCCACATGTTTTGATGGATGCATAATGTCATGTATCCACTATTAGTAGAGTATCTTATAGGATATGTTAATCATTCTAAAAATCCCCTGGACTTCAGTCCTTTAACCCTTCCCTTCTACTCCCAAACCCCTGGCAAACACTAATCTTTTTACTGCCTCTATAGTTTTGTCTTTCCCAGAATGTCCTATAATTGACATTATACACTTCAGAATGGCTTCTTTCATATATAACATATATTTGTTTCCTCCATATTTTTTCATGGCTTGATAACTCATATCTTTTTATCATTGAATAATAATCTATTGTATGGATATACTGAAGTTTGTTTATCAATTCACCTTGAAAGATTTTGTGTATAAATAAATTTTTAAATCAATTGGGCAAATACCTAGAAGTGTGATTGCTAGATTACACGGTAGGGTTATGTTTCCTTCTTTATTTCTAAATTTCTCTCCCTTCACCAGGCATCTAAATATGGCATTGTGCCACCTTGATCTCAGGTGAATTTGCCTTCATGGGAATTAGAGCTTAGTTGGCTTTACCAACTATGTCCAAGGTAAAGGAATCTTTAAAAACAATTTAAATTAGAGATATCTGATAAAATATGACTAATGCAACTCAGTTCATTCTATGTTTTCCGAAGAAAGTGTATCAAAATGAATACAAAGAGAAAAAAATCTACAATGCAACAAGGAAATTGCTACAATTAAAAAAAATAGTTTTTGTGTAAGCTATTTGCTGAAGACAGTACAGTTTGAACCAAATTAATGAAGTACACCAAGATGATATATATTTATCAAGGTCTTTAACAATTACAGATTTTCTTCAATTCGACAGCAGAATAGCAGAGACCTGAGAGACTGGAAACAAATTTTTCTTTCTTTTTTTCTTTTTTTTCTTTTTTTGAACAAAGAAGAATGTTTAAGAGAGGTGGACAATCAGGAAAATAAAAAAATACCCGTGTGGGCCATTTCCGCTATACAAAGCAAAGCACGTTTAAATGAATATACCTAGAAAGGAACAAAGAAGTAAAAAATGAGAAAGAGGATGGTAAATATTAAAAAAGCAAAAAGATATACAAAATATGGAGAAGATAACAGAGTAGAAGAAGGAGAAAGAAATTAAAGATGTAAATAAAGTTTTAAAAAGCTGAGTTTGTTAGTCAGATAAGAATAATCCTCTTCCAGAAAAAAAAAAATTTGTAGTGAAGTTATTCAATATCCAATATGAGTGTTAGGGGGAAGACTACCAAATTCATGCACAAAGAAGAATGAAAAATCAGTTTGTATAAGTAAAAGTATTTTTTAATTTTTAAAGAAGAACACCAGGACTGAAATATGGCATCAATATAAATCTGCAGGGAACAATATCTGCATCTCCATCAACTATCTACTACTATCTATCTATCTATCTATCTATCTATCTATCTATCTATCTATCTATCATCCATCTATCTTTCACCCATCTATATTTCATATTGAAATTAAGCCAAGACATTAATCTAAATAAAGAAGTCTTGAACAGAGGATCTTTGTTATAGTCATTACGATTTTAAAAATGGTATTTATAGGTATTAATAATGTAAGGATAAAGAAATTAAGAAAATTCTAGATTTGGAGAGTAAAAGTTGAGAGGTATATGTATACATGTGCTAATATTTTCAGAATTTGGAATCAAATAGATATTATCTTACATAGATCAATAAATTAAAACAATTTTTCTTCATCCTACTAGAAGGGACTGCAGAGGTGTCAGTCACCCATGAGGTTTGCAGATGTTATTATTGCTGTATAAACAACTCTTTTGAATAAACAATGTTCCAAGTCTTTGGATGACACCTTCCCTTGAACAAACTGGCAGGTAAGCTGATTGCTTTTCCACTAAATATTTGCAAGGCCATTTTCACACTAATCCTATAAAATATTAGAATAAAAAAAAAATGAAATAGCCCTTTCCTGAAGCACAGTGTCCTTTGCAATTTCCCATTGCAGTTCCTCTTCTGTAATCTCTCCAAGGAAATTAGAGTGTGAGGAATCAGCATCCTTAATCTTATTGTCCCTCTGATTATAAATATCCTTAATAACACCTGTTTTTGTGACTATACCAGGTAGCATTGTGACATTTGCCTTAGCCTACGATTCTGTAAAACTATTCCACTTTACAAGAAAATTCATGTGGTTGTTCTCCTTAAATTATCTATATTCTTTTTAAGCACCATAGTCTATTGTTGGCACATAGCAATTAATTAAGTCATAAATTCACTGATTACATTTTAGTTTTCTTAATAATAGATTTCAGAGAAACCAAATTCTCACCAGCAATATATCTATAAATCATATTTCAGAATGTTACTTCTGAAGGTAATAATTTAAACTTTTTAATTGATTCTAATTTCATGGAATTTAAAAAGCACACTTTTCTGACATTGGCACCAAGTTCTGAGATACAACAAATCTAACCCTTGGTATCTCATATACTGTTTGAGAAAGTGATCAATAATCCATAATTGAAAATCATCTATGATTGTAAGACATAAACTTAAGAAAAAGCAGAAATATATAAGCTACAAAAGATTACATTATTTGAATGATACTAGAAATATAATACAATTGTATGTCTAAGTTTTGAACTGTATTTATTGTAATAAATAATAATTATGTATTAGATGGCATTCAGTCTGTACTGCTTTAACTAGGAGACCTAATAGCACAGTTCTTCTAGCTAAATGAAGAATTATCCTCTCTCAGTAACAGCCCCAGGTTGAGACGTTATCTGAATAGTCTGCTCTATGAGGTCACTCAGGGTATAGATTTCATCCTGCTACTTTGCCATGCCCTGTTACTGTTTTTTATTTCATGTTTCCAGCAAACACATACCATAACGTCTGTGTTTCAGTCTGGAAAATAGAAGCGGATGGTGAACAACTTCCTTTTTAGTTTGTGACCATTTGTAAAGTGGCACATATGACTTTCTTTCATATTCCATAGCTAAAATGTAGTCATGGGGCTATATCTAGTTTCCAGGGGAAGCTGGGAAATAGTCTGTAGGTGAGCTGAACTTAAACTTGAAGGAACAAAAGACCTTTTGCTAGAGGGGTGTGTGTGTGTGTGTGTGTGTGTGTGTGTGTGTGTGTGTGTGTGTGTGTGTGTGTTGCAGATGTTACTCTATTTCCTGCACTGAGAGAAGCAGTAAAAAGGTCTTTTATACAGACACCTTCTGAAAATTCTTAAGTAAGAAGCCACTGAAAAATTTGGCAAGATTTCAGGATGTTAATTGTTTCACCATGTTTTCCTTGTCAAATTCCAGTAGTTTTCTTTAAGCTATTTCATTTCAAGCTTCTCTTTCTGATCCATGCTTTCTGAAGAAAACTCAGCAAAAAGCAGAAAGGGTTTACTCCTCTGCACAAATTGAACGCAAGGAAATGAAACCTGCTAGTGCATGAGCATTTCCTGTGTTATAATCCGAAGCACTCCCCAATTATCCTTCTCAGAGGTATTTCTAAGTATAGTAAGCTGATATCACTCAATGACACTAAAGTTGCATTTATTCACCCAAACCCAAACTGGTGATTTGATTTTGCTGGTACTTATACTTTTCTTGTTAATAGAGTACTGTTTCAAACTTTTTCACTTCTCCAACATCCACAAACACTTCCTTTCTCCCTTCAGTGATGATCTTCACTGCATACTATTTATGCCTTTGTATAGATGTCGGCTGGACCCAGTGACTTGCTTCTGGTAATAGAATCAAGAAAAGTATTAGGGTGTCAATTCAGAGATTAGGATACAAAAAGACTGTGAGTTCCATCTTGCCACTTTGTCTCTTGCTCTCTAATGGATCATTCACTTCAGAGGGCATAGCTACTGATTTAAATGATGCTATGAAGAAGCTTAGGTGGCAAGAAACCAAAGTCTACAGCCAACAACCAGCAAGGACCTGAGCTCTGTCAATAACCATGTGAGTCAGAGTAGAAACAAATTCTGCCCAAGTGCAGCCTCCAATGACTGCAGCTTCAGCTCATATTTTAATTGCAGCCTTGTTAGAGGTCCTGCACCAGAGGATGAATGACCCATAGAACTATAAAATAATAGATGTTTATTGTTTTATGCCTCTAAAATATAGGGTAATTTGTTATGCACCAATGGATCACTAATACAGCAAGTATTGTCTGTAATCAGATAAAACTAACTTATCTTTCCACAAATCAATCTCCTACTCCTGTTCCACATGTTGTGTTCTCTCCTATCACAATGGAAGGAACATTTCTAATCCAATCTGAGTCAAACTATAATCTCTGCTGCCTTGAGCCTTGTCCAGATGCCATCTGCTCTGTTCCTGGAGATTCTGCAGTGGGGAGACATCCGGTCGAATCCCACAGGGTGAGACACAGAAGGACTGAGGGCTGTAACTCCAGTTGTCTCTCTTCAGTCACAGGGAAAAACTGCCTCAAAATAATCTTAATGCAAATATGATGTAACACTGTGTTCATATAATTCTTTTCTAATCTGGTCATTTTGAAACAATAATTATAGTTTTATGCCAACACACCCCAGAATGCCAATTTCATAATATAATTACATATGGCCACATGTTTCACAGTTCAAGTTCCCCAATGTTCTTTCCAGAAGGATTGGTCTGGGAGTGTGGGGAGATGATGGTGGAAGGATTACAAAGAAAGCAAGAAGCTCAGAGAACTTCTTAAACGTCAATTGATTGTGTATAAATTTTATGACATTAAACATGGTTTAAGGTCTCTGAGCCTGTTTTTCAACTTTAAAGTGTATCTGCTTTTACTCACTATTTAGGTTTAGATCCAAATGAAAGTTATACTCAAGAGTAAATTAGACTTCTGAATGTCGATTTTAGTTTTGTAATCTCAATTGGAAGATACTTATTCTATTCTAAAGTCAAAATTAGCAGCACCCTTTTACTTTCCCTCCAGCCAGGCAAAGCAATTGGAAATTTTTAGCACTTTTCATACAGGATAAGTGAAAAAGAATATGTGTCATGTGCAAGCAGGCAGCCCCCAGGAGAGACTAAATCCTACCTATACTGAGTTCTAGTTTCACTACTCAGAAACACTATTTCTCTATGTACAGAGAGATGCGTTAAGTGGGCAGGATGGAAGTGAGACCAGCAACTTGCCCTTCAACACCATTTTCTCCTCAAAATATCAGCTGTTAGTCTGTTAAGAAAACTGTCAAGTGTAAGACAAGAATTATTCTCCAATGCCAACTTCACTGGGTGCTCACAGGGACCAAAGAAGAAAATAGTAAATGTTTGGTGCATCACCGGTAATATAAAAGCAGCTCAGTAAATTATAAGTTGGTATAACTGTGTTGTTGTTATAGTAAACCCTGACAAGTCTGAAATGAAGTTGGCTAAGCATTCATTTTCATGTACAAGGGGTATATTGTTTCCTTAATATAGGAAATCCAACCTCGTCAATCTACTCAAACCATGTTATAGTCCCTCCAGTGAGGTTGTCATCACCTCCACCTGCCTCTCTAACTTTCACCTCCACAAATATTATGCTTATAAGTGACAATATTTTTTCTAGAGCACTACTGTCATTGACATAAAAAAAGCAGGTTATTTATGGGGAAAATGATTTATAATTTTAAGCACGTTTTATAACTATAGTTTAAAGACCTTTTTACAAACTGTTCAATTTGATGTAGAGCATTATCAGGTTACCTTTATCAAACTTACAGTGATACTTCTGAAAAGGACAAATAGAAATAAATAAATTACTAAAAGTGAACAGAGAGAAAAGAGAGGTTGCTTAAAGGAAGATTAGAATAAATTAGACTTCCTATCAGGAATACTAGAAAGAAGAAATCAATAGATCAATGTCATAACATTCTGAGGAAATGTAATAGTAAACCTAGAATTATAATAAGTTCTTTTTCATAATTCAAGAGCAAAGATTAAAATAATCCTTTCAGATATACAAGGCTCATAAAATTATGTATGTAACATACAATACAGGTTACATTATATAAGTATATAATATATACAAATACATATAAATGATATAACTGTCATATGTAAGAACATACATAATTATCTGCATAATTTCAATATGAATTGAAAAAAGAAATGCATAAACTTTACTGAAATTTACAGAACAATATGGATGGACCTGCGATGTACCAAAAAAATGAAATAGATTAACATGGGATGTCTAAGTACTTAAGAGGATCATCATATTCTTGTTTTCAGGAATAAGATATTGTCACTGGTCATTTTTGTGTCTGTTCGGATAATTAAATAGAAAACATTTATGTAAAAAATTTGAGGATAACTACTAGAATGAAAATGAATATAAAATGAAATAAATATAAACTAAAAAAGGCAAAGAAATGCCAAACAAATAAAAATAAAAGTCAAGTAATTTAACAAGGAAAAATAAGAAAAAGAAATAAGCATAATAAGTAACAATAACAAAATATGATCATACAAAGATAATAATTTTATGAGAGTAGAGTTAAACCCACCAACTAAAAAGAACTTTAAGATCTTACCAAAGCTATTCTAAATATATGTTATTACCTGTAAAGCAAAAACTCAGAAATTTGATATACATTGATACAATAAGATATACTAGCCCAAAACACGCACAAGCAAAGCTAGTAACAATCTTAATATTTTAAAAGTAGAATTCAGTGTAAGGGAAAAGCCATGAAAAGAAACAGAAGAATCTTTAAAACATATTACTAAGTAAAAGAAGCCAATCTGAAAAGGCTACTAACTATAATTCCAACTATATGACATTCTGGAAAAGACAAAGGCTAGGGATTAAGGGAGAGGGAAAAATACTACTAAGTGGAGCACAGAGGATTTTTAGGTCAATGAACGATTCTGTATGCTATTCTGATGGTGGGCATATGCCATTATACACTTGTCAAAAATACGTAACACCAGGAGTGAACCGTAATAAGGTGCTGAATGTAGATGTTGGGGAAGATTGTGTGTGAAGTGGGGATAGGGGTATACAGAAACTCTCTGTACCTTCTGCTCAATTTCACTGTAAACCTAAAACTGCTCTAAAAAAAATAAAGTCTATTAAAGAGAGAGAAAAATCACTCATATATTACTATTTATAATTTAAAATTATTTTAAGTGGATAATTTAGAGTACACCCTGAATCTGCAAATTGATTTCAATGCTTAGCATAATAAAACAATAAAAGAGGACCTGAAAAACAAAAATGAAAACCCTGAGGATCAGATGAGAACACAACATTAACAAATTGACAAAATTTTTTAATTCAAGAAAATGAAAATAAGATTTATATTACTATCATAACATAGTCATTTTTAATATCTTATGAAAGCTGATAAACATAAAAGATAGCATTTATAAAGGGCTAACTATATTCCAGGCACTCTTGCTAAAGATTTTGTATGTAGTAACTCTTTAAATCATTGCAAAAAATCCCATACATTGAGTACTATTATTTTATTTCCATTTTATAGACAAGAGAAGTGATGGAGTACATTAATAACTTTTCTAGTACAGAATGATCTTTACATTCTTTAACTGTTTTCCATTGATAGTCCTAAGGGAGATTGGTCTAAAAGGAATATATGATATTTTATCTTCAGTATCTTTACTTGTTTGTACATGTGGACTCTTCATGAATTAAAAGTATTAGAAGTAGTAGACTCCTACTAATAATAGGTTACATGTTATCTTCTTGTATATATTATAATTTCTGATACAGTCATGTTGGTGCTATATTATTTGGTACATAGATATTCATAATTGTTTACTATGCATAAGAAAGTGCCCATTACTATAATTATAAAATATCTCTCTTGATCTTTTTTTTAACATGTTTTTTATTTGTATGACATCTTGTCTCTGATTAAGATTTCAATTTCTGCTTACTTCTTACGTGCATTTGCCTGGCATATGTTTGTCTATAATTTTTCAAGCATTCTGAGTATTCTTGTTGAAGATATAAAACATAAAATTCTTTTTTGTTTCATAAAACAATATAAAAATCTCAATTTTTTCATAGAAAATGAGATAATCCTATTTACATTTATTAATATGTTTACTCTTAGGTCTGCCATACTCTCTGTGTTATGTTTTGGCCTTTTAACTTGATTTTGTCACCTATTTTCTTTTATTTCTTTTTGTATGTGTGTCTTAAGATTTATAAAGATTTTCATTTTGTTCCATTACTTTTATAATTATTTATTTACACATTAACTGCATTTCTCTATTTTATAGACTGAACTTGTTAGTTTGCTAAAATAATGGTAAAAAAAATTAGTATTTCTTGTTCCTCGTGTCTTCCTCTTTTACTACATAATTATTTGATATTATCTTGATTATAGTTGACCTTTGTATTGTTAAATATGTTAGACTATCTACTTGTTCCTTTAAATGATTTTATTTAAATCCTGGCCATTAGACATCAATACTTTTATATCCTATCTTCTTTTGCTTTTCTCATACAAATTTTTTATGTAATTTTTATATTTTCACAGTCTATGAGATTTATATTTTATTATTTTGCTCTAATTCTCATATCCTCATGTTTTAGATAAACAGTTGTATACATTCAATGTTTACAATTACTCTTTGATCCAGGATGTCTGTTTCACTTATCTCTTAGAAAGCTAAATTCCATTTTTTATTCTAGTGATTTCCTGAAGACAGGATCATGAGAATAATATTCCCTTAGCTCTCACATGTTCAAAATTATTTTAGAATTAAAAAAAAAAAAAACCTTAGCTCTATTTTCTTTAGTATCTTTTGGGCTTTCTTCCACTGATATTGAATGACTGACTCCATTCCGCTATGAATATCATAGTGAGGGATTCTGAGGCCAATCTCAGTATTTTCCTTGTTAAGTCACTGATTGTTTTGCCTGCATGCTCAAAAGATTATTATATTTAAATTTTAGTTACTGTACTTAAATATATCTTGGGTGATGATGATTCTGGTGCAGTTTTACCTAGTAATTATTATGTACTTTAAAAAGAAAATTTAAAGTCTTCTTTCATTTCAAGAATGCTTTTCTTTAATATTAAAAATTATATATAAATACTTATTATTTTCAATTTTTTTCTTCTTCAGGGTCTCTAATTATATATGTATTAGATTACATTTGCCTATCTTTTCCATCTTTTATGTTCTCTATTCCTGTTTACCTATTTCCACTTCATTTTGCTAGCCTTTCTCATTTCTGCCTTCTTTTTCTTATTGTGTTTACCTCAGTGTATATTTCACCTTATAATTCTTCTATATTCATTCTTAACTTGTGATGTTTTTAATTTTTCTTTTATTTCTTTCCTGAGTTTTGCCATCTTTGGGTCATCTGACTCTGTTTCATAAACCATCCCAAGTTCTTGCATTTGTGCCTAGTAGTTCTCATTCATAAAAGTAATTCCTTCATTGTGCCCTTGTGAAAATTCATAGCAGAATGTTGGGACATATTTTTCAGCTTCTCCATGGCAACATAGTTATAATGTGTGTTCTTCAACAATTGGTACATTTTTCTGCTCCCATCTTTTTCTACATTTTTTTTTTTGTATTGATACTATACCTGCTCTTCTTTCGTTACTCATAATTAACCAAGTTAATTTTTTCTCATCTAGATTTCTGGGAAGAGGAGAGGGAGGTATAGTCATCTAGGATTTACAAAGTTTCAGTCTTCTCTGCTGTTAAAAATAAAGAGGTAGACTGCTTTTTGCAAACATCACTCTTCCATTTTTATGTAGCCGTCCATTACTTCTGACAGGACATATCCAAGAGGGCTTTTGTCACCAGCTCTGCTCAAGACAGTTCCCACACTGATTGCTGACAATAAGATGTATATGATTTGTAAATCAAGATGAGCAATTCGCCTGCAGGAAATATTTTTTTCTTGAGGTTTGCAAGGTTAGCCACAACCGGGACCTCTTTACATTTGCAATGCTTCTTCCTTTCCCCCTTTGCAGCTAGAGCCTAGTTTCAGTTCCTGAATTCAGAGTTGTAGCCAAGGGAAAGGACCTTTGCATTTCACGGTGAAACTCCCACTTCCAAGAATCATATTTTTTCAAGAATCACTTTCAAGAATCAATGTTTTCTAAGATTACATATCATTGGGCCCACTATCTGCTCTTCTTTCTCTTCTGCAACTTCTGGTTGATCTCAGCAGTTTTGCCATCTTGTAAACACATTTTGAAAACTACAGATTATTTATCTCCTGATTTTACTGAAAATAGAATTTCCGTTTGTTTGTTTGTTCATTTAATTTGCCTTGTTGTTTGGTATATTCTTCAGAAGGAGAAAGAGAGTGTTGCTGAATTTTGTCATCATCTTCATTCCAGATTCTGTTCACGTATTCAGAGTATATATGTAATTTTTAAAGAAGTACTTACAACTTCAAAGACATTTATTGATCTCTGTTTTCCCCACTGATATGAGGTGTTATTTTTTTTTTTAAAAGTTTAGGCTCATTAAAATTTTCACTGGCCTCAAAAATTTAAATTGTTTCTTTTTACTACAACAAATTTTGCTTTTTTTCCTTAAACCATCTTTCTCCTCTTTTCTTTAATAATTCATGTAAGAATTGGCTATAAACCTAGCCTAATAATCTGTATCCTTTTCCTCATATTTTGGTAACGCCTATAATTTAATTAATAAATATTTCTTCTTTCGGCTTCAATTTATCATCATCATAACCACCATCATCATATTTTTCTTAGTAGTAAAACACTGTTATTGGCTCATTAGACACAAGAGTACAGTTACCAATCTTCTTCACTGTGGTATCCCTGGGACCTACTACAGTGCCTGCCCTCAAAGGTGTTTATTAAATATATGTTCAGTAAATAGAGGAATAATATTCTTTTGCTAACCAATCTCTGGTATTTCTGCAGTATTTGTTTAAAGATAGGGGTTTCGATCTTTCAGATCTTCAGAAATTTCGATGTAAGAATTTTTTGTTTTCAACTAAGTAAATACAAAGAATGTTTAAAATGAAGCTTTTCATTTTATTTAATGAAATGCTTGTAATGCTTAACACAGTAACACAGTACACTAGTGGAGACGTAGAAGAAGAAAGAATATGAAAGGGGAAGAATATTGTGGTACAGGTGACGGAAAAGAATCTAAATTGAAATCCAGTTCCTTCAGCAGGGAACTTGAATGCTCCTCCATCTTTTATCACCCCATTGATTCTTGTCTCTTACAGGCCAAGTGGTTGGGAATAGGAGTTAAAACTCATTTTTCTGTGCCCTAAATGTCATCCCTTCACTTGACTTTAAGACATTTTAGTTAGCATTTTTTTTTTTTACCTTTTTACAACCATAAAATGAGAGTGTACAAATATTGCTATTACAGTTTCATAGTCAAGTATAGGAGGAAAGCAGCAAAAATTCTCAAAGGCAAATCATCTTTAAAAAGGAGGAGGGAGGAATGTCATAAAGAGGGATGAGAAAATAGAGATTTAATGCTTTGTAACCACTCCCTAAGCAGTCGCTAGTAGTTAAAAAAATGTATTACTTACCTCTGTAATACAGCCACAGTCGAGAGGACTTAGAGTCAAATGAGCTGTAGGCCCTACCAACCATTTTCCCTCTATGGTCTTCTTTGAAAGAATAGCATATGGTGAATTTGCATGGTGCGATGTTGAACATCTGGAGACAGTAGCATGTGCCTTTTAAAGCTGAGGTGTATAGAGAAGTTTGATATGTTCCCTTAATGAGTAGGAGCTTCGCTCATTCAAATTATCTGGTGATGTGAAACCAAATATTTTCATTGGCAGATATACTACACAGAATTGAGAATTTCTATGTAGTATATCTGCCATCGGGTAATACTTTATTACTAACATTTTTTTCTTTTGTAAATATGTATGAAAAGAGTTAGAAGCTTTTTATCAACATTTGGACATATTTTATTGCATTAAAAATGCTTTTCTATACTGCATTTACAATTAAGAGTGCACCTATTTAATACGAGTACATTTGTTATGTAAGACATACTTAGTTAAAATAAAATGCCTACTTTATTTACTCTAAAGGTTAAGATCCTTTTACCTTTTAAAAAATGACTTAAGTAATTGAAAGACTACTACACACACACACACACACACACACACACACACACACACACACACACGCACAATCAGAAACTCCCTCAGGGTGCTCATAGGGATAATTGGATCACGTTATGTTACGTTATTTGAGAAGAGTTTTACTACTTTTCTTTTTCCCTAGTCATATCTTACACTCAAATAATCTACTTGCTTCTTGCCTACCTTCAACTACCAAGTGAAGATTTTGAGACAAAAATATGGCTCCTGGTAATTAGTCAATAATGTTACAATGCTTTTTATATTTACTGAAAGTGGGGTTCACCCACTCTATCTTGTGAGTGTATAGGCGCTAAATATAGTATCTATTTTCATGAGAATTTGTGGTTTGCGAACAAACAGGACTGATTCATAGTCTAATAAAGCCAAGAAAATCCACAATATAGTCCAACCCTACCTAGGACTGGGCTAAAAACGAAAAGTTCTGCAATAAAAAGATTGAGAGATATTCAGTTAAACGTGTTAAGTCATGTTCTGGTTTTCTAGGATGTTGGGAAAAGGGAAGAGGAGAACCAAGGTAGAAAGTAACAGACTGCCCTGTGCCCTTCGCACTTACAACCTTCCTAGGTCACTGAGAACATGACCCCAGGAAATCGGGTCGTAGGACTTTTTTTTTTTTTTTTTTTTTTACCTCTTTAGATGATCTACCCGGGTGGCAAAGAAACACCGCCACCTCTGTCCAGGCGGCAGCTCCAAGGGACAGGAGATGGTGGCCTGCATTGAGCTCCCTGCTGGCGCCTTCTGGCCGGACACTTTGTGCCAAAGAGCGCCCAGAGAAGCAGACAGCAGTAGCGGGATGGCACAGATGTCACGGATGCACAATCATGATTATAATCTGACCAGAAAAGGGAAAGAAAGCGAGCAAGGGCCCGCAGGTTCCCGCCCGGGAGCCGCCGCAATGGAGCGGTCGGCGGTGTGTGCGCGCACAGGTGCCTCAAGCCAGGGGCGCTGAGAGCTGTCGCGGCCGACTCTTAGGGCTCAGTAACCTCTCCAGCACGCAGAAGCCCCGGCTGCTGCCGAGCCTGGGTAACCCCAGACTAAGCCTTGGGAGGAAGGGCCCGAGGAAAGGGCGCGAAGGGAGAAAGAGGGGAAGCAAGGTGGGGGAGGGGGAGAGACCCATGTCCTCATCTTGAATTTCTCCTCCACGAGCTCTTCTGGTGGGAATCTTTGCTGGGCTCCTACGCGCCTCTCTCCCTCCCCTTTTCCCCCACTCTCCGCCTTCCACCTTCCGTTTTTTCTCTCGTCCCTCCCTCCGAACCTTCCTCCCTCCCAGCCGCGTGTCTCCTCCCCTCCCAGCTCCCTCCCCTCCAGCGGCGGCAGCAGTAGCCGCTTTAGCGGATCCGGAGATGGGCAGAGAGCGCGCGCGGCGCAGCAGCTCGGGAACCACTGCCCTCCCCGCCTGCAGCTCCCTGCGCCCCGCCGCCGCTACCGCCACCTCTGTGTCCCCGGGATCCAGTCCCGCTCCTAGGACAGCGCCGCCGCCGCCTCCCGGCCCTGCATGCCGCCTGCGCCGCGCAGCCTTCGCGCGCGCCCGCATGGCGCTTTCCTCTCAGGACCGGTGAGTAGCTTGGAAAGCTCAGGGGGTCGGGATCAAAGGCTGGGAGCCGAGAAAACATCTTTTGGCTTCAGAGGGGACCCCAAACCACCGGCTGGGATTCCTCAACCTCTAGGCAGGTGGTCTCGGGAGGGCGCTGCTCGGTAGTCCCCGAGGCGTTGTTTTATTCAACTCCACCTGCTGGCAACCTGAACCCCTCTCCCTCCTGGGCAGCCCGCGATCTTGCCTCACCTTCCAGCTCCGGAGCTCCCCACACTAGCAGCGGCAGTGGATGGCCCCGACCCTCCCGTACCCCAAACAAGGTCTTCTCTGTCCTCCCCGTCCCTACGTTTCCCCCTTCTGATTTCCCGCTTCTGCCAGCCCGCAAACGCCCCCATCTGCCACTCTGCACCGGTCTCGCACTGACAAAGCCTTCTCCACGAAGTCCGCCCCTGACCCACCTTCCCTCCTTTTCCAAAGCCTGGCTCCCGAGCCCGCACTGTCCCGCCGTATTCCTTCGCAGAGCAAATTGTCTTCCCGGTGAATTCTGATCTCATTCCCTCGATACGGTGGTGCCTCTCCAGCTTTTCCGACAGTCATCTCGGGAAATTGACACAGACACGCGGTGATCCTGGCTTGTGTACAGTTACTTTGTGTGTTTCTCGGCACCTGGGCTGCTTAGGGGATGATCAGGCATGAAAAAAGGCAGACGAAAAACAAACCTTTTGCGACTAAACTTTTTGCTATTGTTTTAAAAGAGCACAACCGTTTATGTGGCTCAGACTCGTTGTATTCATTTAGAGGCACCTCAGCTGATAAGAAGGAACGCCCCTATTTACCTGTTCTTCCGGAATCGGTCTTAGTTCCAGGTTGAGAACCATGCACCTGACTGGGTGATGGATCTCCTTCAGTAATAACACAATCAAAATCTCTGCAACTCTTGAGGATAAGAAGCTTTTTTTTTTTTTTTTTTAGGAGAATGGAGTAGCGCGGAACTCACCCTTTGAAATCTTTTAATTTGCAATAAGCCAAAGCCTTTATTTTTCCTTAGGTTTAGTAGCTAACAGAGGGACATAGTAGGATCAGAAAACGTACTAAAAAGCGGCTGCACTATCTGGGTGCTTCTGGTGTTGTGTAGTATCTTAGCTTCCACACAGTCTTTCTGTAGAAGTTTTCTTTGGGCAGCAGCCCTTTCTTGAGAAACCGTGTTTAACGTTTTAGTGTTTTTTTAATTAGCTTGAGAGAAAAAAGGAAGTTGTGTTCAGTGAATGAATATGAGCAAAGGAGGTGAAGGAATGAGTGAGCACAGGGAGAGACCATTGAAATGCTAAAATTGGCACTCCTGATTCCCCCTGCATTGAAACCTTAAAAACAAAACTACCCCCACACAATGTATGATTTAGTTTTTTAAAGAAGTGATGACATGGTATTAATTTCAGCATATTTTACTGAATATTTCAGCATATTTCAGCATTACTCTAGAGAACCCTTGGTCATGGGGCTTGTGTTCTAAGCAATGCAGATAAGAGTATTCAGAAATAAATGTTAGAAACTTTAAAAGGTGCCACATTTGAGGATGTAGTATTTGGATACAAATTTTCTGGCAATAATATTATTGTTATTTTAAAGAATTTTAAGAAAATAGGAATTAAATTGTCATTCTTGCTCTCGCAGTTGATGGAGAAGGATGTGTGCTTCCTCACCTTAAATGAGCCAGTCTCTGCCTATATGAGAAATAGAGGGGGGAAGTTGAGCAATTATCTAGAGAATTTGGTAAGAATTGTCTTAAAATCTTGCATTCCCCCAAATATCAAGAATTTTGGAAATTTTGTTTTAACCCAAACTGTATCCAAGCCTCTCTCTCTCTTCTCTCTCTCTCTCTCTCTCTCTCTCTGTTTGTTTGTAGATTTAGGCAGAAATGCAATCAGCAAGTCACTGACAAGGGATGCTTTTAGGTAAATGTGGAAAGCCACATCTAAAGTCAGGAGGGGCTATGAGTGATGACTTTATTGTTGGTTTTCTAAATTCAGAAATCTTAGTTGGTAAAATTTAGTTATTGACTAAGAAGTGTATTCAAAACTAAGTATTTAAACTTACAATTACTGCAGATATTCACATTGGTCATATCAGGTGGATAGTTAATAGATAAGTTATGAACTGAATCAAAATATCATTTAATTTTTTTCTCTAAATGCTTTTCCCCTTTGGATGACAGTGGAGTAATTAGTATATGCAATATGTCCAACAATAGTGAATCTGTATTGGAAAATATATATCTTGATTGAACAAAAGGGAAAGCAAGGAGCAATGCTGACGTTGATCAATTATTGCCCATAATCATGTAAATGATGAGTTCAAGACAATATGTGCCCACATAATTATTATTGTCAAGTTCTAAACAATACCAGAAATGTCTCATCATTGCTTTTGTAAGGATGTGTGCTTGCATACATGTAATATTAACATGGTCTCAGAATTGTCTGTGATAATGCAAATAATTAATCTGCCATAAATTACAGCAGGAATTTTTATTAAGAACCTTTGGTGAGATGGAACTGAAGATGAGCCTAAATTTAATGTCATTGTCATTATTAAATATAACAGTTAACTATAACACTTGGGGAGACAACACATACCAATATTTGAATGGCATAATCTTTGAATATCGTTAAGTTGTATCTTATAATACTCATAACTATATGCCACCTAGAGGATGGGATAGGTCTAAATTAAGCGTTTACAGTGGTGAAGTAATTTAAAATTGTGGAAATGATATAGATTATTTCATCAATAGGCTGCAATTAGTTGAATGTTCCATGTGAATGAAACCATTTTTTTGTCTCGTGTGTGGTGAAAAGGGTGGGCTGAAGAAGGGAAATCAGGCAAGAAGGGAAAAATAGAAAGATAAAAACCTATGGACACTTGATTAAATTCTTTACACAAGTAAAGGTGACTACAAGTTCTGTTATTCTGGTATTTGAGATAACAGCTGTTTTTCAACTTGAATTTTAAGAAATGTCTTATTTACAGCAATAAAAATACATTTAAAAAAATTAAATAATGCATTTATTTTAGCCAGTAAAACCCATGGGATTACAGGTAAACTACTTTGTGTAAATTAATCAACCAAAATAAAATTCTGGACAAATTTAAAAACAAAACCTTGAAAGAAAGAAAACATACATACTCACACATACCTAAAATTACAATGTTAGATAAAGAGCCATGTGTTTTTTGTCTTATGAGGGCAAAAAGATTTAGGGGAGGGATAATTACATACTTCATAGCTTAATAAATATTTATCGTATTTTCCTATATACATTTGTGGATGTATTATTCAATATTATTTTTACATTTTTATTTACAAATTTACAAGAGTTTGTATATCATAAAATGCTTCAAATTTTATGAATTCAAAATAATCCTCAAATTGTACTTATAAGCATGATATATTATATACTTTAGGGATGGCTTTGTTTTCTCTTTATTCTATAGTGGATGGACTATTACAAAAAAAAAAATTCTCAAAGAGCAAATAAGCAAAACAAATATTTCAAAACTAGCATAATGTTTCAACCAAAGTTTTACCACAATGCTATCAAAGTGATACTCTCATAAGATCAACTCTTACGTACAATTAAATTTCTACAGGAAAGATACATTTAGATTATGTGATCGTACCTGGGACTGTGCAAAAATCAATTTTATTAAAATAGCTGCAATGAAATGAGTGGCATTCTTAACAGAAGGAGTCACAGAATTTAGACATTAATTAGAGGATGTAGAGGGCATTTCATTTCCATCATTTCACTGATAACTTACTCAAATTTCTTAAGTAATTAATAGAAACAGAATTAGAATCCAGGTCTCCTGACTCACGCTGTATGTCTTTCTATAAAATAAATATTAGTATTTCCTTTTATTTTAAGAAGGTAACAAGGGAGAACTTTTTTTGAGAGAAGTGAAAATGAAATGAAATAAAAATCTGTGCCTTCCTCGGGGAATGCTTAGTCCTATAACCATCATAGTTGAATGTGGTGTTTTTCTGCTTATTCTTTCCCACCTTCAGGTTAAGCTTGGGAAATATTCTTAAATTTTAACTGTAATTGATTCACCTAAACATCCTTAAATATTTTTTTGCTTACTTTTTATTATAAATTCTTCATACAGTATCAGTTTCTTTCATGGTAACTGTGTACTGTGGACACTTTCAATTTAACTTTTAAATAGTTCATTGAAAAATAGTTCTAAAAACAGATTTTAGTTTTTGTAAGCAAAACAGTGGAGATAAACTTACAGTTTCTTATACTTCCTCTTTACCCATATTCAATCTTTTTGTCACCAGAGAAAGATTGTGTATCCACATGCTTTTTTTTTTTTTTTTCTGTCACCGTAGTCTGTGAATAGATCAGGTAGTCTGCGAAGATAAATTTGTTTCACAAATTTCCAAGTCTACAATTAAAAACCTTGGCACTTTTAGCTTTCTCTTCACTTATGGCCAGACAGATCAATTAAAGTGAATGACTAAATCAATAGGGAACAGTCATCGTTATTGGGTAAAAAATAAACTTTCAAATGTATTCTTGTGGGGGCTCATCAGTGTTATCTAGGAAGAGTAACATGGTAATATAGATTTCTATCTATATGGAAGAATACTGCATCATTTAAGTGTGCATGGGTCGATGGAAGTTAGGGCAATCTATGATCTTGGACTGCTGAAGAGGAACCCTTGTCTTAGGAAATGACCTTCTTTAAATCACTCAAGACTCAGACTTAACTGAAAGGAGAACTACATCTCTGAGGTTCCCATAACCTAATTTCTTTGGAGTATAATTCAGCCTCCACTTATTGAGGGTCTACTGCTTGGCAAGAACTGAGATGAATATATGTTCTGGCCTCGAGGAACTTATAGTATAACTGAAGGGACAGATAAAAACAAACAGTTGGCTTTAATTCAGGACAGCCACCATGTTACTGAACAAGGGTGTCCAAAGGAAAATTAAAAAGACTACAACCTAATCTTAATATGCCTTGCCAAAATAGATGGTGGTATGCCGTGACTAAGTTTTGGGACAAAAATAATCTATGTTTTGAAAGTCGCATATGTTTACATTGACTTCCATATTTATTTCAACTCTGACAAAATTTTTTGACAATGCAGGAACCTATTATTATGAATTAATATATAAAGCCCATACTAATGAAACCTACATTTAATTCAATTCTCTTAGGTCATAGGGTAATTTTTTTTCCATGAAATATGACTCATTTACACTTTAACATGTTTAAAATACAAATTTGTCTTTTAAGAAACCTGAATCTATAAGGAACATTTAAAGGAAATGTACAGAACAGGGAGGAAATGGAGACTGAACAGTATACGTAATATCGATTCGAAAATTAAAAGTTTAACAAAATATATTTCAATTCAAAAGGTAATTTTAAATCTCTGATAATGAATAGTTATTGATTAGGTATGACTGTATGATGAAGGAACACAGGGCTGTTAATGATAACCATGGCTTCACTGCCTTGACCTGTAGAGACAACTGGGCTATTTCAGTAGCCAATCCTTGCTGACTTATAGTAAGACCCAAGATTTTATCCTCTAAGCTAAGCATGAATAATTGATTCTAGTCCTTATTCTGGAGGGGCTGCATGAGGACAATCGATTAACTTGTCCTATTTGTCCCCATCAGCATCCTGGTGGCATTTGTCTACCTCACTGAGTGTCTAGGCAATAGTTACAGAAATGGGAATGGAAAAGACAGGCAGAGGTGTTGATAGGTATTTCACATGGGAAATGCAGAAACTGGAGACATACCCTGATGTTTATGGTACATTTCCTGGTCGGATTAAGGGGAATAGAGATTGAATCATGTGAGAACTGCCTGGTGGGGAATGGCAGAATTCAACAGAGAATTAAAATTTTTTAGGGATCCTTGCAACAATTTGGGAAGGAAGCCATTTTTCTTTTTTCATGTCAAACTGAGATGCCACAGGAGCCAGGCAAACTGAGGGCTTGAATATACCCTTTCTATTTGACAAGTGAATCTGTAGAACCCTTTCTCACATCGTTAGTCACTAAGTCTGAGTTGACTCGCCCCAGAATGAAAATGGCAGGCCAGACAGTCACAAAACGTCCATAGGTAACAAGTTCAATTTTGACAAGAACTCAATAGCAAGCTAATAGCTGCTTCGCAAAAGATATGTAGCTGGGAGGGGTATACTTGCATGTTAGGAGGGTGACCTCTCCAAACTCCCCAAGGGGAACTGCAAGTAAAGCATGTCTTCTTTTTCGAGAGTCTCTAGTCAGTAAAATTATTAGTCACAGAGACTTGTGTCTCACAGGTCTCTTCAGGATGTGGGCTCCAGGTGTAGGGAGCACACCACAGCTTAATGGACAGTTTCAAATACAGTGTATTGGTTAGGGCCTCAGTCAAAGAATGCTAATTTTTGCATTAACTGAAATGAAGGTGTAAGTAGAATGTCCAAGTAAGGTACATACTATCTCCAGTGCCCAAAGATTTTTTTGTCGATTGGAGTTGAATAGACAGCAGTTTTTCTTTGACTGCCAAGGGGATTGAATATTGCAAATCTGCCCATATAGTCCCAAGAAAATTTATTTGAGCAGAGCCCTGATTTGTTGGGGTTTATCAGCCACCCTGGCTGGTGGAAGTATGATAACACCATAGTCAAGGCATTGTTAGCAGAAGCTTCTGACTTTGTTATCAGCAGGATATCATGATATAGTTAAAACTTTGTACAATAGAGGGTAGAGGAACTCACACTACCCACCTACTGATGGCAAATGGCAGAAGAATTTAGCTACCCCTGGAGATAGCCTGTAGTAACTTGGGGAGTTACCATAAATGTATATTGGTGGCCATGACAAATAATTGTGAGTTAGTGTTTTATCTCAGGAGCCAGTAGGATAGAAAAGAAGGCATTGACACTGTCCAAGATAGCACAGCAAATATTTAGTCTGTGCAGTGGACTCAGTAAAATGAATAGTTAGTGCTAATTCATTCTAAGCTTCCAGTCCTTGGTCGTTTTCACTGGTCATACAGGGCTGTTGCATTAAAATATTGCATCTCTTACTGCCCATATTGCCTTGAAGTCTAATCAAGGCTGTGGTTTCCTTTTTCCCTCTCAGAATTTTATGCTTTTTCTGTTGGACCATCTGGGAAGAAACAAAGAGAGGGCTAGAAGGTGATTTACATGGGCCATTAGCACTTCCCTACATGTGGCTTTTCCTGATTGTGATAATCTTCTCAGGCACTTATGGGTGATGAAATATAAGCATAACACACATTAATTCCTACTATACAATCAGATGTGGAAACCATGAAAATATTACATTAAATTTGTCTATCAACAAGATCATGTTAGCTTGCGTTTTCCACTGAATTTACCTAAATGCCATTAACTGAATCTGAGTGTTCTATAGATCCAGGTAAGAGAATAACATGGGCATCCACATTTAACACAGCCATAAAAGCCTGACTCCTTATCCTCCCTAAAATGATGCAACATACTCAGGTGGGTGCATATGTCCTTTGATCTCTTTTGGAGATAGCTATACCTTGGCCTCTAATGTTTTTCTTAAATTATAGATCAAGGTAAAGGGTCAGAGAGGAATCAGGGAGCAAGGAAAGAGAAAGCCTTCTATGTGCTTCAGTTTCAAATAATGTGGCAATGGCTCATGGAATAACCAAATAAACATCAAGTCTTTTGGCCCACCCAATACTCTGTATGAGAGAGCAAGACTCTCATGGCTGATACCACCTATTTCAGCCTTAGGAATCCATGGACTCGAAAACTCTAGCCACAATGGGATTTGTGACCTCTGACTGACTCAATCTTGGCTCACACAGTGGTGACCTTCTTTAAGGAATTCACCTTAATTTGGGGAATTAGCCGCCCTATTATCTAGAATAACATCTCTTAAGTTCTTTCTGGTTTCAATATTAAGGCTGAGGGAATTTTCTTGCACAGTGAAGGTGATGGTAAGAATTTATCTAGATTTCTTTGAGTCTCTTCCTCATTCTTCGGTGGGTCAACTTCATCAGAATTCTAAACTCAATCCACGGCAGTAAGAGTTCAAATACTAGTCAAAGCCTTATCTATGGTTTCCCACAGGAGGTTTTCTATCTCAGGACAATCTCCCCAAGAGTGCTAACACTCCCTTATAGCAGCTAAAAATCACTGTCAAAAACACTTAAGAGATTTTTACTGTCACTTCCAAATGAGTCTAAGTTTGGCATGATAGAATGAAGGAGAAGTTTAACCATAAGACGACCTACTACTTGGCATTATTCCTTTACAAGCAATATGCGCCATGGCTTCTTTTTATGTGAACCAGTCAAACTTTTAGTAATTACCTGGTTTATGATCATGGAGTCCCCCCTTTCACACTCAGTGCACCTGTGCTGCTCTCTAATATCTGAAATGAGGAGCTATCTTCTGCCTACCCAATACAAATCTTAATATACTGTCGAAAATTAGCACTACACATCAGAGGCTGGCCACTGGATTGGCAAGGATCCTTCCACCTAGAAAAGAATTAGCAACAGAATAGCACTTGGACATCTGTATTTTACCTATTTCTTGTTACTTAACTAGTGGTGACCTCCTCCCTTCCTCTTTATTAAGTGAACCATTTGTTGCCCGGTTGACTATACAATTTGTTACTGATTCCCATATATTTCTCTCAAATCCCATTAATGGATCTGTGAGGCCCTCATCCTTTCTTTTCCAGAAGGAAAGCCATGTCTCTCTCAGCAGACCATCCTTATCACCAACATCATCAAAAACTCTGAAGGGTGTGAGATGTGACTCTGCTTTTAAACTGATATGAAAGCCTGCCACAGATTCGTGGACGCTGGTAGAAGACATTAAGACTCCCGGATTAGAGATGAAGGATACTTGATTATTCACATCAATATCAGTAGTAAGAGTATCAACATTTTTGCACTTGTTTCCAGTTTCCACAAGGCAACAAAGAGGAGGTCAAATTATATCTAACATTATAAAAAAGGGACCCTGAATTTAAGGAATGCAAATCTTTTACAGTGGATAGTAAACATGCCTCTTTTTGCTCTAGAAGAAGATGCTATTTCTATCTTACAAGGCTGTGTGCTTTACAAGTATTTTTTAAAAATAGTTCAGAACAAAAGCCGCCAGTGCTTCTTTTATAAGATGTGCAGAGATGTGAGAGACCCATGGGAAATTGTTTCCAAACAATGACAAAGTACTTCAATAAATGCTTGTTTTGGTAGGCTCCTTATCTATGGTATAATAGATGTTCATCCTTGCTACTTCCTAATGATGGAATGCTTTAAATATGTGACAGCTGAGATTGATGAATCTCTCACTAAGACAGAAAAACAAGAAGGAAACTTTAAAGCTAATATGTTGTATTTAAAGTGCATTATTGGGGAGGGAGGAGGTAGTTAGAGGTAAAGGGGGTTAAATATTTGGTGATGGAGGAAATCCAACTTTGGGTGGTGAACACACAGGGCAATATATATACGACATACTGTTGAATTGTACACTTGAAACTTATTTGATTTTATTAACAATGTAACTCCAATAATTTTAAATAAAATAAATAATATTATAATATACATTAAGAAAAAATAAAGTGCATCATTAGACTCATAATTAGTTACTCCTGACTATATATGTTATAGTGTAAGGCAAATTAAAGAATTGAGAATTTTTAAGAAAAAAAATAAATTGAGAATTGAGAATTTTTATGACAGAAACTTAAAATTTGAAACTAAACCACCAGATATAAGAAATGTCTATTTTGTGTAATTATAGTAGATTATAAATAAAAAATTATTAAATAAAAATGGGATATATATGTATGTTTGTTTATGGCCTTAATATTTCTCTAATATTTTGCAGTTTGAAGTGTGTCTAAACTTTTCTTATTGCTGTTGTAACCAGTACTACCAACTCTGGGTCTAGGGTATCTCTTCCCTCTCTTTTTCTATAATTTACCAATTTCTTCTGCCTCATATTGCTTATTTGTGTTCTAAACACACACACACACACACACACACACACACACACACACATAAATAAGACTTTCTCTAAGAGAAAGCTCCCTTTCTTTCTATGCAGTGAACTTGAAGGATCAGATGAAATGATAGTTTCTCTGGCTCTTGCTCTTTGTCTGCTGGTTTTTCATAGGCCAACTACATCTTCTCTTCACTTCAAAGGCTGTGTTTTCCTGATTTTATTTGGACACTTTGGAAATTTGAGAATTCTAAATTTTTGAGTTTTAACTAACTGAATTTTTATTATTTTTCTCAAAATAGACATGTCTTTGGTAACAATTTTACTTCTATATTTAATAGCAACATTAACAAATGACTACTTTAGAACTGATAAAATATGTGTTATTTAGGATAATAAAAAGATTGGAGTTAATTAGATATAAGACAGATAAGATTTTATGGGAAGCCTGGAAGGTCAGGAAATGACTGGCTTGTTTTGAACATGACACTGGCAAGTTTGCACAAAAAAGAAAAGATGAAGATTTTAGACAACAGAATATAAAAATAATGTACAAGGAGGAGGGTAAAAAGCAGCAAATATAGATCGATAAGGATAAATATTTACCTATGTTATAACAGGGATCCATGGAAACACTGCATCATATAGAAGAAAAACATATATCTGTAATTAGATATAACTGGGTTAATAGTCTCATCTGACTATTTACTGACTGAAAGAACAGAGTCAAATATCTTAGTATATCTAAGACTCTTTTTCCCATATGTAAAAATTTTGCATTATTATTGTGAATGTGGAATTTGATAATATGTAGAAATCCCTAAAACACTGATTGGCACTACAAATTCTCATTCAGTAAATAGGTTTTCTCCATACTTAATACTTTGAAAAGACATGATCGTTTCAGTTTGTAAAAAATGAAATGAGTGTATTTTCCAATTAAATATTTAACAAGTGACATTCACTCTTCCATGCCACTAGAAAAATTTTGGACTTTTCAGAATATTGTATAGTAATACAGGAAGTAGCATATAATGAGCAAAGAACTAATAAGAATCATACTTTCCTTAACAAAATTAAACAGAAGCATAGGAAATAAGTTTTATACTTTAATTATTACTACATTGGTGTGGTATACAATTTCCCCCCAAGAAATAAAACTCATGAACTGAAGGATTCTTGTTTTACTTAGGATGAATCCTAACAATGAGAAAAAGCCAGGTAAACTACAAAATCATAACATTTCTTGAGCCCATCAGAAAACTAAGTTCATAGAGCAAATAAATTTCCAAAATTGCTAACCTGTGGGTAGATCTCTCCTGGAGAAATGGGTCATGGCAATAGTGTCATATTTGGCAGAGAACAAATAACACCTGGCTGCCATAAAAACGACTAAAAAGAAGTCAGCTTAAACTTTAACAAATTGCTAAAGGTTGAGCGTGGGCTAAAATGACAGTATAAAATCTCTGGTAATTCCTGACACAAGGGAGTTTGGAACTCACTCAGTAATGCTTTTACATGGACCTCCATCAGGTGCTTATCAGAAATATTGGAAGCAGGGTGAGAAGCAAAAGGGAGTTTCCTTCATTAATGTAGGTGCAGATTAGAGGTTTGGCCATCACTAGGTAAAGCACAAAATCCCACTCTATTTCAGCTCCAGCCCCCATTATATACACAAGGCAGTTCTATAGGAATTTGAAGTCTTTGATGCACTGAAGCTCTACTTCTAATTAGATTAACTCAATGCCCCAAACTAATGGTCTTGCAATAGATGAGGCATGTTCATTTTTCAGACATAGGTATCTTTTACAAGTCTCACTTGTTTTACACTTAATGTTTGTCATTTAATATTAAATGACAAACTATATCAACCCATTGTCAAGAGTCATAGCAATGGAGAAAACCAGACTCAGGATGACCCAGGGTTGGAATTATAAGACAAAGACTTTAATATTGCTATTATTAATATGTTAAAAGACCTAATGGAATGGGTGAACAATATGCATAAACAGATGGAGAATTTTAGCAGAAAAATGGAAACTATAGGAAATAGTCAAATGAAGATGCTAGAAATAAAAGAAAATGTTACCACAAATCACAAATTCCTTCAGTGTGTTTATTAGTAGCCTCAGTATCTCTGAAAAGAGGATCTGTGAACTTGAAGATAGATTATTAGATATTAGCCAAACTGAAAAAATAGCAGATAAAAAGAATAAAAGGCAAACAAAAACAGAACAGAGCATCTAAGAGTTCAGGGACAACATAAAATGGTCTATTATACATGAAATTGGAATTCTAGAAGACGAAGAGAGAGAAACAAAGCAAAAGAAATATTTGAAGAGATAGGAGAAACTTGACAAAAACAGGCACTGAGCTAGATTTTTCTTGAGGATTTAAAAAAATAATGCAAGTCATCAGATTACATATCCAAAAAAGGCAAGAGATCTCCAAATCAAATAATTAAACTAACAAACAATTGAAGTACACACACACACCTCTACTTATCAAATTTAAACTACAGAAAATCAAAGATGAAAAGAAAGCAGCAAAAACTGTACTACAAGACATGTTAAAAATGTTCTTCATGTGGTAGGAATAAGATACCAGACAGAAACATGGATCTACATAAAGACATGAAGAACTCCAGTATATGGTAAAAATAAAAGTAAATACAAAAGATTGTTTAAAGTTTTAATTGCTCTAACAGATAATTTTCTAAAATAGCAATAGTAACAATATATTGGAGGTTTGTAACATATGTAAAAGTAAAGTGTATGTCAATGGTACCTCAAAAGGTACACAGTACATAATTATTTTTCACTTATTTTGTTTAATTCTTTGCCATTTGAACATTAGTACATATGTTTGTAAACAAATAATTTGTGCAAATAATATTTTCATCATTCTGGAACATTGATATACATTATTTCATTTGATCTTCATTATAAAGCCTATTATTGTGATAGGCTTTTAAAGCTGATTAGTAAGTTAGAATATGGTAATTCAGAGAGATTGAATGGCTTGCTGGAGCAACTATGTACTGGAGCCAAGACTAGAAATCATATACAGAGGCAGCTTACCCGCATACGGAGTTAGAGTGGCTGCCCCCCAAGAATATAACACAGTGCAGCAACTTGGACGATTAAAAGATTATCTGCCCTCACCAACTGCATACTACTTTTTTAACAGATGATGTATCCTTAGATGGTACTACAGAATATTTGTATCCTAGTAACTTGTAAGAAAATATATACTTCGACCCCACTCTATTAGTCATTAAAAGCTTAGTTATATGAATTAACACTTTTTGGAAAATCGACTATAGTTCTAGGGTAGTTGGTCCAAAATTTAGCTACTTCCAGTTGCCAAGCCTACAGTGTAAGTGGGTGAAGTGGGTCCAGGGTAAGACACTGGATCATGGTGAGAAGTGGAGTAATGGAATTCGTTGGCCTCATCAAAGGTGCTACTCCAAGTGGATTTACAGGCCCAGACAAGGTGTTTCTTATGGGCCTATGATAAATGTAGATACTAAAAGGAAGCATTTAGAAAATTTTATAACAAGTTAAAAGTAATTTGTGTCTCTTAAAACCTAATAATAGAAAATATGGGCTCATATGTTTGTCTTTTTCATTTATTTTTGTCTAGTAATTTATTTGTAATTATATTGTACAAAACTATTGATTCATGAAGGATAGGACATTTGTAAATAAAATTAATGCTTCACTTCATTTAGTTTGAGGAGCACTGGTCCCTAGGCATTCAAACTAACGAAATAAAAGTAATACAAATGCAACAGATCTGTGAGCAAACTTGGCCTATGGCTTTTCAATTTCTAATCTTGCCTTAGATATTTTAAATGTGAGACATATGCACCAGGAATACATTGTTCTCACCTCACCCAGAACTGATCTTACTGAACTATACTATTACGTTTTCAGTCTACATTGAGCCCTACAGAACATACTCCTGAATTTAAAATAAGTATATTATGAAAAATCCAGTTCACTACATTATACAGGCCCCTTTTATAATGATCTACAGAAGAAATTTTCTCATACTTTTTCAGAAGAGTCATAGTGATTTTATTATTGATTGTAATAAATGAGTAATTATTTCTTCCAATGGTTGCTAAGAAGCTCAAAGCCAAAATTTCTGTTCCTATAACTATAAAAAGGCTGAATATATATATATATATATATATATGTATATATATATATATATTTTAAAATTACATTGTTTAATATATGAATGTTCTTGGTTAATATGTCTCTTATCTTATTCAGTCAGCGATTTTTTCTCATAATCCATTTGTATTTGTAGCAAAGGAAGGAAAACTAGAAAGATAATAAGTGGTAGGGAAGGAAGGAAGGAAGGAAGGAAGGAAGGAAGGAAGGAAGGAAGGAAGGAAGGAAGAAAATACTCAACTACATATTGCTTATTAAATATCTGAAAAAGATTTGAAGTACATTAGTTCTTTATTACATTCTACTCTCCTTGACAACTAGTTGCAAATATTCTTTTAAAATATAAATTGGAAATTTCAATCTTAAGAATAAATATAGGGGGAAATTTACTATAATTTTCTCTATATAAAAGTAGGCAGCAAAATTTACCCATGTTTCCTCCATTCAGAACTGTCTGTCCTAACTAGGTATGAAAATCTGGAGTCACTTCATTATTATTTCCACGTCCATGTGGTCTCACAATGTTTCAGTTTTCCGATTTAAGCCAGGCCCTGTCTGTAGACAGGCTGTGTAACAGCAGAGATAACAGTATCCTACTGAAATAATATGTTTTTATTCTTAATGGCAACCTGAGGAATAGATGAACAGTATATATTATTGCAGCAATTATAAGAAAACTTCAGGCCAGATTTGCATTCTGTTCAACTCGTTATGACAATTTTGTGATTCCCAGCAAGAAGTTTCTATGCTGCTAACCAGGAAAAGAGTCTAACCTATTAAGAAAAATTACATGTGGTTTCCAGCAATCTTCAATGGGAGCTGAAATTTTGTATAATTAATTAACCTTATGCAGATAAAAAGAAAAGAAGTTTAAAAGCAAACCACTCTTCTGCTAAAAGTATGAAAAATATTGAAAGTCAATTTATTATCAGTAGTTTCATAATCATTGCTAAGCTTTGTTCTAAAATTTTGAATATGCTGAGTTGAATTTCGTGGAAGAAGAAGTAATTGTACCTCACCTCTAAGACTCACTGGGAACTTCTTGATTACTAATTAAAGCTGCAAAGTAGTTAGTGAACTTGTATTGAATAGGAGCATTTTTCTGGCTGATGAGACAGAGCCACTTCTAACATGGGGTGTAGCAATCCATAGATAGAATTAAAATTGCTCATAAAAGAAAATGACTCCTCATTCAATTGAAACAGCAGGGTCCAGAAAACATACAAGTCATAATTAATCACCTAGCCTGGAAATTGCCTAAATCCTTAAAATTTCCCTTCATCCTAAAATTATTATCCTGAAGCATACAAAAATTTTATTGACGTAGACCAGATATAGCCCAGAATGATTTAGAAATTTCATTTTCAAACCAAAAGTTATGCAGATGGACTCTTGTATCAAATTTGTCTTTCTGATACAACAAAATATAGACATACTTATAGATACTCAAATATATACACATACATAAATACTCATGTACATAAACACACAAAATGGCAAATATATACATGCAAATTCAGTACATACACATATACATACTCTTGTAAATATATTTATACATAGCACATATCCATAAATATATATGTGAACACATACAGATGCACTCACATATGCATGTATAACATTTACGTATTCAGAAATACTTAAATTATTAAATATTCTAAATCCAGAAAATGTCAATTCCTAAATTTGCTGTAAAGACAAACACCAAGACTTTCAACTTGGGAGAGGAAACCAAAGGACAAACAAAATGACAAGAAAGATAAACCCGATACAGAGCTAGTTGACCAGGGTAAATCTGACTTTTGTTTGTAGTATTTTTTCGGTATTTTCTTCCTAATTCCATCTTAGTTCATGATCCTTGTGGGTTCTTCTTGTCCTTTGGCTCCCTCCTCAAACACAGCAGTCCTCAGAATGAAGCAGGCCCAGGAGCAGAGGCAGTATCTGCATCTGCTTGGGAAGAGGGAGGCATGCATCATCATTGTAACTGTTAAAAGTAGTACGGTAGCATATGATCATTATAACTGTTATTAAAAGATAATTATATGTGGCATTATAGTTAGGCACTATAAAACCTATTACCCACTTAGTCCCTGTATAACCTAAGAAATTATATCCAATATGAAATTAAATCTGCAGAGCAAAAAAGATAAAAAATAAATAATAAATCAGTTCCTAAATGGACTATAAAGTATAATTCACATAGAATAAGGAACAGTGCATGTTCTTACATCATTTGCTTGAATTATTGTCTTTATTCAACAAACATCTATTAGACTAGCATGTGAAAGTGCAAGATAAATGCCTCAGATTAGCAAATGAATAAACCCTCATGAATCAATTTGGGATGCAACAGAACAGCATAGTTCTTTATCAGACACCACTCATAGGGGCAATTTAGTTCTGTAATTAGGAAACCATCACCTGCATCCTTTCACCCTTGCCTCATTGGACCCAAACCTTGCCCTTGCATTGAACCCAGAGTACTTGTTTAATCAGTGCAAAGGAGGTTACCAAAACTCTTAACTAGACTTGAAGAAAGAGAAATAAGCCTTATTTTCTTGCTTTTTCAACTTTTAAGTTTGTAAGAAAGATCTGTTTTGGCAGCATCTCCCTGTTACTCACAAAGCAGAAGCACGAGATAAATGGACTGGAAAACTAGAAGGTACCAATACCTTAAATAAGAGGAGTTAAGCAAAGGACTTAAATAAAAGGGCATAGGCAAATGAGCTCCGGTTTTTTTAAAGCTCTTATCAGAGAGGGGTGAGTAACCATCAACTCAGTTAAGCCACATGAAGTGTTAGTTACCAAAGGTAAGAAATATTTATTGGGAATAAAATGATGAAAGCATCTTTTCTAATCTTGTGCCCTTTCTAGAATGCCAAGAAGGACTGCTACTATGACACAAAGGAGAGGGAGGAAGGATGTTGGGAGAGAGAGAGAGGGGGCATGGTGAATGGGGAAGAGAGAGATTTAATGTAATTGTGGAGCTTTATTGAGTATTATTGGTATGACAAAAGGTACATGAATATTTTAAAAATATCTTAATTTATCCTCTGTTTCTTTTCCTGGCTCAGTAAATGTCACTCTGCATCTATGCATAAAAAAATCATAATTTGTTCATTTCATCTCTACCTCCTTTGCCACCATAGCCTATTTCCTTTTTATCTTATTTGGTTTCCTCTTATCCCTCAATCCATACATCCCCCATGCTTCTAATACACTTAGCTTCTTCCATTTTAAGAAGTCATTTTGGAAATATAAGAGCTCACAGTTTTGCAGACTGATGTGGCATCTCCCCAGGAAAACTTCAAAAGTAATCTTAATTTTAGGCAGCTATAATATGAAGGTGCAAGTCTAATCCCTTTGAATGAATACTTATGGTTTTAAATTTCTCTTAGGTTTTGGACGAAAACATTTACACTCCAAAATGGAGTTTCTATGTAAATACTGAAGAGCTTAATATAATAAACTAATTTTCATTTTCAATATATCCTTTTTAACTAATATTTGCCCTAATTTGAGAAGGTTCTGAACAAATTTCCATAATGCAAGAATAACAAATTATGAAGACTAAATGTATCTCTGAGATTTGCTACTATAATTAAACAAAACCTATAGCAATGTTAATCTGACTCGCTGAGTCTATGCATAATCATTATTATCCAGCATGGTTATTAGGCATAAATGCTAAGTGGTTCACATAAATGACTGTCATTAGAATTACTTTTACATAACTAAACTAACATTTTGGTTTTTCTCTTTTCGTTCTGTGAGTGGAGCCATTATTAGTGGTGATAGCTTCCACAAATAACGTGTGTATTTTATCAGGATTATCATCAACTCAAACATCATAACATAATATAAATAAATGCTTCTTCCATGAATAAAACAAAATCCAGAATCTTAAATTTCTTTCATTGGATAGCTCTTTAGTTCATCCATGAACCTGAGTGCTGGACTTAAAAACATTTGTGGTGGTTTGACTGTATTTTGGGACATCTTGGAGACAAAAAAAGAGATCATTCTTTGTCTTCCTTTCAGCTTTTACATAGCATTTACTTAAACCAAACCAGCTAATTGTGCTTCTCAAACTTTAATGTCCACATGAGTCACCCGAAGATACTGTTAAAATGCAGATTCTTTCTTAATAGATTTAGGAAAGGACCTGAAAACCTAATAAACTAGCAGGTGAACTATTGCTCTGTGAAGGACTCTTTGAATAGGAAGGCTCTATGGAACTTTCAGGATAGAGACCATCTAGGTCAATGGTTCGTAACCAGGAGCCTATGAATCTCTTCAGCATTCATACACAGGTTTAGGTTTCCATGGGTCCCCAAAATTGATGCAAACTTTTTTCCGTATGTGGATATCAACATTTTTTTCACTTCTGAAGAGTGAGTTCATGGTTATCAGATTCTGCTAGAGGCCTGTGGCCTAATTAGATTTAATTCATTCCATTTTCAGATGAGTAAATTAAGGTCCAAGAAAGCTAAATTATCTGATTCATAGAGTTAGTTAAAGCTAAGAATCTGGGTCTCTGGTGCTTAACTCAGGGGCTTTTAATGGTACTAGACTGTCTTTCAAGCTTTAACGAAAGAAAAAAGAAGTTTTAATAATTAAGTGAATGAAATAATGAAGGAGCAAATAAACAAGGGAATATGAACACATTTATGCAAGTTAGGTTATTTATTTATTTTTTCTTCTAGGGAAAAGTGTATTTGGCTTCGGCCTAGATTGGAGGAGAAACTTACAGATCTTTAATGGCTTTGCTATGGAAGAAGTTTAGGAAAAGCAGACACTGGAAAAAAGAGAATAGAGACAACCAACACATAATTTAAAGGTTAATGCCTCAATTTATCTTTATCTCTATATGCATAAAACAGTGCAAATGCTCAATCATTAGTCTCTAGTGTGAAAATAAGCAATTGTTAAGTGCTGAAAAAAATCTCCTCCCCAGAGAAATGTAGTAACAAACTATATCATGTTTTCATTAACCACTTATGCCTAATTATGAATATAGAATGGGAGAGGTACAGGTTCTTAAAAGAATTACAACAGTGACAGGTGAAATGAATGAGATAGTAGTTTAATAATGCATTTATAATATCAATGAAACCAACATATCAATATTGGCCAATGGGCTATAATTTTGAAGGTATTAGGAGTTTCCAGACAAATAAACTAATGAGGGTCTAATACAGACATTTAAAACATATACCTAAGACCTCCATCCTCACCATAGGTGTGTACTGCCTTGAACACAGAGCAATGCTTCTGGGATTTGCCCAAAGGCCAATGTACTGTAAGCAAGATGTCTAAGATGACAGTGGATGCTTTCAGATAAAGTAAGTGCAAATTTTATAAACATACAGCTTTTGAGAAGGTATGGTTATCTATTTAATTTCCACTCGAATCAAATCAGAAGAAGAATAAAGATTTTTCAGAACAAAGTTGCAAAAAGGTTGTAAATATTCATCAGAGAGGATCCCTTGTCATATCTAGGTCAGATGAATTCACTGCTATCTTGGAATCTGAGGCATGAGTAATAGAAAACTAAGGACATTTCTGGCTTCTGTTAACAGAATGTCCGGCTAATAAGGGAAACCACAAGCCACCTTTTTATTTTTCGTGGCATTCATTTCTAAACTATAAAGTTAATTTATAAAAAAAATGTTGGAGACTATAAGCAACATATTAGGTAACTCTTTTAAAACTGTTCTTTCGTGTTTAAAAAGCATTCAGAAAAGGTTTGGCATTTCTAGAGAAGCAATTTTCTTCCAGCGTAGTAGCGGGGGAAAAAAATTTGTCCAAGTTGTTTCCTATCACCTGCCAGAGATCTATTTAAACTGCAAATTTCCTAGATCCAATCTACTCTTCAACATCATCAATGGCTTTAATTGGCCTCAGGATAGTGTTTGAACAGCTTGAAATGGCCTTGAAACCTTTCCTGATCTGTTTCTTTATGTCTCAAATCTTATTTCCCATTAGTTCTCAGATCATATTTTAAGCTTTAGTAAGACTGACTTGAAAGACCTCTTTGTACCATCCATGTGAAAATGGGTCTCGTCTTTAACCTATACTTTCTTCATACATAGAGCACCCTTTTTGGTCTGGTTGGTTAACTCAAACCTGAGGCATTAAACCTTCCCCAAACCAGCAGTCTGGGACAATTAATTATCATACCAGACTTTCAATATCTCTACCTTAGCATTTAATGTCTTATTCTAAAACTATGTTAATGTGTCTGTCTTTCCCTCTACATTGTATAATTTCTAAGATAAGTACATTTTTCATGTTTTTATCCCTATCACTAAGCTAAGTGAAAGGCACATAGTAGGCTCTCAGGAAATGTTTATTTGTTTTTTCAACTTTATTGTGGTATGATTGAAAAATAAAATTACAAGATATTAAAAGTATACATTGTGGTGATTTGATATACATTATGAAATCGTTCCCACTATATAGCTAATTAATACAGCCTCAGCTCATGCATTGACTGATCGATTTATTGATTAATTGATTAATTAATTGATTTGTTGAGAACATTTAAGTTCTAGTCTCAGCAAATTTCAATTATATAATACAATGTTATCAATTATAATCACCATGTTGTACATCAGATTCTCAGACCTTATTCATCTTAAAGATGAAAATTTGTACCCTTTTATCACCTCTCCCTACTTCCCCTATCCCCCAGCCTCTGGCACCATTTTTCTACTCTCTGTTTCTATGAATTTTACTTTACCTTTTTTTTTTTTTTCTATTAAGATTCCACACATAAGATACCCTACAGTATTTGTCTTTCTCTGCCTGGCTTATTTCACTGGGATGCCCTCATGGTCCATCCATGTTGTCATAGATGGGAGAATTTTCTTCTTCCTGACGGCTGAATAATATTCGTGTGTGTGCGCGCGCGTTACATCTTCTGTATCTATTCATTGTTGATGAACATTTCAGTTGTTTCCATATTTGGGTTATTGTGAATAATGCTACTGCTGAAGATGGAGTGCAGATAGCTCTTCAAAATCATATTTTGATTTATTTTAAATATACACTCATAACTGCACTTCCTGGGCCATATGGTAGTTCTATTTTTTAATTTTTGAGGAACCTCAATGTTGTTTTACATAGTGACTACATCAGTTTGCATTCCCACCAACAAAGCACAGGGATTCTGTTTTCTCCACTTGTTACCTCCTGTATTTTTGATGACAGGTTTGAAGTGACATCTCACTGTGGTTTTGGTTTACATTTCCATGATGATTAGTGATGCTGAGCACCTTCTCATGTACCTGTTGGTCATTTTTATGTCTTTGAAAAAATTTCTATTTAGATCCTCTGCTCATTTTTTAATCAGACATTTTTTTCTTTTGTGCTATTGAGTTGTATGAGATATTTATATATTTTGGATATTAACCCCTCATCAGATATATGATTTGCAAATGTTTTCTCCCTTTCAGTACATTGCCATTTTATTTTGTTGTGGGTTTCCTTTGTTGTGAAGAAGGTTTTTAGTCTGATGTAATCTCATTTGTTTACTTTTGATTCTGTTGCTTTTGCGTCACATTAAAAAAAAGTCATTGCCAAGACTGATGTCAAGAGAGGAAATATTTGTTTAATTGAACTGAGCACCACTCAATTATATATACCATTGGTGGAAACCAAGGTGATAGAGTTCAAATAGTGCCAATTATGTGAACTTCAGGTATGAAACATGGGAAGAATTTCACAGTCTTCAGAGCATGTTTACAGTGATGGCCATTCTTTCAGCAACAATCAAGTCCATGCTTACTGCCAGTCTCCATTAGCTCCCCATCAATTCATGAATATGCTCTAAGTCCCTATATCACTTGACCTATTAACTTGTCCTTATTTTATACCATATACTCTCTCTTATTTTTATTCCAGTTCTTGAACTTGACAGATTTGTTCCCACTGCAGGGCCTGTGTTGTGATATTTTCTTTGTCTGGGTTCCTCTTCATTTATACACATTTCAGCTCAAGCATTACCTCCTCACATAGGCTATCTCAATCATCTTGTCAAAAGTAGCCAAACTTTCTGTCCATTTCTTTCGATTACAAATCCTGTTTTGTCATTTTTATATTACGTATATCATTAGAAAATTTCTTTTATTGTCTATTATCTATTTTCACTGCTAGAAGTAAAGCTCCAACAGGACAGAGATTTTATTTTTTTGCTATGTCTCTATCACCTAACAGTCCAAGCATGTTGCATGTGATCAATAAGTTATGTGTAGACCTAAATGAAATGAATATTTTCTTTACATATTGAGTTTTCTTATATAATATTATCTATACAGAGTTGGGTTTTTTTTTTTTTGAATTAAAAATATGTGAAAAGATCATACTTTTTGGACTTTTAAATTTAAACTATTTTTCTCTTTCCCCTTTCTTTCTTTCTTTCCTGCTTTCTTTTCTTCTTAGTTTCAAATATTTATCAGCTTCCTATTACATACTAGGTACCAATAACAAATACAGCATACTATGTACTATGACCTTAAATAAATTTTTGAATTTCTAACTTGTTCTGAATATTGTATATTATTTTGTTTGGCAGCATTTATAAATGATTTGCCCTTGTTATTCAAGTGTATAACATAGTGCCAGTACATAGTCATTTAAATGGTCCATCTATTTAAAGTCTATTTAGGAAAACAAAACTCATACTATTTGAGACTCTTAAGAATTCCAACCAAGGACAACAATAAAGTCATTTATTTATTCGTCAACTCACTAGTGCAGTCATGTGGTCTAAACAGGGCATTGGCTAGCAGCTGATAGTCCACATGTGAAAAGGCACAGCAGTGTGAAACCATGACATGTTCCTGGAAGTACAAATATATTCAAAATTATTCAAGTATTCAGTAATATTATTGAAACTTAAATGAAGCCATGTGGAGGCTGAAGGTCAAGGAACAACCTATGATGGTTCTTTGGATTTGGTTGGTGGTGACATTCAGAGAGGTACTGGAAAAGGGTCAGGCTTGTTGGGGTTGATGTTGCAGCACTCTCTCTGTCCTACTGTATCACTTTGTTTTTTTGTTTGTTTGTTTTTTGTTTTGTTAATGCATAAAAGGTGTGGTGGGAAGATGGGAGAGAAAGAGAAATCAGTCCACCAGAATTCTCAGATTTTGAACTAAAGTTTTTTTTTTTTTTCCTGCCACTCACTTCCCGTTCTGTGCCATCAACAGCCCAGTCCCTTAGTCTTTCTTCTTTCTTATACTTGGCCAGTATGCCCCCTAATGTGTGCTTACACCTCTCTCCAGTTTTCACTTTCTCTTATAAATCTTGCAAAACCCCCACAACTTTGTAAATGCTATATATATACCAGTATCTTCTTCATCTAATAGTCTGCCAACTTCTTAAGGGCAGGATTTATGTGTACTGTGAAGCAGTCACCAAAGTGCCTGTTGTAAAATAAATATCAATGTATTGAGTTCTTATTTAAGTGTTCTCAAACTATGAAAACCAGGGTAAAAGATTCTCTATTACTTTTCATCTTTCCCTGCTGTGTTTGGCAGAATATATGATTTGTAATCTGTATGTAAATTGCATAAACCTAATATAAATAATTCAAAATTAATATAATCTTGTTACTAGTCCTGAATATAAACAGACATCTATCCATATTAAGATAAATGATTTTTCAGATGGTTATCCTTCCAGTTATATTTCTACATTGTAAAATAATAGGAACCCTGCAGAAGTATTGGCAGTGTGAGGTGGGAGAAAGTACACTAAACAATCACATTTAACAAATAAAAACATTGATAGTCACCACTTCTACCTCTTGTTAATCCTGATGAGTCATGACCTAACCTTGTTGTGGTAAAAAAGAAAGAACAGTATCTCTCTGATGTTATGTTTATATTATGAGAAAGAGCGAAAAAAAGTTTAAATACTGTAAAGAGGCAAAGCTATCATTGTTAGCAGACAATATGATTTTCTTCTAGAAAATCTGAGGTAATATATATAATATGCTTAAAAAGAAAATAAAATAGTTGGCATCCAGAAGAAGACATATAATTAAAATATTTAGAAACTTTCTATAGATTTCAGCTATTTATGTAATTGACTTCGTTTTTTTTTCTTTTTTTAAAACTGGATTTTAAACTTTTGAAGTCTATTTTCTTTATTTCTAAACTAAAATCATAATTCTTTCCTGGTGACATTATAATAATTTCCACAACAAATGGCTCTGATTTCACAGTGAGTTACACTTTAGATTTTTAATCTCTAATAACATGTCTTAAACAGTTGAAAAAATACACACACAAAAATGGCCCTGTTGTGGTTGAGATTATAAAGAGAAGAAAACATAAGTATGAAAAATGGCAACATCTTATAAAAAACAGTTCACAGTTACACAGAGCCATTAGGAGTACAATATATAAATATATTCATATATGTGTGTATATATATGTGTGTGTGTGTGTATGTATGTGTGTGTATATTAAAGCAGGAATAAAACTGTACCGTATGAGTTATATAATCATCACATTTTTATTGTCTTTCATGTTTTTGCAATTAATGCACTATTTTTCCTGGACAGTATCATCGAACTGCACCAATACTACTTTCCAAGAACTTGGCTCCAGAGTAGAGACTGACTTACAACTTCAGTCATTCCTGGATTCCTCTCATGCTCTCCCACATGTTCAGCCTTGTCAAGTGAGTCAGAACTAGATGCCAAGTTGTACTAGGCACCAGGGCCTCCCATAGTCTCTGACACATGGCTGAAGTGGAAATCAGGGCAAACATGGTTGTACCTATAAGGGGACCACATCTAGCAATGGAGCTCCCAAATAGGTATTAGGAACAATGCATGCTTCTTATTTTAACTAAGAGGTGCTAACACTTTTAAGATCATTTCTTTAAAATTTTCACCCTTTATTTTCTTCCATTTTATTATCAAAAATGTAAAATACATAGAAAATTTGAAAGAATATTATATATGCCTACTACTTAGATTTTACAACTAACATGTTACATTTGCTTTGTGCTCGGCTATTCATTTATTTATCCCTCTCTCCATTCAGCTTTTTTTTTTTTTTTTTTTTTTTTTTTTTTTTGCCGGGGGTCGGGGGTGGCGAGGCAACCTTTGGTTGACCTCACAATTGCAAGGACCTTGTCAGCTTACAATCCCTTGCTTTTTAAATTTTTTTTATTTTTTATTTTTTTATTTTTTTACGCCTACAGCACTGGTCTTCCTAGATGGTCTTTCATCCAAGTACTAACCAAGCCTGACTCTGCTTAGCTTCTGAGATCAGACGGAATCGGGCTTGCTCAGGGTGGCATGGCCATAGACAGCTTTTTTTTTTTTTTTTTTTTGATGCAAAGTAAATTGTAGACATCGGTACATTTTGCCTGTATATTTTAACATGCATATCCTGGAATTCAATATCTGTTTATGCGTTTTTTTCCTTTTGAGTTATTTAATGTGGGATTGAGAGATGGATATTTTAGAGATGAATCAAATCTTAGATGCAATGAGGACTTAAACACTACTTCGACAATAAGAACAATAGGTAACATTTATTGAGCACCTACTGTGTGTGACAGGCTCTGTTTTAAAGATTTTTGTTATGTTAACCCATTGAATTCTTGAAACATCTCGATGAGAGGGCCTATAATTATGCTCATTTGGCACATAAAGACAGTAGAACCTGGAACAGGTGATAATTAGGCTTAATTTATTAAGCTCCCTTTGTGCAAATAAAATATGTGCTGAGCATTTTAGAAGCCTCCATAATAGTGGTTATCAGACATCAGTCTGGACCATCATAGTTCTTGACTAAATTTATATGGTTGTGGCAAAATAAAATACATTTAAAAAGTACTGAATTTGCATAAACCTAATTTTGATCAGTTCATAGAAATATATTATAATTCATAATTACTTGATGTAAAATGACATTGCTTTTGTTAAATTATAATGAGGATAGATGACAGGTTTATTATGTATGGGTGATTTTTTTGTTGTTTTATTGCTTTTACTGGAAAGGAAATATCAATATTAATTTATTTGAACATTTTCTGAGCCATAAAAATCTCCAAATCTGGGAACCCTTGATTTTTAGCACAACTTAATGAATAAACATATCTTATACATTTAACTTTTTAATTTAAAAAATTAACTAAATTATAGTTATTAGTTATTCAAGAGCAGAGGTGCTGTGAATAATTAATCTTTTTGAATAGCATATATTCTTTTTTAACAGTTGTAAAGAATGCTTCTGCCATGCTTTTTTATAATCTTGCAGGGCTTGGGTTAAATGGTCTCTAAGGTTCCTCTTCTGACAGTTGACTCTCTTATATCCAAGGGATTTTTTTTAAGAGAATAAGGTAAAGAATCTGCAAATACATTTTTAAATGACAAAGATAATAGGGATATCAGTATCATCAAAAATATTTTTTTAAAAAACCAGCACTCTAGCTTCCTGTAAATCTGATCAGGAGTTGTCAGTCTCTACAGGTTCAAGTTTTAAACACCTTGAAATAAATCTTGTTGTCTTTGACTCAATTTGATTTTATCTGCTTTAATGTCACTTTAGCTCAATCTTACACTATTCGATAAGTATGTTAGATTAAAAAAAGAAATTATAACAGTAATTCTGTTTATATGTCTTTGGTGCATATGTAAGTGGATATGGAGAAAAAGGAAGAAAAAAGTACCAGAGACATTGTAACTTACATATTTTTCGTACATGTCTTACATTCAAAAGAAAATTAATGTGTAAAGTATACAAAGCCTTTATTCTCAGTGATTTTTCCATTATCTACAATTTGCCTCTAAACTGAAGGAATGATTCTTTGAGCAAAGACCAAGTTAAGGCAGCATGACCTAAATAATTGTCCTTAAACTCGACTCTGATTCTTCATTGAATTTTCTGGATTTAGTCATTTAACTTTTTTTTTTTTTTTTTGGCACAGAGAGATACACTGTATTTAAGAGGCCCATTTGCATTTACAATTATTCAGATTTGAACGGAGATATTCCAAAAAAAATCCATATCTTTTGAAAGCTCAATCATGCTTGATAAAGTAAAAACCAAACATACACATAAACAAACTTCATTTTCCAATAGTGCTGCTGAATCAAATGTGGGACATAGTTTTTTCTTACGTTGTTTGGTGTTTGCATTGACACAGAATCTCTCAACCAGCTCACAGTGTTATATAACTGAAACTCTTGGATTAGGCACGAAATTTGGACAATAGTTTTTCAGGTTTTTTTCTTGACTTACACACAGTGAAAATTGAATTATTTAGAACCACAACCTGTGCTAAATTTTCATGATAAACAGTTTAGTTAGAAACACTTTTTAAAATTCTCTAATTATCATATTAAAGAGTCATCATACCGAGAATAAGAAAAGTATTACTTTTCTTATTCTCGGTATGAAAATACTGTATAAGTAATCATTTTAATTAAATAATGACAATGTTAACATAAGCAAATTTACCCTGTTTATTTTAACATTGACTGCAGATATGTATAGTCTTACCTGTCGTATAACTATTTCACAATGCTTGTTATGCCAGGTGACTGATATCATTTAATAAATGAAGGCCCAAACAAAATGTCAGCCTAAATTGGATGGTATAAACAGGGTTAGATGGGCCACGCTTATTGAAGAGGAGAATATCAGGATTCAGGGAGTTAGACATGTAGCAGACGGGTCCTTCAGCAGGATTAGATTGGCCATATTATATATGGGAGAAAAACGAAGAAATAAAAATTGGAAAGTAATATCAAATTATTCTGGTACAAAGTGACGAGTGGAAATGTCAAAGCAGGGGCTTAACAACCACCAACAGTCAAACTGGAAGAAAGAAAAGTCGACATTAGGGAAAAGCAAGAGCAAAAATCAGGAAGAGTAAGTTGAAGCAAGTGGGATCAAGAGGACTTTCAGAGTGCCAGCCAGAACTTGGCCTGACTCCCAGGTGCTGTTCCAGCTTCTATATGCAACCTACAGATGTGGGTTTCTGACATCATCATCTAATATGTTGACTTTGTTGATTCTTATATGCTTAATTTTTCAATCACTTGCTTAATTTTTAAGCATAATTGTAAACCAGACATTATACTAGGTATTGATAATGCCTAAAATATCCCAAAGACTAACTAAAAAATAAGCAATTACCATTCAAGATAGCAAATACTGTTGAAAGTCATCTGGAAAGCACAAAGCAAAGGAGATTCAGGGGGTGCCCAGGGATCCCGCATATGGCTGTGTAGTTCATGCAAAGCAAAGCGTACTTGGCTATGGGCAAAGTGGGGCTGAAATCCACTGCTTAAGTCGTACAGCCTGATGACCTGGTTAGGTTACTATTGTCATGCCACCGTACCTCTGTAGAGGCACCTGCTTTTGTAATCTGTCCATTCCAAGGGGCCACCTTTGTTTTGTAGCTGGTCCAATGTAACTTTATGCAGGACAGGTGCCTCCAGGAGGGGGTCATTCCTAAAACCTCTAAGAGGCAATACAACTATAAAATGCACCATGACTTGGAATCTGATTTTCAGCTTTCCTTATACTTAAATCTGATCTCACTCAAGAAATGAGAGTGGATCAATACATCCAGCTTTTGAGCAGCTCATGCTTCTTTGTATGTACATACATGTGGCTTAAAACATTCCATCAATATATAGTATTTAGATCCTTGATAAGCTCTACAACGGTGTCTTTCAAACTTACTGGGACTCATAGAAAAAAATGTACATTTTATATCACTATTCATATATACATACACACACCTGTGCACACACACATGAAGCATTTTATGAAAACCATATTCTTAATATATAAAATAGAGCCTGATTTTTCTATTTTATTATTTTCTGTTCTATTTCATTAAAAATGTTATAACTCACTAAATTAATTTCTTCAAGGTCCACAAATTGGTCACAAACCAGTTTGAAAAACATTGATTTATACCTTTGTCTAAAAACTGTAAGGCTTTTTGCCTCTGTCTTAAACTCATCCAGAGAACTCCTCAAAGAAGACTCCTTTTAAATTTCTGCTCACATGTCACTGCTTCAGAGAAGATTTCTTTTATCACCCATTCTACAGAAACTTTCATCCTAAATCTATGAACAACAACCTCTTGCATTATTTAACGTGGTCATTTTATGCCTCTCCACTTAATGAATGTGCAAGCTCTATGAGAGAAGAGAGTTTGTTTCCTCCACTGCTACATCCCCATGAATCCTGGCATGGCAGTAAGTGACTAATGAATATATGTGTTCCATCTTTCATATCTGCACAGCTGATCTAAAATTCCCAGATCATTTTACAAGAAACACTATTTAGTGTCAACCTAGAAAGCATTATCAGTGGATCACTGTGTCCTTTGTGTCCTTATTCTAAGGGCATACAACATAAAACATCAAGTTATTATCAAAATGAAGGGGAATTAGTCATGTATTTTTACTTTAGTGATATCAAAAAGAACATCTCCTTAATACTTTTCCTCCCCTAGTGACTAGAAAACCTTGTCCCTGAAAAAGGACCCGTGCCTCATTTTACTGTTATTTAATGGCACATGCACACTCTATTTTGACTTCACTTTTCACTAAGTGAAGAAGATTCCAAATTTTACATGGCCTGAAGCTTTTACAATTTGGGAGCCCTCTTTAAGAATAGAAAATTACAATTTAACCAAAAAACGTGTACTCAGAAAATTATAAGACATTGAAGAAAGAAACTGAAGAAGATACAAATAAATAGAAGCATACTTCATATTCAGAGGTAGGAAAAATTAACATTGTTGAAACCTCCATACTACCCCCAGCAATTTACGGATTTCATAACATATTACCACTAATTTAGTGACTTAAAACAATGATAGTATATTAATTTACAGTTTGCTAAGTTAGAAGTCCTACGCAAGTTTCAATGAGCTGAAAGCAAGGTGGCACAGGGCTGTGTTTTTTTCTGGACCCCCCAGGGGAGAATCTATTTCCTTGACTTTTTCACCTTTCAGAGGCTGTCTGCATTCCCTCTCTCATGGCTTCCTTCCTCCATCTTCAAAAATCAACAAGGTTACATTTCTCTGACTTTCTTTCATAGTGATATTTTCATTTGACATAAACCAGAAAAGTTTCTCCATTTTTAGAGATCATATGAATACATTGGAACCACCAGAAAATCAGGAAGGACATCACTGGATCTTACGGTTCTTAATTTATCGTATCTGCAAAGTCTCTTTTACAGTGAGGTAACATATTCACAGGTTCAGGGAGTAGCATCTAGACATCTTTGTGGGGAGCATTATTCTGTCTACCACAGTGGGTTACTGGAATCATCAGAATTTTAGAGAAATAAATTTGGCAAAAAAAAAAAAAAATGAGAGTAAGCTTGGAAGCCATTAAATGGCTGCCACCATTATTCAAGAAAGAAAAGACAAAAGCCCTCCATTGATGATTTGAGACGTCTTTGCTGTGTAATTTAGGATGGACTGACAAAAAAACAAAAGTAAGATATAGGAAAGAGAAAAAGCTACTCCCAAGTTTCCAGTTTGGGCAGCGAGGTAAATGGTTATTAAGTTGAAGGCTAGAAGAGAAGATAATAAATAGTGAGTTTATATCGTTATAGGTTCTGGTGATCATTGTGCTACATTCAGGTGAAGAAGTGCAAATTCCCACGAAACTGAAGCTCAGAGAAAAAGATCTGCACTGAAAATTCTGATTTGCATGTATTCATCCATTTAGCAAATATTTCTGAAGAGCTAAGTGCCTGCTGGAAAAAGTAGGAAGGGGGATTAAGTACAATTGAGCTGATCCAGGGTCTGGTTTTCCTGTGAGTGTGGTGCGGGGGGCAATAGAGCCAAGTGAGAAAGAGCAGGGCCCCTGAGGTCAGATTGCCTGCAACTGAATCCTGATTTTGCTATCTCCTGCTGATCACTTTTGCAAATTATTTAACCTTTCTGTGTTGCAGTTTCCTTTTCTCTTAGATGGACATAATGATAAAAGTACCTTCTTGATGAATTAATTCATGTAAAGTTCTTAGAACAGTACCTGATACATACTAGCTTTTAAATAAATATTATTCATAATTATGGAGAGGCAAAGAGGAAATTATGAAACGGTAAACTTGAGGTAGGTGTTTGGTTCATCTAAGCTGGAAAGTAATGAATAGGAAACAGGAGCAAAAAGAGTCTCAGAAAATAATCTCTTCACAAGGGCGTGGGCTTCTCAGAACTATCCTCTGGAATCCCTAGTTCCCAGACTGCTATTCTGTAGCTTTTTTCTAAGAATTATACAGCTAGTAATATGCAGTTTTCTGGCATACCAGTCTCCAACATACAAAAACACATGGTACTCACTAACAGTCAGTATTTAAATTGCATAATAAAATATTTATTCACAATTTATGTATCTGGGTCTAATAAAGAAATTACTTTTTAGTCTTGTCGTTAAATCAGTAAACAGCTCCTTTCATGTCTCATATAAAGCCATCCCATTTCAAAATCAATATCCAAAGGAAACTATCAGAAATAGATTTTAATATTGTCCATTTGTAATACAGTATAAATAAATGGGTAATCAGCTAAACTGTTGGCCCCAACATTTTTAAGTTCTGGAGCAAGAAACACAAATTTTCTTTGACATAGCTTTTTAAAATCTCTGTTACACCTATTTTTATCATTTCTTTGGATTATGAATTCTTTGAGCATCTCTCTATTTTCATTTATAGAAAAGAGAGACCCAGAGGCTTGGATTATTGATGAAGAAGTGAAATTCTCAATATATTGGCGTAGCTAACATGGACTAAACAGTTATTATATGTCAGACGCTGCACGAAAATACTATATGTAATTTATTTCTCACAATAATTCTACAAAGCAGATGTGATCTTTATTTCAAAAATGAGGAAAGTGAGAAATAAAGTAACCTGCTAACAGAAAAAGCCAATCTATGAATCTAGCTGTACTTGGAGATACTTTTTGATTTATGTTCATTTTATTAATTCATTTCTGCCATGTTCATTGAGCACTTAATTCATGTCAGCCAATTATAAGTAACAATTTCTATTCTTATGAAATTTTTTGTGTTTTATTTTTGTTACTCCACAGTGAACAACAAGATCTCCAAATTTTTTTAGAAAAGGATTCATGATTCAAAACTAATTACATTGCTCCCATAGAGCAACCTCTCAATATATACTTGATGGATTTGGGAATATGCAGTAATAAAATTAAGTACTTACTAGGGATTTGACACATGCTAGAAGATTTCATCTTTATAACAAGCATTAAGTTAGGTATTCTCTTTGCAAAAAAACTTATGTGCAAAGAAGTTAAGTAAATTATGGAGCTAATGAGTGGTGGAGGCAGAAATGCCCAATATGTCCAGAGGGAGGTTTGTTTTCGGAAATACTGAGAAAATGGCACTGCGTTCCAATAAAGGAGGCAATGCAGCATGCTCTATGCCTTCCCTAGTTCTTTACAGCATACACTGGCCCGATAAAGGTTTAAGAAACTCCCATTGTAAGGAAATTTGTTTAATATTGTAGTTATCATTCCTAAACTTATGTGACCATATCAGCTGGATAATAGCAAATGGCACTATTTAATCCAAGCACCACACATCCATTTTAATAAGCCACCTTCATGATTTGTGGACACAATATGGAATAAAAATGTGGAGGCCCTTGTTCATAAAGAGGAAAAAATGTTCCATTTAACAAAGGTATTAAATACAAAATTTTTCCTGTCATTAGCAGTCTCTCTCTTGACATGTCGTGGTGTTTATTATTGGCTATTCAATTTTCTTCTAAGTAAAAAGAAATAAAATTTTAAATTAGTAGCATGAGTTTTACTATTATCTTTGTATTGTACAATGCCAGTCTTAAATGCAAATATATTAATGTAAAATCACATGCAAAATCACCAAAAATCATAATTCACATTTTAAAGCTTGTGCATTCATATGTATTTCATTCTTATTACAATGGAAATTTTGCACTAAACTATCTCATGTTTTTATTTCATTTATTGATATGCGCACATTCTACCAATACTAAACACTTTCAGCTTACTCCTGAGTAAGAAGAAGCTAAAGGAAAGGAGCTGTGGGTTGCCCTATCTTTACCTTTCCTTCCATGTCATTATTTTTAGTGCAAATGGTTGGCTAATACAGAGAAGTGACAGGCATAGAAGGAATACGACAGAATGTTTGTTTATGTTTCTTAGCATAACATTGCCTCCTGTCTGCGTTCAAAGCAAGTTCTGGTTCAAGTGGAAAACATGGCAACTTGGTTTTGTCAGTGCCACTCCCTCCCTTACTACTTCATAGACTTAACACTTTTACCTTAAACTCACTTTTTCAAAATCTCTTTGAACTCCTATACATGGTGCAGCTAAAGAATTCTGTGCTCATGGGCCATCAGAGAAGCTACATGCAAATAGGGCTGTAAGAAATCCTGGCCATGAGTATTGCATGCGTCTCTCCTCTGCTCATAGGCATGCTTCGTTGTCACGTAGGATTTCCCTTGTAAAACAGAAGTTTAAACATAAAAGTTATTAAGAATTTCGAGGCACCAACAGCAGAGCATTAAACCAAGTATGGGGCTGTCGGAGAGCAGGGCCCTGTGTGACAGCACAGATCAAAAGCCCACGGAGCTGTCTCAATGTTTAATCCAACCTAATTTGAGATACAATTGAATATTTTTAAGTTATCAAAACACTACTCCTTATTTCTAACAGAAACAATGCTCTGTTTACCACTGTTTCCCTCATTTAACAATGCAACCCATGTTCACATTTGTGGTTTTGTGCTATAGTCATAAGCTTCTGTGCCCTTCATCATCTAACCCAGTGCTTTTCAAACTATCTTAGAAGAGTTTTTTCTTCCAATCTTTCACAAAATGATCATTTTGTAAAACACAAACCACACACTTGAATATCCTCGCCATGATAAATAGCTAAAAGAGTATCTGAATGTCATTTTCTGTCTCATCTCATCTCAGTGGTGCTCAGGAACAAATTGTGTGCATACCATATGACACTTTGAGTAGTACTGATCTAAGGACTATTCTGTAATTGTGTTTTAATTGTGAAGATATTGTTTTATGTTAGTCTTTAGTAAGAACTGATTAGAAATATTATGTCTTTGAATTCAATTATAGATGATAAAAGGATACATAGCTGTCATGTTTTTTTTTTTTTACATTTCTATCCTATGAAATAGTATTAAAGGATTTTTTCAAAATTGATTCTTGATTACTCAGAAGCTGTTACCTGACTTCCTTGAAATTCTCTTTTATAAATAATAAAGTAAAATTAGTTAATTAAAAAAATTTAAATCATCCTACCTATTAAATATATGCTTTTTCCCTCTGATTAGAATTCTCATGGAGAAATGCAAACATCCAAACCCACTGAATGTCTCGGGAAAAATACTAATGGTTTCACAGAATACTTTGGGAGATGTGTCACCTTTGTCACTCTTTGTCCCAATGATACTATTCCCTGCAGTGTTCTCTGCTGGTTATTCCTTCACTATTCACCACTGAGCTTTTGGGAAAACGTATTGTTAAGTTTCCAAGAGTTAGGCAATTAAGCAGTTTTTCTTTTTTTCAACTTCCAATTGGTTAAGTCGAGACAGAAGGAAAATAAAGCTGGATGGCTAAATATCATGTGCTTCCTAACATGGCCGAGTTGCCACAGAAAGAAAGTAGAAGCAGGAAAGAAACTATCAGAGGATTTCCCCAATGAAACCAACTAGATTTTTCTATGGTCACTCTGATGCAAAGTGTCTGAAAGATGTTGGGGGATTTTTTATTTTCTATTTCTAACAGTATATTTAAAATGAGAGGTTTTTGATTTTTTAATACTTCAGTTAATTCTTGAAGCATCAAGAAAGAATCATTAACAAGAAAAATACTTGTCAGCTTTTCTTCATGAAGGTGGTGTGGAGACAGGGATACAAGGGGAAATTAGAGAATAAGTTAATATTTAATAAGATCAAAAATTTAAAATTATAAAAATAAAGTCTTGAAAATTATCTTGAGTCTTTACTCAGTCACCAACCAGCCAAGCACACCTCAAAGCCCAGGCATTACTGAAAATGTACCAAGGATGAAGCTATTTTTAAATTATTTTGAAATCAAGTGCCAAATTAGATTAATGAGCAAGACGTTTTTGGTCCTTGGAAGAATAATTTGTACATGGCTCTAAAAGATATCAAAATGATTCAGAAGTTTATGTCTCCATAAAATTAATTTATTTTATATTCAATTTCAGGATTACCATAGATTTTAGAGATTTTATATGTCTAAGAGGTATTAAAGCAATGCACTTTTCTAAACCATTTGGTAATTTTAGTTATTGTTGCAGTTTAGAAACTTGAAAACTATAATGTACAAAGTGCTCCTAGATCTATGACTACATTACACGGAAAAAGAAAGTTTTCCATTCTCTGGTTTAAAAATAAAAAAGAAATAAGGAAATCCTGAACCATTCAAATTGAGAAAATAAATTTAAAAGACACATTTACAAAAATACTTACTTCAGTGCTAGCCAACATGTTACGTGTTGTGTATTATCAAGTCTTCAAGGTTCTCTTGAAAAGCTATTCAATGTTTTATTGGATACACCAGTAGCATAAATTATAAGTGATATTAATTTATTTCTAGTATCATATTATAGTTCTAGAGAAATTGGGAATATAATTCTATTCAGCAATACTATTGGTGAATGTAATATGATATGAGTTATAGAAATAATAAATCAAACTGACCAGCTTTATTTCTAATTTTTAGATATGTTTAATAGTGCTACATGAAGCACAGATATCATAAGGAGTCCTAATATAATGTTGCTGTGGAGAGCATGGCAGCTAGCAGACTAACTCTTTGACTTTCAGGATCTATTTCACTGAATGATCAAAGCTGTCAAGGCCTTTTTGGCCTGGAGGTCTTGTCCTTATTTGGAAGGATGAATGGATAAACTCATCCACTCATTCAATCAACTCTTTTTTTAACTAAACTCTTATTCTGAGCTGGTTTGTGGGGGTTATAACAAATATGAAAGAGAGAGATATGAATCTTGGCCCTTATGGATCACACAGCCCAGCAGTTATTTACAGTTTACCGTACTATAACCTAAGACCAAGTCCACATGCTAGTGTGCGGTATGAGATGTACCCTAGAGAATTCATTCATTCACTCATTCATTTATTTAATATACAATCTTTGAGTAACAATTATGATCTAAGCACTTTGCTAGCTCTTTGGACTTTGAAGATTAAAAAATTCCTTCTGCTCTTGCATGATTCACAATCTAATGAAAAATAATAATTAAAAGAATCTCACAACTGTCAGCATTTTAAACAAAGGATATATAATGCAATGCAATGAATAATATTAAAAAATATCTAAAACCCTAAACTCTTCTAATTAACTTTCTAATGCAACATTATATCTCGCACGGTACAATATACATACTTCTTAATTATGTGTGATAATAATGTTAAAAGAGAGATTGGGTAGATGAAACTTTTTGTTTTGAATTTCATTTTTTATTATCAGCCTACTCTTTTTCTACTGTTTTAACAGTTAGTAAAGTGGTAAGCTATTTCAGCTTGTGTCCAATTCTTTTTGTTTTCTATCTAACATTAAGAAGTGCTAAGAGCAATAAGGCAGATCGTCTGGAAAGAGAGAAAGCCCAATAAACCAAGTGTTCCACACATATTCCCTGCATAATAAAGAAACAGAAAGAAAAAGAAAAAATTGAATTTCTAAATCACTTATATCACCACTCACTTCTAAGAAACTCTACATTATCAGCAGTAACGATGTGCAAAATTTACATTTATTCATTTTATAAACTTCTATTTGAAAGGCTCTAAATTGTTCTCTCTCAACCCCTAAAGCTGGGTTAAAACCTCTTACTTCCAACTGCTACTTCAGGTAGCCATATATGAGATAATCAGATATTTTTTTTCCTTTTCAATGAATAGAATTGACTAAAACAGTAGCTTCTTTTGGTTCATATTCATAGAAAATAATAATGTAATCTTTTGTGCACTGGGAGTCTGTTCAAGACATATATAAGAAATTCGATGTGCTTATGCTCTAAATAAAAAAAGAGCCTCATATTTCTTCATCCTGACTTTATCACTTACTAACTGTGGGGTCCTGGACAAGACAGAACTAGAAGGAATCGAATGTCCCTACTCTTTTAAAACTTCCTGTCTCTTCTTTCTATGTGTATCCCCACGCCAGTCCTACTTGTGTCTCTCATGTCTGCTGCCACCTTTATGCCCTGCATTCCTTTGATCGTCCTTCCTTTATAAGTCACACTTGGAGGGACTGAGATGGGAAGTGGAAGAAGGGGGAGAAAGTGAAAGCACCCCAAACCTATCAACTTCTCAGTGCCCTGCCTCCTCTTTTTCACCAATTATCAAGAATAAGATCAAGAAATTGAAATACTTTCTCATCTAAACACAAACCAGTAGCCATGATGGCTCAATCTTCAAATGAAAAAAAAAATAAATAAAGCAAGCATTTTGATCTTTTTCTAATTAGTTTAGGTGCTTCGTAGAATGAGAGGGGCTAATACATATTGGGAGTAGTTGCACAAACAATAGTCACAAGGTTCATATCCTTTTCAGAGGCCTTTAAAAGTCTTAAGACATAAATGATTTAAAACTAATTTTTGAAGTAGCTGTTAACCTATTTATATATACAGACATTTTTCTCAAGATTTATTCTTTTTCTTTCTCAGACTCTCGTTAGACCTCCATCATCAAGTTTTAATTCACACATGTGGATAAGCCTTCAACCTTTCTAAATATTTTTAAAACCTGTAAATTAAAGACATTTAAAAGAATTCACATGATCTCATCCGGACTGCTGCTTTATCTTGTTTGATATTCTTCAGCATTCTTTTTATAATGGTTCAATCACAGAAGGGCTGTAACCGATCTCCTTATTTCAGCACTGGGAAACAGGAGGCACTTGCATCGGGTTCAGTTCTATTCTGTTACGCTGCTCCCATTTGTCAGTAGGTAAAAACTTTTCCCATTCCCCAGAAGGCAGTACCTTCTGTGAATGGTTGCTTCAGACAAGCATTCATTGTTCAGAGGGTTTGGTTCCTCACTGAGCAAAAGCAACAGCATTATAAAGATGCCAGTTTAAATTTTTTTTAAGCTTGAATTTTTTAAAGCTAGAAAGGAACCCTCACTGTTGAAGCAGTCAGGAAAGAAAACCTCTTTTCACAACCCCTGAAACAAGTGGATGAAGAGAGTAAGAGTGAAAGTGCAAAGACTGGGAACCTGGCTTTTTCCCAAGAAATAGAAAAAGCCACAGTTAGAAGGAGTAATTGAACACTTCGGAAATCTCTTTGAAGACTTAATGCAGTGGAACTTTTAAAAATGAATAAAAACTAAAAGCATAATAATTCCATGCAAGAAAATATAAATGAATGTTTGAAGTACTAAGTAATGAATTTATAAATGTTTAATGTAGTGAGACTATGCAGTAGCACCCTTTGGTGATGTGTATTTAGCGTTGGCAGCGTTGTTTTGGGGGAAACAAATAAAAAACATGGCCAAGTTTTACTTCTTGTTATTTTACATCTGAATGCTTTGGCCGGTTCATGGCGATGATATTAGCTTTAGCGATTACCCTTATTCAGTAGAATTTTGTGCACTTGCAGACCAAATTTTGAACATAGGCAGAAAAAGGTAAAATAATTAGATACCTAGAAAATTGTTCACTCTTATAACTAATGATACTTTAAACAGTCTTATGTATCACTTACTGTAAGAGTATGGGCAATTGTATTTACACAGAAAATGTTGGAATAGATTTTAGCTCTGTTAATAGAGCACACAATATGAGATTTTTAAATATATTGCTACAAGCGGTACTTTTTAATAGAAATGGTATGGAAATGACTGATATTTGAAAAATTTTGATGTAAAAACAAATATATGTAGAGAACCATAGAGGTTGAGACCTAAAAAAGAAAAAGCCTCAAGAGTGTTTATCAATCTGAAGGAAAATGTGTTTTCTGCTCAGTGTGGTATAAGGCATCACATCATGTATTTAGTGGCTAGGGTCAGATGTTGGCGATCCTCCCTAAATATCCCAATGGTTTCTTTGTACCAGGTTTCCCTAGACTCATTTCTCCATCTTGCTCTGAAGTGACTTCATCCACAGCACACCAGAGAATAATGCACACTTGCAGATACGTACACTTGCATATGCACATACAAACAGGGTATTATCATTCTACTTCGGAGCATTGGTTTCACAGCAGACTATGTAGGTGCTACAGAGGAATAATAGCCACCTAGCACATAGGTATTTAAAGAAGAGTAATACCTCTGACATAGTAGAATGAGACAGAATCTTGAATCAGAAAATAAAATAAAATAAAATAAAATAAAATAAAATAAAATAAAATAAAATAAAATAAATAACAGAATCTTTGGGTTGGAAGGGATTTTAAAAAATCATCTGAGACCTATTTCTGACTGGCGTTATCTTAGAAGAGCACTAATTTCTAGTTCTTGTTTTGAATTTAGTTTGTGGAATGATTTCCCAGCCTGCCCACAATATGTCTTCTGTATGGAAAAATTGTCTTTTTTTTCCCCTCAAAATGTGAAGATAAAGCAACAACACTAATTTTCTTTTGTGAGTCATATCCGATCTCCAAAAACAGTTTCTAAAATGGAGTTGCTAAAATATGCTACAGCATGGAAGCATGGTTGGAGTAGGCTAATTGAGGTGACTATTCTGGATGGCATCTCAGTACTCATTTTATTGTGTTATATCTCTGTAATCACATGCTGAACCTTAATGCTAAGCTTTAGTAACCTTAATGCTAAGAGAGATACATAAAAACACATTGTGTATATTGTTTGCATAGAACAATAGTATAATTTCTTTATTAGTAGACCTCAGTTTGTGAAAGCAGCGTCTGACAAAATTTCATTTGATCTCATTTAATTATCTAAACACAAAGAATGGTTCTGATCTGAATTACAACTCTTTGCTTGGTGTCAAATTGAAGAGAGGCAAACTCATTTATGGAAAGACTTCCCTTGGAGATAAACTCTTTAATTCAATAGCTATCTAATTCCAGAATATTCCATGGAAAATGAGCACCTAGTTAAATTCATTTCAAGTACCAAAGAATATTTCAGTGATAACATTTATATACTAATTTCAATTTAATTATACAACATAAAACACTTAAAATAATTAAATAAAGAAAGGCTATTTTGAACTATTAAATATTCTAACATTCATATAGTAATATAATATTTAAAATAATAAATTAAATATTTAGGTAAACTCTGATCATATTCATATTAAAGTTATTTGGAACTTGCAGCACACTTACCATATGCAGAGACATTATTAGCTGGACAGTTGTTGTACCTGAATCGTGGAATTCAATAAATAAAAAAGACCTTTTATTAAGGTTTAACATTAAAATAGAGAGTTTAAAAGAGTAAATGTCTTATTTTTTGTTTCTGCTTTGTTTTTGCAAAATGTTATAAAAACACAAATATGAGTGTGAATACACATTTCAATGCATTTTATATCTAATAAGCATTAAATTTGAAGTTCATTAGTAATCCCATAGTTTTTATCACAGTGTTACAGGAATAGGAGAGGGTATAACAGTTTTTTCTGTCTTATTTTAGAATTTACCTATTATAGTTCATGAATATTAATCTATATTATAATAGTGTTGTTGAAGTGGATTCTATGACACAGTATATTAGATCATTCTAGTACTTAACCACATTTTCTGTTAAGAGTGAATTTATCTTCTATTGTTCTTTTAAAATCTCATGACACTTCTTAAGCTCTAATCTTTTTGGAGATTAGTAAATTCTAATAATCATATTATATGTTATCCTAGGAATCTTTAAATCTTCTCTTATCTAGATATTTTTATCATTCCTGGTTTCTTATGGATTTAGTTTTACAAATTATTTCACTCTTTGCATTACTTTCCATTTTATATTTACATTTACCAAAAAAGCACCTGCTTATCTTCTTAGAATTACCTGTTTCTTATCACCTTGGAATTATGCAGTCTCATGGAATACAGTCAATGCTTTTATATATATTATTCTTTTTTTTCTCATTTTGTTTTGTGAAACTGGCTTGCACATGATCCTGAGATCTTTTTCTCTCAGGTCATATTCAGATAGCTACCTACCTATGTCCTGTATTCCTATTCTTCATTCTAATGGTGTCTAGCTATTCTATATGGTTAATGTTATTTATTTTGTAATTCTCTCCTCTCAGATGCTGATGATCAAATTATACTTAATCATCAGCAGACTCAGAAAGCTCTTAGTTAGCCTTTGTCTGTTTTATTAGAAGCACTCTTTCAGAATACTCCTTTCCAGAACACTAAAAAGAAAAATTGAACCAATGCCACTGTTGAGTTACATAAAACATAAGCACTATGGATTTTCTATTAGCCAGAAATATTATCCTGTCTTACTTGATGTGCACTCTGGAAGTCAAGTTGATCTTTATCATTCGCATGGAAAGTGAAAAGGCTGAATTAATTTAATAATTTAACTTATAAGTGTGCCACAGTTACAATGGTGTCATGATAGTGTTCAAGTGCCTTCAGTTAACTTATCTCTTCATGCTGGGGAGGAAGGAGTTAAAACAGCTGACCTATAAACCATTCACTCCTACTGTGAGGGAGCAGAAAGGAGGGTGCTTTGGAGAGGGGTGAGGAACAGGCAATTTGGCATAATCTCTTTGGGAAAAAAGCTGAAAATTGGACCTTTTGGTAAATGAAGTGTTGCTATTTGTGAGAAAAAGAGACCATATCCTTGGAATGCACTTAGTAGTATTCCTGGTTTAGAATTACTTATGATAAATAAACCCAGAATTTGTTGATTGATGAATCATGAGAAATATGGAAGTTCAATGACTGTCTAGAGTATCAAATATAGATGTCTTGTAACCTAAATATCCCACTGCAGTGTAAGAGAAGTAAAGGCAAAGAAGCATTTCGGGGTTGAAATGGAAAATGGTACAGATCCAGTGGGTATACAAAGTGGGGAGTGGTCAGTTTTCCCTTTAGAGTAAGAATCTGGGGAGGATCCTACAGATGCCATCAGTGCTCTGTACACAGGCAGATGCACCAAAGTACCTTAGCCAATATCACTGAGAGTAGGGTATAAAAAAGGTAAATGTGTATTCGGTCTGGCAAATCATTCATGGGGAGAAATCTATATAATTAAACCAAAAACTAAGTATTTTTTCCTTCTATTTAAACTCCTTGGAAAAGCCTCAAAATGAGACAGTGGTATAAACTGAATATTTAAACCAGCAAACTCAATTACATTATTAAGGTTGCCACATATCTAGATCCATTCACAACTTATAACGGCACGATTACTGCAAAGTGCACTGGAGATTTGGGGTTAGAAATCCAGAAATACTGGCATCAAAGTGGAACAATTTCTTCATATTTTTGTAAGCTCAGGTTAACCACTAATGGTGACGTCGCTCGTTCATACTGGAGGTCTATGACAGGGAATTCATCATACACCTCACTGTTAATGTAATTGTCATGGCATTTGGCCTATAACATCTTGGGAAACAGGTGCTCTTGAGACAGCATGGCCTGTCTGTTGGGAATAAGAGCTGAATGAAATTCCCAGAGAGCATCGTACAGGGTCACGTGAAGTGTGATGTTGAGGATTAATCATATCACCCTGGCAATGCACAAATAGGATGGAACTGACGTGCAAATGCACAGTAAAGGCAACAATGAAAAAATGAGAGGGCTGATGGTATCATTAGAATAAGGAGCACTTACAGAGTCTTCTCATTCCCTGTGGTGGAAGTTGGTGCAAGGCCTCCACTTTTAAATAACTTTTCTTTGGTTCCTAGGATATACACTTACCCACATTCCCCAAAATGCATATCTAAATGTAGTTCTAGCATAAAAAAAAATCTGTGTCCTGAATCAATCTGATTTATTCTCTATGATGCTCTTGGATTGTTTGTGAACAAGGTCCTACCCAAACCACTCTTTATGTTTAACTTTCACTGTAACACAGAAACACACACACACCCCTTCATCCCCTCCCCACTTCAGTCTGCATTGGCTATGCCTAAAGCTGAATGGTTAAGTAATCCCACTATTGAGAAATCTAGCGCAGCCAAAGGAATGAGGAAGATTATCTTATATTTATGAAGAAGTGTGGTATAGAACAGTATTTATCAAAATATATTCTTAGATTGACATCAGAATCCCCTGGACATCAGAATCTCCTAAATCATAAAAATGTGTCTCCTTGGCTTCAACACAGCCTTAGAGTAGGGCTCAAGAAAACTATTTTTAGGGAGGGAGAAAATTAAAAAATAAAATGTTAAAAAATTATGTATATATAGTATAAAAATAAATAAACTGGCATTTAAAAATAAAGAAAAAACTATTTTTAGCAAGTTTTCCATGTGACTTCTAAGAATAATTATTATAACACTGGATTAGATGTTTGGAAAACTTGTTAGTGCCACATGAATGCTTTTCCTTTCTATCTAAGTAGCCTTGGGCAACTTATAAAAATCTTCTGAGACTTAATTTCTTTACAAAATAGAGCAATTAAATTGGTTGGTCATGGAGGGCTACTGCAGGTCTTATTAGTATAGTTCGCTGTCTAGCTGTTCAGTTTAAATAGGTTAAAATGAACTATTCAAACAAACAATGCTCTCTTAGAGGATTTTTCCTGCAATTCTGCTTTTCCAGTATGCTCTGGGAAGACTATAGCCACAAGAGTGACAACACTTGGGGAAATAAAAAATATTTTCAATGAGGGAAGTGCCGATGGTTACAAATTCCTGGCAACTTGCTCATTTCTCTAAGGAATTGACAATGTGGCTACTCCAGCTAATACAATGGGGTGTGATCGTGTGTCAATAAGCAAAATGTTGTTGTGTCTCTCTTGAGCTGCAAGTCTGAATTTTCTCAGAAATTTATATATGGTTTAAAGAAATTTAATTTAAAAAAATGTTAATATTTGCTTTGCTTTCTGTAACATTTCCCTTCTAGAGGAATGTATATAACTAACAACCACAAAACTGTTGTAGGTCTATTATTTTTAAATTTTAGTTATAAGCTATATGCTTTAGTTGAAAGTTTAGTCCTATCTGTCATAAATTACAAAACTGAAAGGAAATCTTCAGTAAGAAAAATTAACAATTATGAGCTGCTAGATAACAGAAAGAAATAGATTGTTGTCACAAGATAATGGCTACTGACTATAAGATAAATATCAAGGCGCAGTCATGCAAAGTCTGGCCATTTATCAAGAGTAAACAGTTGAAGAAAAGTAGGATACATTTATCAAGCAACTGTTCTAGTCCAAAAATTGTATTTTTTCTCATCCTAGCTGATCTGTGATTTAGATGCTGTCATTTCACCTGCCAGATGTTTGCACAGCTAAATTGGGTCAATGCTGCATTATTTAGAGTTATATAACCTTGATTTTTGAGTGATGATTTTGTTAGTCCAAGAAATATAGTGAGAAAATAATTAAGAAGGTAATTGATTTGGCTTACTTTTAGTTTTTTTTTCTCCTTAGAATTTTTTATGGCCTCATACATTTCCTAAAAGTGATTTAGTATGATTCACATTAAAATGCATATTCAATAGATCAGTACAAAAATTCAAATAAAAAGCTGGAATTAGGGAGAATTATACTCAAAATTATTTTAATGTAGGCATAACAATTCTAACAAGTATATTGATTGCTTCTACACCTCTTTCTCTCTGACATGTGTGTCCTGTTGAACCACTGGTCTATATTATTTGATACTTGACAGCTCTATTGTCATCCATAGTCATTTATACCTGTCACCACTCCTCAGTAATGGTAAAAAGAGGCCACCATTTTCCCAATTTAACATGTTCTTTTACATTCCAGCCAAGATAGTGAATTTAGAATCCATTTAACTTCTCAAAACAATGAGACCCATAGGCTGGCTTCCTCTAATGGAGAGCAAACTCCCAGTAATTAGCAAGCTGACAGAGCATGAGAAAGTCTTTGTATAACTGATACAAGTATAAGTATATAAACTTTATTTCCAGATCTACTTGAAAATGGAATTGCTTATAGACCTGGTAAAAAAAAAAATTCCATTTCACTCTCTAAAAATTCAAAGCAGTTGAGTATGGTATACTTCTAGAATCTTGCTCGATTCCTGTACTTACACACTTTTTCCTGTTTTGTGTGACAGATTCAAAACCAGATTAAATGAAAAATTGTGGCCATAAAATATGGTTACCTAAAAGCTTTTAATTCCTTTGTTGTTTCCTTCATTTATTTATATATTGGATCAAAATTATTGAATATCTGCCATATGTGGGGGAAATGTATATTGTTAAGGTGAAAAAATAGATAAATAGGACACAATCTCTCTTGAGGAATTTAGCCTGATGTATATGGATATATGTTTAGGTAAGGACAAAGTAGTTCAGTATGACTGAGAGTATATGTTTGAGGTAGAGTTAAAGAGTAAGTGGAAAATGTCTGGAAATGTAAGAAACTTAGAATATGAAAGATCTTGTATGCTTAGCTGAAGAGTTTGAATTTTATCTTGTAGGGAACAAAAACCATTGAAAGATTTTCAACATAAGAATGATGAAATTATGCTTGACTGTACTGAAAGCAACACGCAAGTAATAGATATTGGAGGTGATAAGTCTTTGCTACACTTTAAGTAATAGTTGGTGGTTGCTTGAAAAAAAAATGGATAATCGAGGTGATGGGAAGGGCATTGATTAAGGATATATGAGAGACAAAATTGATAGTTCTTAGTTAATTATTTTGGGATATAAGAGGAAATAATGAATCAGAGATTGCTTTGTTTTTATCTTGGAAGCATAAAATTTGGTTAAATAAACAGACTTTATGGTGAAACAATAAAACTGTTTTTACTACTTTTTATTTTATCACCGTGACCTTCAAAAATCTGCTCAAACTTTGTGTGCCTAAATTTTCTTGCTAGTAAGCAAGTATAATAGTTATTTTTACCTCACAGTATTGTTATGAGAATTAATGAGTTAATACATGATCTTAAAATGGTGTCTGGAGTACAGTAAGTGTTAAATAAATGTTCCCCCTCCTCCTCCTTCTAGTCCTCCTTCTCCTCCTCATTCTACTTATTATTAACATAGATCATTATTATTATCAACTGATGTCATGATGCCATTGCCCAAAATAAAGAATTCCAACAAAAAAATTTGAAGAAAATATAACAAATTCCATTTTGGACTGATCAAACATTTTAGTCAAACATCTAGGTAGACATGACAAGTAGATAATTAATTAGGAATAAAGTTATGGAAAGAGCTAATACATAATTTTGGCAGTCAACTGTATATAGGTCACGATTGAGGCTATGAAATAGTTTGGATTACCTAATTAAAAATATAGAAAAAAAAAAGAAGGGAAGGAAGGAATAATGACAAACAAACGAGCTCTCATGGAGATACCAATATTTAAGCAGTAGGTAGAAGATGAGCCATAATAGTAGCCTGAAGATGTCAGAGATATAATAAAAAAATGTGGAAAGGGGGGTCAGATAACCAAAGATACAGAATTCAAAGAGAAAGAAGATGAGAATACTGCTTTGGCAAGTTCTAAAAATCAGATATAACCTAAAGAGTACTCATTAGAATTCAACAAATGATTATTGTGAATGAGGTAATTAACTAATATGATAATTGAAAAATTACTGATGACATCAAAAGCTATTTTCATCTATTCCTATCACATTGCTTAGCATATGAATACATTGAAAATAAATATTAGACTATAGAAAACAGTTTAAGCCATGTTAAGTATTAGTTCAGATGTCAGTGAACTAAGTTATTAATAAAGAAATGAGGAAAGCTATTCTCTGGTAAAAACATAATTGTAGACATATTCTTCTATTATAGTGAATTACATGTCATGTAAATTTGCTCTCATACTATTATTCACACCATTGTAAGAGTAGATGAGTCAGCAGATTTTATCCATGAACTGTCAGGATATAAACAAGTTAAATGCCAAAGAAGTTTCATACATTAGTAATAGCCAATTAAAAATTATAGTGGTAAAATGATTATACATACAAAAGCAAATGTAAACTAAGATTCACCTTAACAAGAAAATGAATGAGACCTATAATATTTTGCTTGCCTTAATGGAAAGAATAAACAAATTTCTGAATGAAAAAGTTGAAAAAAATTCTTTATTTCCAAATTTGTTTATGTATTTAATTTCATTTCAGTCAAAATTCCAATATGATACCCTTATGAAATTAAAAAATCAATCTTAAATTCATGAAATGAACAACTTCTGGTATGATAACTTGGAGAAAAATGAGTAAATAACAGGACAAAATTTTAAAGCACATTTAAACAATAAACTTAAGGATCAATTAAAAGGAGATAAAAAATCTCAATGGAAAGTGTTTATGAATAAATTATAAATTATTCATTAATTTAGAAACAGTGGTTAATGAAATAAAGAATATTTAACCTTATTAATAATTAAATATATGCAAATTAAAACACAATAAGAAATATTCTTTTACTTTTTTGATTAGGTGATAAATGAGGAGCACTGATTCTATTATATTTAAGAAAAAATAATAGTATGCTCTAAATGTTTATAATCTTTGTCCTATAGTTATATTTCTATGATTAATTTTAAAGAAATTGAAATATTAAAAATTTAAATTTGCTTACTAAAACATTATTTGTAAAATAGCAAAATACTGGAAGCCTAAATGTCCCACAAAATAAGAAATTTTAATTATGACAATTCATATGATGTAATACTATGCCAGCATTAAAGTTATAATTACAAGAAAAATCATTATTACAAAAGTTTGAGTAAAAATCTAGATGTGGCAATATGTATACAAATTTATTTAAACTAGAATATATGTACTATATCACAAATATTCGTTCAACCATTTTTGTTTGAGCTCTGAATTATACATTGCTTTGCTAAGGATACAGTAATTTAAATTTAAAAAATTGAAGTGTATGTAATTAGAGGCATATCAGATAGCTATTACTCTACTCACTTAAATTCAACACATGTATTTAATATTACTACTCAGACAAAAATAAATACGAGCACTTTCCAAAATTAGTTGCACAACTTATATTAAAACAATGTTGGTCAATTAAAGTAGTTAATGTACATAGGATAAAAGTCTGTTGAAATCTAATTTTGCATTTTATGAACTAATTGAAAGTAAATAAGAAATTTGAAAGGTAATAGAGTTGTTTCTAGAAGAGCAAGTGGCAAATCTGACAGCTGATGTGTCAACAGTAAGAAAGTGCAGATTAAAGGGAACCTTTTTGAGTAGGCACTAGAACAGCATCCTTAAGTGAGGATTCTTGTGAACCTATCTCTGGGAGCAAATTACCCAAGATGGGATTTGTTCTACTTGACTAGCAAGAGACAGTGTGTTTTGAGAAGCAGAGCTAGAGAATTGAGGTAGGGAAGGAAGGACAATGGGAACCACAAACATTCAAGTGAGCATGATGAGGAAAAAGTGCTGATGAGGAGTCACTGATGGTGCTTTCTCAAATCTACACCCACTCGATATTGATTCTCTGTCCAGTGCTAACTCTCCTTGACTATGCAACCTTGAACTTCATACATATCTTGGCACAACTTCTGCCATCTAGAACGAGGGAATGAGACCAACTCATTCATTTCCAACACGGGTCCCCAAAAGTGGTCATAGAGTTCTTCAAACTAAATTAAAACTCCATGTGATTTTCAATATTACAAAATAACAGGACACATTTCAGCTTGTCCGCTGAGTTTAAATCTTTCAAAATTTGGGATCTGTAATTAAAATAATGAAAGAATCCTTACTGGTGAAAACATTACAAACTGTTTTCTCAGATGGTTATTAGAGTTCCCTTTAGCTCTGAAAACTTATTATTATATTATCTCAGTAAATATTTGCAGTAGCTGATTTTTCACATAAGATCTGTACTGCACCAAATAATATTCACACTGTCCTCAGCGCTAAGACTGTAGCCTGCCTTGCAGGTGCATGTGGGCCATTGATACTACAGTTTATATAAAATACAATGATATCTTCTCTTTAGTTTATTAAAATACAAAACATAGCCTTTAAAATCTGAATTTTTTCTTGGGAAGAAGACAAATGGCGTAATAAAAGAGTGAAATGTGAACACGATTTCCAAAGTCTAGTTTATCGGTATATAGTTAGAGTCAGATTTTCATTTAATTAGAAGACTCTTGGAAGAAACTAAAATTAGCCTTCTGGCATAACACTTTTCTTCTTTATAAAAGGGATAGGATCATAATTGCTTTCACCTAGAACTTCTAAAGAACATTTTGGAAACAGTCTCTGTTCTTTTGAATATTGGAAGTCAAAAACAAGGTAATTTGAAAACAGCATAGTCACTGACATAACCATATATTTTTATTTTTTTGAAAACCCTATTTCACCAATAAAAGTTTGCTCTTATAAGCAAATCAAACATTGTAACTGTATAAAATATAACCGATAAGTTAATTGGGTTTTAGCTTCTAGGCAGTGTGTTTATGTATACAAATCTTCCTTATTAAGAATTAGCTACTGGCAGAAAGCTACTGCATCACATAAATCAGAAACACAACAGAAAGTTGATTGTGTCAGGAGCCAAGTTTGAAGCTAATGATGGTGAAAATTTTAAGCAGTGGGGTAACAACAGAAGCTGCATGTTCTCCTTGGATACACAATAACAGTCATTGACCAGGATTTGATGCAAAGAAAAGGAGAAAGCATGGAATCTCCGAATTTTAACTTTTTACAGTTTCATATTTAGCATCCGTGGGAAAATGATGGAAATTCTGTGCTTCAGAAGTGAGTCCTGCTTTTCAGAAAATATATGAGTTTTCTTTCTTGCAGAAGCAGTTTTGGCAAAAAAGAAAATTCAAGTCACGTATAATTTTTACTTTCTTAACTTTTAGTAATGCATTCATTTCATTATGTTTTGAAAGAAAAGTTAATGGGTCAAATATTATAAGGACTAGGATATTCTTGTAATATGAATGTTTAAGTGAATCTAATAGAAATTAAAACACATTTTAAACACTTAGATTTTTCAAACTGCCAGTCGTATTCAGTCGATTGCTATTTCACTTGGATATTAATATCAGTTAGCTGGTTCCTGAATTTCATTTCAACTTAAGTCCACTGACTGATTTGACAGTAGCTCAATAAAAGAGCCTTGTAGGATCCTAAAGTTTAGCATGTACACTAAGATAATTAAGAGAATGACATTTCTTTTCTCCTCCTACATGTTTTGTAGTAGGTATTAACAAATATTTATAGCCCCAAATAGCCTGTTGTTAGAACAGCCTTTGTTCTTCTATCTCTTAAAACATGCCAGAAAAGGATACTTACACAAACTATGCTATTTACACTGTGTCACTGGCCTATTATTTACTATAAATAATGAAATGACTGGGTGAATGGTGTGAAGTGAGCTGTGACTCAGGGCAGTTAATCTGCTGGTGGATAACATTCCACAGGATTCAGAAATAACTCAGATTTTAGTAGCTTTCATTAGGAACGCCTACCAAATAAATAATGTTATTTCTTTTAATCGATGTTGAGATTTTGAGAAATATAGGAAGACTATTTTCTTTTGGGGTGGGGTCTAAAGAGGAAAAATTGATAAGGATTATTAAGCTGTCTTGCAAAACGTCAAGGATGGCAGTTTCACTTGATCATATAGCCATACTGGTAATCTAGAAATTACCTGAGGGTTTTCAAGTGGCTGCTCAATTAATTTATCCTACCCTATAAATATGAATTGCAGTCTTTCTTCATCTAAGGAGACAAATATCTACATACTTTTTGAGTTTTCACCTAAAATTTGTTTTTAATTAAGTTCATTAAAAGAATGTATTTATCATTTCGCTAAATGGGATAGAATTAGCAAAGTGATTTTTTTTTTTCAAAATTGAACTGCCAGGACTAACATATATTGTTGGCATTGGCTTCATAAGTATAAAATAAAGAAATTATTGGCAATTTATTATACTGTTTGACATATAAAAATATAAACACAAAAGGAATGAAATCTTTCCATTTGCAACGATATGGATGAACCTAGAGAACATTATGCTAAGTGAAATAAATTAGACAGAGAAAGACAAATACCATATGATTTTACTTATATGCGGAATCTAAAAAAAAACAAAACAACGAATAAACAAAACAGAAACAGACCCATAGGTACTGAGAACAAGCTGATGGTTGCTAAAGGAGAGGGAAATGGGAGAATGGGAAAAACATATAAATACATACTTAACTTACGATAATTTAACAATTTAGAATAAGCATGTTACCGTAGTGTTTTGTGTTTGTGTTATTATTTCCCCTAAGGCAGCTGAAGTACTTCTAACAGCAGTTATTTAGTCCTCAAATTTACCACACTGAAGTGCTCATTAGCAAACATTGTTGACCTTGTTTCACAAAATAGAACACTTTTGTCAAGTTTATATTTATATAAACAAGTAGACTATAATAAAGCAACCCTGATTCTTAGTTCACTGATGACTCTCTTTATTCCTTATTTTATTAATGTGTAAAATTGTGATCCAAGCAATATGCCCGCATAGCTTAAAACCAATAAATAGTAAAAAGTCTAGTGAAGAAAAACTGCAATCCCAGTGCCTCCATTTCCCACCTGTCTTCCCCCCGACTGGCACCCCAGAGAAACAATATTCTCAAATATACAATATGGGACATAGTTCTGGTACAATTTCCTTATGTTGCTATGAGTTAATTATTCAAAGTTGATGTTAATTTTTGATTTTGTGTTATGGTAAATAAGATTAGGATCCTTAAATACCCCTTCACCACATTTTCCTTTTATTCAATCTCCTAAATGACTAATATTACAAACTTCAATAGTCGATTTTTTAGAAAGAGAAAGTTTCATTTGATTTTATTTTATTTATTTTTAATTTTTCTATTAGAGTTGACATTCGATATTATTTTATATTAGTTTCAGGTGTACAGCACAGTGGTTAGACATTTAGATAATTTACAAAGTGATCCCTCAATTAATCTAATACCCACCTGGAACTATATGCAGTTATTACAATATTATTGACTTGTTCTTATGCTGTACTTTACATTCCAGGACTATTTGTAACTACCAATTTGCACTTCTTGATTTCTTCCCCTTTTTCACCCCCCTCCAACCCCTCTACCCTCTGGCAATCATCAGTTTGCTCTCTGTATCTGAGTCTGTTTCTGTTTTGTTTGTTCGTTTATTTTGGTCTTTAGATTCCATATATGAGAACATGTTATTTGTCTTTCTCTGTCTGATTTATTTCACTTAGCATAATACCCTCTAAATTCATCCATGTTATTGCAAATGGTAAGATTTCATTTTTTATGGCCGAGTAATATTCCTCTGTGTGTGTGTGTGTGTGTGTGTGTGTGTGTGTGTGTGTGTGTGTGTACTGAATCTTCTTTATCCAATTGTCTGTTGATGGGCACTTAGGTTGCTTCCATATCTTGGGGTTGTAAGTAGCACTGCCGTGAACATAGAGGTGCGTATATTTTTTTGAAACTAATGTTTTGGATTTCTTCTGATAAACACCCAGTAGAATTTCTCAGTTATAAGGTATTTCTATTTTTAATTTTTTGATGAACCTCTAATCTGCTTTCCATAGCAGCTATATCAATTTGCAATCCCACCAACAGTGCATGTGTGGTAGGTTTTTATATTATTATGATTATGAAGATGCTCATTCCTGATCTAAAATTTCGTTACCCTCTCTTGTACAACATTTTCTTATTCTTGGAATTAATAATATTATTAGTATACATGTCTTTCTATGTAACTATTCTTAACTTTTCCAATTTATCAAACCTGATAAATAAAACTTTTTAATATAATTTTTTAAAATGAAAACTAATCAGATAATCTATCGGTTTTTCCTTCCATTCCCACCCCACTCCCCCGCCCCACCTTGGATTTTTCCTCCTGGAGCACTCTACTTTTTTTTCCCCTCACATTACATAAAATATTTCACTAGCTGTAAAATTCCCTGTTGACAATTTTCCCTCAGATTTTGTTGTCTCTTGTTATCCAGTGTTTTTTCTTAGAATTTAGAAGCTGTTGCTTTTTTTTCTGTTCCCTTTTATTATAAATGATCTGCCTCTACACTCTCTCTGTAGTCTTGAATATTTATTCTTTACTGTTAGAGTTTTGAAATTTTAAGATGATGTACATTGGTACGAATTTCTTTATGTTATTGAACACTTGTATAAAAGTGGGGGAGAGGGACTAGCAAACACCAGATACATATGTATTCTTTCAAACAACCCTCCATTTTCAGTAACTTCGAACAATACCTGATCTCCTAACACAATTTTCTGAGATACCATAGCTATGTTAACCAATTTCATGTTGTTGCCCTTCTGTCTGAAGCTTCCTCTGTGAAGTTAATTCAGTTACTGCTCTTCCATTTGCCTCCAGTTCCTCTTATGTTTGTCCCTCCTAAATATCAGCTGCTTATGTTTCTGTATGCCATTCTCTTTGAGTGTTTAAAAACTTTAATCCTTTGCGGTTATTTTGGCAAGGTTATTGAAAGGAGTGAACATAGATACATGAGATTAGTGGTATATCACTTTAATTTTTCAGATATTGGCACCATCAGTTTGCCTTTTAATATATAGACAGATGTTACTATGGATGTTTAAAATGATGAATCCCATCATTCTCCAGTCTATTTCTAATGAAAAATGACCAGAACTGGAATTTTAGTCCACAACTGTGTGAAAAGAGTAAGAACCTATTTGCTTATTTATTAAATGTATGTACATTCTGCCTATTCAATAACTAATTTAAGGTAAATTATTGCAAGAATCATTATATTGAGAAAATTATGAATGACCAAAATAAGGTACTCAAATATCCAATGAATATTAAAATGAATGTATCTCATATATTTAAGCTTAAGTAGTCAGAAAATCACATCTTGACCATGCACCCCTTTTCTTTAAAATCCATACTCTTACTTGAAGTGATTACATCCAGTTCTATGGTCTAATATAGATGCCCCTGACTCTTAAAATTGTGTTACCTTATCTCAAAACTCATGTATCCAACTGCGACCTTAACAATTTCTTGATATGTCTATTATACATTTCAAACTGGCATGACCAGATCAGAAATCTTATTTCCCTGATAAACATTTTTCTCATCTCAATACTATGTACCCTGATTTTTACAAGCTTAAAATCTGGGATTCATTCTTGATATCACTTTTTAATTCATTTTATACATACACCCATCAAAAAGTTTTATCAGCAATAACAACAAAATATTTATCAAATCTGTTTATTTTCTCTATCTTCATTAGTAAAATCTTAATCACACTAACAGTCATTTATTATTATTTTGTTTTAATATCTATGGACTATTTAATAAAAGTAACACCTAAAATGACTATGTAAAGTTTAAGGAATAGTTGTCAATTAGCATTCAACTCCAGTAATAGAACAATATCTATTGAATATCTTGAATGTCCTCACTCATCAAATTGCCCTCCATTTTTTTCAGAGGTAACCAGTATCCAAAATCATATGCTCATAATTTCTTGCTTCTTAAGAAGTTTTTCTTTCTGTGTAAATATATCCTAGATAATACATTTAATTTTGATTGTTTTTGAACTTTTCATAAATGGAATTTTATGGTAATATTCTTCTACAATTTGTTTCTTTCTCTCAGTATCTTATTTATGACACTTCTCTGTGTCAATGTGTGAATTTATAGCTCATTCACTTTCACTGCTTTACACTAGGCAATTGTTTTATTATCTTACAATTTACATATGATTACAATCTGTGTAAAGTTTTGAATGGTTTTTGAATTTTTCTTGATGTTTCATTGTTGTCATTTTGGATTAAAAACAATGCTGTTACGAATGTTCTTGTAATAAGTCTATTATAGCTATGTGTGAAAGAGTGTAACAACTAAGTCCTGAGGTTTTTACATATTTGAATGCAATGGATTATGCCAAACTATTAAATGTTTGTGCTGATTCACATTCTCATTAATGATGGATGAGAATTACTATTGCTGTACTACCTCATTAATATTTATTATTAGCTCTAATTTTTAAAATTTTGTCCTTCTGAAGAGTATAAGGAGACATCTCTTTGTAATTTAAAATTTGTATTTTCTGATTTCTTATATGGTTGAGTATCTTTTCCTATATGTACAGCCATTAATGTTCTCTTCTTTCTGAAATGCATATTTATGGTCATTTATGCATCTTTTTTATTGATTATCTTTTAATTATTGATTTGTAGAAATTTTATATTTTTAACACTTTAAGTATTTGTCCAATATAATTGTGTAAATATTTTATTTAAGTTTAGGCCTCATTCTTTTAATTTTTTTGTATCTTCTAATAATAAAAACATGATTTTAATTCAGTCAAATATATCAATATTTTTCTTACAAGTTTGAATTTTTTGAGTCTTCTTTAAGAAAATGTTCTTTCCAAACCTTGAATCATAAGCATATTCTCTTATATTGTTTTCTAAAGCTTTTAATTTTTTGCCTTTCACATTTAAATATTTAACATCTCTTAAAACAAGTTTTGTGAATGACACACGTAGAGATTTAATTTCATTTTTCCTTTTGAACAGATGCCCAGGTTCCAGCCCTATTCCTTAAGTAGTTTACTCTTTCTCAGCAATTGGTAGTATAACAAATCAAATCTACACACATAAGTGGGTCTATTTTTAGCCTATTTTCTTCCATTGGCTATTTCTTATCCTAAATATCATACTATCTTAATTATACACTATAGAATATAACTAGAGAGTCTTGGCTATTATTGTCCCTTTATTCTTCTATATAAATTTTAATCAAATTTCAATTTTCTTTAAGAAAATCTTTTTAACATTGAATTATAATCCAGTTTGGGGACAACCAAAGCTTTAATATAGTGAGCCTTCCCATTTAACAATGGGAATTTAAAAATTTTTAAATCTCCATTTATTTAGGATTTATCTCATATTAATAAAGCTTTATATTTTTCTCCAAAAAGGTTTCTACGTATTTTGTTGACCTGCTTATTTATTTGTTTTATCTTGGTACTTTATGTTCTTGGTTACTTTAACTAGGAGATTTTATTTTTTTGTCTGGTTAGCTGGTCTACCAAAGTGGTAGAAATAAAAGTTCTTCCAAAATTTCTTAACTTCACTGGTTTCTCTGTTTCCACTTTTGTCTCCTTCATAGTCTTTCTCCTCACTTAACCACATTCTGATATTTTTGTGTTTCTTTTTTATTTGATGTGTTCATTACCTGTCTCTTCTCTCACCAGAACACAGTTCTCTGAGAGCAGAAACTTTGTCTTTTCTGATCATCAGTTTCTCAAATAAAGTGGTGTCTTTGAAAAATTGTTGAATAAATAAATCAATGATTCACATTTATTGCTAGTATTTCAGAATGCATAAATCCACATAAGGGTTTTGCCATTGTCATAAATAGGTTGTCTTGTGTATTAAGTAAACCACCACAGGCCAAATTGATGGAATTGCAAACTTAAGGATAATATTTATGGGTAGTAGGTAATATAAAAGGAACTGATGAGCATTTGTTTATTCTGTTCTCTGGAAGGATTCACTTATAATTTTACTTTGAACATAGAATAGACTTAATAATGTCATGTAGTTTCTCTGTCATCCAGTGTTTTAGTATCTCTATTGCATCTTTGTTGAGTAGCCACATGACTTTCACTTGAACCCCTTCATTAACAGATGCCACACTCTTTCTTCAGATTTCATTCCATTTCAAGTAGCTCTAGTTATGTAAAGAGTTCTTTATACTGATTAAATTCTGCTTCTCTTGAGTCACCATCATTGATCTGGGCTCTGACTACCAGGTTCACAAAAAGCAAATTTAACCTCTTTTTAGCATACTAGCACTTAAAATATTTTAAGTAATCCACTATTGTATTTTTTCTCTATTAGTCTAAACATCTCTTTACTTTCATACTTTCATTGTCCCAGCTACTATTTCTTGAGTATCTACTATGTGCTAAGCATAGCAGAGATGAGCAATAGTAATTTGAGGAAACATTTTTTTCTCACATGTCATTATATAGTTATGAAAATTCAGCTTTAAGCTATTAGGAAGTAGTAAAATGAAGAGGTATTTAGTGGAGACTTAGGGCTTCTTTTAATTCTAGTTACAAAGATGGGACTGTTTTTACAAAAAAGTGCATAGCCACCTTAAAAGTTTTTAAAAAGAAAAACTAAAGTGTTTAATCATGCCCAAAATTAGGTTGTATAGAAGATCATATCTTTTCCACTTTTTTTTAACATTCAAAATGATTTTGATTCTCCAAAGAATTCTGTCAAAAACATCCAAATTTTCAGGAAAAACCATCTGCTATATTTCATAAGCTATAAACTTAGCTCTCTAAGAAGAGAATGAATTTTTGGATAACAACCAAAATCAAAAGTTTTACCACATTTCAGTTCAATTTCCACCCCAATCATCCTTGTCAATTACAATTACTTACCTAAATTATTCAGAGTTTATCACTAGACTTATCAAAGCTTGACCTTAGCTCACTTAGCTGATTTTAAAGTTGAATAATTACTTTTCAGAGTGAAAAATTAATTTTATCGCACGTGTGCATTTGAGACTCACTGCTCTAATACTCAGCTATTAACAAATTCGATTTAACAGATACAAACACCTGTCCCATAGAAATTGGACTAAGCGGACTAGAAATATAAGAGTCTTAAAACTTGTCATCATACACCCAGTGGAGAGGATTCTGACATATAAACCACACATCATCCTGAAGCCCCAGTACTGAGAGTTATGTTACTCAGACTCATCAGCACATTATGGCCCCCATTCTCTGCAAGGTTCTGACCACTGATGCCATTTTGTTTCCTCCCACTTCCCACAGACATTCACTCTAATGTTTGGTATATGCCATCTATCCCTGGGTATGAATGTATCCTTGCAAAATATACATTATTGTGTGTGTGTGTGTGTTTTTTATAAAATTAACATAGAGCATGTTATGAAGTAGAGTGTGATATCTTGTTCAGTTTCTTGTTTTACTAATAAACAAGATTTATCTAGGTAGTTAAATGTATGTGAAGGTTTCCCAAGTTCAGCTATTTGAAAAGACTCACCAGACCTCAACATACTTAATTAACATACTTTTATTTAAACACGAAATATACTGGTACAGCAAAAGAGAGAGCAGGCAAACATTGGTGGTTAAAGAGACATCCCATGTGCAAGGTGTCATTATTGGGAAAAGTCAAAGAAGAATCTAAGGATGTCATTATGTTACCTTAGCCACATAAACAAGCCAAGCTTATCAGATCTCAGTAGACCAGTTGCAACCATTAGTAAAAAATGTTCACCTTGAGGGTCTTCAACACATAATAAATCTTACTGCTCTTATCTTGGCCAAGAGTGAAAATCAGACACAGGTAATTCTGAAATAAAGATACAGTTTCCAAATACAGCTATAAATCCACTCTACTTCCACATATATCTAGTTTATTGTTTGTTATTGATCGATAATATTTCATGTCTTGCACATTTAAATAATGCAAGACATGAAATAGTCACACTAATCCTCTAGAGATGGACATCCAGGTTGTCTACAGTTTGCAACTACCACAATAGCACTGTGATATACATATTATACATATCCTCTTATAGACTTGTATGAGAAACTCAGGTGTAGAATTGTTCATCAGTAGAACAATCATTTCACTTAGCATCCACATTGAAATAAATGTGAAAGTGGAAGAAGAAATTGCTAATAATTATATTGGAGCAATGGCATAACCAGGACCTGGGCAGATTAAGGCATATAGTCCTTGAATCATAGATCGCATGCATTCACTTAATATACTGGCCAATTCTCAGATAACTGCTAACTGCTAACACTTAGTATTTTCACATTTCTAATTTTGCAACTTGACAAAGTTCAGTATTCCCTTTTGCATTTATCCACACATATTTGTTAACTGTAGTCTTTTCTTTTAATTTCAGATCCATAGCTTTTAATTTTTTCTACTTTATTCATTGGGTGTCAGATTTAAACTTAGATACCCATTCATTTGTCACTTATCCATCATTAACTTTATCTTTGAACAGAAATCCTCTATTTGCTATCATGAATCAATTAATGAAGTAAAAAACACAATTTAAGTTGTGCTATATGTAATTTGTTTAAGAAGTATTTCCCCATCTTCAGATCACAGAAACATTCTCCTATCTTTTCTTTCATTGGCTATATGATGTTGCCTTTCATAATTAAGAGTATAATCAATCTGGACTTTATAATTAGCGTAAACTGAGGACTATTTTTTCTCTATATGAAAACTCTAGTTTTGGCCACAGAGTTCTTGACTTAGTTTTTGGCCCTTAATCTCAACTAAGAAATCTTTATCTACCAGTCACCCTTGTATTTTCTCAATTAATTAATATTTTCCTCTATTTGGCCTCTCTTTTTAGCCCTCACACTAAAAGAAACTGTCTGCATTCAGGTTGCCACATAATGGCAACAGAACCTGGCTGTCACAGAGTATAGGTTTCCTGCAATTCAGAAGTGTGCAGTCTGCCAATTTTTGATTAGTACCCGTGCATCCAATATAATTGGCAGAGAGGCACAGGGGATCAGAAAGGAGCCAAACAGTTATCTGTATGGGTAAAAATCAGTACTTAGATTGTTTTCTTCCTGTGATACCAGTTTTTGAAAAGCTAGCTGTCATTCTTAGAGAAAAAATATCATGTTCATAGATCAGGAAGTAAAGTTGAAGGTTTGCCTTCTTTTGGATTATTTGAATGTTTTTTGTCATCTATTTTATCCTGGCTTATTGCTAAAATTCTTTGGTGTTGCTTAATATTTATAGTATATACTTTTAACTTATCACAGTTTGCTTTCAAGTACTGTTATATCACTTTACATATAGTAAGAGAACATTACAATAGTAGACATACTTTTTCTCCAGATTTTCTTGCCATTGTCATTCATTTTAATTTTCCAAATGCTATAAGCCTACAATGTGTTGTGTGTTTCGTTTTGTTAGTTAGTTTGTTTTTGGCTTTAAACAGTAAATTTTCTTTATAGAGAGATTTTTTTTAATTGTTCTTTTTTTATCTATGTTTACCATTTTGGTCCTCTTCATACTTTGGTATAGATTTAAATTTTCACTGGAATCATTTTTATTCTGCTTGAAGGACCTTCCTTTAATAACATCTTGTAATAAAGAGGTGCTGATGCTGAAGTTTTTAGCTTTTTTATGTCTATTATGTTTATTTTTCAAGATATTATGTTATCTTTATTTTTCAAAATATTTTCCCTGGGTACAGCATTCTAGTTTTTAAACTTTAAAGATGTCACCCACTGTTGTTTGGCTTCCATTGTTACTGATGAGAAATCTGCAATAGTTCTTACCTTCATTCTCAGACAATGCTTTTATTGCTTTTAAGGTTTTCTCATTACATTTTTAAGCAATTCTGTTGTGATTTGCCTTGGTATAGTTTCTTTCGTGTTTCTTATGCTTGTACTTCATTGGGTTTCTTTATATTTATAGCTCTGTATATTTCTAGCTTTCATAAATTTTGTGATTTTCAACCATATTTTTTCAAATATTTATTTCTCTTTTCCCCTTTTTGGGAGACTCCTATTACATGTATATTAGGTAACTCGAAAATTTCCAAGAGGTGTCTTATGCCCTATTAATTTTTTTCTTTTTGTGCTCCACACTGGATAGTTTTTGTTGTTGCATCATCAATTTTATTAATCTTCTTTCTGCATTATCTAATCAGGTGTAGTTTAGTGTGTGTGTGTGTGTGTGTGTGTGTGTGTGTGTGTGTGTTTATCTCAGAAACTGTAGTTTTATCTTTAGAAGTTAAATACGAGTCTTTTAAAAAATATCATTCATATTTCTAACATAATTCTTCTTCTACCTTCTTAAACATATGGAACATCTTATTTTCGTACTTCCTTGCATGCTTGGTTATTTTTTATTGGATGCCAAGTATTGTGAATTTTACTTCGTAGGATGCTGAATATTATTCTATATCTATAAATAACATTGATCATTCTGGAGCATGTTTAATTTACTTGGAAACAGCTTAACTCTTTCCTTTTGAGGTTTACTTTCATGCTTTGTCAGGCAGGACTAGAAGAGCTTTATTCAAGGATGAATTTTGTTTCTAATGTTCTTCTGAATGCTCTTCTAAATATCTCATGATTTATGAGATTTTTACACTCTCTCTAGTTGGAACACAAACTATTTGTGGCCATATAGGACGTCTGAGATTGTTCCCTCTCTTCTTTTAGGTGATTTTTCTTCCCACTGTAGATAGGTTCTCACACACATTTGCTGATTAATACTCAATTGAATAACCAGAGGAGGGCCACTGAATATCTCCAGACATTAGCTTTGGAATTCTTTCTTTTCAGATGCACATTCTTGAGAAATGTATTGTTCTTCCTAAATTTGTAACTTTGTCTCCACAACTCTGGAAGATCACCAGTTTCCACCTGGGTTTTCGTTCCCTGTGCCTGAAAATTCTCACCCTGCAGGAATCTGGGAGAATTTATAAAACTTGTATTCTTCCCTTCTGTCGGTGATCACTGTCTGGTGCTTTTTGATATCCAATCTCTAAAACTTTATATATATTTTCTTTTTTTTCTTGTTCTTTCAATCTATAGGGTAAATCTGGTCCATACACCTATATTTTGGCCAAAAGTGCAATAATGGTCTGGATTTTTAATAATAGAGATGAAGTCCTGAAATGAGATAGAAAGCTGAACTGAGCATTTAGTAAATTATCAAGAGACATGAATGTCTTTCTATTCAATAATTTGTATTAAAATGCTGCTCTGCCTGCATAACCAGGCTATGAATGGAGAAAGGAGAAATTACAACACTAAGCTTTCAATGTATAGGTTGTGGCCTCTGAATTCACACTGCTCATAAGACATTGAATTATTAGGTGCAGGGTAAGTAAAATTTAGGGTAGAAATCATTTGGATGTATTGTGATGAACATTTCTAGATCCCAGAAAGAACGATACACTAAGACAATAAATCAAACCCAAGCTTGTATACTCCTGAAAAGATAGCCAAAAATGTGACTATATTATACAGAAACTTGGACAAAGCCACAAACATGCCAGATTTAACATACCTCTTTAGAAAATTATAAAAACAAATGAAAAGTTAATAAAGGTAGTTTGAACAGCATAATTAAATAACTTTATCTAATTGATATATAAAGAGCTTATATTTTATAATAAAGAGTTAATATTATTTTTAAGCACTATGGAACATATATGCAGTTTTCTATGGGTTAAGCCACATAGTGTCAGTAAATATCAAAAATTATTATATATGCTTTTTCTACCCGTAGTCAACAACAGTAAAAACAACCTGACATGATTTGACTTCTAATATGATACAATAAGAGGTGCAGAGCATTATTTATATGGTCTTGCCATAAGTGTTTAACCTGAATTTCACCATAAGAAATTAAAATGCAAATTTGGGATCTATCAAGAAATAAGTTACTTGTTTTTTTGTCAAAAGATTTAATTTTATGAAAAGCAAAAAAGAACCCCAAGAGGCAAGGGGATCATTTTAGATTAAAGAAGACCGAAGAGTCATAATAGTTGATGCATTGCATAAACCTTGATTGTATCCTAGATCAAAAAAGAAATGTTTTAAATACATTTTGCACACAATTTAAAAATTATACACAAGCATAATATTATACAATATGCAATTACTATCTTTGTAAGGCATGATAATGTTATTGTGATCATATTTGTGAATGCTCTTTTTCTTGTTATTTATTTTGAAATATTTAGTTGAATAACATTATGATATCTGCAATATGTTCTCAAGTATTTAAAGAGAGAGAAATCGAAAGAGAATAAGCAAAAGAGAGAAAGCAAATACGACAAAATGTTAATCAATAAAGCTAGGTTAAGGATGTGTAGATGTTCTTTGTAATAATGTTCATCCTTTCTATCAATTAGAGAGTTTTCCAAATAAAAATTCAATAAGGAGGGCCGACACCATAACAGATGGTTTTACCAGGAAGTTTCAGAAAACTTTAATAATTTTTTAAGTGAAAAAATAATTTGGGAAATAAAGTTTTCATACTAATTTCATAGTGAAAGTATAATCTTGAAACTAAATCAAGTCAGACCAGTTTGGAAAATGCAAATTTTTGCATCCTAGGATAAGCATGAACAAAAATGAAATTTGATGAAATATCAGATTATAACCAGCAGTTCAATAGCAAATATTACATTATGGCCAAGTAGATTTTACTTTTAAAATGTAATGATATTTTAACAGTAAAAAATTTAATTGACGTATTTACTAAATTAACAGATTAAAGAAAAATGTTGTAATCATTAATCAGGTTCTAAAATATTCTTACAATATAGTATTAAAGAACAGTTAAAAAGAATGAACTAGATCTGCATGCATCTCCATGGAAATATTTCCAAAAAACATAATTGTGCAGTGCACCAATGAGGTTGCATTAGATACAAGTGTGAAATTTAAAAATGAACAAGAATATTGTATCATGTTTCTGGCTACATATATTCAAAGCAAAAGTAAAAAAACATGAATGTTGAGAGTATGCCCCCTGCTGATGACTATTCCAATGGCTTCTCATAGTTCCTAAGGTGATTATCAAAATGTTTTCTATAGGCCCTAGGGCTCTGCATGATCTGATATCTGCCAACATTTCTAGACTTGTCAAATATGACACTTCTAGCTCCATGTGCTCCAGCCTTGCCTGCCTTCTCTCATGCACTCAAATGTGTCATGCCACAACTATGGGGCCTTTGCACATGTCATTTCTTCTTTCTAGGATACTAGCTTAACTCCATCTCCTACATAATTTCTGTTTATCTTTTAGCTTTCATTTCATTCGTCGGTTATTCAGAAGAAACAACGTAAGATTCCCCCATTTTACTCTTATAAAATTCCATACTCTTCCTTCCCTCTGAGGCTCTATACAAGTTGTCGCTCATTATTTATGAGGTTGTTTATGATTTATGATTTATGATTAATAAATGTCCTTGCATTAGGTATTACCTCTCTTACATAAAATCAGAGAACATATCTGTGTGCTAAGGAGGGTACCCCCAGCATCTAGGACAGTTCTTGCACATTAAAGGTGCTTACCAAATATTTATTAAATTGTTGAATGAATTAATAAAGTCACTTTCTATCACAGATTTATTTATTCTTATTGTAATCCCTTTGAAAAAATTTTCTTTCTGTAGATTTTCTGTGCTCTCATTTATCTTTCCCATGTGGCTAATGCAATTGGGTGCAGTTTGGGTGTCTCTCAGATGACAGAAGATGAATACTATATTTGATGACACCATCTAGAACCTTGAGGATTGAATGGAACATTTCCCAAACAAATGAAAAGGATATGCTAATCTCGGAGATATATATGTGTGTGTATACATGTGTTAAAAATTTTACAAAAAAGCTAATAAATTAAGTTGTATTATGAATGAGAATATATGACAGAAAAGATATCTGCAACAAAAACTAGGATCGAGACATGCTTTTCTTCATATCTATATTATTTAAGAACCTATATAATCATCGCTCCTCCTGAGGAAAGAGAAAATGATTCAGACAGTAAGTCTATAAAGATCCACAAAAAGAACTTTTAAAGTATTGTTTTAGCAGTTATTTAATGGAGACTGAATAAAAATGTAATGGCAGCTGTTTTCAGCTTTTTCATCTTTTTGGCTTAATAACTATTTATTGAGCATCACTTAGGGGTAGACATGAAACACGTGCTGTGAAGCACATGATAAATCCGAAACAGACTCTGTCTCCAGAGAGCTTTCCATAAGGAGGGAAGAAGCTTTGCCAACACAGCTACAGTGCAAGGCAGAGGCTGATAACGACTGTGACCTCCCTGGATTGTGCCTGTTCAGTTGTATCAGGAACTTTATACACATTATCTTAATGTGAATAATAGTCCATCAGAAGAAGATATACATTAGCATTCCGGCATTTACAAATTAATAAATTAAGGGACAGAGGAATTAAGAAATTTTCCTGTGGTTATTCAATGGCAGAGCCAGAAATAAAATACAGATTTTATGACTCCTAAGCCTAGTATATAAAATTTTCAGTAAAGCTAATGAGCCTGGAAAAGTATATGTCTTTCTCCTCTCACCCATTGTTTCTTATATGTGATGCTGTGAAAGACCCCAAGGTCAATCAGACTCTGGAAATGCTGCATGTCATAGACTCAAAAAACTCTGAAAAATGTTTTTAATAAAGAACCAGCTTTTTCATTGTTTAACTCAGCACATTCAAAAAAATACCTGAAGCAGGAACACGTTTTTTATGTAACACATTCCTGGAAACTGTTTCAGGCAGGAGCTATAAAGTCCTTTGCTTTGGTTTGTTTGTTTGTTTTCTGGGTTTTTTTGTTGTTTTGTTGTTTTCTAATACAGATCTGTGTTTTAGGAAGACATCTTGATAGTGCTCCATGCCATTTCCCATCCCATACTTCTACTCAGGTTATTCCCCTTGGCTAAAATAATTATGTATTTTTTGTGCTATATGGTAAATTTTTATATATACATTAGTTCAAAAGTCAGATCATCTGTGATATCTTCTGTTAACCCTTCACCAACATACAGGTATGTGCACGCATGCATACATATGCACACGCGCACGCACACACACAGAATAAGCACTGAAAATTATAAAGTAAAAAAAAATACAGTAGGTCCTCTTGATCTGTAATTTCACTTTCTGCAGTTTTAGTTACCTATGGTTAACTGTGGTTTGAAAATACTAAATGGAGAAATTCCAGAGGTAAATAATTCCTAAATTTTAAATCATATGCTGTTCTGAGTACCTCACTTCATCTCATCACATAGGAATCGTATCATCTCACATCATCACAAGGAAAAAAAAATCGGTGAATACAGTAAAATAAGATATTCTGAGAGAGAGAGACCACATTCACATCACTTCAATTACAATATATTATAATCATCTGTTTTATTATTAGTTATTGTTAATCTTTAACTGTGCCTAATTTATAAACCAAACTTTATCATAGGTATCTATGTATAGGAAAAAAAAACAGTATAAATAGGATTTGATATTATCTGCAATTTCAGTCATCCACTGGAGGTCTCAGACTATATCTCTTGGGGACAAGGGAGCAGTACTGTATTAACTACTCACTTTTGATGAGCATTTTCTATGTCTAGACCTGTTTCAACACATTGCAAAGATTTTTTTTTTAATCTCTTTTATCTCCCTCCAGCTCATATATCATTTCTCTGATTCTCCTTACGGAAAACTCCTCTAAAGAGGTCTACACTACTAACTCTGATGGTTTTTCCTTTTTTTCTGCCTTGAACACAACCCAGCTAGGCTCGTCCCACCGTTTGTTATAGTTGTTTTTGTTTAGTGTTCCAATAACTGCTACGTTAATAAATCTAGGTAAAGCATCAGTCCTCATTTTACTTAATTAGTAGCAACATTTGACAAAGTCGACCCTTTTTCATATTTAAACCTTTCTTCTCTTGTCTTTCAGAACACCATACATTCTGTTTTTTCTTGTACAAAACTGGCAGCTCCTTCGTGGTTTACTTTGCTGGTTCTTCTCATCTCCACAGCTTCTAAATGTTGGCATGCTGTGACATTTTGCAGTCATTGCATTGGTGATCATTTTCACATTGACTATTGTGGCTAAGAGCACAGACCTTTGGTTTAGGCTGTTTGACTTTGAACCTCAGCTCAACTACTGTTAGATGTGGAACCACAGCCTAATGATCTATCCTATCTCACCTCAGGATTCTCATCTAAAAAATTTGGGGTTATAACAGCACTTATTCCAAAAACTGTTGGAGCATTAAATGAGTTAATATCTGTAAAAGTGCTCAGCATAATGCCTGGCGCTATGCTTATTTGCTTGTATTAGCTATACTCTAATGACTCATAAAATGCATCTAGCTTGTACTTCTGCCAAGAATTTCTGAATCATATAGTCAACTACCTACACAATGTCTGCACTTGGAAGTCTAGTACAAATCAAATTTATTATACATAAAATAAGAAATCTTATCACGCTTATGCCAGATGAACTCAGTAAGTGAGTGATTCCTGCCTTTCATTGCAAAGACCAAAACTCTTGGAGGCATTCTTGACTCACCTCTTTCTCTCAGACCACCCACCCATCCTTCCAATCTAGATTGCTCTGCCTTCAAGTTACCCAGAATTTTGCCGTTTATTACCATAATCATCCTAATATATAATTTTTACATTTCAAGATTCCATTAATGTCCCAGACAACTTTGCTATCACCTAAACTATAGTGCTCTTTCATTTAGTGAAAACTCTAGATCTTTTTCACCAGAAGGACAATTAAGCTAGGTTGTTCCATTTCTCTACATCCTCAGTGACCTTTTAAAGCTAACTCTATGTTTTTAATATTTAATTCTATTGTCAGTTTCAACCCCCTGTTCTAGTCTGTGAAATTTTTTATAAATTACATAACATAGTAGTTTGAGCTTCCCATTTATAGTTTCCTCAAATTTATTAAATATCTTAAACAATATGATGTTATCAAATAGTCAATTAAAAACTGTATAAAGAAAGGTCCAATAACAGACATCAGAGACCTCTGGCAGGTTGACATTGATCCATTAATTAACCAGTATAGTTTGGTGGGAAAGATTTATCAGCTGATTCAATAAACTATCAAGAAGCCTACTCAGAGATATTTATCTTAATCAAAGGATATCTTAGAAATTATTTCAACTGTTTTGCCAAAATCCAAGTGATTCAGATGACACACATCACATCATCTTTGAAATCTTCCCCTGAGATCCAATTGTATATAAACTTCTTGGTGTTCCCAGAAATTTTGATTACGTCCTTCTCATAGTTCTTACTACAATATACCTACTTTCCTCTTCTATCCATCACCTAAATATTGTGAAATCTTTGGAGAATGAGTTTGTGCTTCCTTTACCTCTATCTTCTCAGAACTTTGTGCATAGTCATTATTCAATCATATTTTTCAAACTGATGAGTAGATAATGACAAGATTTTCATGTGTTACTTTAAGATGTGGAGCACTGTATAAAGTTTGCTGTTTTCTCTGTACTTATTCTAGGATCCAAATCACTAAAAATAACTCACAACAATTTGTGGGAATAGACAAGCCAGTTCATCTCTTTGTGCCTCACTTAAAATATTCTTACTATTTTGAATTCATGCACATATGGAATGTGTGACTTGGTGTTATTACAGAAAGATAATTTCATCCTTTTGAAGTTAAAACTGTACATGCTATTGCAGTTGTTTCTTTTCTTTTAAATCCTACCCTTTGTATTTCTTATTAAAATGTCAGAAACAGAATCTCATTAACACTTCAGAGAACAGTTGCCAATGTTTCCATTCATAGATCTAATACTTCGAATGCTTCCTTCAAAATTATACGAAAACTAGAAAATACAAAATCACAATGTTCCTGAATATTTAAGCACTGGTATATAAAATTTACATACCAGTTGAACTTTCCATTCCTTGCCTGATACTAATAAATGTATTCATATATTTGGAGCATAAAATACCATTATTTTATGCCTGCCTTCCCCCCCCCATTTATTAGACTTCCTGTTATTCATAATGACCACACGAGAAATTGGAAATGCAATAATTAAGAAACTAACAATAATTAATAGAATGTAGTTATGACCTGGAAAAACTACCTCTGGCTCAGTCAAGGAGGTGACATACAAAATTAAGAGTCTTGTGACACATGGCTGTGACAGAGTTACATACCAGGGACAAGCAAAACATAAGAGAACCACAAGAAAATCTTGACAGTGGAGATAGTATTTGAGGTGGTCTTTATGTCAAGGATAAGTAGAAAGAGGAATAATATGTACAAAGGATAGAGATGCAAAGAACACCAGATATTTGTGAAATGGGGATTGGCTCTGATTTTAGGAAGCATTGGTTGGAAGGATAGTGGAAGACATGGCTGATGAGGTAGGTTGTAGTTAGAGTTTAAATGGCCATAAATGGCCATACCAAGGAATCTGGAACTTATCCTGTAGGCAATGGGAAGGCCACAGAAGTTTCTTACAACATAAGGATATATGTCATAGAAAGAAAACTAGTTGTAGAGATTTAGCTAGTGTTTTCCCTACAATGTGTCTCAGCCATTTGAAGAATCCATGCTTGTTCCAGTAAATTATTTTTCATATTTAAACTGATGAAGAGAATGATAGGATGTTTTATACAGACTGCATTTTTAAAAGATTATTTAAGATCATTTTATACATTTTATGCCCACCTTTTGATTACCAGAAACATTCATTTTTTTCTAAAACCAAATCATATAAGGAGGTACTCATTGTTGAAATATTCAGTGTTTCTGCACATAGGTTGAGTAATTATTATCTACTACAGACTGAAAAACTCAATGAGAACAAAATGATCTTGTACCTTATGTGCAATTTTCATTAATTGAATTCTAAGCTAGCCCTTGAGATTTTTATGCAATCAAAGGGTCAATGGAATACCAATAAATCATCTTGTACTTGTTAGTTTACTCTCCAAATGCTAAAGTTGGTCAAAGATTGATTCAATGACTTGTAACCTAATACCAAAGAAGGGAACATGCTTTTATTTTTATTTATCCTGTTTATTTACATTAATATGAAAAACAACTGATATCCAAGGAAAATCAGGGAAGTGTTTTAAAAGCAATGAGCACATTAGAAGTCATTAGAATAAATTAGAATCACTAATATTATGTTTAAAGTGCTTTTCTAAGCTCCAAGAATACAACATAAATAATGTAGTTAGCACTCTAAGAAAATTTAAATCTACTGGGGAAATAGAATATTGAGAACTCACTTATTACAGTACAAGGTAAAGTAATGAAAATACTTTGATAGTGATAAGAAATAATGCCATGGGAGCATAGAGGATTCAATGAAACTTCATAAAATGGGAAGCTTTCAGTTGTGCATTACAGTATCAGCATAGTTTCACAAGTTTTAGAGAAGAATCTAAGCTAAAGCAAAAATATGGATAAGGCTCTGGCAATATCTAAAAATATAAAATAATTGTGAAATGGATTGCCTTGTGTGACTAGCATATAATGAGGGGTGATGATAGATAAGCCTAGAAATGAAGATGGGGGTTAAAATTTGAAGATCTTTCTTGTCATGTTAAGCTGCTTGGACTTTAGCTTCTAGGCAGTGAGGAGCTACAGAACAATTTTGAAGTGTAGAATGGCTTGAGTTTAACCTGAGTACCTGTATTTCAGGAAGTATCATTGAAGACAACTCAGAAGATATAAAAATTGTAATTGCCCTAGTGTAAATGAATAGGCTCTTGATTGTGACAGTAGAAGTGAGAGTGAAAGGAGCAAAAAGATTTATTAAAAGTTAAGATTAGGATTTGGTGTTTGGGTGAAAGTGGAAGTTAAGGGAGATAAAGATGGTTTGGGGTTGTCTACTGATAATTGTAACCAAATGTGACTTCTTAACATAACTAAATACTTCATATCTAACAATTTAATTATCACTTCAATTTTTAACTTACTGTTCACAATTCTGAAAAATTTGAAACTTATTAATGTCTATGAGTAAATTTATAAATATAAACTGAATTTTTCTAGTTCATGTATATGTATCTCCCTTTTATTAAAAGAATAATTTTTGAAGAAAAACAAAACAAAGAAAAAATTTTTAAGAAACTAAAAATGTACATTTAACGTCCAGTCATTTCATTAAGGAGATCACAATTTCTCTTCTTGCCTTGGGAGAAGAGAAACAGTCTTAATACTTAGAAATTCACCGTTTCTACTTGGTCATTGTCATCAGGAACTAATACCTTGTTAGCCTATGATGAATGAAGAGTATGTATATCAAGATATATTTGACTAATTGTTATTTCAGTGTATTTAATATCATGTGTGTGAATATGTGTATGTAAAACCTCAAAAGGTAATTTGGTGGGTATTTCAGTAAAACAATGAACCTTCTATGACTTATTATGCCACTTATATTCTGATAAAAGCTTCCTAATATTACATCCTTATTTATAAGCAGGTAATGGTGTTCTTGCCAGAGTCATTATTTATTTTTTGAAAATGATGTATGCTAATGATCAGTGTATTTTCAAAGGATGACATATATCATAACCATATTCATTAGAGTGACAGAATAAAAACTATATATCAGAAATAAAACTGCATATCAGAAATAAACTAAATTCACCTTTTTAAAGGTTTTTTTTAAATCATACCATTAGATCGAAATCATTCATTAAACAGAATAAATTTATATATGTTATAGTTTTTACTGAAATAACTTTCTGATACTTGCTTCTCCTTCATTTAATGCAATTTTAGGACCTATCATTGCTTTTGGTTATTTTTGACCAATAAGATTTTCGTGGTCAGGTGCTTCTCCTTAAGAAGAGTTATGTATTTTTTTCTCTGAAAGCTACTCCAAATGGGCCATGAATCTGCTCTTGAGACACCCTTTGCTACAATACAGTCATCTTTAACTTAGATTTGTATATGTTAATAGGCTTAAATTTACATATGACTCCCTGAATTTGAAGTCTAGGACCATTAAATCTTAGTTGGGTTTGATACCACATTAAATAGCACATAAAAATTAAGTGTGTATTTCTTCGGTATACCAAATTTGAAAGAAAAACATCGTTATATTACGCCAGAGAGAATAGTTTAAACTTATATTCCTCCTAACCCAAATCCAAATTACAGATTTGAAGGATGTGTTAATTCTGTAGGGCCATCATAACAACTTATCAAAAATGGGTGGCTCAAAACAACAGAAATTTATTCTTTCAAAATTCTGGAGATTAGAAATCCAAAATCAAAATGTTGGCAGGTCCAGGCTCTCTCCAAAGTCTCCAAGAAGAATCCTTTCTTGCCTCTTCAAGCTTCTGGCCATTGCCAGATATTCTAGAAGTTCCTTGCTTTGTGCCAGCATGACTCTAATCCCTGTGTCTGGTTTCACATAATCTTCTTTCTTGTGTGTCTCTGTGTCTCCAAATTTTTCTTTCTTTATGAAAACATTCAGTCATCAGGTTTAGAACCTGACTTAATCCAGTTTGACCTCATATTAACTTCATTACATCTGCAGAGATTTTTATTTACAAATAAAGTCCCATTCACAGGTACTGGGGGTTAAAACTATGACAAATCTTTCTGAGAACACAATTCAATCAACCAAGGGAGAAGGCAAGAGTGTTAATCAGCTAGGGGTTTAGAAAGACTACCAGATCAGTCTGAGTAGGTCAGTTTATCTCAAAGTCAGGATAGTTGTAGGTTTCATTTGTATTTTTAAAGGACTTCGTAACACAAATGTATCAATAATGAACAGCGTGGTTACAATCAGAGCATTCTTGGTTCCTGCTTTCTGCCCAGAGCTTACAGCTCCACACTTTCAGCAAATCCAAGTCTGAGGGTTCTCTTCCAACCCAGTCACCAGAGTGGATCAGCTATAAAATGAAGAGGACAGAGTTAATGTAGAAAACTTAAGTTCTGTATCTTATCTCTTTTTCTTTTAGTAGAGTTTTCATTTTTATGGTAAATATATAAACATTTCTTTAGATTGAATTATATGAATAATGGCTTTATAGTTTATTTTAATTTTCCCATGTTAATGTGGATTTAGAGGTGCATATATGAACATGGTCCATATATGAAGGATGTTCATGCAAAATTTTGGCAACAGAAAACTGTACGATGTAAATGGTTTTGGTAGGCATGGATTTTTTTTTTTCCCCAAAATACTTCCTAAGTGTGAATGAGAAGAAAGAACAGGAAGAGTAAAGAGTATTTGCAAAGTTTGAATCAGGTAATCTGAGTTCTTCCATGCTTGCTTAGTAGAATCAGTATCTATTTATAGTCATGGAGCACTCACCTGTGATTGGGGTTAAGGACAGAAGAATGTGCTACCCTTATTTAGGCCACTAACATCCTGAAATTCAAGTTTTAAAATGATTCAAAAGAAGATGAATGCATTTAAAGCAAAATGCTTTTCCTTGTACGCTGTGAGTCAGAGTACAGCTTTTTGTAAACTAGCGCTCCATTCTGAACGATATAATGTATTTCATTTTTTAAAATAACTTGGTTTATTCATAAATCACATGCTATCAATACACAGCTCAAATCATTGTATTTAATGTAGCAATTGCAGATAAAATTGGAATAAATTATGCTTCCTTTCCAGAACATTATTTTATTTGAAGATGAGAATTTAATTAGAAATTCTGGTTTTAAAAATCTTTCATCAGTTTAAACTCAATTTTAGAAAAGCAGAAATACATAATTCAAAATTAACTTGATATAGCATAAAATATCTATTTACATTTTTATTAGCATTTCTTCTTTATTGATTATAAAAAACATAGTATGCTAAATTTTATTATTTTGATTATTGATTTCCTGAGAGACTTGAGTCTGAATTATAAAGCTACAGCTTAGATTTTATAATTAAAATTCGGCAAAATATTTACTTTTCGTGCAATTAATAGATGCTCAAAATGTTTTAATAGTTACTTAAATAATCATATGAGTTTTTATAGTCCCTTTTATTCAACTGTTTTAAACATTCTGGAACTTATCTAGTCGTGATATTTCCAAGCTTTCCCCCAAACACCTGCAACAAATTCCGCGGGGAAAAAAAAGGCTATACATGGGAATTCTAGACCTGACCCCACACCTGCTTATCAGCATCTCTTGGAAATATAGTTCATGAATCTGTTTTTAATAAGCCATTCAGATGATTCTTGTGCTTATTAATGTTAGACAGATAGGATTGTGGGGGACCGACCAATGGGTCTTAACCTTTGTAACACTGGTGATCTCTAGGCTCTGCAGTATGCTGGGAGAAACTGTTCAGTGACTGTCGACTTCTTCCAATGGAAGTAATCCAAAAGACAGAAAAAAGAGAGAAAGTCTGAACCATCTTTTAATGCCCTCAGAGTTCTGGGAGCCTGGCCAAAGATAGCATGCTTGAAGCCCAAAAGAAATAGTCACAGACTTCCCTTCCTTTCTCTCCTTTTCTCCCTCTCTTCTTCCCTCCCTTCTTGCTTCTCTCCCTCTCTTTCTTCCTCTGCCTTCTCAATGCTTTCTCCAATTTTGTCAGAAGTATGAGATGGGAAGTGGAGGTGTTCACAGGACAATAATAACTTATAAAAAACCCTCTTTTATCCCACCTGCCTAGCTCAATCTCATTGAACACTCTTAAAACAGGTGCTTATAAAGAAAAGTGCCCAATTTTTTAGTTGTTATTGTCATAGACAAAAAAGGAAAAAAATAGTGTCATGAACCATCTGTTGATGCATCTGGCCCCTCTCCCATCTTTGGGCCAAGCCAGGCATCTCCCTCTGGGTGAGAATAGCTGAGGATGAATAGAAGTGTCATCAAATCTTTTTTGACTTTACTTTCTATCTCCCATTTTCAGATTCTTCTTTCAGGGAGAGTTTTAACAAGTAGGATCAGAAATCAAAACATCATCTGAACAAGCAAGAAGTGCACTTGATTCTGCGAACAGCCACTGGACCTCAGCCCAGTGCTCATCCTGTGCACCACAAGCCCCGGGCTAATGACTGGCCTGTCTCTCCCAGGACTGTCACCTCACAAGTTCATTAAATTAATTACACCAAGTCCACCTCAATGCTAGACAAATGAGGAATAGAGTGCTTAAACTTTACTGATTTAATTTAAAGATAGAAGAAAATCAAACTATTTTTAGATCCATATTTCAGTGAAATTAAAAAAAAAAAAAAGATTTAAATGACCTAAACCAGAATGTGGCTAAATCTGAACTGCTGCTAGGTTTTGTAAATAAGGACTTGCCGGAACACAGGCATAGCCATTTGTTTACATCACCTTTCACACTACAACAGCAGAGTTGAGGAGCTGTGACAGAAACTGTGTAACAGACGACTACCTATAGAATATCCTTGGCTTTACTCTTGGCTGGCAATGCTAAAATATTTATCATCTGCCTCTTTAGTTCACAGTTTGCTAATCTTGTGCCTAAACCAAAATGATCATGATGTATTTTTCCAGATTCTGAAGGCAAATACTCATAAATAGAATTCCATAAAAAGATTCCCCATAGAAATAGAAAATCTGAATAAACCAATTACTGATAAGGAGACTGAATCAGTAACCTAAGCATTTAAATTAATTTTTAAACCAATTATTCTCAAACTCTTCTTTAAAAAAATCAAATAGAAGGAAACACTCTCTAACTCATTTCTAGAGGCCACCATTATCCTGATACCAAAACCAGAAAAGAACACGACTGGAAAGAAGAGTACAGGTCAATATCTCTGATAAATATCAAGATAATAAAATAATGGTAAATAGAATTCAGCAGCACATTAAAAGAATCATTCCCATGATCAAGTGGGATTTATCCCTGGGATGCAAGGCTGGTTCAACATATCTGAATCAATCGAAGTGACATACTATATTAACGAAATTAAAGAATCATGTGCTCGTCTCAAGAGATGCAAAAACATCATTTGACTAAATTCAACATCTGTTCATGCCAAAAACTTTTAACAAATCAAGTGAAGAAAGTAAATATCTCAGCATAATAAAGGTTACATATGACATGCCCACAGCTAACAACATACTCAATGTTAATAGATTGAAAGCTTTTCCTATAAGATCAGAAACATGACAAGAGTGCCCACTCTCACCACTCTTATTCAACATAATACTGGAAGTCTTACCTAGATAAATCAGGCAAGAAAAAAAAAGGTATCATAATTGGAAAGGAAGAAATAAAATGATCTCTATCTGCAGATGACATGATTTTACATAAAGAAAATTCTAAAGACTGTTAGATCTACTAAACAAATTTTAAAAAGTTGCAGGATATGAAATTAACATGCAAAAATCAGTAGCATTTATATGTACATGCAACAAATTTTCTGAAAAAAGAATAAGAAAATCAAAATATCTGTATCCTCACATTCATAGCTACATTATTTATAAAGCCAAGACATAGAAAGAGCCTAAGTGTCCACTGATGCATGAATAGATAAAAAAAAGTTGGGATATATATATATTGGAATATTATTTGGCAGTAAAAAATGAGGAAATCCTACCATTTCCTACAATCTGTATGAAACTTGAAGGCATTACGATAAGTGAAATATGTCAGACAGAGAATGACAAATACTGCATATCACTTATATGTGGAATCTAAAGAAAGACTCACGGAAAAAGAGATCAGACTTATTGTTACCAGAAGTGGAGGGTGGAGGGAGCGGTATTGAAGGAAGGTGGTCAAAAAGTACAAACTTCCAATTATAATATAAATAAGTACTAAGGATATAATGTACAACACGAAATCCATAGTTAATACTGCTGTATATGTGGAAAAGTTAATAGAGTACATTGTAAGAGGTCTGATCACAAGGAAACATTTTTCTTTCTTCTTATTTTCTTTTTTCTTTTCCTCATATTGTATCCATATGAGATGATGGGTGTTAGCTGAACATATCGTGGTATTTATTTCATAATATATGTAAATCAAACCATCATGCTGTATGCCTTAAACTTATACAGTGATATATGTCAATTGTTTCTCAATATAAAACTGGGAAAAAAGATTCCTCATACACATATTAAAGCATATTATGTTCTTTCCTCACTAACCAGCATAAGATAACCTTAAATATGTCGAACAACTGCTTTAATCCCAATAACCAGAGTAGCATCTGTCATAGTACAGAGTCAATAAATATTTGGTTAAATAAATCTTTTAAAATGTATGTACATTTTGACTTTTATTAACAATATATCTCTATTTTAAAATAAATTTCCTTTCCCTAAATCTTTGAGTAAAATGTATGCTCCCGGGAGAATGCACAATGAGATTTCCAGTACTGCTTCAGGCCTCAGGTAGGAGAAGCTAAATAGTTTTCCCTGAATGGTTCGGCAAGTTTTAAGAGAAAAAGCAACCTCTCTCCCTCCCTCAAAAAAAAGTACACGTTGGAAAGTACTTCTATAGATAAAATATTTGTATAACTATGGACAAATCAATTTCAAGCATCTTCTATTATAATAATAATCTGTATTCTAAGCATAAGGATATTTAAAGTACTCAAGACACTGTTTGTTAATGGTTCTATGTGCTACTAATCTCACATCTCCTACAGCAACTCAGTAAGTAGAAGGTCCACAATCAGTCAGGACTAGCTTTCTTCATCAGCCCAAACTTGCTCTCCACACTTTGCAAGGATCTTTGTCATATGCCCATAAGAATAGGGTTAGGACAGACCAACCAAGCCAGCTGCACCATTTATAAGCTGTGCAGCCTTGTTCAACCTTTGAACAAATTGCTTAAACTGTCAATGCTTCATATTCCTCTTGTTTAAAACTTAAATAATATCTCATGGGTTTGTTGATGGGATTGAGTGAAAACATGTATATAAACCCTCACAATCTGGCTAATATGTAGGAAGCACTCTTTTATTATTAGGTGGTGTTATTATTAGTGTTAAGATTCAAGCTCTCAGCATGACCAGAGGGACCCTCCGATGACGAGCCTCCACTTATCTGCTCTACTTCCTGCACATAGTTCATCACATTGCCTATCTCTTTGCTCCAATATAGCCAGATTACTTTTAGACCCAAACTATTTTATCTCTGTTCTCCTTATCTTTGCTCATAGTGCACTGCCTAGTTGTCATTCAACATTCTCTTTACACAACCTATTTTCTATTAAGCTTTAACCACATAAAATTGAATGCTACTATATTTGTGCTCCAGCCAGACATTTTGTACAAATTTTTCATTATTCTTTCTTCTCTTCCTCCCCTGGACTATGGACTCTTCAAGGGAAGGAGAGTTTTTAGTCATCTTTCAGCCATAGCACCTAGCGACTGTTATATAGAACGCATTTAGAAAAATGTATGTTAAATTAAAGAAGGCTTAAGGACCCAGTCCAGTAATTCTGAAGTCATAAAATTCTGTTTAAAGTACAGCCACAGGAATTGGCCCCATGACCTTTTCTGGAAGTAAATCTCATTTATTACTATAAACTGCATAAGATAATTGTCTCTATTGGTTCAAAATCCAATGTCTTTCAATCACATCTGGTGAATTAAATTAAGGAACTTACTCTTATTAGTGGAATTCAATTTTTAATATATCTGAGATGTTTCTAACATCATTCAGAGTCCTGTAAAGTTTTCTTCTTTGTAAGTAATGCTCCGTTTCTATTTCATTATTTTTTTTATTTATAAATATCATATAGTGTTCTTTCTTAATCACATACTATAATTGATTGGTTCAACAATAATTAAAAACAATTATAAAAAGTAAGTATGTCTCCAGGTTTTCCCTTTTGTGAATTTTACCAAAATCAGCTGAAATATTCTACATAAATATCTATGCAATTTTTATTGTTCAAATTGACCCTTTACTAAAGAAAAAAAATAACCTGCCCTATAATGATGGCTCAAAAGTGCATGTTTGTGAAATGATGAAATTAATTAATAAGATTTTATACTTTATTCAAATATATCACAAATCTAAACATTTCTCTGTGTTGTCACCCCCACCAAACTTACACCCACCATCATCCTGATCTCAACTACTGCAGTAACTCTTAGATTGGCTGCTTTCTCCAGGCTTGTCTACTATGCACAGAACATTCGAAGTGATCCTTTAACTCTCTTACCTCCATTGTATCATGAATAAAGTCTAAAATCCTTACAGTGACCTATGAAGCCCAACGTGACCTGGCCAATGCCTGCCTATCTACCTCACTCCCCACCCCACCACCACACTGTGTCCTGAGTCACTATACAATCTGTTTGTTTCCTCTTGAATATGCCATGCTTGTTTCTGTCCAGGGCTTTTGCACTAGTGCCCTCTCCCTTACAATGTTCGGCCCTTATCCTCAGCTCAGACAAGACCTCCGTCACGAAGCCTACCTTCCCTTGCTGTTTCCACTCGGGGAGACTGCCCAGTCCCGGCCACTCTGCTGCTGACATATCTCACAATCGGTTCTTTCTTCAGCTATGTCTCTGCCTAATGGCTCTGCTAATTCCAGCTGCTCTAGATCTTGGCATTCTGGCCCATCGAGGTCTCTGCTCTTATATAGCTTGCTACTTCCCTCCTCTAACACCTGATTAAAGCTGAAAACCTCACAAACATCTGTAGCTGATCCATTTTTTTTTTCTAGTAGGCTCAGTTTTTCTCAACCCATTATCCGTGCCACACATACCCAGGAAGACTTGGGATTGCAGACTGGGTTTATTTGTACCAGGGGACCCATGTGACACTACTAGGTCACCATGTGTTGGCATGGGATAACTAGCACAGTCATCCCTTCCAAAAATCATAGCAAAACCTTGAGAATTCCTTCAACTTAACTAGTAATTCCTAAAGCTACACCAGCCAGAGGCTTTGGCCTCCAGAAGCAGACAAGAGCAAACTAGAGCTGTGGCAGCTACTTCCTGTGGTCTTCTTTCTCTCTACTTCTGATATTTCTCATGAGGATAGACAGACGGCTTTCTTCCTACTGCTTTCTGCAAGATTCAAAACTCTTTTATATAAAATGTCATGAATATCTATAGCCATTTATGCTTTCTGATAAACCTCAAGGTGAAAAATAAAAAAACAGCGAATCATCTTAATTTTTTATGTTGAATCTACTAATCTTCAGGATCTTGGCAAAACATCTAAATTATAGCCCAGACTTTATATGTAAGAGGGAACTATATAAATTTAGAAATCCTTTCTTCTCAACATTGACTGACTTTAAATCATCCATCAACATGGATGATAGAAACTGAGTGTCTTGTGGTCATCTACCCCATGTCAGGCGGATGCCTTGACTGCTCTAAGAAGAAAGGCAAACGTATAGGAAATCAAAAGTGAAAAATGTGTTATCATCATTTGACTGGGTTAGACACAAATGTAGGGAATGGAAGAGAGTGATTGTTTCCCTACATATAATGCAAAAAAGAAATATAGACATAATATAATAACTACATACAAAGAAACTTTATCAACAAAAATAATAACAATATGAGTAATTCCATAACCTGAGTGTTACTCTGCATGCTGAGCCATTAAATCATAACCATGATTTAGGAAACACACACACACATGTGCTGCACACGCACACAAATCTGGGTTGCCAAATAGATAACAGAACTCGGACCACTTGCTGACCCTCGTTATCTGTCCTCATTCTAGATAGTATTCTAAATGTTTGATTTTCTGACTTTCCAGGAAAGACTATTTCAAAAGTATCAAATCAGATGTTGTATGGTAAAAACAGCAAGAACGGTGTTTGATACTGAGACAATACTATTTTTAAAAATTAACAGATGCTCAAATGTCATAATTGTCTGGAACCAGTTAAGATAGGTGTAAATGCCCTTTTCTATTTTTAATAATATTAAATATATTAATCTTTGATGTCACCAACACAATACATATGTTATGTGCAAGAATCGTGTTTGTAGTTTTATCCATTTAACAACTCTAAGTACACGATATATCATATCCAGTTTCAATAGAGAAAATTAATCTACCTTATAAAATATTGATTAATTTTTTTTTCAAATTGGGGACTCAAATAGTATTGAAAGTAGATATCTGGGGAGAATAATAAATAGTGTCCAATGAGGTATGTCCAAGTGAACACTTTTCTGAATATACACTTTGAAATTAAGGCTGGATTTACCCAGCTACAATACCTTCCCACTTCTTTTGTGGGCTAGTTATCTGAATAATCAGAACCCTATAAACACTTTACAATATTACTGTGACAATTAAATGACAATCACATATACGTAAAAGACATTTAACGGCTCATAAAAATATGGACATGTTATTCATCTATTATGTTTTAAAACTTTGAGAAAAGATTAGGTAAAATTTTATGTTAAAGACAAGAAAGAAATGCCACATCTATTCTCCATGTTTTGATTATCTTTAAATGTGTGTAAAAACAATATTGAAGTTTAAATAAAGGGGAAAAGTACTAAATTAAGGGGAAAATTAAATTATTTTTCTATTAAGCATAAGCCAAGGTTATATGTAAATTCAGAAAGAAATCAGACAGAACTCTGCTTTAAAATCAAATTTCAAGAAGAAAAAATAAGTTAGGTGTTTGGGGGACACAAAATGGGAATAAGAGATATGGAGTGTGTGTGTTTGTGTGTCTGTGTGTTTGTGTATTGAGTACAATATACCTAACCAACACTTTCAGTAAACTTTAAGTATGAGAAGCTTTTTGAGTATGTTCTACAGCAAAAAAAAAGACATTTTGTTTTGATAGGAAATATATCCATATAACACAATTTTGGAGGCACTATCTTAAAGGGAAAACTAAATCTACCCATTAATTTTATTCTGAATTCTTCATAATTTGAAGATATTTGCCCTTCACAGGATAATGAATGTTAGTGAGTCAGTTTCCTACTTTGTAGTAAATCTAATTTTAATTCATTATAGAATAAATGATTCAGTAGAGTTTGAAAGCATTTCTTTCATTTATGCCCAGCCATGTATTGTGGGAAACTGTCTTATTTCGTTTGGGCTGTTAAAACAAATTACCACAGACTAGGCAGCTTATAAACAACAAAAATTTATTTCTCACAGTTCTGGAGGCTGGGAAGTCCAGGATCATGGTGCCAACAGATTAGGTATTTGATTAGAGCTTCCTGGTCCATAGAAATTCTTTTTACTGTATCCTCACATGGTGGAATGTTCAAGGGAACTCTCTGGATTCTCCTTTTCAAAGGCACTAATCCCATTAATGAGAGCTCCGCCTTCCTGTCCTAATTACTCTCAAAGGTCCCACCTCCCAATATCAGCATCTTGAGCATTCTGTTGCAGTACATGAATTAGCAGTGGGGGCTTGGAGAGTGCAAACATTCAAGTCATAGCAGGTGGCATACATAAACATGAAAACTAAAGATGTTTAGACAAATTGGCTAATTATTTGGTCTTTTTGTTGTTGTTGTTAAGCATTCAGATAATTATAAACATCCAGATGATTTAGTAATTTTTTATTTTATATTTTCTTTTTGTTTTTCTTTTTTTGTGTGCTATGGACTCAATTTATTCTGTAAGTGGAAAACAAAAAAGAGAAACCATGAAATATATTTAGTTAGCAAGATATCTTATACTCATTTCTTTATATTTCAATTACAACATTCATTCTTTTAAATATTTATTTTATTGTATGCACAAATGACAAGTGATTCAATAGCATTTTCCTAAAAATTAAAAGAAATCATAAATTAATGTAAATAAAGGACATTAAAACATATAGGAAAAAATGTTTGTAAGATATGTGATTTCTTTTAGCTTTCTCTTGATTATTTAGCTACCTATATAGTACACCCAGCACATTTAACTAACATAATTTTTTCAGGTTTAGAATGTAATAATTCAAGAATTTTATAATACAGTGGAATAGCTTAACAACTGTCTATGTGCTTCCCATGATATGTTCTCTGTATCGTAAGTACATATTTAATTTTCCCAAGCTAGCGCAATCGTGAGAGAAATGTGTTCAATTAGAATTTATAGATAACTTAGATTGTTTCAGAAAATTATAAGCTAAAACTCATCTAAATATAAAATGGCTTTAGAAGATTATCTTATATGAAGAGATGATCTACAAATTTAGATTTAACATTTTATCAAAGTTAAGGCTTAAAATAATTGTCTATCATGGTAGAATAACATACTCATGATGTTTAGTTATATTTATAAATAGTAGACTGAATAATTAAGATTTTTATACTACTCTTTAGTTTTTCAGTAAAATTTAAATATTGCACATGCAAAATTTTATGATAAAGTATGAAAACTTGAAATGTCTTTTAAAAATATAAATGTATAATATAATTATAAGGTCAGGTTAATTTTTTCTATATTATCTTTTCAAAAAATGGTTCTGGTTTTGGCAAGATAATGCCTATAGCACTAAATCATTAAATCACATAATTTAATAAGCTAAATCAAAAGAAGAAGAAAAGTGTTCTTTGCTCAGTAGTGAAATCTTTTACTATCAGTTTCACATCATTTAAAAGTAAGGAGAGAGTGAAAGGCTAGGATACTATGCTTTCTAAAAAAATTTATTTTATTATTAGTTTCAAGTATATAGTAATTGGTTAGACATTTATATAGTTTATGAAATTATCCCCCTCATTGATCTTTCTCTTCTCTGGCTCTCCGCCTAGCCATTGCATTAATGCTAACTGCATTCCTTATGCCGAGCTCCCCATTCCTGTAACCACCTATCAACTACTAATTTGTACTTCTTTAACCCTTCGCTCCATTCTTCCTCGAGTTAAGTACTAAACACTAAGTACTAACCCATAGCAGTGGGGAGGAAAGCAGGCTGCCCAATCCCTTTTCCCTCAGAAGTAAGCCATAACTGGGGCCCTTTAGTAGTCAGCAGTGATCCCAAAATTTATGGCACATTTATGGCATCAGAAGACACTGTTCTTTAACAACAGCTGATCCTGCCAGACAATACCCACCTCAGGCCTTACTCTCCATTCTCTCAGCTCTTTTTTTTTTTTTTTTTTTTAGTAGAAACTCCATCTGAGGTATAAAATTTATCTCAAGAGATGTGAAACTTAGTGAGACTTGATCCTTCTCCACAAAAGCAAGAGAATGAAGTATGCCTGATTGTGCTGCAGGGGTTGCAAGTGGTGGTGGATAGATCCTTAGCATGCTACTTCAGAACACTGTCTTTTGACACAAAATATAATTTCATACACAATATGTTGTTGTAAAACAGTGTTATCTAATAAAAATATTATGTGAGCCACATATGTATCTTAAATTTTTCTTGTGGCCACAGTTAAAAAAGTAAAAGCAAAAAAGAAAGGAGGAAAGATATAAAGAAAATAGGTAAAATGGGTTTTAACAACAAATTTTATTTAGATTTATAAAGTCAAAATACAGTCATTTTTAACATGCGATGAGTGTAAAACATTGAGATATTTTATATTCTTTTTTTTTTTCATACTAAGTCATTGAAATCCAGGGTGTACTGATAGCACAGCTTAATGGGATACTAAATTTCTGATGGATATGCTTGATCTGTATTTAGATTTCACAAAATTTATAGTTGAGAAGAGTAGATTCACAAAGCCAAGATGTTCCATACATACTTAAAAGTTTTCCAATAACTAAATTGAGTATCAGTTTTTAAATTTAAATTAATTAAAATTAAAAGTTTCTTAATTTACATTAGCCACATTTCAAGTGGTCCCATGTGGCTAGTAGCTACCGTATTGGACAACATTTTTCATAGGACTGTTGATCTAATGCTATAATTCTGCTACCTAAGGACTTTTGTAGGTTGATATCAGAGCACTCTAATTGAGCATATAACTTTAAAATTTCAATGAGAAAATGAGAAAAAAATGTCAAATCTTATATCTCTGACTAGATAAAAATTTTATAGCACTATACATTTATGAGAAATTTGGGATAAAATATACAAGGTCTAAATCACCAAGCTGTGAGACATATTGAAATTTGTTTTGTTTTGTTTTTATTTTCTTTTTTTCAATTTGCTTTAGTGTATGTGTTGTTGAACACTAAAGAAATTAATAAATCACAACCCTTCCTATTACAATGCAGAAATCAAAAGCAATAAATAAATAAATAATAAATAAATAAATAAATAAATAAAATTTTTTTAATGGCTCTGTGAAAGATTGTTAAAAGAATAAAAGTATAGGCTTCAGACTTGTAGGTCACATATCTGATAAAGGATTATATCCAGAATATATAAATAACTGTTAGTACTTAATACGAAGAAGACAAACAACCAAGTGTAAAAGTGGATAAAAGATCTGAACTTCACACATACACACAAAAAAATGTATGGATGGCTAGTAAGTATATGGGAGGATTTTTAACAGCATTAGTTATCAAGAGAGATGCAAAGTTAAAATCACAGTGAGATACCATTAGGTACCTACTAAAATGGATAATTTTTTTAAAAAATCTGATAATACCAAATTCTGGTGAGCATGCCAAATGACAGGGATTCTCATTCATTGCTAATAAAAATTTAAAATGATAATGCCATTTTGGAAAATCGTATGCCAGTTTCCTATAAAATTAAACAGTATATACATATATACTGTGAAGCGATTAAGTTTAGTTAACATCCATCACCTCACATAGTTACATTGTGTGTGTGTGAGTGTGTGTGTGTGTGCGTGCCAAGAACGTTCAAAATCTATACTTTTAGCAACTTTCAAATACGCATGATTAACTATACTTACCATGCTCTATACTACATCCACAGGAGTTAACTTACTTTATAACGGAAAGTTTGCTCATTTTGACCATGTTCACCCAATTTCCCCACTTTACACCTGCCTCTGCTAGCCACCACTCTGTTCTCTGTTTCTGAGTTCAGCCTTCCTAGATTCCACACATGAGAGTGTCATACAGTAGTTGTCTTTCTCTGTCTGACTTATCTCATTAGCATAATGCCATCGAGTTCCAATCGTGTTGTTACATATGGCAGAATTTCCATCTTTTTAGTGGCAAAATAGTTTCCATTGTACATGCACCAGCCACATCTTCACCATTCACCCTTCAAACAACACCCAGGCTGCTTCCCTGTCTTGGCCACTGTAAATAACGCTGCAGTAAAAACACAGGGATGCAGATGTCACTTTAACAGAGAGAGTGTGTTTCATTCGGGTATATGCCCAGAAGAGGGGTTGCTGGGTCACATGGCTGCTCCATTTTTAACTCTCAAGGGGCCTCCACACTGGTGCTCACTGTGGCTGCACCAGTTCACAGTCCTGGACGGAGCAGTTCACATGGGATAGAATCCCTGAGGAGGCCAGTGCTGGACGCTGGGCTGGGCACCTGAGGACTGAATCAGAGGCAGCTGGGTCATCCTCTGAAGCACAGATGGGGTGATTGTGTCCAGCAGAGGTGTCAGACCTGATCCTGGCACCTTGGGATATGCTCTACTAGAGAATAGAGGGTCATTGCTGATGTTATTAGTTAAGATGAAGTCATGCTGGAGGGAGTGGACCCCAGTTCCATATGCCTGGTGTCCTTATAAGGAGAGGACAGAGACACACAGCTTCCTGTGGAGACAGCAGCGGTGGGAGTGAGACACCAACCACACCAGCTGCAGCAGCCACCAGGCAGGAGAGGCCTGGGACAGACCCTTCCTCCCAGCCTCCGCAGGAAACCAAACCCCCATGTGATTTCAGACTTCTAGTCTCTCCAGCTGTGAGGACACATCTTTATTGCTGAAGCTACCCTGCTGGTGGCACTTGGTCATGGCAGTGACAGAAAACCAGCAGGCTACCTTCTTGGTTTCACCCAGGCCACCTTCCTGCCACCTTCACACCCACTGCCCAGCCAAGCCACACTGCTTCACCCGCAGCCCCCTCCTCTTGGTCCAACGGGGAGCTGCACAGGTGGTGGCCCTGCTGTGGGCTAGGCTTCTCCGTGGACATCTGCCCTGTGCTGCCCACTCTTACCTCCAGGCTCTTCCTCACTCCTTGCACTTTGACCCCTGTCACTCTGCACTCATTTTGGGAAGAGAAGGGTTTTGATGAGCTGGACAGCAGCCAGATTCATGAATGGGTACCATAAAGAGGGCTGAGTGAATTTGTGCAGCCTGCATTTCCTCTTCCAAATTTGGGTGAGATAGACCAGTCCCGGAAAGACGGGAAGACACCATCTGTCCCTTGTTAATGCAGGGCAGAGGCTGTGGACACTCCAAGGCCCTGTTCTAGGTGCCAGGCTGCCAGGGGCTGTTCAAGTGATGGGTGGTCCTGGAGGGCTCAAGTTGACAGCATCACATCTCCGTCCGTGACCACCCACGTGAAGTCAGGGGTGAACAGCAAGGGAACTTGCCAGACAGGAGCAGTGATTAAGTGATCTCTCCCTGCCCTGCCCTGCCCTTCTTCCTCCTGCCCTTCTCTTCAAAGTGAGAAAGTGGATGTGAGGACTTCCACGACCCTAAGCTGTCTCAAAGACTCTGCTCTGAAGAAAATTCTTCCACAGCCTGAGACAGGCAGTGGGGACACACCCCCCACCACGAAGCACGGGCTCGCTGGCTTGCATTTGCCTTTGCTTTTCGCTGTTTCCCTGCCTGGTCTGCACCCCACAGCGGGAGGTTTCAGTGGAAGTCACTGTGGCTCCATGTCTCTGGTATGCATGTTAGCCCTTATTTCAAAACGTCAAATACTTTCTCCTAAATCCAATCTCCTACATCCAGTGTCACACCTTCGTTGTATCTTCTACTCTAGCTGTGCTCAAGTGTTTCCAAACTGAAATTCATTATTTTGTTAGGAATGACCTTGCTATTGTTGGTGCATTGTGTCAACGTCCCGGGCACAGTTGTGTTTAGAAGGATAGTGTCTGAAGCTGGATGCTTCACCCATGAGTTGCATTTCTGAGCAGTAGTGAGGTGCTGTGCAGTGCTTGGCAGTGACACGAGGCTTGGTCCTGAGTTATGAGCATCACTGGCCCCGTTCCTGTGCGGATCTCCTGAGGTCTGCTGGATGCAGCAGACTGAAGGCAACACTTCTACTCATATATTTGCATGGAGGTGCAGAGAAGGGCCAGGTTAAGGGCGAGGAGTGGGCAGCACCCAGCGCCTGTGAATCTCTCTGCACCTTCCTACTGCCCAGTCAGTGGGAGGACGAGGCTGGGTTTACGCTCTCCCCTCCACGCAGCCATGCTAGCCATCGCCTGCCTGGGGCTAGGCACAGGGAGCCCCCCCCCTACTACCCTTCTGAAATCTGGGCTCCCTTTTCCTTCCGGCCTCTCTCTCTTCCTGAGAAGGAAGAGGAAAGTGAAAATAAGAGATCGGAGAGGATTCTGTAGTGCCTGAGGCCTGATACAAACTGGTTAATACTCATCTTGTGATATGAGACAAGCCGCCTCTTTAACACAGTAAACCACCCAAGCCCTCTAAGGACCTACACACGAGTTTAGCAAACCCCATTTCCCCCAGGGTATCAACACTGACTGTGAAATTGACAGAGCACTTCCAACTTTTGGAGCGGAGTGCAGGCTAGTGTGCCAGTTTTCATTGAATACTTCACCCCTTTCGCTCACTGGGAGGGTGCACAGCCCTGCAGGGCGAGGGAGCTCGCCAGCACAGGCCCCAGCAACCCCTAACCACTCTACTGCTGGGGAAACAATCCACTCTTTCTTAGGGTTAGCCCCTCGGTCGCAGGAATTGCCCTATTCTTACTCTTCCCCTTTGTGCTGTACCCATATAGATCTTTCAAAGCAGGAGCTTCGCCCTGTCTCCATGTCCAGGGGGCTGGGCGCCTGGTCAGGTAGTTCTGGGCAGGTATTGACTTCAGGTCCCTGGTGGTTCAAAACTGCCCAGGGCCGCCTTTGTTTGGGCAGTCAGTAAGGCTGCAGTGCACACTGTTGGTTCAAACTCAGTGTCTTCCCCGCTCCAATCGTGTGCCTGGCACAGCACTCACATCCAGGAGCCTGAGTAGTGTGACATGGAAACCTGACCTGAGAGCAGGTGAACCCCTGGAGCCCCTCAGTGTTCTGTCACAATCAGGGGCTTGGACCCAGTCCCTGGGAGGTGAGGGTGCCATGCATAAAAGAAGCTGAACGCTAGTTAAAGGGATAATGAGCGATTTCATTAGGGCTATTCCATTGCAATGAGGAAGAGCATCCAGGATGAGCTCATCTCAGCTTTAATTTGTAGGTGACTGGGCAGTTTAGAGGGTGAAGGAGTGGGGAGGGGCGTGGGGGCTTGGACAGAGTCAGAGAGGTAGGAAGTTACAGAAGTAAGGAAGGCGGTGGCCCATGTGAAGCACTCTGGGTTCGCTCACTGGGGCCTGCGGAATTTGGGCCCTTCCCCGCCACAGACTCAGGGAGAGGAGACCTGTGGGGTGGCTGGGACGGTTGCTTTTTTTTCCAGCCTTAAGTTTTCTCAAGCAGGCATTTTAGGGGGGCTGGAGTCCTCCTAGGGGTGCAGGCTTACGCTTGTAGAGAGGCGCTGCTGTTCGTTCAGGCCTTTACAGGCCAGGGTGGAGGCCCAGAGCACAGAGGGCTTGGGTGCCTGGCTGGCATCTGGGTCAGGCTTGCTGAGTCTGTGTGATGGGCCTGCCCTCCTTCCCAGTTCAGCCTGTCTTACGGGCTGCTGTTTGGTGCGTTTAGAGTTAGCTCCTTACTTTCCTCTGTCCCCTGCTCACAGAGAAGACACAAAATCCATCCCCCCAAAACGTGCCCTGCGTTAGCTTCTGGGGGCTGCTGTGGCTGCAGACGGCACACACTGGTTCCCTCTCAGCTCTGGGGCTGGCATCTGGAATTAGAGCTGCTGCACTGAAGTCCAGGTGTGACAGGACTGCAGCCCTTTGGAGGCCCTCGGGCTGAATCGTCCTTGCCTCTTCCCGCTGCCCTTGCCCCCTGCCCCTCTCTACCTTCATGGTCACACACTCCTCCTTCCGTGTCCTACCTCCTCTGCCTGTCTCCTAAGGACACTCGTGATGGCATTTAGCTCCACCCTCGTAATCCATGATAATGTCCCCACTGCAGGATGCTTAACTGGGTCACATTTGCAGAGTCTTTGCCATCTAAAGTGACATCCAGAAATGCCAGGGGACAGGAGTTGAAATCGTTGGGGGCTGCACCGCAGGCTTCCACACCTCCTTACTTGGTAAAATTGATAGAAATTAAACATAGTACCTTCCCACTGGTTTTGTGCTGATGCAAACTTTTGAGCGTCACTGTGAACGCGCAGTCTTTCGGAGCTGCTCAGATTGTCACATAGCGGCCAGTGGGTCCTTATAGGTTAGCTTCTTTGTTCTCTCTAAATGATCCTGATATCTGTGAGAAAATTCTGCTTTCTTCATGACAGGCAGTCCCAGAATCATTGTGGACTTCCTTGTCTGACACACGGGACAGTGGCCCTCTGTGGCTGCTGCCTCTTCTGTGTTGAGTCAGCCTGGAGTGAGTCAGTGACGTGCCAAACACTGCTTCTGGGGCTGATGGCCGCTTTCAGGAGTGTCCAGTGTGGAAAGATGCACCTTTTTAAGGTTTTGTGTTCTTACTGGTTTGTCTGTTGTCACATGGCATGTTGTAGGCCTCATGCTGGCAGGCATCCCTGCAGGACGGCTCTCTGCGTCCCATGGCCTTCCCCATCTTGTTGAGGCACCCCTGTCCCTGGAAAGGAAGTAAGAGTATTTCAGCAGACATCCCTTCCGCTGACCACAGGCTCTGATCCTCTTCTCTGGCCTTAGTTAGCAGGACAAGGGAATCTGGCCATGGCATGTCCAGTCATGGTACTGTAAGGAGCAGCCTCCATGCCAAAGCATGTTCCTTGCAGGCAAGTACTACGAGGTAGCAGATGGTCCTGAGGTGCCCTGCTGAGCTGTGACGCAGAGAGGACAGTGCCGTGATGTGGGGGTGCAGACAGCCTGTGCCACCGTCTGTGTGCTGGAATCTGGTCATACTGGCTGCTGTCACAGCTTGGCTCTGCCCAGCTTCATGGCAGGGCTGCCTCTCCAGATGTGATGCCTTGACCGAGAGTATAGGTTTGGCCGAGGTTCCCTAGCTGCTGCCTCGGACCTGTTACTGCATTGTGAAATCAATACAGTGGGTCTTGACTAGCTTTCAAAACCAGTAATTATTGTTACCACACAAACCTGCAAACACCCCTTGTCGCGGGCTCTGCCGCAGTCCCCCTCATGCTTCTCATTTGAGCTTCATACTCACCTTATGAGCACATTCTACTGTCATTCTTCTAAAGGGGATACTAGACACAGTGCCCTGAAGTCACAAAGCCAGTACCTGGCAGATCGTTATTTATGTGCTTATGTATTCATTTTTATTGAAGTATGTTTGACATAGTGTGTACATTTAATTTGTTAACAAATTAACAGCATGTTAATTTGATGTGCTTATGTGTTGTAACATGATTGCTTTTGCAGTGATAAGTACCACCTCTATCACATTGCACATCATCCTTTCTCTTTAAGTGGGTGGAATCAGTCAGGTCCAGTCTCTTAGCAAGTATGATGATGATGATACAACATTGTTGTCTTTGGTCGCTGTTCTCTGCATTAGATCCCTAGGGGTTAGTTACCAAATGCTGCAGGTTTGTACCTTAAATATTATCTGTGCCACTCTCACCTCCTATGCCCTGTTATTGTCATGATATCCTCTGATTTTACAAATTTGGCTTTCCGTAATCCCACATCTAAGCAATGCCAGGCAGTACTTGTCTTTCTTTGTCTGACATAGTGCTCAAGGTTCATCCGTGTCTCACGAGTGATTCCGTCATGGGAGGATTCCGTCCTTTTTCATGGCTGAGTAATATTCCATCGCACATATGTACCACATCCCATTTTTCCATTTGTCCACCCATGGACACTGAGGTGGTTTCCATTCTTGGTTATTGTGAACAATGTTTCAGTGAACATGGGATACATATATTTCTTCAATACTCCATTTTCATTTATTTTGGGTATATACCCAGAAATGGAACCAATGGGTCATAAGTCTTGCTATTTTTAATTTTTTGAGAAGTTTCCATACTATTTTCCATACTGACTGAACCAATTTGCAGTTCCACTAACAGTGCATGAGGGTTCCCTTTCTCTACATTCCTCATCAGCACTTGTTATTTGTTAATTTATTGACGATAGCCATTCTGACAGGTGTTAGGTGATATTTCATTGTGGTTTTGATTTTCTTTTCTCCGATGATTAGTGATATTGAGCATCTTTTCATGGGCATATTTGTCATTTGGATGTCTTCTTTGAAGAAATGTCTATTTAGTTCTTCCAACCATTTTTAAATTGAATTGTTTGTTTTCATGATTTTGAATTATGTGAGTTCTTTTTGAAAACATTTTAATAATTAAAAGAAAAGTTTCAATTACAGTTGGCAGACTATATTATATTAGTTTCAGGTGTACAATAGTGATTAGACATTTATATAACTTAAAGTGTTCACCCCGTAAATCCAGTACCCATCTGACACCATACATAGTTATTACAATATTACAATATATTCCTTATGCTGTACTCTACATCCTCATGACTATTTTACAACTAACAATTTGTATTCTTAATCTCTTCCTCATTTTCACCCACCCACCCCAAACCCTCTTCCCATCTCGCAACCATCAAAACATTCTCTGTTTCTATGAGTTTCTTTCTGGTTTGTTTATTTTGTTCTTTACCTTTTCCATGTAAGTGAAATCATATGGCATTTGTCTTTCTGTGTTTGACATACTTTACTCAGTACAGTACCTTCTAGGTCCATCTATGTTGTCACAGATGACAAGAATTCATCTTTTTTGTTTTATTGCTGAGTAATATTCCATTGTGTATACGTACCATCTCTTCTCTATCCATTCATCCACTGATGGACACCCAGGTTGCTACCATATCTCGGCTACTGTAAATCATGCTGCAGTGAGCATATGTATGCACGTGTCCCTTTGAAGTAGGGTTTTGGGTTTCTTTGGATGAATACCCAGAAGTGGGATTACTGGGTCTTTCTTTGTCTCTCGTTATAGCCTTTGTTTTCCATTTGGGAGAGTCTTTGTCTCCTTGTTTTGGCTGCCTCCCTGTGTTTGTTTCTATGTATCAGGAAGATATACACTACATCTCCCAGGACTGGCTGGGTGGCCTTATTAAGGACATGCCCTGTGTACCCAGTGGTACAGTCCCACTGGTCACCAGAACCAAGTGCTCCATGCGTGTGTCCCCTGTGTGGGTTCTGTGTTCCCTTCTGTTGTAGTTGAGCCTTTATTGTTGTTGGCATGTTGTTGGCTGTGATACTGGCCATGACCACTGTACAAGAGATGCTGTGTTAAGGTTGATCCTGCAGAGTGACATCCAACCCAGTGGGCTGTGGAGCCTCCTGAGACAACTTGGGGGTTAATCTGGTGGTGCTCTGTCTGGTCAGAAGCCAATCTATGGGTTTGTTTATTCTGGGGGCTCCATAGGGGTGCTTCTGTGAAAGCCAAGTTCAACTACTTCTTGTGACTGTCCCCAGGATACCTGGTAGGAACTACAAAGTGGTCTGTGGTTTGTCACTGCCTGTGCTAGACTTGCAGGCACCTGGGAGAGGCCATGCTGTCAACTGAGGTCGCCTGTCACCAGTACTGGTTTTAGCACAGCTCTCAAAAGTCCAGTACTTGAGACCTGCTGCCACCTGCCAGCAATCTGTAAATCTCAGTTAATTAAAGAGCCCCAGATAGTATGTGAGTTGGGCATGCAGGGTCCCAAGGAGTCATCAGGGTGGAGCCAGTGGAGTTCACCAGGCCAATGCAGATTCATATTTGGGTGCATGGGATAGGTCTCAACGTGGGATAGATGATGCTCATTTGCCAGCTGCATGGGAGGAGGTTCAACACAGTGACAATGGTGGCTGTCCTTCAGCCCTTTCCCTGAATCTTCACAGTTTGTTTTCTCCCTTACCTCTCCGGCCTCCCAAGCCACCATCCTCCACTGCAACCCAGGTGAGGGACTATGAGCAAGCAAGTCTGCGCACAGTTCCTTTAAGAGGACGCCTGGTTTCCAGCAGCTTTCCATCTCACCCAGATCACCTTTGCTGTGATATCCCTCCAGATTCTCAACCACCACACGTGGTGTGAAGCCATTCCATTTTGCATCTCCACCTTGGTAATCAGTCTTGACGTGGCTTCTTCTGCATGTCTTTATTATAAGATTTCTTTTCTGCTCTTTCAAGGTGTTTTCTACCTTCAAATCGTTCTCAATGATGGTTGTTCTATAACTTAGTTGTAATTTTGATGTGGTCATGGGAGGAGGCGAGCACAGCCTTTCCTAGTCCATCATCATGACTGGAACTTCTTTTTTGCCCATTTTCAAATGCATGGTTCATTTTCTTATTGTAGAGCTTTAGGAATTCTTTATATTTTGAATAACAGCCTTTATCACTATGTCTTTTGCAAATATTTTATCCTGGTCTCCGGCTTGTCTTTTTATTCTCTTTACAGTGCCTTTTGCAGAGCAGAAGATTTTAATTTTTTTTTTGAAATGCCTACAGCACCTGATCTTCCTAGGTGGTCTCCCATCCAAGTACTATCCAAGCCTGACCCTGCTTAGCTTCCGAGATCAGACGAGAAGTTTTTAATTTTAATAAAGTCCAACTTACCCGTCTTTTTCTTTCATAGGTTGTGCCTTTGGTCTTGTATGAAAAAGTCATCGCCAAACCTAATATTATCTAGATTTTTTTCTTATGTTATTTTCCAGGAGTTTTATAGATTTTCATTTTACACTTAAATTAATTTGAGTGAATATTTGTGAAAGGTGTAAGGTGTACATCTAATTCATTTTTCTGCATGTGGATGTCTATGGGTTTTTTTTTTTAATTCTATTAATATGAGTATTACATAGATTGATTTTCTTATGTTAAATCAACCATACATTCCTGGCATTAATGGTGCTTGGTCATAGTCTATAAGCTTTGTAACATGCCATCAGATATAGTTTCATACTATTTTGTTGAAGGTTTTTATCTATATTTATGATCAATATTGGCCTGTGTTTTTCCCTTTGTGATTTTCGGCTGTGGTATCAGGTAATACTGTCTCATAGAATGAGTTTAGATGTGTTCCCCCTTTTAAAATCTTTTGGAAGAGTTTTAGAAGAATTAGTGTTAATTAAACATTTAGTAGAATTCACCAATGGAGCCTCTTGTCTTGAGCTCTTCCTCGTTGGAAGTTTTTTGCTTACTGACTTAGTCTCTTTACTTGTTGTAAGTTTATTCATATTTTCTATTTCTTCTTGAATCAGTTTTGGTAGTTTTGTGTTTCTAGGAACTTATTCATTTTATCTAGTGTAAATAATTTGTTGGTGTATAAGAGTTCATAGTTTCCTCTCTCTTTCTCTCTCAAGTTATTTTAAGGAATTGGCTCATGCAGGCTGGCAAGTTCAAAATGTGTCTAGGTCACCAGCTGGAGACCCAAGGAAGAGCGAATGCTTGCTGCTTAAGTCTGAAGACAGAACCCCCACTTCGGAGGATTAGTCTTTCTCTATTAAGGTCTTCAGCTAATTGAATGAAACCCACCCACATTGTGAAGGGTAAACTGCTTTATTCAGAGTATTCTGATTTAAAAGTTAATTTCATCTAAACAATCTAATACTTTCATAGAAACATCTAGAATAATATCTAATATATAGCCTAGTCAAGTTGACATTAAAATTAATCACAGCTATTTAAAAGTATACTGCTTAAATTCCACATATTTTTGAGTGTCTCCTAATTTTTTATTGATTTCTAAATTCATTCCATTTGGTTGGAAAACACACTTTGTATTTAACATTTAAAATTGATCGAGGCTTATTTGCAGACAGGCATTATCATGAAGAATTTTCTGTGTGCAGGTAAACAGAATGTATATTCTGCTGTTGTTGGGTGAAGTGTTCTATAGGTATTTACTAGCTCTGTTTTGATTTCTAGTGTTGTCTTCTACTTCTTGTTGATCTTCTGCTTAATTTTTCTATCCATAATTGAGAGTGGGGTATTGGAGTCTCCAACTATTATTGTTAAATTTTTATTTGTCTCTTCATTTTGTCAGTTTTTGCTTCATGCATTTTTAAAGCACAAATGCATTCGTAACTGTTGATCTTCCTGATGGACTGAAATTTTCATTATTTTAAAGTACCCATATATCTCCAGCAATAATTTAAAATTTTAAGTCTCTTTTGTCAGATATTATATATTTTTTATCCTTTTGCTTTCAACTTGTATATTTGAATCTGATGTGTTTCTCCTTAAGACAGCATATAGTTGGATGTGTTTTTATTAATCCAGTCTGACAATATCTTCCTTTTAATTAGATTGTTTAATTAGTTCATATTTAATGTTACTCTTGGTATAGTTGGCCCATGAGGGAAGGAAGAAAGCCCTTGACCTTTTAGCTGTACCTGCCCGAAATTTAGTCTTCAAAACATGTGGTTGTGTGGGGAATAAAGAATTCTGGCAGCCTGCCCATCCAGGAAGATTCCATAGCCTTCAAATGGGACTTGGATAGGAATAGAAACCTTGTATCTCTGGTTACATCCACCTGGAATTAAGTTTTCATCATGCTGAACTTGGGAGTGGGAGCAAGTGGGTTGTAGTTCAAAGACTGTGAATAAATATTTTGTCATTTGCTATATATCCTTTGTAAAATTTCAGAGATTTTTTTACATGGTTGTTTTTAAAAACAATTCTTGCTGGTTATGCTTATTTTTGTGGGCCCACAGAGCTTCTGATGTTGCCATTTTCAAAGCAGAACCCACTTTTAAAAATATGTGCTTACTAGGTTTTCTTTTGATTAGGTCTTTATTCTCCTATACGAACATTTTAAGCACATGTGAACCCATGAGGTAGTTTTAAAAGGCTTTAAATAATGGGGTTCACACATAGTCTGTACTAAGGCCAGGTTGCCTGATCTCAATGACCATATTTAGAGTTAGAAAAGGGACTTGACCTCTGGGCACCGAAGCCTCAGAGCAGTTGGTTCTGTTATAATAATAAACTTGAAACTAGACTGAATTCTGGACTTACCAGTGTCTTTCCTGGGGTACAAAGGGGAGAAGGAACTTGATCAAAGTCACACAACTTATAAAAACCAGAAATAGCAACTAGCCTTATATTCCGTATGCCCCTATTGCCACCAACATTAAAACAGGCCCTCATAGGTTCACCCTTTAATAATTCTTCAAGCTTCCTGAAACAGCCTGAGATTCTCTAGAGGAGCATGCCATTTGATTGAGTCACAAAGGCACGAGAAGCCCATCTCTGCACCCATGAGCACATAGACTCAGCCTTAGGAGCAAGATACAGGAAGTAGCCTCATGAATTGTTTCTCCTTCAGCCATCCATGTGCTTGTTTTTTCCTTCCTTGAGTCCTGCCAGTCCTCCTTAACTCTTCTGCATTCTAGTGAATGGAAGAAGGAAGTTCATGCCCTAGGGTTCCCAAGCAAGTTTTTGGAACAATTACAAGGACTTTAGATTTTATTTTGAACAGTACGTATTGCAAAATGAAAACACAAACAAAAACAACACTGCCATCTGTCACCACCATTAGAGTAATTGAGAAGCGATTGTCACACCCTCTGAAGCAGACCAGTGCTGTCCACTAGTGGAGATACATTCAGTGACAGGTTGGTGGATATGTCCAGGAAGAGCCTGAGTTGACTCACTTTTGTCCTGGGTCTCGCAGAGGAGGCTGAGAAGGAACAGAGAGTCTTTCATGGTCCTTCTATCTGGGTCCACATTTCATCACTTATCCGCCATGTCCCTCCCTCTGTCTCCTATGAAGCTCCACTCTTGTCTCTGCTCTCCTTTCCTCCACTGCCGAGGGACACAGCCCCATTCCCCGTTGCCTTCTGGTGTCCTCCCAAAGCCACTGCCTCGGACTCTGGCTAGCTACTAATGGAGACTGTGCTCTGACCAGTGGCTGATTCTGAAGAGTGGAATGGGCAGGTGACCAGATCCAGTTTAGACTCCTCAACAGTGGGGATATCTGTGGGTTACCTTGCCCTTGACCCAGAAAGCAAAGCGAGTCTTAATGTTCTTCTCAAGACAATGTATTCTGGTCCTTTATCAGGAAGGCGTATTCCTCCTGTCAACATGACTAAGTCTACTCTGCAGGGACATAACGACCTTGGTGTGACCTCTAGGGGATATTGGACTTACTCTTGAGCATGGCTCCCTTCCATATTCCACTTCATAGATAAACAGGCAGGGAGTTGTCCTCCATTTTCTCCCAGGTAGGTATCACTAATCTTACCTTTTTATAGATAAAGAAATTGTGACTCATGGAGCAAAGTTAACACAGTAAATTGCAAACAAGGTTTTGAACACCCATCTTCTGCCAATGAGAGCAGTTCCCTTTGCACTTGATCTAAGTGGCTTGTGAAAAGAAGCAACATAAAATGGTAAAAGAAGCTCAGGAGGGTTCTTTCGACCTAGTGGTTCCTTCTTGGTTCCCTGAGCAAGGCTGCATTTCCCCACAACACGCCTTTCTGCTCGTGCTTAGCCCCCTCCTGGAGTCACTGGCTCCCTCTCCCTTTGCCTGATTCCTTCTCACCTCTCAGAGAGCTCTCCCCACTCCAACACTCTTCTTTCCTACCTCAGCTACCATTTTATTTCCATCACAGCTTTTCTATTTGCTATTATCTTATTGGTCTGTTTCCATCAGTTTGCAGTGGTTATTAGCTTAAAATCTTATTGGAGGGCAAGAAACTCATCTGTCTGTTGACTTTGTACCCCCACTTCCTAGTGCCTGGCACAGAGTAAAGGACAACACATGTTTGTTGAATACACAAGGACATTTAAGAGAAGGACAGGGAAGGGAGTGCTCCTGTGTGTCAGCCACCATGTGAGTGCACGGGAAATGGCTATCGCTATCCCTTTGTTTCAATGGAGATCTCGAGAGTCTTAGACAAGGCTACACAGCTGATAAATGGTGTGGCTGGTGGCAAGCTAAGCCTGTCTGGTGTTTTGTCTTTCCTCACCAGCCCAGTGGGGGTCCACACAGTGGATCTTACAGACAACTGGTTCTATAATGTTGGACACAATTCTTTATATATGCCTTAAATTTAGAACCTGGAGTTCATAGGGAAATAGTCACACTGAAAATTTCCTGAGATGGTTACTGATGTGATCCTAGACTCATTGTCTGCCACAGAGGAAGCCCAGGTAAACTGCAGTGACTGGGTTGAGTTAATGACAACAACAGCAGAAGTCCCTGGGACTTTTATAACGGTGATGCCCTGTGTGAAGAGCGTGAAGAGCACCATGTTTCCTCTTCATCTTTATGACAAGTTGGGCACCATGTTGTCTCTTGCTCTCAGGAAAGGAAACCGAAACTCAAGCTCAGTCAATTGGCAGGAGGTAGAAGTGTGCTCTGAGGTTAGTTCTCACCTTGGCCCCTGCCTGCATGGACTTGGTGTCCCCCAGGCTGTGCTGACACAGGCACAAGCTCAGAGAGCGGTGCAGCAGAGGGAGCTCTTGCTTTTGGGGCCCTTACACAGACACCATGTGTCTGCTCGCATGATCTCCTGTAAGCCTCAGGACAGCTCTTAAGAAGTGGGCGCAAGGCTTTTTCTGATGACAATGGGGAAACCCAGGACTCAGGAGTCATCACCCTGCAGGGCATGGACTACAGGGAGGCCTGTCTCGGGGCATGCCTGAGGGTCAGGATGCTGGGATAGTGATTCATTGTTTTGAGCTTGTTTTCACATTTCCAAAGTGGAGGAACCGGCAGTCAGATGCAGATGAAGAGATTGGAGAGGGGACCCCACAGGACCCTTGATTGGGTGCTCAGCTTGGACCCTTGTTGGCATCCCTGCTCTGGCCATCCTGCCATGACCTGCTGATCTCTGTGTGTTTTACAAATCATTTTTGGACTTCATGGGAGCTAACCTCCAGCTTTGCTTATGGTTAAGGGTATCTTGGGAGGAGCCATCACTCACAAAGGGTTCAGAAATACCCACAATGACTCTCTGGGGTCCAGGTGGGTCCAGACTGCTATGCTGAGTGGCCATGAGGACAGCAGCCTTGTTCTCTTCTAACGAGACAGTGGGGACACTGGGGACAGGGGTCGTGGTGCAACCAGTGTCTTCAGTTTGAGAATAGGAGTCAGCTATATGTTGAAATCCTACTTCTAGTCTAGAAGGGGGTGTGTGCTGCAGAGCTGTTCTTCTGTGGTGTCCTGGTTCCTGTTGACCCCAGGCAATGACAGAGATGGCCTGGAGCAGGGAGGAGCGGGCTGGGTCTGTGTTCTGAGTGGTGAGCAGAGGTTGATCACACAAAGCTGTCATAGCGCGGACTACTGGCCCTGCTCTCTGAAGCCTGGAAGAGAGGCCTCTGGGGGGTCTGTCTTCCCTTCTCTTAGGGGCCCCAACATCCACCCCTGCCCTGTCCAGGCATGGGCTAGCAGACTGTGACTTCTGGGGCTGCATATACAGCCCAGCCTGGAGGCTGTCCTTGCATCACATCTGACCACGTCTACAGCATCACTGTTAGCTGACCCACAAAAAAACCAGGGGCTGGGGTGGGTCCAAGAGGAAATGATAACCCAGGGGCCTTTCCCCAGGGTGATGGTCACCAAGCAGAGAGAGCTCAGGTGACTAAGTAACTTGCAGCCACTAGGAGCAAAGTCTGGATTCGGATTTTAATTTTTTATGGTGACTTCGGTTAACGAAATCCAATAAGTTGGAGCTGTATACTTTAACAGTAAGGGATATATATATTTACCTGTGTATTCCTGACCCATAGTTAGATTTCTTTCTGTCACTACATATTTGGCCCTCTTTACGCTGGTAGGTGGGAGTGGGGAGGGAGAAGTAGACGAGGTTCCTCCTGGTTTTAGCCGTCGGAAATGATTCTTGGTTCCTGTTAGCAATCCCAGGAGAAACCCTCCTTTGTTCTGCAGGTGTCCTCCTGGCCTGGCTGTAGGGCTGGTCTCTGAATGTGGCCTAATTAACATTTTTAATTATCTTGCCTCCTCCCTACATTGCTCTTGAAGGCAGCACATCAGCTGTGGGAGGCGTGGGCAGGGGACCCCTCTCACCCACACCCATGGTGGTTGCTCCTGCACCCCCACCAGGTCTTGCCCAGTGGTGGCACTGAAGCCAGACAGGGGAGCTGCCTGTCAGGGAATAACTCTCTGAGAACAGAGAAGAAAAGAGGGGACAGAAGTTGATAAAGGTTCTGCTCATAAAAATGGCCCCAGTTTCACCTTCTCCATGTGACAAGAACAGACCTTCCTGTCTGAGACTGGATCCTGTACCCACGGTCAACCCCACCTGGTTTTCACTGTGTTTGCCAGAACAGTTGTTGCACCCTAATGTGCCCTGTAGTTAGCTTGCTTTCACTTCATTGGTGTGCTCTGTCCCCCTAGACTCCACTCCAGAGGAGCAAAGTCTGACTCTGCTCGGAAACCTCCCAAATGCCAGGGCAGGCCCCATGCATGGCAAGTGCTCTTACAGTGTTTGCTGAATAAAGGCATGAGTTTGGGGAAGAGAGGAAGAGCTGAGCCCAGGCCAGGCCTGAGTGGCTGCAGGTGGGCAAGGTGTCCTTTCAGAGTAGAGAACCTCAAGGTTTAGCTGCCAGCTGGTGGTGTTGCATCCCTGGTCCCTTCCCAACCTGTCCCCCTGTGTGAATGGTGTGTGTGTGGTGGCAAGGACAGCAGAAAGAAGAGGAGGGCAGGGAACTCAGGTCCACACTCAGAGCTGGGAGCACCATGGGTGGCGTGAGGGGCTGCACAGGCCTGGGCCGACCTGGCTCTTTCCCACAGGGGCTGAGCTGCCCAGATGGCTGGGCCAGATGGGTGGCCTGGAAAGTGTGCAGTGGCAGCAGCGCTGGCCATGGGCTCTTCCCTGAGGTGCAGGTTGGGGCTTCACACCTCTGCACCCCATGCAACTGCACAAAACATCGCCCTTGTCTGGGCTGGAAGACCCCAAGACAGAGTGAACTTGACACTTGTCCCAGTGGCTGAGCCCTTTTCCTGAGCCGTGCGGATCTCATGTGGCCTGCGTCTTAGTGCTGACCCAGCCCAGTATGAGACCCAGGGCAAGTCTCTAACATGCTGCTTCTAGCCTTGGTTCCTCATCCGTAAATGGCTAATGAAGGTGACTGCTTCACCAGGTCTGTGTAGGGCGATGCTTGTGACCAATTATCAGGGTGGATGATCTATTCAGTGGGCCACAGCCAGCATGAGGCATCGTGGGGACACACCTTGCTTCTGTATACATTTTGCCACAGATGAACTTTGACTGAATTTGTTCCAGACCACTGGCCTGGCGCCCTCCTCCCAAAAGGTTAATCTGCCTGTGCCCTGCTTTGGGCATGGTCCCTCCTGGCTCGAAGTCCCTCCCTCAGGCAGCAAGCTTTCTGACTGAGCTGTATAAGGTCCCTCGCATACTTGCTCCAACCTCCTGGCAGCTTCCCTCTGCAGGGCCTTCTCTGCGCCAGACCACAGGTGAGGACTGAGGCCGGACTGCAAGGCTGTGAGGGCCAGTGTGAGAGTGGCTGGAAACAGTGTGGGTTGGGGTTCAGGGCAGCTGGTCTGCTCTTCACCTGTGAGGTGTAGCATGGTCCTTGAACCCCTCTGTCTGACTGTTGGCTTTTTTGAGTGAGGACTCATAAGAGGAGAGGACAGCATGGAGGAAAGCACTTTGTGAGGGTTGTCATTCCCCCTGTCCTCCCCCACTCCCTGCTCCATCCCCTGGCCCAGGGCCACTGCCTCGCTCTACATGGTGGCAGGTGGCCAGCAGGGCCTGGGTCCCACCACCTCCAGTGTCCTTGGGCCAGGTCCTCACCTCTCTGGATCTCCATTATTTCCCTCCAAAATGGGCCGGTCACTGGTTCACACCAGCAACTGAGGCAACGTGCCCGATGTGGCTGCCGTGGCCTCTATTCTCACCCCTTCCTCCTTCTCACTCAAGGGAGAGGCCCTTCTAGGAGGCCTGACCCCTGAACCCATCTCCCCACTGGGCTTTGGCCAGAAAGGGTGACTGGTGTGGGGCACAGGCTGCAGAGCACAGAACAGCTGCCCCTGATCCAATCCAGTAGGGGATTCCCCTTGGATCGCTAGATAGCAAGTCCCTCAGGTAGCAGACGTGTCAGCATCCCCTGTGATTGTACCAGTTTCTCTTCCTTTTCACAGACCCCTGATAAGTCGGTCAGAGGATCACGGTGCAGAGAAGTGTTGTATATCTGTTTTATCTGTGGTATGTGTGGAGTATGTATGGTGCGTAGTGAGTGGAAGTGTATCTGTGGCGTGTGTACTTGTATGTATGCGCTGTGCTGTGTGCATGCGTGTTTTATACATGGTGTATGTGTGTTGTGTGTGATGTGCTCTGTGGTGTGTGGTATTTGTGTGCAATGTGTGTGAGTGTGTGTTATACATGGTTTGTGGTATGTATGCATTTGTGTGCATGTATGTGTGGTATGAGTGTGCAGTGGGAGGCGGCAGGCAGCTCCCGGGTAAAGGTCCTTCTCTTTGGAAGGACACAGTGCTCATGGTGTGGCCTTGGAGCTGGGTTAGCGCAGATGCCCCATCAATGCTTCATCTGCAGTCTCGTCTACTACTTCTCAACCTTCAGAGGCATATGGTTATTTAATAACCTCAGGATATCTTAGGGGGAAACCCAGCTTACATACTTTCATTCCCTGAATCCTCTGGGAGTCACTCCCACAAATCCCCTAAAAGAACTCAAGATTGAAAAGTGGTTTTCTAGCACTTTGCAGATATTACAGAAACCAAAGAGGTCATCTTTCTCCTGCACCCTATCACACTGAAAATTTCTCTCCTCTTCCCAAACAGGTAAACCATTTCTCTAATATTATGGATAGAAATTAGGGAAAGAAATATGACTTAAAATTTACTAATTGTCTAAAACATGTCAGTAAATTACAAGAATTATTTTTGACTATCATCGCAGTCCTACGAAGATTTCAGTCTCCATTTCTCATTGGAACGAGCCTTGAGAAGTTAGAGGTTTGCCTAAGTCTCAACATGAAATGGAGCAGAGGCAAAGGGTGCTTCTTGAGAGACTACTAATTCTCCAAATTATTAATTTTGCAATATAATTAATTTATCAACTAATTATATTGCCATCCTGCCTCCAAAATCCTTAAATTCCCTCTGCTATACTGTGTTATTCCACCCTAACATTTGTATCACTTGATATTAGAACAAATATTTGTCTTTTTTTTTTAATGTAATCATATTTTTCCTACTTGGATAAGTCATAACTTATTTCGAATGAGAATTTTGTCCATCTTCATTAAACTTTTTTGTCTTAATATTCAAAATCATTCAGGAAAACTAAGCAAAAAAAAAGATTGCAAGAATTTACATATCTGCTGTTCCTTTCCTAACAAGCATTTATAAGTTGCTTCTGAAAGTGGGCAAAATGTTAGTTTTGCCCCAAATAGAATGTGTCCCTCTCTGGCTTTGGCTGCGTGTCGCAGTCTAGTTATTGTGTGTAGGTGCACAAGCCTCAGCAGAATCATGGTTCAGATAATAGAAGAGGATGAATTAGACTATAGAAAATATATTATATGGGAGTATATTTTAATATCTTCACAAAAATACTGACAATTGTCCCTGGACTAGTAGTGAAAAGGGAGGGGTAACAGTTTGGGAGCTTGTCAGCATTCTGCTAGACACTTCTTGTTAGCCATTTACATTTACTCAACTATTTTGTTATGTTCTGCTTTTGGTGATTTAGACACATTCGCTTTTATTTGAGGAATACTTTATAATATGTTCTGAGATACTTTAATAGAGCATCCTAAGCTGTAAGCATGTATCAGGTCTTATAAGCTCTCTTAGAAACTTTATGAAGCATAATCACCAAGAATAATGATCTATTTGCAGACACTTAATCTAAAAATGTTAGGCAAAAATGCAAAAAAGCATATCATTCTGTTTGGTTCAGAGTATTTTTTTATGAATAGTCTTGCATATTTATAGATCATCTGTGTGTGTTGTGTGTGTGTGTCTATGTGTATATATATTTGCTGAGCAATGATATAAATGTATTTCTTACTATAGATCATAGTTAAAAACTTTAAATGCCATTATCCAAAAAAATCTGATAGAGAGCTAGAACTCTTAAGAAACTTTCCCATATCCAGAAACCAACCTTTTACTTTAAACACTTGCTTCACTTCTGTGGAGCTTTGTTTGAATAACTGTAAAAGCTGCTAGAAGGATGTACAGAATGAACTAAAACTCAAAAAACAAAAAGGAAACAGTAATGGAATCATTGCAAATACCTGAGTGAATAGTCAATTTTTAAAAAATATAAATATACCTTAAAATTCAGTTAATAAATGCTGAAAGCAGACTAGTGGGATTCAGACATTAGCTGTATTGCTGGTTGAGGAACCCTGGGCAAAGTTATTTAACCACTCTAGGCTGTACATCCTCATCTATGAAATGAAGATAAAACTACCCTTTGTCTCCTCAGGTGGGTAATAGAATTAAGTTATGTAGTCCATATATTGGATTCAGTGCCTCACGGTAACGCATTTTGAACAACTGTTAACTATTAGCCTATTAGTTTTACAGCTTTACAGGGCGGATTACAAAGTACTAATTTAGAGACCTAAAATTGTTTTGTTTTGTTTTACTTGGTTTTATATGCTTGCACAGTTTATAACCTGTTAAAAATATCTGCAAAATTAGTAGTCTCTCAAGTAAAAAATAAATGTTGCTTTTTGATCTCTGAAGAGATATTATTTATTTGTGAGTTTCTGTGGTGCAACGTTAAATAGCGATAGCTTTATTTTGCTTAATTTTTTTCTCTAGAATCTTCATAGTTTGACTAAACAGGAGTGATTTTTGTTTTTTTAATGCTTACAGCAACTGGTATTCCTAGGTGGTCTCCCATTCAAGTACTGACCAGGCCGACCCTGCTTAGCTTCTGAGATCAGATAAGATCAGGCACATTTAGAATGGTATGACCATAGACTAAACAGGAATGATTTTAAAAATGATTTCAGACAGTTATGTTTAAGTACATTCTTTTTCATAGAAGCCCACAAAATATGAAATGGTCAAGGTAAAAAAATTAGACACATTAGTTTGAGAGACAAATGTGAAAAACAAAGATATTAACACATAAAAAATGCACTTTTAAAACACAAATTTTTCTGATTATAAAACGAACATATACTCATTATTAAAATGTAATAAATACCAAAAGATAAAAAGAACAATGTTAATATTTTGGTGTACATTTTCTGTGCATATATAATGCTAATAATTTTTTAAGTAGGATCATACCAGAGTTTTATAAGTTTATTTTGTCTTCTTATTACATCTTGTATGTTTTCCACATCAATATGTATAAGTCAATAGTGTTGTTTCAAAATATGTATTATACTATTCTTTGTTTGGATCATAATTTTTTGACCGATTACCTATTTAAGAACACTTACCTTATATGCAATTTAAAATTTACAAACAATGCTTCTATCCTTATACAACACTACCTGTCCTCCAAATAGTTTTCTTCCAGTTCTCAAATGTAGCTTTAATTATTGAATTCCAACTATGTGATAATCACAGTGTTAAGAGCATTTTATACATACTGTACAATAAATGTACTGTTATTTCATGTAATTATTATAATTATAACATTATGATACATGTACCAGCATTAACTCCATTTAACCAAATAGGCAACTGAGAATTAATACAGTTGAAAATTTGACAAAAGTCCACAGAAAGCTAGAATTATAATCAGTACAAATGGGTTCCAAAACCCTTGTATGTAAATATCACACTATGCTACTTCTCTCCTATAGTATGTACATCTTAATTTTTTATTAGTACTTATTGTTTCCAGAAATTTTAAATTAATTTCGTTGAATAATATAAATTCCAGTTTATCGAACTGCAATTCATTTGCCCTTAGTCCTCAGTACATTGTCTTTTATGGAACCCTGTCAATTAGGTGTGTGACACATTCAAAATTTCATGGCATTATCAAAAGAGACAAAATAAAAAATTGCTGAGGAGTTTATAAAACCAATTACAAAGTTAAGAATTAATATATTGTGTGGAAAGAAAACAGAACACGTTATTGGCAAAATTATGTTAGCAAATGACTTTACAAAATGCCACATAACATGAATAACAGACAATGTCAAAGAGAAACTGTTAGGGTCTTTGTATTCTGATAGTTTTCTCTACAGTTACATGAAGCTCAGGTGCGTATAAAATCATCAAGTGTTAGCGTATGTATGGTTCACATACATGAGGGACATTTTGTTCACTGAAAATGTATACTAGTAAAGAAGAGATATTTCTTTAGTTACTGCTTATTATTCTTTTGAAAAATATTGCAGGCTCAGACCATATTTTGCTGAGATTAGAAGTGAATAAGCACTAGTTATTGTGCCCCAGGAAAAGTTGTTAATAAGCAAATGTCAGAGGTTGCTCCTTAGTGCCAATATTTAAAGTAGCTTTAGGCCTGAGACCAGTTGGCAGCCAGTCTAATTAACCCTGACCATGGTTCAACATCAAGAAAATAATAATGAGCATTGGGAATATAATAAGATAGTGGACATTAAGTATAAATGTAAAACTCTGCTTTTCTAGAGTATACTGGTTATTGAAAGGAAAGTTACTTTTGAAGTGAGGGGGAAGAAACAAACATTTCTTCCCAAGACTGATTCTGCCATGTCTGTGATTTCAAGTATACCTAGGAGGATATCTCAATGATATATTCAATATGTAGCACAGCCAGAAACAATTATATATTGCCAGAAAAATGACTTTTCTGAAATAAAGATAATAGGATCCCTTAACAAGACCAAAAGAAAACCATGCAAAAGACTGGATCACTTATAGATCGACTTTTTATAATATTTGATGATTTTCTATATTTCCCAGTTGCCTTAGAAATATATTGACGGCATATCATCAAGCATATTTAAAAATCACATCCATATGATGCATTAGATCATGAAGAAATCATTTTAGACTCAAATGTCACTGAAGAGTAAATTAGAAAGTCATTTACCCTTGACTCCCTAATAGTTGAGTGAGTTGAATCCTTTAACCTTTTAGCTTTGATCATGATATATTGACTTAATATCTGATGAAACACCAGAATTAGATCTCAGTATTCAAAACTATGTAGCAGAGCCTCAGTGCTTGCTTTAAATCTTAAAAGACATAATCAAAAGTTTAAATTTAATTTTACTAAGAAACCAAATGCATAAGAGCCTATTTATCCTAGAGTCAGATATAAACAGCATCATCCTGCTTATGAAATAATATTGTGTTTTATTATATTTATCTTTTATATAAGTGACATTTTCGTGTATCTAAAAATTGGCAAATCTTTTGCATACTAAGTATTCATTAAAAAGTCTGCAGATGCTGAAAGATTGATGTCATGCTTAGGAATATCTTCTTCATAGCTCTTGTATGTTATCCCAGCGCTTTTTACATTGAGAAGAGAGCAAATTTTATTCCAAAAATAATAATAATAATAATAAAGAATCAAGTGTAACAAACCATGTGTGTAGGAGATTGAGGATATTTGGGGGTTTAAAAGCAATAAGAGAAGAGAAATAATTTTGGTGGTACTCATTCCCACATTTTACAAATTATCAACTTAATATGATTTTTAATGTGACTTATGAATATAAACTTTTAATATGACATAAATAAGACTTGATTTTTGTAGCACATAGACTATGCACTGAAAAAACAGAATGGGGTATGGGCACATGGAAACTTAAGACACAGTTTATAAATCTTTGACATTTACCTTTACTTGATACATATTTTCCATATGTATCAAGCCAAAATTTAGATGCATAATACTGCTAGACTGATCAGCAAATATTTATGAAGAACTCATTAATTCAAAGCATACTGTGAGGTAATGTAGGAATGGAAACCAATGAGACTTGACTCCTTTCCTAAAAGACTTAGTAGTTTTATTTTCCTCTTTCTTGTGCCCTAAATTTTTCCTTTCACATAAGTTTTCATTTGAGAGAATATATAGCAATCTTAAAGTATTCCAAGGTAGTTGTCAAACAGATAATTTGTTAGGGGACATGTTTTTTTGGCAATTATATTCCCTAACAAAAATTAATCCTAGATTCCTTTTAATTCTCCAGCATCCAATCAGTACTAGTTCTATTCAAAATGTAAAGAGATTTTAATTCTATTCTCCAATACAAGGGGATACATGAAACTATAATCTAAGGAGATCTATAGAGCATCTGGGGACAGCTAAAAGAAGGAAAATGTGTCTCTGTGTACTCAAAACTGCTCACTCTCATCTGTTAAACAGCTGGACTGTTTCTCCGTTTTTTCTTCTGTTGAAGGATATTCTACATAGGTCACCATTCTTACTCTCTTTTTCAGTGAAAGCTACTGACCTTATCAGTTTAGATTAGTCCTACTTTCTCTTGATTAAAAAAATAGGGCAGCAATAGTTTTCTAATATATACAGAACTGTGTATTACTATATGTGGGGTGGGAGGATGACTTTGTAGAGAAGGAAAGACTTACTTAAGGTCCTTAGATTAAAGAGGCAGAATAATCTTAGCAAAGGCGGAGTCTCACTTAATTTTTTTCTTTACTTTTTTTACGTACTTATATATTTTTTCTTAATGGATTATAAAAATAGATCTGAATGTTGACATGAAAAAAATAATAGTTTCCAAAGAAAGATATATGGAAGAATATTCTTGGGTAGCAGAACCCAAATACCTATGTGTCCTTTTTTTTTTTTTAATACTTTAATTTTACAAGGAAAGTGAAATTTGAAATGGCACTTCCTAATGGGAGAAAAAGAGCAAAACAATATATATCTATACCAAAGTACTGTATACTTGAAACTAATTTAAATAAATAATTATTTTTTTTTAAAAGAGCTGAGCTATTAGCACAGATAGTTAGAAGTAAGGTTGAGGACACAATTAACAGGCTAAAATTGCATTGGTATAAAGTCTATGAGCACTAGAGAAGCTGTGGCAGCAGGGGTCAGGACTGAGTTGGCTTCATTAATAAGACATCCTTTCACTTCCTTCCTGTCTGCCTCATATCATTTGTCACTGTAACATACAAACATTCTTAAGAGTCTACAAGTGAATTCTAATTGAGAAAGTGTATTCATTGTGTAGTGTGTGTTGTCTTTTAAAGTAGAAGTTTCTCTTTCAGGAATACTTAGAGTTAGTTTGAAGTGTTTGGGTAAAACTTCAGAGAAAAAGTGTCACAATAATAAATTGACACTATTAAAGCAGAGGTCAGCCTTTCAGAAAAATTCATCAACCAGTTATTGACTGCATTCAGTGGAACTATTGGGGGTAAAGTCAACCACATGTACATGTGGGTAATCTGTTCGTAAACTTGTCTGTGCTGTAAAATCCTTTTAAAAAGTAGTAATTTCTGAAATGAAACAGGTTGTAGGAAGATGGCAAAAAAAATCAATCCTGTTAAATGTTCTAGTTTTAAGACAAGTTTCTAGTTCTCAAATTCATCTGCAAAACCGCTTCTTTAAACAAGTGATACTAAAGGCAAGATTTCTCTGTGTTTATAGTAGTATTCAAATTATCTTGGGGAAAAAATGAGACAACGAGACAACGATCAAGTTATCAGTAAGGGCAATCACCAGAAAAGGGCTGGGCTATATCAGTGTCTGATTTAAAGCCTTACTTTGAGAGAGAAAACATTTTGCCAAAAGTGAACAAAAGACCAAACCAGAAAAGCTACAAGGAAGAAAATGATCAGAATCAAGACAGACTTGGATTAGCAGCCACTTAAAGGTTCATTATTAATGAACATAGCATAACTACATAAATCTGACCCTAGACCAAGGCTGTTTGTCTTTTTAATCTTTATATTTATGTCCCCACCCCACCCCATCCTTGAGTAGTTCATTTTCTCTGTATCGGGGCCTACTATGGGATAAATATTGCAGGTAATTCAGAAAATTTTACTGAAAGGAATAGTGACCAGAAGGGTTATGATACAGTATTTTGTTTATGCATCCTCAAAAATCTCATTAAAATATACATACTATGGGCAAGAAGTGGTATTTACATATTAGTATTCTCTGTCACTGTATATTTTGCAAATGTGGGTTTCTCATTATTATTATTTTCTTTCTAATTTTATTTTTACCCAAGAAAGAGCATAGCTATAGAGGAGAATATATAGGATTATCAAGTTTTTATCATGATAATAAATCTAAAATCATAGCAATGTATGATATAAAAATGTTCTACTAGATTATATTATATGACCTTCATAAAAGCCCTGTGATATTGACAAAGCAGATATTTTGCCTACTTTTCAGAGAGAGAGAGAAGTTGAATCTTAATAAAGTTTAGGGTCTTTCCATAAATGGCATAACTTGTCAACGTCACAGGTAGAAATGATACCAAGACCATTTAACTCTAAAGAAAGTATTACCTACTATATTGCCTCTGACCTAATTTTCTGCCTTTTTTTTTGTAGTTGCATAACCTTGGACAAATTACTTAATTTCCCTAAACCTGAGTTTCATACCTGAAAAATGCAGATGCTCAATGCTATTTACCTCGTAAGTTTGTTATGAGAAAGAAATGACATGCTGAATATAATTGCTCGGCTCAGTGCCAGGGAGCACAGAAACCCTTACAAATGCTACCTATGCTATTATTTCACTGATTAGATAGGAGAAAAATTTAGAGAAGTTGAGGATTTCTTCACAGACATTAATTCAATAAACATTTATTGTGTGTATATTACATGCCAGGCACAATACTAGGTACTGGAAAAACAAGAACTTAAGATACAGTTTCTTGCCTGGTGTGCCTTTTTGCCTAAGGAAGGGAAGTAAACATGCAAACTAATACTTGCCAAAAGTAATAAATGTATTTCAATTATTAAGACAGAGTGGAGAGGGGGTGTTGTAGGCATCAAGCACAGAATGGTCAGAAAAAGTCTGGAGGTTTAGATGTTTCCTAGAATGTAGCATTCCAGACAGGAAAATAAGCAGAGGCAATGAAACAGGAACCGCTTCAGTGTGTTTGGAAAAGTACACATTTTAGTATGACTAGAGTTAGAGGATGATAAGGGTCCCAATATGATAGAAACTAATGGTTAGATAAGGTGATAATTTTTATTAAAAGCTGATGTCATTTTCTTCTTTCTTCCTTTCTTTTCCTTTCCCTCCTCTCTCCCTCCCTTTCTTATTCTTTCTTCCTTTTTTTTTTTTTTTTTGCTTTTTAGTATACCCCTTCTCCATGCTTCAATTTCTAACCCTCAGGCATACCGTAACCTTAGTATATGTTGGCGCTGAGCGCAGGGCTAATAGAAGAATTGTACCACCAGCATTTGTTCAGCAAGAAACCTGGTGGGTGGATTAAAATTTTAGATAGGATGGCTAAGTCTTGTGTCTTTTTAAACAAAGAAGATAACTTCGTTCAAAGAAGGGAACCATAACACTGCCCTGTTAGGGGTTAGGAAGGGTTCATAAACAGAATATAATGAAAGGCCATCATTGAAATAGTTTAAGCAGAGCTCCCTTCCCCCATATCGCTACACCCCTGTCTGCTTTGCTTTTTGCCACTTGGAGATAGCTCACTTCGGTTGCGCACCCTACTCCAAAAGCCCCCACTTAAGGGGTGAAGAGGTGAGGCTTTCCAGATAAACAGTGAACTGTGTGCTCTTCCTTGCCCAGTTGAGTCTCTCATTTACCTCTCTCTCCTTCAGTACTTTCTCCTGGATATATTTTCACAGCATGGGGCCTTCATCTACACAAGTACGTGTGCGCACTCTCTCTCTCTCTCTCTCTCTCTCTCTCTCTCTCTCTCTCTCTCTCTCTCTGAATAATGGGAACCTACTTATTACATCATCTTACTTTTGTGGAAAGTTAGTTTCTAAATTCTCTTTCTTCCTCAGTGACTTTTTTTTTCAATGAGTAAAATGAATGACGGTATTTGTTTGCAGCTTGCAGTGTTGCCTGTGAAGAACACCAGTAATTCATTTAGGAAAATTGCTTAATCCATGCTATGCAGGGCTATTATATCTTTTCTGCTGACAGGGGAAAAGAGTAATATCCCAAATTGAAATAACTGGAAAACCAGATTGCTGAATTAAAAGTGAAGATATCATTTAGATGTACCCTCCAATAACTGGTTAGAATTGGAAGCATTTAAGTCTGTATATAATCAAATATTGCATCCTTGTTTTATGTTAAATAGATTTTTATGGAAGGGCGATAAAGGAGGACATCTGCTTGCTAATTTGATTAAAAACACAATGGATCTCTGTTATTTCAGCTATTAAGACTCCAAAAGGAGGAAGTTGATTAGAAAAAAAAACAAAAAACTAATTTCATATTTGAGATCTATTATCAAACATTACAAATGTTTGTAAAGTTAAATTATTTATAATAATTGAAAATATGTTTTCATAATCACTCTCAGAAAAGAATAGATACATTTCTAACTTCTCTTTAAAATGAAAAAGTATCTAAAGAGATAATAGCACTCTATCATCAGGATGTATGGGAAAGAGAAGGTATTTTATTAACCATATAAGCTCATTTACATAAAACACAACAGAGATTGAAAGAATTTCACTTGGTAAAGGCCATCCCAAACACAGATCTGTAGAGTCCCATAATTTAAGAACTGTACCATTCTCTGTTTATACTGTTATAATTTCTTCATTGTGTCATAGCTGTTAGTGAACATATCCTTTTGTCTTATTATTTGTTTATCCACGAAACAGATATTTACTAAGCTCCTATTGTGTGGCAGATGGTGTTTCAAGTACTAGGGACACAGTAGATAAAACTCCCTACCAACAATAAATCTAGTTGTAATCTAGTTGAAATGGACAATTTAAAAAAATATTTATATATATAGTATGCTGGATAATAATAAATTCCAGGGAAGAAAATATGTAGTAAAATATAAGGTATGGGGATGCATTTTAATTTGAGTGATTAAAAAAAAAAAAAAAAAGACCTCACAGAAGGTCTTCCAGTCAAGATGGCAGAGCAGATAAAATCTGTGCTCGTCACCTCCCATGACCACATCAAAATTGCAGATAAACTACGGAACAAGGATCTGTCCTTGAGAATAGCCTGAAGTCTAGCTGAACAGAAGTTTTATAACTAAGGGCATATAAAAGAAGCCATCTCAAGACTGGTAGGAAGAGTGGACACACAGAACAGGCTGGTCTCATATTTACATGTGGTGGTTAAAGTTTGGAGGAATATCTCAGCTATGGAGGTGCCCCTGAAGAGAAAGAGGTCCCAGCCCCACACCAGAATTCCCAGCCAAGGGCTCCAGTGCTGGGAATAGAAGTTCCCAAACATCTGGCTGTGAAAACCAGATGAGTTTGTGGCTCAATGATATGGAGGGCAACTAGAGTACCAGGTGTTCCCCTTAAAGAGCCCACACACAGTCTTACTCACTGACAAACTCACTCACTCTAAGCTCCAGCACTAGGGCAGCAGCTCAAAGGGCACCAGGGACATAGGAAAAGAACTGAATAATCTGGCTTTAGGGCAAGGGCTCAGGGGCAGCTTTATTCCAGGTAGAAGTGCTGGTAGAAGCCATTGTTCCTTTGTTGAACCCTCTCCCTACCCAGCCTTTACTCATAGATGGGTACCATATCTCAGCCTCCATCAAGCTAGCGAACACTCTTCCCCTGGCCCTGGTGATTACCTGAGACCCTGTCCCACCCAACTTGTGTGCCTACCCGAGCCACTTACAGTGGCTTTTCCATACAAATGGCCAGTCATGGCTGATGCTGCAGACTTAACTAAAATCTCTCAAAGATTCACACACCCCAAACAAGCAGCATCTGCTGGCCTCAGCATGCCCCCTACCTCTTGCTAAGCAGCCGTAAGCCTAACACTAGAAGCAGCCAGCTTCAGTTCACAGCTTAGCCTCTCCCAGGCACTTCCAAGCCTAGAACAAGTGCCAACCATCTTCAGATCACTTTATAGCTCATACCAAGTGGCCCTAGGCATGGCACAAGAAGCAGCTGAACTTGGCCTGCAAGAGGACTGAGAATCAATACACCCAGTGGCCAGATTCAGACCACACCAGAGCAATACCCAACCACCTCCAAGATGACACATCCAAAGGATAGACTCAGCAGGCACCATAGCTCTGCTAAAGTAAATCCTGCTCTGTAGCTTCAGTACCTGCACAATAACTCCTCCATTGTAGTCACAGCCAGTCCTCGCAATCAATTGAGCATGAAGTTCAATCTCTCCCACTGATGTGTCAACAGTAATCAAGGCTCAAACTACAACAGGAGGGCACGCACAAAGAACACAACTGGAGCACCTGGCTAGGTGACCAGGGAGACTGCACCAGTGGGCCACACAGTACATTTACTACATAAGGCCACTCTATGAAGACTGAGAGACAGCAGCTCTACCTAATGTATAGAAACAAACACAGGGAGGCAGCCAAAACGAGGAGACAGAGAAGCATATCCCAAATGAAAGAACAGAACAAAACTCCAGAAAAGGAACTAAACAAAATGGAGACAAACAATCTATCAGATGCAGAGTTCAAAACACTGGCTATAAGGATGCTCAGTGATTATAGTGAGAACTTCAACAAAGAGATAGGAAACATAAAAATGAAGATAGAAAATATTAAAAAGAACCAGTCCAAGATGAACAATACAATAACTGAAATGAAGAATACATTAGAGGGAATCAATAGTAGATTAGATGAAGCAGAGAACCAAATCAGCCATTTGGAAAACAAGGTAGCAGAAAAGCCCAATCAGAACAGCAAAAAGAAAAAAGAATTTTTAAAAATATCAGAATAGTTTAAGAGGCCTCTGGGACAACATCAAGCATACCAACATTTTCATGATAGGGGTGCCAGAAGGTGAAGAGAGAGAGAACCTATCTGAAGAAACAATTATGGAAAACTTCCCTAACCTATTAAAAGAAATAGACATACAATCCAAGGAACTGCAGAGAGTCCAAACAAGATGAACCTAAATAGGCCCACTTCAAGGCACATCATTATTAAAATGTTAAAGGTTAAAGACAAAGAGAATTTTTAAAATAGCAAGAGAAAAGGAGTTAGTTACTTACAAGGGAGCTCCCACAAGACTGTAAGCTGATTTATCAATAGAAAATTTGCAGGCTGGAGAGATTGGCAGGAAATAATCAAAGTAATGAAAAGTAAGGACCTACAACCAAGATTATCCAACAAAGCTATCATTTAGAATCAAAGGACAGATGAAGAGTTTCCAAGACAAGAAAAAGCTAGAGGAGTTTATCACCACCAAACCAGTATTACAAGAAATGTCAAAGGGACTTTTTCAAGAAGAAAAAAAATATATCAAAAATATGAATAATAAAATGTCAGTAACTACATATCTGTCAACAATTACTTTAAATGCTTTAAATCAAAAGACATAAGGTGGTTGAATGGATAAGAAACCAAGACCCTTACATATGCTGCCTACAAGAGACTCCCTTCAGATCAAAAGACACAGACCGAAAGTAAAGGGGTAGAAAAAGATGTTTCATGAAAATCAAAACAAATAACAACAACAACAAAATGCTGGGGTTCACTTTTATGTGGAATCTAAGGAATAAAAAGAACAAACTAATCAAAAACAGACTCACAAATATAGTGGACAATTTGGTGATGGACAGAAGGGACGGGGAGTGGAGGACTGGGAGAATGGGGTGAAGGGTTAAAGAAGTACAAATTAGTAGTTGATAAATGGTCACAGGAATAGGAGTATGGCATAGAGAATGCAGTTAGCATTAATGTGTCGGCTAGGTGGAGGGCCAGAGGAAAGAGGGAGCAATTAGGGGATCGTTTTATGAATTATATAAATGTCTAATCAATGTACTGTACTCTTGCAAATAATTCAAATAAATTATTTAATTAAAAAATTTTTAATAAAAATAAATAACTAGGGTAACAATACCTATATGACAAAATAGACTTCAAACCGAAGGCTATATAGGAGACAAATAAGGACCGGGTATCCCCACTTCTGGAAATTTATTTAAAGAAATCCAAAACACTAATATGAAAGGACATATGCATACATATGCTCATTGCAGCATTATTTACAATAGCCAAGATATGGAAGCAACCTAAGTTTCCATCAATAGATGAATGCATAAAGAAGAAGTACATATATGCAATGGAATATTACTCAGCCATAAAAAAAGAATGAAATCTTGCCATCTGCAACAGATAGATGGACCTAGAAGGTATTATACTAAACAAAATAAGTTAAACAGAAAAAGACAGATTCCATATGATTTCACTTATATGCAGAATCTAAAGAATAAAATAAATGTACAAACACAACAGAAACTAACTCATAGATACCAAGAACATTTTGATGGTTGCCAGATGGGAGGGTGTTGAGGGGATGGGTGAAAAGGGGAAAAGGATTAAGAAGTACAAATTTGTAGTTACAAAATAGTATAGCATAAGGAATATAGTCAATAATATTATAATAACTATGTCAGATGGGTGCTAGATTTATTGGGTGATCATTTTGTAAATTATGTAAATGTCCAATGACTATGTTGTATACCTGAAACTAATATAATATCTATCATACATCAACTGACATTTAAGATAAAAAAATATTTTTAAAAACGACTTCACTGAGGAGAGTTTTGAGTGAAGATTTAAAAGATATGCAGGAGGTACCCTTGTGGATATCTGAACAAAGCTTTTTGGCAGATGTGCAAAGGCCCCGAGGCAGACATGTACCTGGCTTGTTGAGACAACAGTGAGAAAGCTTGTGGTGAAAGAGCACATCAGCGAGGTAACAAGAATGGGTTGGGGTGGTTGGTGGTAGGGAATATTTCGTTAATTTTTGTAGATTACAAGGTCACAGTAAAATCTGACTTTTAATCAATGTGAAATAGGAAACAGGCTGAATTTGTGCAGAAGCAAAATGATCTGCCATTAGATGTGAGCTTCTAAATGGCAGAAGATGCTGTGGACCATGCAGCTTGTACCTTTTTCTAAGGCACCTCACCTGGTACTTCTTACATAGGGTTCAGATTATGTCTTAAATAAATCATAGTTTCAAAGAAAATTCCAATTTCCTTTTTTAATTTTCAGTCTACCACTTTACCGTTTTATAGAAACTCAAGAACTTTGTTATCTACTTTATTATTTTTAGTAGGTAATCAATACTGGAAGGTATTTATTAAGGTTGCGGATTACCTTTTTACACAGCAAATTATTAAATTAAAGAAAATGTTTCTCTAATTGAAACACACTAAAAAAGACAAATTTTAAAACTGCCAATGAAAATATCAGGGGTTCTATTTTTATAATTCAGTTTTAAATGCCTAGACAGTACTTCCTAAGAATAGGCTAATTTGATCAGAGCAAAAACTAACTAAATAATCAATGAAATAAATTAAATAAATAGATAAATAGATAAATAAATAAGCAGAACTCTTGGTTCATCATGTATATGGTAATATTCCTTGTTTTGCCTCCTCTGAAACTACATTTAAAGAGAAATAAATTACTTCTTGAGTGCCACTTTGTTATAGAACATAGCCAAAGGGAAATGTCTAAATTTCGATTTCACGTACCTTCTCATTCTTTTCCATATTACCTTAAAACCGTATTACTACTTGGTAAAAGTTTTGTTTTATTCTAAAATGGTAAAATGATTTTTAAATTTATTTCAAAGTATTCATCCAGAAGCCAGCTAAATATGCTCATGAGTCTGCTGCATCCATGGTTTTATTGCTGTTAATTGACAAGCCCTATTGGACAATACTAAATTTGGAACTGAAAATTCTTTATCTTTGGATAGTTGTAATTTAATCAAGCTTGCTTTAGCTCTCTTATTATTTCATAATGAAATATAAAACATCTTATGAGCAAATGCCTCTCTTCCAGAAATTAAATAGAGAACAAAGAATTCACAGGCCAAAGAGTAACAATCAGTACAAATGCAATTACCTCCTTACTTATGAGGTAAAGCAACTCTCCCTTTTTATTTCTTATCTAATATTAGAGTAGCACAATCTTTTCTCTCAGTTTGTAAAATAACCTATTATCCTCATCTTTATACTAAGGCAAAATAAAAGGATAAGCAACTGTGAGATATAGAAATAGTAAAGATACTGGTATATTTTGGGGGAAAATCTAAGTTTCAGGAAGCATGTAATAGTAGATTTTAAACCTAAAGATAGAAGTAAGCCTTCTTTATATTTCTAAAAGCAATATGAACATTTGCCATTAGTAGCCCCCAGAGGGAAGATTCTTTTTTCTCTATTTCTCCTTTGCTAATTGAAATGATAAAGACTCCAGGAAGGATGGTCAAATAATCACCCCATACAAAGTGCTAAAGCATCATTTGATGGCTAGCCATGATGGATTCAGGCTTGCATAACTTATCTGCAGGAATTCTTTGAAGATATCATAGCCATGCTAGATAAAAGATATTCAGGAGCTGAAATACAGCTAATATTTTTTTTTGGGGGGGGGGGGGGTGGAGTACATTTGATATAGTTTCACATCAGAGATAAAAGTAAAAGAACCACTGAACAGGAGATAAAGAACACCGGAGGGAAAATTAGTTTTAGAAACAACTTCAAAGAGAAGCCTTCAAAAGAAACATTTATGGTAGGAAAAAGGTGTTGAAGCAGGACAGAACATGTGCAACTAACTAAAGGACAGTCATCCAATAAAATCCATTTTTAACCCACCACATGCCTCACAAAAATGGTATCTGGAATTCTTTCTACCTGTAGTAGTAGACTAATCAGTCATTAAGCTGGAAATGTGAAAATCTAGGTTGTAGTGACAGGAAATTACTAAACGACCTGGAGCAATTCACTTAACCACTCTAGCTCTCAGATTCTTACCTAAAGAATGGAAAATTAAGGCTGGATAATGACCATGTCCTACCTATCTCCAAAATGATTTTATTCTAAGCACTCCTTAGAACTCTGGGGAATTTGGAGGATAGAAGCCAGTCAACAACCACCATCAAAAAATAATCAAAACATGAATAAATATTCATCAAACATGTCTCATCATTGAGGTGGATAAAGTTGGAGTGCTCTTTAGTACATCAAAAATAGACTCACTGCTGGCTTTCTCAAATATTATGGTTTTGTTTTCAGTAAAAAATTACAGGCACAATTAGTCTAGCTGTGGAAATGTGCTATGAAGGCCATTTATTCCTGGGTTCTTGATAACTTCATTAACCCTATGAGGTCAGTGAAATATTGCAAAGCCTGGGATGGCCTTTGGGAAGCTCAGGTTGTAACAATTTTGTATTGCTCAAGATACATATTGCTTCAGGTATATATTTTGTAATGGGGTTGAAAAAACATTAAATTAAGAAAAAATTAACTAACTACTCCTATAGTAGTATAGTAAATAAAAATTTAAATAAATCTAATATCTTTTTGTAATACATAATTCACAGAGCAATATCAATGATTAAAATGATTAAAATTCTTTCATTCTGACACTATACATGCACACAAATCCTGACAAAATGTTCAATGGCTTTTATATGACTATGGCTTAAAACTTGGGCTGTTTGATTTTTGAACAACTTGAGCAAATAGACCACTTTCATTGTATAATTTTCTACAATTATTCATATAGTTAGTATTCCATGCATTTTTGCTAAATTGAATTTAATTCTTCTACCACCACCAGAGTGCATTTGTTTTAATGAGGAATATTATTACTAATTTAGATGACATGTAACCAAGTTTAAGAAAGACAAGCCCATTGAAACCCACAAAGGAACATTTTAGGAGTAAAATAGAAATAGTGACTTAAAATTTACCCTCTCCCCCCATTGTCTTACATTTAAAAATAGGCAAATATTTTAATGCTTACAATAAATGTCTTCTCAGTATACTCATTCTTAAAAAAGAATTCTCATTTCTCTAAGTCACACAAAACTGATTGCCTTAGATCAGGTCTATATTACCAACATCAAGCAAAACTCAATTATTCGCAAATCATCAGCAGAGCCAAGAATAAACCTTATTGAAATATGGACATTGCTAGAAAAAAATACAACTGCAACTTCCATTAAAAGCAAACCATACTTTGCCAGAATGTGTAATAATTATAATTCTAGAGTAAAAAGTATTCTCTACCCACCTGGATCTTGGTTCTTTTAGAAAGAACAATAAGACATACCTAATCATAACTTCAATCTAGGAGAAAAAATGGTGCAAATTAGAGATTTTTAGATAAAGTGTCATGAGAATTCAGAAGTGATCAGGGATCAAGAAATCATTATAAAGAAAGTGGAGTTTTTGATAAGCCCGGACTATCAAAGTGTAGGAATTGACAGAGAGATTGGGGTTGGGGAGGCCTCTGGGGGAGGAGAGACTCAGCATTCCCAGTAGACAGAGCAATATGAAGAAAAGCAGAAAAGCCAGGGGCAAGGGTGGCGTGAGAAACATACTGAAAAAAAGTACTTCATTTCACTCATGCATCTATAGCGTGTGAAAGAGAATAGTGGGCAATAAGGCACTAGATGGTGGAGCACTTTGGATCAGACTTGAATGAGGTATTGAGGATTCTGAGAAGGGGAATGACAGAACAAGAGCTATGCTTTAGGAGATTGATTCTGGCAACGTGTAGCATAGACTAAGGAGATGATGCCAGTTCAGCAGTAGTACCTAATCCATGTTCCACTGTACATCAACCTGTGTTCTGCCCACAGCACACAATAGAAAGACTGTCTTCCTCTTTCCAGAATAATCCATTTCTGTGAAGAGTTAAAACCTTTCTGTACTTGAGCTGTTGGAGCTGGCCTGGTGCAATAATGACAACAAAAGGCACAGGTAATTTCCTAGGATTGAGGATAAGAGGCAGAGTAATACTTGAACAACTCCCACCTTGTTCCTATTTTAGATTTTGAAGTTTTATAATAGCAAGATACTTAATTCATCTTGAGATTCAGCTATGCTACTGATCTCAGCTTTATAATTATCTTTCTCAGTGTGGCTACAGAAAGTATTCCATCGTTTATATTTGCAGATAGCAGATAGAAAGCTAACTGATATTTTGAAATACGATTTCCAAAGTCGGCAGACTTGGTAACAGCAAGAAAATGTTTTAACCTAAAGTCATTTGAAGGTTAAAATAAAAGTTAAATTTTAGATTTTAAAGGAAAGTGAGGGGAGCCTCTCTTCCTTGAGGCTTTTTGAAAAAACTTGGTAACAAGTTGTCCTTAGGGTGACTTATACTTCAGGCCATTATAGAGTATGTACAATAGAAATTTGGGGCTTTTTTTTTTTTTTTCAAAATATACTACAATGTATGAAGGAGATGATCTCATTTTAAAATTAGAGAAAAGAATATCTATCAAAGGGAATGGGAGAAATTATATCTTCCTTGTCTTTGCTGCCTAAAATGAAGTGAAATTATTCACCTGTTATCAGATCAAATGCAGACATACTTGAAGGCGGGTAGCCTTCCGTAAAGATTTTATCAGGTAAAGACATCAATCTTTCCTTTCTACTTGCTTCAGGGCACTGTAAATGGCCTCGGCACATCCAGAGGCTAGTTCACTTGCCAAAGTTATGCAAAACAAAACTTCCCGAAATTCTCAAGATACCTGTTACACAAAGCTATGAGCAGAACTTTGTTATATACAGGTTCACTATCCTCTTCTCTCATGAGCTTTGAGTTCCAACTAGGATGTTTTGGACCTAAGGAAGAATTTATCTTTTTTTCCTTCACCAGGAGGCAACCATCCAATATAAAAAGAGTTACATAATGGAGACCTATGAGCTTTGAAACTATTTTTAATCACTAGGGCCTCCTTCTTACCATAAAAGCATCTCTCAAGCTCCAATATTTGAGATCAAAAACAATGGTAATCATGAAAAAATATAAGCCATAAATTAGAGAGAGAAAGTTGAGAAACATTCAGAAAGAGATCAGAGGACACTGGTATTCCAAAGTCCACTTAATGCCAGAACCTGTAAAAAAAAATTTTAGAGATATATTTAGTGCCATTGACACTGTGTTTCCATCTTTACTTAGGGTGAGATCAGTATTACATTTTGAGAAACCATAGATAGGAAAGGAGCCTGTATTTTAAAATCTGGTACTACTCAGGATTCTGCCCTTGGACATTGTCTCTTCTATGGATCATCTCTCCCTCTGTCATGGTTTTAATTATTATGTACCATATATGCTGGTGACACCCACACCCATAAATTCAACCTGGATCTCATTCCTGAGGATCAGATTTTAATAGTGACCTAGATTTACACATGGACATTCCTCCCACAGTTATCTGGTGCCCACCTTATCTTCTACAGCACTCTGTACCTCTCATGGTCACTCCTCACTTTAATTCTAAGCGCATATTTTTTAAACTGCCTAGCTCTCTCACTGGGCCAAAAGCCCTAGTAGGGCTGGGGCTATCTATGTCTGTTTCGTTCATCTTTGAATGTATGGGAGCTAAAAAATAATAATACTTTCCCTGCCACCTTCTAAGTTCTTCTAGCTGGGCTAATAATAAAATTGACAGAGAGAGATTAACAGGAGAAAATCAAATTTTAAAACATGAGCATGGGGAAATCACACAGGCGTTAAAATTCCAAAGACAGTGAGATAAAATTGGGCAAATAAGCCTTAGAGGAAAAAGGGGAGGTAGCGATTTAGAAGGAAGTAGGCAATTTACAAGTAGTTGAAGAAGAGCAGAACACACACAGGCAGGTAAATTTCTGCTAGGCAACCCAGAAATAATGAGACACAATGGGGGATCTAGTAAACAGGCCTCTGCTTGAAGCACGCCCATCCACCACACTGAATTCAAATTAGGCTCCTTCGATTTCCCATCTGAGTAGGTCTTTCCCTCTGACTCTCTTAGGCAGGAAAATGGGGAAGGTCAAAGTTTCCTTCTGAGTCTTGTTTCTTAATAACGAGCTTAAAATCAATATCCCAAAAGGCAAAACTTTTGGTCCCCTTCAGAGCCTAGCTCCTGGTACATAGCAGCTATTCAGTAAGTATTTCTTGAGTAAATGAACAATGAAGTGGGGCTGATTAATTCTGGATAATTCTACTGTCATAAAATGTCTTGAAGCAATCTGCTCTCTAGCATTGTCATTTAAGATAAAAGGATCCCATTAGGACTTGTCTTTCTGCCTGTCTTTCTGACTTAGAGTCACAACACCCTGTGTCCTAGGTTTGTCCCTTTAGATTGATTTGCTGTGTGACTTTGCCTACGAATATTTTGCCAAATACAAATAATTGAATATTCCTGTCCATCCAGTTGATAGAGTTGTAAATGGAGAACTCTTGTCTTTCAGGAGGATGTTGCTAAGAATGCATTCAAAGCAATACCTGAAGAGCATAGTATGAAGAGTGTTTTCATTCGCACATGCACAGTTCGGTGAAAGTTGAGCTTTGCCTCACAGAAAAGGCAAAATGCATCCAGGTAACTTCTTGGAGAACTGTAGAAATCGGTTAGGAATGGACACAGATTTTAGGTATTATAGAGAAGTTATTAATTCTTCTCATTAATAAAATTAGAGTGCCTTAAATCAAGCCCATCATTTTTTCCCATCGGTTAAGTGGATACCAACTTAGGTACTTAACAAAAGTAGTTAACTGTACTGTGTATTCAAAAGTTGCTAAGAGGGTAAGCTTAAAAGTTCTTACTACAAAAAAAAATATATATATATATATATAATTATGTGAGGTGACTGCTGTGTTAACTAACCATTTTCAGTTATTATTTCTCAGTTTATGCATATATATTAAATCATTATGTTATACACAATGTTATACATCAATTATATCTCAGTAAAGCTGGGAGGGGGAAGTATTTAACTGCCATAGGTAATCAGTAAGATAAATTTTCAAGAATCAGAATTCTGTGAATACATGTAAACAGTTTTTGAAGAGTAGCAAATCAGACCATCTGAGACTTGATTCCTCACAACTAATCCAGGAAGTACTTTGTGCCCTCTCTCAGAGCACACTGCTTTATTTCTCCCTGCCCTCTTCTTAAAATCACAAAAGGACATTAGTTATTGATTGATACCTTGCATTAATCTATATTTTTTGAACACTAGAAAAACTGACATACCATCACTTTTTTATAAGTGTGTAGGATTCCCTATAAGTACATAAGATAAGAAAGAGTTATAAATACTTTCCAAATTTTTACCTAGGTATGACATTGAGAACTATCTGAAGAGTCAGATAAATCAGACGGAATTAAGTTAAGAATACACAAAGGCATGTGTCTTCACTAGAAAGTTGTCTGTATCCTGATAATAATCATTATATTCCAAATCTCTAAAAAGGTCTTCACTCAGACAAGACAGAAATAATAACTTGTTAAATGAGAATATGGGAAATACTGCCTACCTCCTGAAGTCTCTCATTTATCACCATGTTCAAATCTCACTTTTTCAGAGTTTCTTTAGAGCTTTCAATTAAGAATGCTAGAATCACTGCTGTCATTAAAAAAAAAAAAAAAAAAAAAAAAAAGATAGAATGTCTTTATTCCCATGTACCATAGACTTAATTTCCTGCCCCTTTCAGAAATATTTCTTTTGCTATTAATGGCCAGCAGCCAATCTCGATCTGGAAAGGAAATGATTGAATTCTTAATTTTCCTTTAGAGGGAGTTACATATTTATCTTTTGTTTCTGGATTTGATTAGCAAACTGTATGTTTCTATCTCATTAACCTTATTTCACGACCAGTTTTCAATGAATAATGGAAGAAAGTGTAATAGATACTTTCGTTGGGCCAGAGGAATTTTCCCATTACCCTTTAATTTTCTTGATGGTTTACTAATTCAAACAACACACAGCAGATTAACAGCAGAAAAAAATGAATTTTAATATGTGTGCACAGGGGATTCACATACGTATAAAAATTCCAAAGACAGTGAGGCAAAGTTGGGATATAAGTTATTATGGACAAAGGAGAAAAGCAAGGAATGCAATCTTAGATCTCAATGGGGCAGTGGTGGAATCTAGCTAACAAGCCCCTGCTCTGATCCTGTCTGTGTAATGCTAAGGTAAAACTGCTTAAGGTGCATATGCTTTTTCCCTTCCTGAAACAGGTTTTTCTATGTGAATCTCTTCAAGAAGAAAAGGTGAAGATAGGAAAAGGAAAAAAAAAAGTTTTCTTGAGTTTGTGGGCTTTGATTTTAGTTCTAAATAATCTGCATGCCAACCTCCCCAGTTCCAGGGACACTGGCTCTTCTCCAACCCTCACACTTTCAATCCAGTAGTTAATCTTGCTTAACATAATATTTGCTTCCCTATGCTAATGATGTACTTTATATCACTCTCTAAATCAGAGCTCAAAGTATTTTGCAGTTATCACTTTAATAATATTCATCATGCCTCTTGGAGTTCGATATTAGCAAAAATGAAATACCAGGGCACAGAGTAGTGAAATCATTTTCCTAAATGGTGATCCACTGCTAATTCTGTATTTTTAGGTCTGGTTCCCTTAATTGTCTACATAGCCACAATTACCTGGCCAAGTTTTATTAAGAAATATCAAGAGTTTTTTTTTTTTTAAGGGGGAAGAGGATTGTAACAGTAATAAAAAAGTAAACAAACAGTACCTAGGTTCTTAGTTGGAAATTATAAGATATTTTAGTAAAGATAGTTTTTGTTGTAATTACAGAATGCATACCTTAAGTTCTCTTGAAAACTAAAAGGGATTTATTAGCTTGCATAATTTAAAAGTCAAGAGTGGGGAGTTTTGGGTACAGTCTGACCAAGCCTAATTCAATTTCTTTATAATTCTGTTAGCTCTTTATTCTTCCACAAAAAGTTTCATTCTTAGACTTACTTTACTCATGGTTGCAAAACATCTACTGCAATTGCAGTATTCTACTAACCATATTGACCAGGTAGAAAAAGACTTACTTTTCTCAGCAGTCAAAAATGTCGGGAGCACACATCTAGTTGGTAAGATGGGATGCTGCCTGATTCATGAATCACTTAATAAAGCCAATTAGGTCTTCACCTAAAAAAACAATTCCGAGGTTCATGCTGCTTGGACCAAATTAGTTCATGTGTCTACTTCTGAACCCAGTCACTGTAACTGGACACCAATCCTGCACATGCAGATTAGAAGTCGGGGTCAGTATTGATTAGACCTCATGTAAGTTCCCTTCTGGGTAAGATCAGTCTTCCAAAGTGCTTCTTTGCTATGCAATACAGAGGAATACAGTGCCTGCTGAGGAGGCAATGACAGTTCCAGTACTTCCTCACATTTTTTTTAATATTCCTATACGCTTTTCTTTATATCACAAAAGCATACTCTCTATTATGTAGAAAAATGGCCTCCACTCAGCAAAAAATCTCTCAGATCTACAGCTATGGAAGTTCACTTTTTAATAGCATTGCCTTTTTAGAATGCTCTTGGAAAGCTTATAAACATTTTAAAACCTTATATATAGATTTATCTTAAATCTAGAGAGTTACTAATTGGGAGTTATGAGGAACAAGAAAGGCATAGTGTCCAATGATTTATTGTAAAAGGTTTTTTTCTTTCAGGAAGAGAAGGTGTTTTGAGGTGAATTGTGTTCCTCCTAAATTCATATGTTGGAGTCCCATCACCCAGTACCTCAGGTATAACATAATTTTGAAATAAGGTTTAAAAAGAGGTGATTAATTTTATATGAGACCATTAAGATAGAAAGTAAAGAAACAGCAAGAGGGTGGCCATCTACGAGCCAACGAGAGAAGCCTCAGAAAAGCCCAACTCTCCCCACCCCTTGATCTTAGATTTCCAGATTCTAGAACTGTGAAAAAATAAGTGTATGTTCTTGAAGCCACCAAGTCTGTGGCATTTTGTTATGGCAACCCTACCAAACTTATACATATAATGGTTGTTTGCTTTAGGTACCATTAAATAACTGATTATTAAAGCAATTAATTTCGAGTTTTGTTTCTTAACATGCTTTTGTTACGTGCAGTCTAACTATTTCTGGTCTAAGACTTTCCTCTGTAGCTTATAAATCTGTATAGCTGTATCCCTTTGAAAACTATAAAACCAGGCTGTCTCTTCTAGCTTTTTAATTTAAGGTTTTGTGGTTTCAGTAAGGAGAGCTGATTCCAAGGAGGGAAGTAATTACTTTGCTGCTGTTCAAAGCATACTTCACATACTTGGTGAGGCTGATGCATTTTCTTCACCAATGGAATATATAATGCTTCTGGAAGGTTTTTAAATTTTTACACTGAACTAGAACTGGTAATTTTTTTTTGACCTGTAAATACTATGAGCCAACACACTTATCGCAATGATCTCTTTCTAATTTTGTTATTAGATCACCTTTTTCCCCATTGGGACTTGGGAAAATTCTTTTTTTCTTAAAGCACTATATCTCTCTATTTTAATTCACAATGAGCCTAGTTCTTATAAAATATAATTGAAATGTCTCCTTTTTTACTGAGATTTAGATCTTGAATGTATAAATTGTGACTGCCTATCTCCACAGAACTGAAGTGTGTTACCATTAAATAAAATGATAGGCAGAAAATGTTAGTTTGAAATGTCATTTTTTCCTCAGTTCTCATTAAAGTTGGGCTGGTTTGTTGTTAGAGAAAAGAGAGAGATAAATACAAGGCAAAGCTTCTGTCTAAACCTTGTTCCCAAAGTTACTAAGTTAACTACTCCTAGCTCGAGAGAGATAAAGATGTTATGAAATCAGGACTAGCTAGGAAGGCTAAATAAGATCTGATTACTTCTATTTGTTATTCACTTTATTTTATGTACTATTATTAATACCTTCATTTTCATTTCCTCATTTAATTGTGAAATGGTTATATATGACTATTCTTCTATCCATAGTACCTTAGAGATCTGTTACCAAAAGCACTGAAAATATCACAGAGGAGAGCCTTCAGCTCCTCAAAATTTGTTAAGTAAGTGTTAAATAAGGTAGAATGTAAGGCACTTTCATTATACCTTTTTTTAATCTTTACATTATTCTGATGAATTTCTTTGTTTTTTTTTTTTTCTCCTGTAAGAGATTGTGTAATAAAGCTACTTAGAGAATGTGCACTGAATCAGAGTGGACAATACTCCTAAACTTAGAATTGTTTTTTGAAACAACCAAATGCCCTTCAATAGATGATTGGATAAGGAAGATGTGGTACATATACACAATGGAATATTACTCAGCCATAAGAAAAAATGAGATGCTGCCATTTGCAACAACATGGATGGATCTTGAGATTATCATGCTAAGTGAAATAAGTCAGACCAAAAAAGTTGAGAACCATATAACTTCACTTATATGTGAGATATAAAAATGAAAGCAACAAATGAATGAGACAAACGGAGACTCTTAGTCACAGATAACAGTTTAATGGTTACCAGAGGGAAAAGGGAGGAAGAGAGGAGATAAATAAGGGTTAAGGGGGTCAAATATATGGTGATGGAAAAAAGTTTAACTTTGGGTGGTGAACACATAATGCAAAATACATATGATATATTATTGAATTATACACTTGAAAGCTATGTAATTTTATTAACCAATGTCACCCTAATAAATTTAATTTAACTTTTTTTTTTTTTTTTAATTTTAGGATTGTTTGTGTTAGTGTGGGGGAAGAAAATACTTTTCTGTATCCCTCCATGTTTTTCTGGCTGGTCTAATAATCAAATAGGCATGAGGCAGATTAAAAAGATAAATGACCAAATTTAATTACATATATATGTATAGGAACCCTATATACGAGAAAGAATCAGAGACCCCATACACATGAGAGGTTCAGAAGCAGAAAGGTAAAACAAGGTACATATGATATCCTGAGCTAAGGAGTGAGATAAGATGTCCTGAGTCTTTAAATGGGAGAAAGGTAATTTTGTAAGAAAATAAGAAGAGCAGATATTCAGTAATTAGAATTTTGCCCTGGTCTATAGAAAGGTCATGAAAATTATATCTTGTGATAACTCTTATTATAGGCAAAGCCCTAATTTAAAATTTTTCATAAGCTCACGGAGTCTCATTTGCCTTCAACTCAAAATAACTCACATGCCAAAGTAGCACATCTTGGGGAGGCTTATTCTGAATCTCTTCATTAGCTAGAGTTCCTTTAGCTAATTAAATTTATTGGGGTGACAATGGTTAACAAATTCTAGTTTAGAATTTATTCTAGACAAATAATGACATTTAAAAATAAACCGAGATTGTAACAACTTTAAATGAAGCAAAAACAATGTAGAAGAATTTAAACATTTAAGCCTCAGTAATGCCAATAAGGACTATAAAGCTAATTCAACTAATGATTTCAAAATAGTATATAATCTATTTTAAATACATATTTTCCCAAACAGGAAATAAATCCACTTCTTAGTGAGTACTAGTCTTGCAATTATAATTTAAATCAGTGACATATTACCATAGACCAATACCGCTTTGTATTTTTTCTCTTTTGATAATCCAAAGATCACTTGTCTTCACATTTACTACTGTCTTCTTTTTAAAGACAAATTCATTAAAGAAATACAGAGATTTTTTTTTTGCCATAATGATAGCATGCAAATGAAAGGAATATATTTATAGTAAATATGATTTCCTCTGTTATTCATTTTTCTCTCTAAATCAGAAATTTAATTTATATAAAATACATAATTCAGCCTTTAAGTATCACTAATAGAACAAGCATTATTAGAGAAGATATTATACATAGCCTCAACTATGATGACTTTTAAATTGTACTCTTGCAATCTGCTTTTCTGAAAAAAAAAATATGATTAGTGTTTATCAGGATTTTCACAATGCTATTTGCCTAACTTCATATTTTATGTGTCATATTTAGAAAAAAGGAAAGGGAGAGAGAAAAGGAGAGAGGGAAGAAGGAAGGAACGAGTTCTTAATTTTGGACCACATATTTTCATTTCTAGAGTGTTCATTTGGCTTTTCATACATTCCAATTATTGAAATTCTGTATTTTTAAATCCAATTTGTCCATTTTTTAATCATAAAATTGACAAATCGTTTGACGCTCAAGGAAATCACTACATTCTCCAAGCTTTTCTTGATATTTGACTTTAAACAGAATCCCAGGTACAGACAGTACCTGAAGATGTACCATTAACATTTTAACATTTTATATGTTGTCTGCATAATGTTATATTTCTCATTAAATCTTGTCTGTGATAAAATAGTGTGTTCTCAGTAACATTTAGATCCAACAAGCTGAACAATGAAATCATACAGCAAGATGAGGAAATAGCACAAAGTACTAGTACTATTTCCTTGGGGCACATTCACTAGTTGATGCAGCAAAAGAGTGGCCTTGCCAAATAGAACATTCTACTGACAGAATCTTTTATTTGGGACACAACCCTGAAAACATTCTTTTCACATTTCTTGGAGGACAGGTCTTCTGGCAAAGAATTCCATATGTTTTTGTTTGAGAAAGTCTTTATTTTCCCATCACTTTAAGAAATTTTTTTTCAGAATTTAGAGCTCTAGGATGGTAGAGTTTCTTTTTTAAGTATTTTATTCCACTTTCTTCATGCATGCATAACTTCTGATCAAAAGTCTACTATAATTATTATCTTTTGTCATTATAGGTATGGTATTTTTTACATCCTCTGGCTTCTTTCAAGATCTTTATCTCTATCTTTGGTTTTCTATAGTTTAAAAAATGATATGCCCTGGTGTAAAATTTTTGCTGTTTATCCTACATGGTGTTCACTGAAATGCCAAACTCTATGGTTTGGTTTCTATTATTAATTTTGGGAAATTCTTGGCCATTGTTATTTTAAATATTCCTCTGCTCTATTTTCTTTTACTTCATATTAGTCTAATTGTGTGTAGGTCATTCCTTTTAAGATTGTTCTATAGTACTTGAATGTTCTGTCCTGGTTATTTTCATTATTGTTTCCCTATGTATATCATTTGAGAAGTTTCTGTTGATAAATCTTTCAACTCACTGATTCTTTCCTTGGTCATGTCCATCAAAAGCACCTATAATAAGGCAAGGGAAGCAAGATTAGGTAGCAGAAGAAGGAGATCTGCCATGCAGCCCCTCCAGGGGACTAATACGATCATAGGGAATTCTGGATCTGGGATGGTCCTTCAAAGAGCGCATGTATTGAGGGAAGCGGGGCAGGCCTTAGTACTCTCACCTTGACAAAACAGTGAATCTAGAAACAAGTTTGGAAGAGGCACTGAGCTGTGGAAGGACTCAGTTGGGAGTCAACAATAGCCAACAGTCCCTGCAACTAAGGAAGTGTGTGCCAAGGTCCTAAAGGAGGGAGCTGAGCAGTGCTCCTCAATGTCCACTATAGGGATCCACCTATGGAAATTTTGATGATTGTGTAGCAAATACTTTAAATTAAGCTGTGCTGATAAGTTCAGTTGCATTTTAAATTCATCCCCATTAAGTAAAATAATGTCGTTATGATGGAGGATAGAGTTATTTGAGGATTTAATGAAATAGTATAAAAAAAAGTACTCAGCATAGTTATAAGCACATAGTAAGAACTCAATAAATGCCAACAAGTTAAATAAATGAAACAAAATCATAGTTCTTAGAAAGTCATAGTTTCCTTTTATTATTGCTGAGAGGGAGAGAGAGAGACAGACAGACAGAGTTGGTTTGTTTTGTTGTTGCTTGTGTTTGTTTTGTTTTGTTTTGTTTTCCTATTAAAGATTAGAATTAGACTTTTATCTCTCAGGAAGCTTTATTATCATAGCACGCAATAATTTTAAAGTTAAACTGTTTATTCCTCTCTTTAGATTAAAACTTGAAGAAAGATTCTAAAAACATTTTACATGTTCAAATCTCTTTTTAAAATAATATTGGCCCTTTTAGTTCTACCTTTTGTTATTGAGTTAACATTAGTTAAGAACATTACACAGATTACCTGAAATTTATAATCTAATATTTGTATCCACTATTGCATGCTCAGCACCAAACACCTGGTTTCCTTCTGTTATCATATATTCTACCCTTTTACTCATTTGCCCTGTTCCTACACCCTCTGGTAACAACCATTCTGTTGTCTTTTTCTATGAGTTTACTTTTGTTTTGTTAATTCACATGTTGCGTTTTGTTTTATATTCCACATACGAGTGAAATCTTATGGGGTTTTCTCCTTTTTCATCTGATTTATTTCACTTAGCATAGTATCTTCAAGGTCCATCCATGTTGTCAGAAATGAGAATATTTCATCTTTTTTTATGGCTGAGTAAGTTGTAGTATATATGTATACATATCTATATAATGAACTGCTACTCAAATCACTTTTTTAATGCTGTTTATCAAATTTTTCTCCTTTGCTCTTAAAAATCATTTGATTTTGGCTTGTTTGGGAAATTCAAATCAGCGTTTTTTATTGTGTTGAGAAAAAAATTAATTTCTTACGGTATAGATGAGTGAGAGATTACTATCTTTCTATCAGCCAAATAAATTTGGAATAAAGTTGAGTGAGTGATTTTCTTTCCATTAGCCTGTGAAAAGGCTATTTATTTCCAATGTAATTAGAAAACAGGTAATTCTAACTTAATGAAATAAAACCAACCCTGAAAACAAATAGAACTCATTTGCAGTTTCAGCTAAATTAGATATTGAAAAATGCTTTCATTCTAATGTGTTCTGAACTGTCTAATGAAATTACAAAATAATATTTCAAAGAACAAGGGTGAAAACTTTGATCAGAGAAGGAAATGTATGTGTATAGAGAGCATCCTGAGAAGCTCAAACTCACTTTGCCATTTTAAGTGTTCTCTTATTTATAAGTCAATGGTGTTAAATGATGCATGAAAATTGAGTTTCTACCTGAATTTCATGAAAATGCTAAGTTTCACAGGAATTGAGTATAAGTAGTTTAAAATGTGCACAGTAGGTTGAATTGATATTGCGATCCATGAGAGGTAAATGTTTTATTTGGTAAATGCAGAAACCCAAGACTGCCTCTGGCAGCAGTTTAAAATAGGTTATAAATAAGATTTAACATTAACGCAGGGATTTATACTAACCATAAACAGAAAACAACCCACATTAATACATTAGGGTCATGGACTATATTATATCAAAATTAAACTGTCCTTTTTTTTTCTTTGAAAAAGAACAGCCAGTTAAAACCAGTTAAACTAGAACAATTTTTTTTTTCATATACACACATGCATACATAAACACATGTATATATATATACATAAATACTTTTGAATAGGAATAAAATAAGAAAATATTATTATTGTCACATAGAATCATTGCCTTATAGATTGAAAATAATGGTTTTCCTATATTTTCTGTAGTAAGTTAATAGAAGTCGTAAAGTATATAATAATGGCAAAGAGCTACTATCCTGGGATTAGAAGGAAATATATTTTTCTAGCTCTCCATACACACAACACATTTAAAACCCTGGAGAATGCGGCATTTGGGGATTGTGTTACAAGTCAAGTAAAAACTTAAAAAACAAAAGCCAGATTTTTATAAAACTCTCTCAATTTCTCTAATTACTCAGCCTTGATTTAGAATATAAATAAATTAGCAGTCTTCTATTTTGGGTTCTTCCTTTATTCCTTCTTTTTTTTCCTCCTAAATCCCCACTACTTTAGCTTCAATCTTGAAAGCAAGACCTGAGACTTGATTGCCAGAAATTTTGAGGAGCCTGTGATCCTGAGAAATAGGAGCACAAAACAGGACAAATGAAAAAGGAAAGATACAAACGTTTATTTTAGGTTGTATTATCAAGTTGGCCACCAAACAGGGCTGACTCTCAAACCCATGGCATATTCTGAGGAGCCTCACAAAATATGTCAGAGCCATCTGACTGGGGAATAAAAGACAAACGCTTTCTTTAAAAAATCAGTTCCCACCCTTGTTTAGACAAGGCCGATCCTTAGATATTAACAGCCCAGCACTACTGAATGCTCTGCAGGGTCCCAAGAATGTCCACACTCAAGTGTCACAAAAATAAAGCAGTTGGTGCTTGGCCCAAAGAAGGGCACCTTCGGATTACATCTGCCACAGCTGGTGGAGGGCTGGCTGGAGACGGTCTCCTCCCAGAAGCATCAGAGTGCCAGGTGGGGCTCAGAGCATGGGAAGGTGGGCATAAGAGCGGTCTGAGACGCCCATCTTCTTCCTCATGCAATCTAGATTCTGTTAAGCTCCCCATGTAGTGTTTCCAGACGCCTCATTCTTGTTGCCATTCTCCACTTCTCAAGGTGACTATCTCAGATTTATTATTTTCTAGAGCCTGGTAAAAATAAAATAGAGATGTTTTTAACTGTAATACTTTAAAGTTCTAAACAGCAGGGTTAAAGAGGGCCCGTGAAGTAAAATTTTGAATCCCCTGATTCAAGAGCTCCCATCAATTCAATAAGGGTTCATTCTTGGTTTTTTCCCATTCATCCCAAATTAGTCAAGTGACCTGAAATACCGTCCTTAGATCCTGTTCTGAAACGCCTAGCAAAATATTTTTTTCTAATACTTAAGTACATTTTTGGTTGACTCTCATTTTCAATTCTAAAGGAAGAAAATATTTCCTCAGATCATCAACGTGAGCTAACCAGAATGAAAGATTTTCTTTAACTTTTTTCTTGAAGACACTGGCATTTATGCCATATGCATATATATATATATATATATATATATAGAGAGAGAGAGAGAGAAGAGAGAGAGAGAGAGAGAGAGAGAGAGAAAGAGAGAGAGAGAGAGACCCTGTGAAAATGCTTGTTTGTGATTGCATATGCATCTGAATACAATTTTAAGTAATTATTTGGTCTCTATATTTGGAAAACAACACACTACCGAGACATGTTCAGCTTATTAAGTACACAACACCTATAATCTTTTGCCCCTTTCTTGAAGATTAGAGTCTGAACAGTGTGATTTTCTGCACCATAGTACCAATATGTAGAGATTGTTGCCAAAAGTCGACAAGAAAAAAAGGAACCTTATTACTGAAAAAAAAGAGAAAAAGAACAATCATTGAAAGTTTAAGACTGAGAACCGACAATAGCTAACAGGTTTAAATCATTAAACCCAGGATTAAGTTTCCAGGATACATCTGTAAATGTGCCTGATGTGAACAGCTTCAAATTCTTTACTCTTATTTAACATACATTTGCTTTTATTATGCAAGGTGCTGCTGGTATTACCCTCAGAGGCATTCTTTTCTTTCCATAAAACCTGTTTTAGAGGTAGAAAATCTAATGAGTAAGCTATATTTTCAGGGTCAAGTGTCAAATGCTGGTAGAGCTTCACCAAGTCTCAAAATTCTTATTTTGTCAATATCATTTGTCCAAAAGGATTATTACTCTTCAGGACAAAATAAAGAGACACAATTCTCATTCTTGAAGTAATAACTGTATACTCTGAGGACATAAGAGAACCATTTACAAACATTTACATAATCTATAATTAAGTATGAAGTTTCCCAGTATCATTGAAATATTAAAACATTATTAAGATGAAAAATTTTAAAGGTCTAGAGTCAAAATAGATGATGTTATGGATTTGAAAGAAAACTTATAGGAAATGAGAGGTTTGAATTTGGACTAGTGGAGAGGGATAGGAAATGCATTCTTCATAGGGAGTAATACATGAACCGTTCCATAAAACACATAGTAATCTGTTCAGTCATGATGGCATTTTTCTATTTTCTTTAATTCCTTTCTATTGCTTTTTCTCCAAATTACTGAGGGCTGGCTCCCATTTGTCATTTAAGTCTCCCTTAAATATCCTTTTATCATCTAATTTGTGTAGACACTAGTCACTCTCTAGTACTGCATTTTATTTTCTTCAGATAACTTGCTTTAACTGATATTGTCTTCTTTATCTGCCATCCCCCACTAAAATGTTAGCTGCATGAAAGGAAAGAACTTGTCTGTCTTCTTTACCTGCTATATCAAGAGCAACTTGAATGGTGCTCAACATGAAGTTGATAACAGACCATATATACTGAATGAATTGATAAATGTACCACATAAAACACATAACCTTACTTCTTTCTTGGTGGGAAGTAGGACTTGAGCATGTCCTTTTTTCAAAGTCTTTATGTTCACTAGAGGTTTCCTTGACTATGTCCTTGCATCATTTAGAGTCTATTCAATAAAAGCAAAAGAAAAAATTGATGACTATTTTGTGAGAGAAAATATTCTTGCATCTGTCTTATAAAGGTATGAATTTGGTAAGATGAAACACCTGGTCTTTATATTTACAATATGATAATTAACATATATTATGGACATTTTTAAAAATCCTATAGATTTTCTTTTGTTTTCTCTAATACTCTATGTTTCATGAGATCTAAAAGTTTTTAAATAAATGTGATTGCCACATTGTTGCCATTAAAAATTTCTTTTAAGACCATTTGCTTAACAAAGTAGTTAATAATTTGTTTTGTGTTGATTGTTGTTTAGTTTTCCTAAAGAGAAATCTGAAATCGTAATATGTGATTCAAAACTAAGAGAAACACAAGAAATGTGTTTATTAGAACCTTTAAAATAAGTAATTTTCCTCACTGGTTGAGACAGGAAATATTGAATTCTATGGCCCAGTAATTCTCTCACTTGCTTTTGAAGTCACAGGCACTACTTGCACCCCCTTAAAGATACAAAAACATTAAGGATTGAAGTAAAAGAGCTGTGATTGAATATGATTCACTACTCCATAAAACAATTCAAATTAATGTCCTAACAATCACAGTTTTGTATTTAAAGAGCACAGATTATTATGAGAAGATGTTAAGGAACCTTAGAGTATAATAAAGAAAGGATAGCTGAGGACTGTTAACTGTTTTTAAGAATATAAAAAGCTCTGTAAAAAGGTCATGGACTGTTTTCCATCTACATGGAGACAGGACCAAAGTAAATGTTTGCAAATTATAACCAAAAAAAAAAAAAAAAAAGATGTAAATTATACCTAAAAGGCTTTTTCACCGGAGAAGCCTATTGACATGAAACACTTATCCTCTACTAGTTAAGTCTAGAATATTTGGAGGCATAGATTAAACAAGATAGTATTCGCTAGGTTTTTCCTCCTGGCAAGAAACAGACACAAGTCTCCTCAAATAAAAAGAGGCTGACAACTACCACAATAACAAGATACGCATACACTTTATAAATCTATTTTCCCCTTTGACTATAACATTTTATTTGGAACTCAGAAAAAAAATAAGGTGAACACAGGAAGTATGACTAGGTTAGAGAGGTTGAAGAAGATGGAAATAAATGGGGAAGATAAGATGAATTCACAGAAAATCACCTGTGAATAAAGGAAACCAAAGGACTTCTATGTGGACTAGGGCTGAAGTCCTGGACAAATTATCTATAAACCCCCAAACAAAAGCTCCTTGAAATTAGATGCAAGTCATTTCATATGCATTGTTTTTTTCTTTTCCCTTTTTTGTTTTTTTTCTTTCTTTTTTAGTTATGAGAAATGTTTATTCCAGTGCATAGTTGACTCCAAAATGTTTCAGGCTCTTACTCTAAACATTGCCCTGGACTAATTAATTGTGTTGCTAAGGAAATCATGACTTTATCTTAACGTTAGGAGTTAGCTGCTAGATTGCAGGACTTCTCAAAGTTGGAGTGAAAAAGAAATGTCTCGATAAAGAGTCAAAACTATTGCAGTGACTATTTAAAGCTAAAGGAATGCCCTTTTGGCTCCCACTTCCCTGAGGCTATAGTGTAGGAGATAAATCTTGAAGCTCATCAAAAAGAAAGAACCAGTGTGTCTCTGAGGCCATGGCTTCTTCGCCTTCTCAGCTATTGTGCTCAGCTCTGCCTCTAATGAATAAAGTCAAGGTACTGTGGTTTTTTTTTTCTTCTTTGCTCCACTCTCACCTATCTCAACTAAATGTGTCCCTAATACTATGTTGTCGGCTAAGAATTATGTAAGAAATATGGTCACTTTGAAAGAAGCAGAGAAAGTTAGTATAAATTCAGTCATCAGTATTGTACCTATTCTGTAGCTAACAGTGAGTTATTTATGTATAGATATCATGGTCACCTAGTTTAATGTGGATTTAACTAGCAATAAAGAGATAATGTAGAGTTAGCTGCTTAAAACTGTTCTGGTTTCCCCCCCCCCCCCGAGCCATTGAATATCAATAAAAATATCCAAATAAGTAAATGTACATTAACATTTTAAAATAAGTTCTACCTGATGCCTTAAACCAGGAGTTGCAAACCTTTTCTGTAAAAGACCAGATAGTAAATATTTTAACCTCTGTGGGTTGTACAGTCTCTCTTGCAACTACTCAATTTCTATCATTGTAACACAAAAGCGGCCACAGACAATATGTACGTGAATGATGTGGCTGCTTTCCAGTAAAAATTTTATTTATGAAACTAAGCAATGGCTAGATTTGACCACCAGGAACATAGTTTACCAGCCTCTGATTGAAACAGTCGGAATTGTTTTTATCCTTGCAGATATGCTCTCCTTTCTCCTTTCTCCAAACCTCAGATAAAGCCCAAAAGAAAGAGAAGCATTTCCTGCCTGATAGCTTCCAATCTCAGGGCCATACTTCTTGCCTACCTGCTTCTGGCTTCTCTCCTGGTTTAAGTTTGAGGCTAAGTGTGATCTGCAACTTCCCACTAAGGACACTCAGTGGAGCTGCCTGGCTGCTGCCATGAATCACCCTCAGCTTCTCTGGTGCTATGACCTTTCAAGGGACTGGCTGTGGGTGCCACTCAGTCTCAGGCCAGGCGGTCAGTATTACTGGAACAAAAGGAGTCCGTCTGTCTGTGAGCACTGGAGACAAAGAAAAGATACTTGCAGGTTTTGCAGCGAAGAAAGTTGAAATCTACTTTAGACAGTTGCAAGTGCTGGAGACAGAGGCGAGATAATGCTCTCAACAACCTGCCCTTCCTCTTGCCAGGTGGCTCAGGAATACAGGTTACATAGGGAAAAATCAGTAGTCATGGAAACTCAGGGAGTTGGGGGCGTGGGTGCTACTGATTGGACGACTGGATTAGGCTGGGGTAATTGATCATTGTGTCAGTTTCCAGAATCAGCCTGGCGCCATCCTGACTGGTCCCATGGCTGGTGGGGTCGTTCTGCGTGGATGGTCCAGGGGTTCAAACACATCTAAGACTAAGATGTTATCCTTAGTGTGACCAAAACTTATTGTCCTCATGACTGTAGAACAGAGAGGCTCAATAAATCTTATGTCCTAAGGCTTAATGATTAAAGGAACAAGCCTACGGAAGTAAAGGGAGAGGAGAGGGTGGAAAAAGCAAGTGAGTCCCAGTGCCATTATCTGGGCAAAACTAGCTCGATCAATTTTGATCATTGTGTTCGGTTCTGGAATCAGCCTGGCGCCATCCAGTCTGGTCCCTTGGCCCATGGGGTTGTTCTGCCTTGATGAGCCTGGAGCTGAAACACATTTAAGCTAAGATGTTATCCTTAGCGTAACCGAAACTTACTGTCCTCATGATTCTAGACCTGAGGCTTGATAAATCTTATGTCCTAAGGCTTAATGGTTAAAGGAGCAGGCATGCAGAGGTAAAGGGAGAGAGGGCTGGAAAAAGCAAGTGAGTCACAGTGCCATTATCTGGGCAAAACCAGATTGAATAAGAAAAAAATGTCTACATTAAAGAGATGAAATATCTTGAAACCTATTTGATTTTATGAACCAATGTCACCCTAATAATTTTAATAACAAAAAAATGAAATGAAATCTATGTGCAGTTACATCAGCTCTGCAGGTTTTCCCCTCAGGCAACCTGCCCAGCCACATCTACATCCCACCCATACTGTATGGGAAAAAGGGGAGCCTGGAAAGCTGTACCTTAAGATCTCAGGTGTTTGACTACACTGGCCAAGTAGACTTTGAGGGCTTCTTTGGTTTTTAAGAGGCCTCCTTGCTTCCTTCTGTTTTTAAGAGTACCCTTAATTATCTCACCCCACCCCCCCCCTTAGACCAAGCCCAGAGAGCTGTCCTCAACCTTAGACATTGCTATGTTAAAAAGGGAATAAAGGTATTTGAGCTTGCATCTTGCACTACATGTCAGAAACTGAAAACTATATTCTCCTTTCACTTTTTATTTCTTCTTGAATAAATCCTAACTTATCCAGCCCACCTCTATGACAGGTTAGATAGACAGGCCGCTAGGATACAGGTCATGCACTGAGAAAGTTCAGAAAGGAAAATGTGTACATAGTTTCAGACTATTACTCTGTTATATGTTACCTTATATTTCTTCACACCCACCCTTCTAGGGTAGGGGTTGCTATTCCGGTTTGGAACAGAAGCCAAAATCTATGATTGGAAGTTCCTATTGTGTCATTAAATACGTGGTATCAGTAATAATTTAATTTTAAGTATCTATTTCATAATTCTTTCAAGCTATTCAATCAGATTAGATGATCACAAAAACACCTCTCAGCTAAAAAATGATCTTAATTATTTTCTATTATCATCAACACAAATGCTCAAAAATCTCTTCATCTTTAGTCAATATAAGACTTGCAAATATTTCCATTGTCAACCACCTGACAATCATTAATTAAGGAACTCTAACTCTAGGCTTTGAATAATGTCATCATTTTTAGAAATAATTACTTATGAATCTCAGTTCTTCCTTTGATTTACTATTTAACTGAAATATAAATGAAAGCAATATGAACTACAATATCTAAGGGTCTGCTAGCCCGATCAGTATATTAATCATTTAATATAATAAACACAATTAAAAAGCATCAATATCCCTTCTCACCACTGCATGTGAGTTGGCTTTTGAACTGTACCTATGTTTGCTTCACATCAGCATCTACTGTTAGTAATTCATAAAATCACATGGTGAAAAAAATACTATATTCTTTTGCTTTAAGGATCTTATATTTAGATTTCACAGAGTTGCCATCTACAAACAAACAAACAAAAAGCTTTTCACTTTCCCTAGCTTTGGGATTTTTAAGGGATTTCGGTTTTACTTCATAACACAAGGCTCAGAAACCTTACTCTCTTAAAGCATTTGAAATTTCCAGATATTGGGAGTTTGAATATTGTCACTCCATATTGCATTTGGACCATAGAAAATTTGTCCTTCTCCCCCCAACAAAGAAAGAAAGAAACCATGAGGTCAGGATGTTTTTTTAAACTTTCATTCATACATTTCTTTATTCATCTACTCAATTAATAGATATTTATTGCTCCCGTGTACCAAAAACTGCTAGATAGCTAGAATAGAACGTCAAAATGAGTTTGGTTCATGCCTCCATGGAGCTTGGAGTCTAAACGGGGTAGAATACAGGCTAATTAACCATGTCTCATTGTAATGCAAGGGCATGTGAAAGACATGCACAGCAGCCATGGGAGCACAGAAGAAGAAATTCTTAAGATAAAATTGTTTAATGTTATGTGTACTCGATAGTATTTGTATATTACCTTACCATTTTCTTTCTTTCTTTCTTTCTTTTTTTTTACTTATGAGTACTTTAAGGGGGCTTACTTAAATCCATTGTAATGTCTATTTCTGACACTGTATATAACGCTATTTATTGCTGTCATATAGACACAGGAACTTAAAAATATTTAGTGAGTATTTGTTATATGGAAAAATTTGAGTCAGTTAGTTTGCCATCTGTGAGGGAAAAAATGGAATTTCAGCATACAAGGAATAATGAAATTAAAAATGAATGAAAAATCACTATTCCAAAAGAGAACACCTGGAAAATATGTTTTCAGAAACTGAAGGTCAAGGAGGAGCAAAGCACATCAGAGAAAATGAGTTTCTTAATCTCATAGAGCCAGATTTGCCTAATGAGAATATAGCTTATGACAAAATAATTGTCCAGTAATTACTCTAAAAGATGAAGCAAAATCAAAATTAAAATAGAACAAATTGCCTTTTATATTGTGGCCAATGACAAGTAGTGCACATTCATGCTGCAAAATACTACTTTCTTTATGTGAGAGGTGACAGATTGCTCAGAGGTTAAGTGAATAGGTTACCCCATGTAAAATCTCCTGCAACTCTGTCCCTTAGAGGAGGTACAAAGTTTATTATTGCTACTGCTATAATATTCAGTAATTAAAAATACATTAAGCCATGCACATGTATGTGTAGCAAATAGTACAGTTTATAACTACTGAGTGCTTGCTCTATGCCAGGGACCAGTTTATAACTACTGAGTGCTTTCTCTATGCCAGGGACCATTCTGGGTAATTTATATGTACCAATTTTTATTTTTTTGCATTTTTTTAAGAACACAATCTAGCACTTATTTCACATAGCATAAAAGTAAAAACAAGTTTGAGTCATAGATGAACCCATAATGAATGAAGCAGTTGTTGCCTTTTTATCTGTGTCTAGATACTTTTAAACTTAGAAAGACACAAGTAGATGACATTGGAGACAACCTACTGGGGGCTCAGGCACCGAAGGGAAGACATTAAGGATGTGTTTCTCTGCTTTCCAGAATCCGATAAAAAAGGTTTTTTCAGTGCACCTGAAGATAATAAGCCACATTAACATATACACATAAGAAATTGAATGTCATGTGAATTCATTCAGAAAGGAGAATATGACTTTTTGTTTATTTTATTCACGTAGAAATATTTATTGAACAGTACCATAAAGTAAGTTCTATGAGAGACATTTTTAATATCAGGTGTGGAAATGCGGAGCACTTTGATAAGGAGGTATGCTAGTTAGCGAGGGCTGTCATATTAAAGTACTATAGACTGTGTGGCTTAAACAACAGAAATTTATTATCTCACAATTCCAAGGCCAGAAGTTCAAGATGAAGGTGTCAGCAGGATTGTTGTCTGGTGAGACCTCTCACCTTGGGTAGCAGATGACAACCTTCTCACATGAAAGAGCAGAAGCTCTCTGATGTCTTTTATAAAGATCCTAATCCTATTTTTAGGACCCCACCCTTATAACCTCATTTAATCTTAATTACTTCCTTAGAAGTCCCATCTCCAAATACAGCCTGGAGGCAGGGCGGATGGTTAAGGTTTCAACAGGAATTGTTTTCGGAGGACATAAACATTTGGTTCAGAACAGGAGGTAATGGTGCATGAATAAATAAAAAAAATTAGACCCAAAGAAGGTGACAAAAGAACAAAATCATGAGGATTTTGTTGTTGCTTCGCTGTTGTTACTTTTTTTAAGTATTATATTCAGCAAGATAATAGATTTGAAAATCTTGATGCCATGGACAATTTGAGAAAAATGCAAAATTAGCTCAAAATTAGCTCAAGTAATAGAAAAAAATCAAATACATGAAGTAAAATCACCTGGAAATGTTAACAAAGAACTAAAAAGGAGCGGAATCAGTATTAGTTTCAAACTCTCAAGAAAAGATAATCCTCATGCTGTAAAAAGCTTCTCCATAGAACTACCTGATGTAGAAAATATATATTAATAACAACAGATGCACTTATTTTGCACTTAAATTTTTTTAGGAACAGTGTTATACTTGTATTAGTTCATCTAGCCCGTTATGTAGATAGTCAAGCCTCAATACTAAAACTTAAGTAAAAGGACCCCGTAACAAAAAAAAAACACATAGTCACTTCTGAGTACGTATGTAAAATATCTAAATAAAATCACTAATTTGTACAGAAGAATAGCATTTTTTCAATAATTTAAGGAAGATTTAAATAATGAAATGACACATTAAAGACCTAATAAGAAAAACACAGGATATTCTTAGTAGAATAAGCATCTAATGAAAATAAACAAATGAAAAAATAGACTCAGTAATTGATTAAAAAGTGGATAATAAGTAACCTCCTTAACACAAGAGCAGTCTCTCTATTTTACAAATAAAAATATGCCAAAGATGCTAACTACCATTTTTATTATTTAAAGTTATTCCAAAAATTCTAAGCCATCAAAAGTGTATTTTATATATTGATAACTAGAAAACACATATAACTTGCAAAGGATATGCATATATATCTTAAAGACTCAATCAAACCAACACAAAATTCTTAAAATAGTTCTGTAGTGTACAATAAAATATAAAAATGCAAAAGCATCAGTTTTGCTCTATTTTAGAAATAATCAGAAGTTATGAGGAGGAAAAAAGATACTCTATAAAACAGCAACAAGGACAACAAAAATATGAAATGGCTCAGAAAAAAATAAATATTCTATACATAAGACATCACCAACCTTTGCTTTGGACTATGAACAAATTTAACAGAACAGTATAGTATTTTTTCATTGAGAAGAACAAGTGCTTTTGGTATGTCACTATTTTCAAATAATTTTAATAGACATGAAATATTTCTTCAAAATATTAACCTGATTATTTTCTTTTCAATAATGGCTTGATAAAAATAATTATAATGTTATCTGAAATAGTAAACAGGTTATATGTAATTGAAGAAAACAATTATGAAGGGAAATTAATATAAACAATCTAAAACATGCTATAGCACTATAATCAATAGCTATATCAATGGGATAGAATAGATATCCTTGAAATAAACTCATACATACACCTGAAATTGTGTGATATATAAAGCATCATAAAGCTATGTGCAAAGGAAAGATTATGAAATAAATATTGCTAGGATGAATTGGCTCATATTTAAAAATGTATTAAGTTGTTCCTTACTATATAGAAATATGAAAATAATTTTAAAGAATTCAAAAGTCTAATATAAAACCAATTAAAATTAAACCCTAGAATGGCATATTGATTTGACTGATTGTTAGTTGTGAAATGCTTGCTGAGTATAAACACAAAAGGAAACAATGGGGGGAAAGATATATACTTTCGTATACCCAAAATGCCAAAACAAAATCAAAAGACAATTTATAAAAAAAAAAAAGAACTTTGAAATAAATATATCAAAGAGAAATTATCATTAATAAGTAAAATCTAATAAAAAAATTTTGTCAATTTAGTAAATTAAATAGTAAAAGCAATTTGGAAAATAGACAAACAGGCAGTCCATATACAAATAAATATGAATAGCCAACAAGCACAAGCTTTCTTTACTAGTATCAAATAAAGTAAATAAAGCAAAAACTCAAATTATATTTTTTTTATCAAATTTGAAAGGAGCTATATAACTTAAAAGATAATAGTTTGTCTATATTCATATAAAAAGAGTTCTTTCCTTTTATAAGAAAAGATGAGTTCTTACCTTTTTTAAAAGGATATGTAGCCTTAAAACTTCAAACTCTTTCATCAAATTTCCCCCTTTTTCTACATCAATCCTAAGGAGATAATCAGAAATGTAGTTATGAATTCATTGTATAAATTGCATATTGTGGTAATGTATATATTAGAAAAAGATGGAAATAATCTTTATGACCAACAGTCAATGAATGGTGAATAAATTATGGTACATATATTATAATATTGTTATTGTTATTTTTGTGAATTACATTATAAACTGCTTTCATTCATTATGTTTATATATTTTCGAAATTATATATACAGTAAACATTAAACTAAAACAAAGGATCAGATTGTCGTATGAGACTCACTTCAATCGGAGATTGTCCCAGTATCATACTTTACCAATATTTTAAGAATTCAGTCAGTCAAGAGTCAGGGAGCAGTCTGATACATCCTACTTGTCTCCGTAAGTCCTCCTTTATTCATTCACATTGTGTCTGGCCCAGAATTATAAAAGGCCCCAATGTCGCCTCACATAATGGGGAGCATTTAAGTTATAAAACATTTCTATTTTATGCTTAAGAGAGTTGTATGGCTTATGTGACATTCTCTAGGGAGCCAGGCTGCATAAAACAACCCAAACTAGGTTTGTTTACAATCAATAATCCTAAACCAAAAACATGTTCTTCAAAGTACTTCATAGATAAGAATTCTCTCTTCTGGCAGATATTAGTCTGTTGGCCTTGTGGTCAAGTTATCATGTTTATAAGACCAGGTCACCTACCTTCTACCCTTCCACTCCCCAGAAGCATATTCTTGGTAATCAGGAGGGGTCACAGGCTAGCTGCTTTAATGCCTTCTTCACCAACATTACTTTTACAGTAAAACGTTTTGAAAGATAAAAAAATGAAAGAAAAAAGGAGACCACTCAAGTCACAGTGTTTACTATGAATTGGAGAAAAGAAAGACCAATACCAGTTATAACAATTCATTATAGGAATTCAAGAAATAGGTGATGCAGGCCTAAACAATGAAGTGACTGATGATAAAAGGAAAAAGGGAGTGAGGTTTAATAAGTGCTACAGCATTTCAATTGACTAAATGTAGTGATTGACTAGATGTTGAGTTAAGGGAGTAGAGGGAATAAATAATGATTTCCAGATGGAAGCTTTGGGAAGATAGATAGATAATGTGGCTATTTGCAGAGAGAGGGAGAATAGAGGGGAGCAATAATTGGGAAGGTTAACAGAAGATAAGAGAACTGATTATATTTAAATTCTAATGGAAAGCAACAATTAGAGACACAAAAATTGAAGATATAGAAAAATGCAGGGAGAATAAATGGAATGAGGTCACTTTACTCATTTAGATTCCAGAATTATGCAAGGGATCAGCCTTTGATGAAGGACAATCATTTTTCCACTGTGGTGGGAGGGTAGTAAACAAGCGTGTTCTCTTTCGCTCTGGTCTTTTTTGATGGCCTCCATTTTTTCTGTCATAGTCACCAAATAGGGTACTTTCTTCTGAGTATTCAACTACTTGGTAAACTAAATATTTAAAAGATTATTTATTAGAAGTCAAATCAGAATGAGAATGTTAGATGACCCTTGAGGATGGGTCATTCAGGTTATCAAGAAAGATGCTAATAGGGCCAGATTATTTACTCAATACAATAGAAGTCCTCCAATCCATGGATTAGAGCATTTGCATCTCTAAAATTAAAGGTTTTTTACTTCTGGGATGCTTTTACTCTAACTCTTGGATTTTTTATTTCTCAATTCCCCCTTTCCTTTTCTTCTAATATCTTCTGTTAAGTATGTTAATCAGTTCATTATCAGATTATTCAGTTGCAAACTCATTAAATTTGTTTCTTTTCTGCAGTCTTTTTAGTCACACTTATATCATATTGTCTCTTAGGCTATTGACTTCCTTGTGGCTCATCCTTTCTATTTTAGTTCTTACGGGCCTATTCTCTTATTGTAGATGTAACTTGAAGTTTCAGAAGCTCCTCATTAACTACAGTGATGTGTTTTTATTTAATCTTAGTAAAGCTGATGCTAATTAGTTTCACTTGAGTTCAAAGATGATCAGCCTGCAAAATTTGGTCTGATCCAGAAACTGTTGTCATGGCAATGCCCCATCTAATATAGTGTTTACCGCTATAGATAGATAGTTCCTGTTTTCTTCCTGCAGCCTTCTTCTATGTACCTGTTAACATCTTTTGATATGCATGATGGTGTTTTATTTCTTTTTTTTATTTTATTTATTTATTTGTTACTGGGAGAGCAAGGACTTCATGATGAGAAAAAAGGTATAAAAGAGCTAAGGAGGATGAGCAGGTTGTTTCCTGAGAATTCACTCCTTGCCCTGTAAAAAGGATTGAAGCCTTTACTGATAGCAGACAGGCCTCAGAAATTAAAGACGTGTTCTGGGAGAGATGGGAGTGTCTCCGCTGGATTTGGGATACTAGGCCCACACATTTGCTGGGTAGGAGCAGAAGTGAGGCTGCATCAAATGGATTCTCAGGCTAGTGGTAGCCAAAGAATGAAGAAAGACAAAGAGTAGATAGGGACTGCTACTGCCAGATAGGTCTGGGGTCCACGTAAAACTTCCACCATCTTTTACAGAAACAACCGAGGGACACCTTGGAGAAGAGAAGTTCAAACTCATAATATGGTTGTAAAAAGCATATGACTTTATATTGGTAGTATGATGAGATTCGGGAAATTTGGAATATAAAATTTATAAAGAAGGAATTCTTCTGGGTTTTTGTTTTTGTTTTTGCATTCATTCATTTTTCAATTAATTTTTTAAGTTTACTTTCAAGTATATAGTACATTGGTTAGACATCTATATAGTTCATAAAACAATCCCTCAATTGCTCCCTCCCTCTCCTGACCCTACACCTAGCAAACATATTAATGCTAACTGAATTCCTATGCTTTGCTCTCTTTCCTCATGACCATCCATCAGCTACTAATTTGTACTTCTTTAGCCCTTCACCGCATTCTTCTAGACCCCCTAATTCCCCTCCCCTCTGTCCGTCACCAAATTGTCCACTATATTTGTGAGTCTGTTTTTGATTAGTTTGTTCTTTTTATTCCTTAGATTCCACTATAAGTGAAATCATATAGTGTTTATCTTTCTCTGTCTGACTTAAATACCTTCTAGGTTCATCAAAGCAATATCTTTTTCCATCCCTTCCTTTTCATATGTAGGGGTTTGTTTTCTTATCCTTTCAGCCACTCTATCTTTGGTTGGAGCACTTAATTCTTTTCCATTTAAGGTACTTATTGATAGGAATGTAGTTGTTACCATTCTTTATTCCTGTTTTTGATACATGTTTTTTCTTCTTAAAGAAGTCCCTCCAACATTTCCTGTAATACTGGCTTGGTGGTGATAAATTTAGCTTATTTTTGTCTGGGAAGCTCTTTATCTGTCCTTCAACTCTAAATGATAGCTTTGCTGGATAAATTATTCTTGGTTGTATCCTGGGTCTTCATCCTGTCGAATATTTTTTGCCAAGCCTTCTGTCCTGCATAGTTTCTTTTGAGAAATCACTGCCAGTCTTATGGGTGTTCCTTTATGTAATTATTTGTTTTTCTCTTGCTGCTTTTAATATTCTTTTTTGTATTTAACCTTTGGCATTTTAATTATGATGTGTCTTGGTGTGGGCCTCTTTGGATCCCTGATTTTTGGAATTCTCTGAGCTTCCTGGGGTTTTATGTCCATTTCCTTCACCAGGTTAGGAAGTTTTCCATCATTATTTCTTCAAACAGCTGTTCAACATCTTGATTTTCTTCAGTTATCGATCAGAAATATTTGGAGCCTTAATAGTGTCCCATATTCTCCTTAAATTATTTTTATAGTCTTGGCATCTTTTTTTTGCCATTCTGATTGAGTGTCTGATTGGCTTTCCTGTCCTCTAGATAGGGCATTGATCCTCTTCTTTATTCACTTTGTTTATTCCTTTGTTTATTCCATTTAATATACTTCTCATCTCAGATAATGTGTTCTTCATTTCAGACTGGTTCCCTTTTATAATTTCCATTTCCATTTTATGTTTTTATCTCTTTGTTGAAGTTCTCACTGAATTTATCTACACTTCCCAAAAGTTCATTGAGCATCTTTATAACCAGTTTTTGAACTCTGCATCTGTTAGATTACTTGACTCCATTATATCTGGATCTCTGTTCTGTTCCTCATATGGTTTCTCTCTTTGTCTTCCCATTTTGGCTGCCTTTCAGTGTCTGTTTTATGTACTAAGCAAAGCTCCTAAGTCTTCCGGTCTTATTAGTGTGGATTTGTGAAGTAGGTGTCCAGTGGCACAGTCCTGAGAGGGGTTCACTGCAGGCCAAACTTAGCCCAAGCTCTACCCCTCCAGGGGCACCTGTTAAGATTCAGTAAGCAATCCACAGATGCTGTGCTTATAGTTGCCTCAAAAGGTCACACCAGAAACCAAGGCTGCCTCCAGTATGAGTTTCAGCAAGGAGCACCTGACTCGCTGAGGATACACCTGGATGTAGCTCCTTGAGTTGGTGAGGTGGGTTTTCAGGAAATCCTCTAGGCAGAGCGACCTCTGTCATCCAGTTTGATGACCTCAGGGCTATGGTGGTGCTGTGTCCCTGCACTGGGAGAGGGGAGACTCAAAAGGGAACAATGAATACCGCCAGCACTTCTGTACAGAGCGAGTCTCACCTCGTTCCTCACTCCAACAATGTCTGCCTGGTGCCCTCTGCACACAGCATAATCAGTTCTGGTGCTCAGAGTGAGCAGGTCCGTCACAGCAAAAATCTGCTCCCCAACGCCGCCCTCTAAGAGGCTTCTGCCACTGCCACTGCTGTGGCCTCCTTCTTACTCAGCTGCTGGGACCGGCCAGCCCCATGTCTTCGCCCCATCCTACCTTCTACTATTGCAGGGTGTTTTCTTGGACTTTTCCGTAGTTGTATGGCTTGTTCCTCTACATCCAAGGCGAGTTTTACTTACTGCTGCTCCTTGTTTCTGTCACAACTTTGATTTGGTCACCAGAGGGGTAAACAGAGCCTCTATCATCTACACCATTTTTTTTTTCCACTCTCAGAATTCTTATTTTAAGTAATGTTTTGAAATAAATACATGTAACTCCTTTAAAAACATTAACTGATGGCATTGTGTGGACACACTCTGGAATATAACTGAAATGTGATTTAAATTAGTTCTTTTCTCTACATTTCTTGTTTTGAGGTAACCTGGCTCTTTGAGGTTAGTTAATTTTTAAAGCTAACTCAACAAAGCAGCAGTCACCTAAAAGCAGGTGCCTAGAAGGAAAACAACTACCAGAGAGCCTTGGATTAACAATTGCAAACGTGTTAATTATCTTTGATTTTCTTTGACTTGCTTTTATGAACACCCCAATAATAAAACAAAGCTAGGCTCCTCCCTATTCTGATTCACCTCTCTAGACTTTCTTGGAAAAATGATCTAAAACTTGTAACATTCTGAACCCAGTGTTCCTGGCCACTGGTTTCCAGAAGAAGAGCAGGGAGGACATATTGGTAATTTAGCTTGTTCTAATGAAAATTATATGTCATAAAGAAACATTTCTAACAAGGTCCAAGGTGATGCTGGTGCTAATGCTTTCAGTCTGGGGAACATGCCTATTGAGAACCACTGGCCCACTGTGTTGCGAAAGAATTGAAAGGATCGAAAGTGAGTGGCAGGTGGACAGTTTAAAAAGCAACTAACTGTCTGTACAAGGAGTGATAGAGTATAACCTAGGGAATGGAGAGACATCCACTCATAAGAAATATTTAGGAGGCAAAATTGTCAGTGCTGGGTTGAGTATGGTTTTGAAAGACAGAGAGATATCAAGAAGAATCCACTGGGTTAATCGCTCTACTTTGTATGTGAAAGGAAGGAAGTCTCATCTTCAGAGCCAGGAATAAACACAGAGCAATATATCTTGCTAACATGAGAGGGTTTTTGTTGTGTTGTTGTTGTTGTGTTTTTTTTTAAGGCTACCTTGACTTTCATTGACTGGTTGCTTTGGGCTAAAACCTGGCAATAATCATAGTAAGTGCTAGTGCTGACAGTCAAATTATGAAAGCCTGTTGGCCTCCAGGGCAGCCAGAAAGCATGTTTTAGGAAAGTGCCAGAAAAGCATTCTTTGGCCCTGTCTGTGTTATTCCCTATGCACACACAGGTGGCATGTGGGCCAAGTTACCCTTGGGCTCAGTGTCAGATCTAATTGTTCAATCCTCAGCTGAAGCCCAGAAATAGAGTTTCTAATATAAATAAAGACAGCAATTAAGAACTAGTGATTACAAGTAGAGAGAGAGAAGAGAGAAGATAAAATATCAAACTAAAGAAGGTTAATCCTGAATTGAAAAGAAAATTTCAAAGACAGGGAATGTAGAAACTGCCCAAGATAAAAAAATCTGCAGTGCAGGAAAAATGCGGTTGGCAGCTTACACACCAAAGGAAACAAAGGTCTGAGACAAAAATGAAAGCAAAAAAAGAAAGAGAGAGAGAAAGAGAGAGAAAATTTTTCAAACATTTGAGAGGTAATATCCCTAAAGATGAAACCATTGCAGAAATAAACCAGGGAATTCAAGCATGTGCTAGTGTATGTTCTGAGGAATATTCAAGAAAAGGGATGTGGACCAAAACTGGCCCAGAATTTTTCAGTGTTCGGAAAAAGTAAAACTGAGGCTTACCACTGGAAATATCAGAGATTATTTCCAAAGGTTTTTGAGAAAGGTTCACAAACACAAATTTGATAGCATTCCAGACATCAACCAGAGACTTCTTGCCAAAAAGTAAATGGCATCTCTCTCAAAGGCAGAAGACATTTGGCTTAGGATCTAATGGGAGAATTATGGGAACTCAGAGTAAGAATGCCCAGGAGAACAGTTCATTGGAATATGGGGTGTCAAGGGATTCTTTGGAAATGAAGGGATGAATATATAAAACTTTATATTACTTTGAGACAGAACCTAAATTGATGCAAGTATAGCAATTGGAAAGGTTATATTTTTATTCTTGTAAATGATCTTAGTATAAAAATTGTAGGGAAAAGTAAAAGCAAAATAAAACAATATAAAGAAACAACCTACCCCACCACCCCCCAAATAAATAAAACAGGGCAACTTAAATTACATTTTGCAGAAGACTTTTGCAGAATCCCATTCTAATATCATGGCACTGAACACCACACCATGATGATTATATGGGGAACAAACTGGTCTCTGAGCTTGCCTAAACGGATTACTAATAATTCAGTTAGACACTACTACCACCAAATCCCTGAATTCTGGGTGGAGTCTATGGTTTAACATAAAGAAATTTGTTTGCTGTTTTGAGAATTTACATATAGCTTATTTTTAATCCAGATAATTATGGACGTATTTTGAAAGATTCAAATTATATGCTTCATATCCTGCAGGAAGAAAGTAAGGAGGAGGGAGATAATCAGATTATTATTATTATTATTATTATTATTATTATTATTAATTATCATCATTATTATTGCTTAATTAGGGTTTTATGGTAATTTGTTGGATTTCAAAGCAATAAATAATTATAACTAATGTAAACAAAAAGGAAATTATTGCAAGGTAATGGAGTGTCCCTTGGAACTGAGGGAATACCGGAAGAATCAAGCCCAAGAACGTGAGAGTCCAAGGAGCAACTTGGACCAGGCAGCAGAGTTTACAAAATTCTCTTCTCAGAGAACCTTGCTATGATGAATCAGTCCCAACATTTTTCCCTCTTGGCTCGTCCACTCAAGCTTCAAATTCCTAGAGAGAGTTAAAATGATCTGGCTTTCATCCGCAACATTGGGTTAGAAAAGGGAGAGACAGCCTTCTCTATAGTTGCACACAAGAGAGGAGAGATAATGTCCCGGTAAGAAATCGGGGTGCTATTATCAGAAGTAGAGTGATTGTCAGGCAATGAAAACCAACAAACATCTGCTAAAGTACAATATGCTTATAGAGTAATCTTTTACAAAAAGGCTGATTCCATTGAATTATTGAAATACCCTACTTATATTTATTATAAATGTATGATTATATATTTTATACAGAAATTATTAATAATGAGTTTTGAACTTATAAGAGATTTATGTGCATGTGGTTAGAAATGGTAATAATTTGCATGGAAATCAGAAGGTGTCTATTATTTCAAGTTTTAGCTGTGATGAGAGCTCTGATTCTAGACTATTTACAGAGAATAATATAATCACAAATAACCTATAAAGTACATTCTATGGTCCAGGCACTATCAGAAACACTTTGCAGATTTTATTTAACAGGGAAAAAGTCATGATGTGACTATGTGTGGCAATTTTTTTTAACTTTCTCTAACTTTAGTCCACCTATCTGTCAGTGATTCATTTCTGTTCTTTGGAGATGGTCTGAGTTGATCTGAAGATCTCAAATGTATCCAAAGTTCTGTTCAAATGGTCTATAACCTTTACACATTTTCACCAAGGATCAAAAGTCTCACCTTATCAAGAAGGATTTGATTTTGCACCCACACACGATTAGAGAATAAGGGTACCACACAGCAATTGTCAAACATGTTGACCCAAGAACTCCTAAGGGCAAAATAGAAAAATTTTCAGCTCCTTATACCTGCTAGTGTGAGACAGAGAGGTGTGTCGAAGAAGTAGGTGGTAGCTGCAATCTAGGTTTAGAGTCCCAAGTGGCAAGTTACAATCCTTAGTGTCCTGTTCTATCTTATAGTTTTAAGCAAAGTATGAATTGTGTTCTACAGTGTACCCTGTTTTGTTTTGTTTTGTTTTTTCATTTTAGTTAGCTTTTTTATTTTTTTAATTTTTTTAGGAGAGGCAACTCTTGGTTGACCTCACAGATTGCAAGGACCTTGTCAAGTTACAATCCCCTTTTTTTTTTTTTTTTAATTTTTTATGCCTATAGCACCTGGTCTTCCCTAGGTGGTCTCCCATCCAAGTATTAACCAGGCCCAACTTTGCTTAGCTTCTGAGATCAGACTGGATCAGGCTTGTTCAGGGTAGTATGGCCATAGACTTTTTTTTTTTTTTCATTTAAAATAAGGATTCAACTTGTGAGCGCTCTCTCTCTCTCTCTCTCTCTCTCTCTTAAAGTAGAATTCTCAATCTTTGAAGAAGCCCCCTGTCTCATTGGTTTCATATTTCTCTCCCTAATACCTTGAAATGTATTTATTGTTTGAGAACCCTAAGTCAAACCTTTTCTAATCAAAACTCTCTTCTATTCTTTAACATTCAGTAGAGTATTCTTAAAGTATGACTGAAGGTCATCTCTTAATGGAAAACAGAATCATATATGTATCAAGTCTTATTAAGCGGCATTTTTACTAAAGATTCTGTATTTTTTATGCTAACATCTTTAACTTACATTCTTTTCTAGTACTTGAAGCTATTAAAATTAATTGAAAAGTTTTAATTATATTGTTTATTGTTATAATTTGCTTTATACATCCATTGCTGCTTCTGGTGAGAGCTATAGTAACACTGATCTGGATACTTTTATTGATTAATAGTTCAAGACATATTGGGTATCTAACTGAATTTTAGTTATGAGGAATAGGTGAAAATTTCCTGTCAAGGGGATGTCAATTTGGCTTGAAGGCAAACTTTTCTGACTAACTGCTCCTACTATTTAGTAATTGATCCTGATAGCAGTGAAAAGTTAAGAGGAGAAGATGTGCGAGACATAACAGGAAGCCCAAGTGATACAATGTCCAGGAATTGGGAAACTGAATGACACAAGTGGTAGGTAACATTGTTTCACTGTGGCTTCTTTCTCATTGGCCAAAATGTCATAGTTATGTACTAGATAGATGCTAACTTTGAGACTTGACAGAGAGGCAAAACTGGGAGATTTTGCTCATCTAGTGGTAAGAATACCTGTATGTCAATTTTAATGGTAGTTATTTTGTAGAGGAATATATGTTAAGTGCACAGAGAAAACGACTAAGTATATATTCATTCATTTACATTTGGTTCATTTTTGTTTAATTAGTTACCAAGCATTTTACCTTGAACATAGTTGGGACTCAAATAATCCATCCACTCATTCATACAACATATACAGCATTTATTAAGCAGTTACTTTTTCTGGTGATGAGAATATAGCAGTGAAGAAACACAGCCTGCGTGGAGTTTACATTCAGCTCTCTCCAAGATGATTGCAATCTCTGGTTGTAATCTGAGGAATCAGTGAACATAAAATGTAGTTGTCAAGTGCCCAGACTCTGGAGCCAGCTGGTCTTGGTTTGAAAGTGTGTTCTGCCTTTTTCTAACTATGCGATCTTGGTCAAATTTCTTAACCATTTTGGAACCCAGATTTCTTATTGATAAAATGAGAATATAATGAGGTAATGTATGTGTGTGTGGGTGTGGGTGTGGGTGTGTGTGTGTGTGTGTTAGTTAATATAAACATGTTAATGTAAGTGCTCGGATTAAAGTTTGGCACTAATAAGCATCATATAAGTGTCAGGTATTTTTCTTGTTAAGAAAAATTGATTTAAATTTAACTCATTAGTTAACAGTCCTTTATCATAGAGAGAAGGGTGCAAACCAGTAAATCAAAACAGTAAATCTGGAGGTGGCAAATGCACCTCAGTGGATTGTTGATGTTTATTTTATTTGTTGAGAAGATTGTAGAAGGGGAGAGCATAATTCAATGGTTAAGACAGTACTCATATCTCTAGCCCTCAGTTTCCTCATTTGTGAAGAAGAGATGATAAAAGATTTCCTTGATAAAGGTTCTATGAGAATTAAAAGAAATGATGTATGCAAAGTGCTTGGCACAAAGCCTAGCTGAGAGCGAGCATTTGCTAAATGGTGGCCATTAAAGTTGTAACCTGATTATATTGAATTGATATCATTTATAAAGATAGTTTTGTGCCATTGCATATTAATTCAAAAAGGAATTAAGGAAACTTCAAATGAGAGCATTTCTAAAAACCATTAAACATTGATTCGATAAAAAAAAACACACTGCAGTACTTCATCAAATTATGTATACTAAAGGTTAATATTACTCCATGAAAAAGAAGATCCATCTAAGTTTTCTCAGTCAGTTCCAGGGTCTAGAAAAAAAATGAGATGCTATCTGACTAGTTAAATGTATAAAGTAGGATCAATGTAACTAAACTTCCATAAACCTCTTCTTGAATTGCATCATAATATATTTTCAATACTCTTTATTGCTAAATTTTTATATTTTGGCATATGTGTTCATAAGTGAAATAGAATTTCTTTAATTTCTGTATCTTCTTTTGGTAACAAGATAGTAATTGGCTTTATACAATAAGTTAAACTCCTTTACATATTTTTCTTAGTTCTAGAATAACTTTTTAGGTGACAGTAGTATTCTGTATTCATTGAATTGTTGCAAAACTATCTAAGTCTAGCATTGGTTTTTAGTTATCATTTATAAATTCCATTTCTTTAACTGTTATTTGTTCAACCATAGTTTCTGATTAAAATTGGCATTTTTCTATTTGTGCAGAAATACAATGATTCGTTTCATCAGTTTTTCATATTACCATAAAATTACTCAAAATAGTCATTTTTAGTTTTTCTATGTCAAATTGATCTGTATTTACTTTTTAAATATTTAATTTGAATTTGTTTTCTTGATTATCCTTGTCTGAAGTTTTTCTTAGTATTTTTTCCAATTTTATTGTTATGATTGATGTACAATATCGTATTAGTTTAAGGTGTACAATATAATAATTTGATATATGTATATATTGTGAAATGATTACCACAGTAAGCTTAGTTAAATATTCATCACCTCACACAGTTACATGTGATAGTAATTATCTCAAATTTCTGCTTTCAATTTTAGTGATTTCTATCCATATCTTAATTCCTTACTACTTATTTTTTTAGTTTTGTACCAGTTTTTTTTGCCAATAGAGCATTTGATTACCACATCCAGTGGATATTGGATGGACTAACAGATTGTTAAATGTAAACAGAGATAATTATAAGAAAAAAATAAAACAATGAAAAAACAAACAAAAATGTAACTTTTTCCTTTAAAAAGTTTGGTTCTTTATTAACTTTCATCTGAACTGCAGATTTATATTACAATCTCAAGAAGTACACTGGTAAATAAGTGATTATATCAACTGGAAAATGTTCACAATTCTGAGGTGATTTCAAAATACTGAAACTTTTAGTCATGGCTTTGGTGAGGACAGTTTTTGTTGTGCAGTTTTCCAAAAGCAAATAAAAATATAACAGGTAAGGACAGCATTCGCAAAAAGCTGAAACTCGGCTTGAAGATATGTCGGTACATACATAACAAATCTTGACTCATTATTTGTATCATTTAGGGTAAACTTCCTTTTAAAAGCAGGTTTCTTGGCTAAAATGAAAGCTGTTGCTCTCAATGGTTTGATAACTCTGAAGAGGAAAATTAAGTTGATTTCACGATTAAGTGTACTTTAGTATGTACCACTTGTTGATCTCAAATTATATTTATAATTAATTTTTATCCCTAACTCTATCTACCCCTCTATCTTTCTCTTTCTGTTTCACAGAAAAAACTATGACATCAGCATGCAAAGTAATTCTCCGCCCATTCTTTATCGTCTGCTTTATCCTGTGCTGCTTCGTGGCATGCCTTCTCATCTACATCAAGCCCGCCAACAGCTGGGTCTTCAGTCCCATGGAGTCAACCAGCTCAGTGCTGAAAATGAAAAATTTCTTCACCACCAAAACTGAATACTTTAATGAAACTACCATTCTGATTTGGGTGTGGCCATTTGGGCAAACCTTTGACCTTACCTCCTGCCAAGCAATGTTCAACATCCAAGGATGTCATCTCACAACGGACCGTTCTCTGTACAACAGATCTCACGCAGTTCTGATCCATCACCGAGACATCAGTTGGGATCTGACTAATTTACCTCAGCAGGCTAGGCCACCGTTCCAGAAATGGATTTGGATGAATTTGGAATCGCCAACTCACACGCCCCAAAAGAGTGGTATTGAGCATCTGTTCAACCTAACTCTGACTTATCGCCGCGACTCAGATATCCAAGTGCCTTATGGCTTCTTGACGCTGAGCACAAAGCCGTCCGTGTTTGAAGTGCCAAGCAAAGAGAAGTTGGTGTGCTGGGTTGTAAGTAACTGGAACCCTGACCATGCCAGGGTCAAGTATTACAATGAGTTAAGCAAAAGCATTGAAATCCATACTTATGGGCAAGCATTTGGAGAATATGTGAATGATAAAAATTTAATTCCTACCATATCTACTTGCAAATTCTATCTTTCCTTCGAAAACTCAATCCACAAAGATTACATCACAGAAAAGCTCTACAATGCTTTTCTGGCTGGCTCTGTACCTATTGTTCTGGGGCCATCTAGAGAAAACTATGAAAATTATATTCCAGCAGATTCATTTATTCATGTGGAAGATTTTAACTCTCCCAGTGAGCTAGCAAAGTATCTGAAGGAAGTCGACAAAAACGATACGTTATACCTTAGTTACTTTAACTGGAGGAAAGATTTCACAGTAAATCTTCCACGATTTTGGGAATCACACGCATGCTTGGCTTGTGATCATGTGAAAAGGCATCAAGAATACAAATCTGTTGGCAATTTAGAGAAATGGTTTTGGAATTAGAGCTTTCCATTGCTTGTACACTTGGCAAAGTATTTTGATGTGATATCACCTAAGTTTTGAGGAAGATAAGAGACGAAATTCTGCTTTTGTGTCACAGTTTATTTTTATCACTCTCTCGGGTAACATATTTTGATGGAGATTTTTAAGAGCTCAGAATTAGCAACCATTCCACTTGGTTTAAAATTACTCTGTATGTACCTAATTATGTACACCGAAAAATAATTTATTCTTTGCTATCACTTGTAAACGTTGATTTTTCACATTTTTTGTAGTTCATGATGTAAGTTTGTAATCCAATTGTTGTTTTTACACTGATCATCGTTTAATCTATTTGGGAAATGTAGTTGCATACCTTAAAATATGTAATATTTTCACTAAATATTATAATATCTAGTTCCAAGTTTGCATAAAGTAAGAAAAGCATTTGTGATTGAATTTTAACCTCTTTGACTTCAAATTTGAACAGAGTGTGTAATTGTCTCTACTTGATCTATTTTTTTGCCTGTTTACCATGTTTGTGAAGGCAGACTTCTTCTGCAGTGAATAAGAAAGATAACGAAGCAGAACTGTTCCATTCAGGCAGATTCGGACTTCTCATTTATTTTCATTGAGCTGCAAATGCAGCCACTTATTTTCATGATCTTAAGTTAAATTATTCAGGTATTTTTAAATATCCATTTTGTTAAGATTTTTTAGTACCTGGGGAAAAAATTCCTAATAACATTTATGAAAATCTAAGACCATTCTCTTCTTGATCTTTATAACACATATAATTAAACAAATAATTCCTTCATATAATAAAAGAAAAGGATATGTATAGCTATAATTCGTGTTATAAATGGCACGTTGGTGTGCAATTTTTAATAACATCAACTTAAAATATTTTTTCTTTAGCCTCAATATTTAAAAGTTTTATTTTACCATATGGTTAAATAGACATAACATTTGAAAAGGTTTGTCCTATCGCTTAAAAGAACCTAAATAAAATTATTGTCAAGGTAGTAAATATAAAATGTGAAACATAATAAAGTGAGGATTTATAAGATCTCAATACATATTTGTTGAATAAATGGCATTGAAGGTCACAGAAAAAAATTTGTTTGTTTTATTGAAGTGACAGCTCTAACCTAAAGGTACTCACTGCAGATGATGTTTTATATTCCACTTAGTAATTATTCGTAATATAGCACAAATGACCGTGGCCCTCAGGGATTTACAGAACCAAAATTAGCTTGTCAATATACTAAGTTTTTGGAAAATTCATCCTTGAACTTGAAGTAGCTATATAGCATTTCTCCTCCATGAGGTTAAGACTTGATATAAACAGAAAACGGTAACTGAGTAAAGATGGGATGCTAAGGATTCCTGCAAAAGAATCTTTAAAGACTTTCTTCTATTCAGGCAAAATACCCATCAAAAATTTAGAATGTTCTGATGAGGTCCATCGGCGTCTATTTGTGATTTATTCTAATAGTCCTATTACATGCTAACATCAGCACACCTTAAATCCACAATCTTCTACATCAAATAAAAGAGGAGAGGCAAATATCATTTCAGTAAAAGTAGCTGGATTGTCCAACAATCCAGGTTGCCATGGTTGAACAGGCACGCTGTGTCAGGCAATGTCCTAACCAGAGATACAGATGAACAAGGTACTATCACTGTGTTGAAGGAGCATGCAATTAAGTGGAGAGGCACAGAAAAGCTTCCTTTAAGTCTTTTCATACACATACTACTCTCAATGGAGTTTATGTGAATCACTGCTAATGTGATGACAATAAGATAGCAAATTTCCCCAAATGTTTCTAAACTGCAAGTTTTGTTAACTATTTGACCCAATGTAGCTTCCCTCCATATCATCTCTTCTAACCACACTGACTCAAGAAATAGTATGTCTACATGGATGCTCTTCTGGATAAGAGGTCCACTCACATTTATTTTGTAGTATTAAAAAGTCACATTCATAACATACATTAACATTTACTTTGTTATCTTTTGGACCTATAAAAAGTATAGGGACCTAAAGTTGCTAAAAGTTTAGAAAGTACCTGCTTTCTTCAAAAGCAGAAAAGCATTCAATGTCATAACAACTCACCTTTGCTGTGATGGATTCTCATGATTTAAAACACTGAGAAACCTACGGTATTGCTTCTATTGTCCACTATGAGTTTGGGCTTTCTTTTAGGCTGTGACTAAGAGGTTGATAATATGATCCAAGCCAAGGCGACTAACACTAAGTGACCAACTGACACATCTATATATTGAAAACCTATTATCAGGTCCCAGAATAAGTTCAGAATTTGAAGTGCCAAAATAAACGAGTCAACTGAAGTCTTCAGTTATGGATCCATTGATCTGTAAGTTTAAGGGCTGGAAGGAATTATAACAATGTTTACAAACCAATCCCTTCGTTCTACTTATGGGTCAACTAGATCCAGAGATAATATTTATTCAAGACATATGCACACACACACACACACACACACACACACACACACACACACACACACACATAGCTAGTGACATAGCCAAGATTAGAATTTAAGGGCCTATATTTCTTAATCCTGTGTTCTTTTTTTTTTTTTTAATATTTTCATTTTATCATGGAAGTATGTCTCAGTTCCTAAAAATGCAAATGTCTTATTGGTATTTTAGGATGTATAGAATGATAAATTATATGGAAGCACTTTGACTTTTGAAAAAGTATACAGTAAATTAAATATTGTACTTGTTAGCATTCTTTCTGTAAATATTTTAGGTGTTGAACTTTAGCAAGGGAAATGGGCTTTCACTATATTTTAAGTGAAATGCAGTCCTCAAGATGGTATATGGTTCTCAGTCATTCTTTTAATAAGTCCTATAGCTCACAATTCTTTTTAAAGATATCTCCTGGTGAATAATATTGATTTGACAAAATTTTTTCACTGCTGGTTATACAAACAAGTAATTATTCCAGGGGATAAATTGTGGTTATAAAGAAAGAATAGACCATTTAAAAAGTTATTTCAAAATATCAAAACTATTACCTTCAATGTTCTGATTATTTAAACATTAATTATTATAGGCCTTACTAGTAAGAATACATAAATATTAATTATTACAGGCCTTATTAGTAAGAATATATACTGAATTCTCCGTATCCAGCAGTATTACATTTATGTTACAGTATAAGACATGACAGTCATTTTATGACAGCCATAAATTTGACAATATGAAGTAGGAACTAGAAAAAAAATTATCTTAGTGGAAAACCAATATCAGCTCTAAAGTTTTACATTTACTGCCTAAATCCTGATAATCCTAGAATGTGCAGAAATGTTTTCTGTCCTGAGGACTTAAAAAGCTTAGAGCATTTGAGGTGAAAGAATATTTAGAAATTATTTGCTGAGCCTTTAAATTCTTGCCTCCAAGTGGAGGTTAAATATGGAAAGATTAGGAAACTATACTATTGAAACCTTTTTGCTTGTCTGTTTTTAAACTAGATTTAATGAGCCTTGAGGTAATCAGCTAGACAATGTCTTTGCATGAATTAATATTACCAAAACAAAATTTAGGTCTTTATATTATGACTTTGTGTTTAAATATATCTTTGGGTTCCCTTGAACTCTGATCTCATTTAGGAAAACTTTTTTATAAATTAATTGTAATCAAGCTGTTAAATGTAAAAAACTGCAGGATCGAAAAGATAAGCATGGTGCCTAATACAGAGGAGGATCACCACAAATATTTATTGAATGAATAAACAAATTGCATTTATTCAAAATATTTTTTTAAGTGTGATAGCAGTCCAGCTTATTGTTACCAGTTAGAGATGATGTTTTATAGTTTTTCCTTGGTCATTTTGCTTCCTGGGTGCAAAGGAAGGCATTTTAGGTGCTCTGAGTTGTATCATATTCTTTTTAAGACCCCAAAAGAAGTAACAGTTCAAGAAAGATTATAAAGAATTTGGAATATGTTCACATTCTGTTCAAATATTAACATAACATTTTTTATCTAATAGGAAATACAATTATTATTTAAGGAGAACATAAACAATCACTACAAAGGGCACATATTTATTGCCAATATATGCACGGAAAGAAAAATTGTTTCTTCCTAACTGCATTCTTTTTTGTTGCAAACATCGGGTTAATTAAGTTTTTTTTTTTTTTTCTGGATGTCTCTCATCTAGAGATTTTGTAGCATTTTGCAAATGGGTAAGCTCTACTACTATCCAAAGTGCTCTCTCTCTCAGTAATTCATATTGAATGCATCCATATTCATAAGCATTATATAGAGCAGCTAACAGCAGATAGCCTGGTAGGCCAGATATGTGAATAATGCAAGCTGGGTTATTAGTTCAACAAACTATAATTCTGAAAAAGCACTGAACCTGTCTGCACTTTGTTGTTTATAAGGTTCCTTCTAGCACTACTTTTCTCATCTAAAATCTAAATTGATATATGCATGTATTTGCAAATGAAACTTCAATAACCATCTTAAAATAAATTTTTGGAGGTAAATACTCCAAACAGATTTTCCTCTTATTTCTCTGAACAGACATTTAAAATATAAAACAAATTATTTAAACTAATCGGTGGAAAGAGCCTCACCCATTGCTTGGAATATAGCAAAGTGCTCAATTAACTAACCTTCCTCCTTTAACTCCTTCTTCCTCTTAGTTCCCTACCTAAGTCCTTTGCAATTCACGAGTCCACTACTCACTGAGACTTTAATGTCTGCAGAAATCCAACCATATATTGGACATTATTTTTAAATATTTTAGATGTTTCTATACCATCCACATTTCTATTACAATAATCTAAAAATTTTATTTGATATAAAAATTTCGGGAGGCAATGAAGGCACACAGTCAATCCCCAGATGACAATAAAATAAGGAGCATCATTTAAGTAAGCCAGATCAAACATATCTAAACAATTTAGTTATTTTTAAACTCATGGTTAATATATATGTATTCATTTGATTTAGTTAGGAAATATTCTTTAAAAGAACTTTAAAAGAAACTCTCCAACATAAGCTCCCTTTTATCAGTGTTACTGAAAAACCTGGTTCCTGGGTCTCCCGGCCTAGAATCACCAAAGTATTTATAAAAAATACTGATTTCTGGACCTTGTTCGTGCAATTGGAATTTCTTCAAATAAGTCCAGAAAAAGTATGTTTTTTATGAATTTCCTAAGTTTTTTCTGTTTCATGCTATCATTTATGAACAATCATAAGCCAGCAGTTCTCAAACATGCATATGTCTTTAGGACTTCCTGGATTGGCTACATAAGAATCATTTGAAGGAGGATCACTAGCACACAGCTTCTGATTCTCTGGGTCTGAGGTCAAAGCTTTAATCTATATTTTAAAAATCTCTCCAGATAGTGCTGCTATGCTTTCAGGTTTGAGGTCTGCATCTTAGCCACCTGTTAAATGAGAAGTATTCCATTGTTCAACTGATATGACTTATAGCCTTTATTTAGTTCACCTGGAATCTTCTTGAACCTGTCACTAAAGTATACCTTTATTTCAAGAGCCAAGACATTCTCTCTGCCTAAGAATTTTGTGCATAAGCATAGTGCTGACTAATCTCTTGATGTGGATCAGGTTATTTATAGTCTCCAGATCTTTTTTTAAGTTGTGAGTGGTGTGTATATATAACAGTTATATCTCAAGCCTGGGCACACAGCTGAGTCACCTGGAGAGGATTTAAAATTGTGGCTGCCCAAGCCCCATCCCCAGAGATTTGTTCCAAATGGTTTGTGATAGGACCCAGAGGTGAACAGTTATTAAGACTCTGCAGGTGATACCAACATAGGGCCACCTCTGGGAACCACAAGTCTACACAAAAGCAATGAGCAGTTCTTAGCCTGGAGGAATTATTAGGAAAAGAAAATGTTAGATACCTTGAAAAAATATCTTCCATTCTCTGTTTAAGTTCTAATTTCATGTTTTCATTATGTCGTGTAAAGACTGGACTATACAATTACTAGGATCCTTTAACAGCCATATTTTATGCTTTGTGATCTGCTTATCCACTGTGTGTGTTTTAAGAGACCTCTTTCCCATGTTCCAAAGTCCTTGATTGATAGGTGGAAAGTACTTTGCAATTGGAATATAGCAAAAGATATAACATATGGATTTTTGATGACCGCATATTTAAAATTGAATCCCAGCTCAGCCTTTCACTGTGTACAAGTCATTTGACTTATCTTAGCCTCAGATTTTTAATCTGTAAAATGGAGGTAGCATTTTCCTAATGTGTATTTCATGAGGACAAATGCAATTTATAGACATTTAAGTGACTAGATAATGTGTTTAATTAGTACCATTTATTATAATAAAAATTATAAAGAATCTAAAACTATTTACCCAATTTCAACTCTAAAACTCTGAAAACATTGAACGGACAGCTTATAAGAATCATTGCAAATTTAAAGTAACCACTTTAAAGGAATAATATTCAGAAGAGAAACAAATAAATATAGTGTTGAAGTGTGCATTTACATCTTCTATAATTATTAAGTAATGGAAGGGGTGTGGGAGTTGGCAGTGGTAGTACATAGGCATTTATTTGCATTACTAAACACATACAACATTTCTTAAAATAATTGGAACCCAAGCAGGCCTAATTTTTCCTCACTGTTATGAGTAATCAGTAAATTAACAGTCAATTTAATGTATTATCAGTTCATATAGATCACCATGGAATGCAATAACAGGAAGATTCTTAGAGATTATTTTCTTGTAATGAAAGAGGCCTAGAAATAGGCCTTAATCCATTACATCAGCTGATACAGTAGCTTAGCCATGAAGTTAGTTAATTACATAAGTTAGAAAGCAGAATTAAGTCTTCATCTACTTTTCTTAAATCAAAAAAAAAAAAAAACCTAAAAGTTATTTTAAAAATTTTAGGGTCTAAACTAATAAGCAGGAACATATTTGTTTAGTGGTGCAGAAATAAAATAATTCATAGCCAGACTGTGATTAAGACAACTGTAATTGCTAATTGCATAATAAATAGAATCTTGACATAAAGTCTCAACTATTCGTGTGCAAAAGTTTTAAATTGTACTGTAATAAAACAAAAAAATGAACAAGGAAAAATTTTATATTTATATGTAAAAAACTGAATGATATTTAACATGGTATTTTAAAATATTCCCCACTTGTCTTGCTTTAAAATATTAGAAATGCTTATTTCAGATACAACATTAGAAAACTTCAAAAATTAAATTATTTTTCTGAGTTCTCTTACAATCAGATTGTTGAATTAGTTATATATATGTAAAGTATGCTAAACTAGAAGCTGCTGGAATTTCATTCTGAAAAACAAATACGTTTTATCTGAGAAATTTTAAGAGTGACTTCTACAGAGAGGTATGTTAACTATGGTGACTCTTCATACACATGGCACATTACATTTTGATTAGTGAGGCTGCAGGAGATAGAAAAGCAGGCTTGGCAGAAATGGTACCCAGACTAAATTACCAACCCAGTACTGCACATAATGCAAGAAATATGTGCCAGCAATCAGAGTATATCCCCAGATTTTGCGTTGGCCTCATTAGCCACTTTCAGTCCTTTAGTTGAGACAGCCCTGAAGATGCC